>CM062819.1:1799200592-1799862080 GCA_031772625.1 Pinus tabuliformis
AAAATGTCTATAACAATGATGCTTCCCAAGATACAACAATTACATGGAGTAAGTTTTCTTGGAACTATTGGAAGCCCTTAATCACCAGTTGTATCATAATTGTAATACTATCATAATTAATATGACCAAAAATAGGAATGGCGCAATAAACTTGAAGACAGAGTATCATTTTGTTGGACTGAATGATTAGTATTAATGCAACAAATGACATTCCGTTCAAATTTAATAACTTTTCTTCTTCCACAATAGTCATTACAGTCTTGTTGTAAGTTTCTCTTGGATATCTATGTGTACTAATTGTCCTTGATGACTGGTCTATATATTAGATAATAATTCCTTTAAAACTGTGGGATGTAAAGAACGTCATTTAAAATATAATATTAAAGTCCAATAATCTTTAATGAAGATATATGATCCCTA
This sequence comes from Pinus tabuliformis, assembly GCA_031772625.1. Lineage (NCBI taxonomy): Eukaryota > Viridiplantae > Streptophyta > Pinopsida > Pinales > Pinaceae > Pinus > Pinus tabuliformis. The sequence continues at coordinate 1,799,201,013 of CM062819.1, forward strand.
ATGGTTTAATTTCATACTTATCAGCAAAAACACACTACTCCTTGAATGTTATCACTAATTTTTTCAAACAAATCTCTCCTAAAGGTCATATGATATAAGTGGCAACTGTGTTTTAATTCAACTGTCATACCATGAACAAAATGAGGTACTAAATATATAATTCATATTAAATTTGCAATGGACAACAATATAATGTGGATTCTCAGAATACTGATATCCTTTTTTCTAGAGGTGGTTGATCTTTCTTTTCATTCATTTGTTCTCTTCTTTCATTATTTGTCTACCGGGGAATGGAAGGGAATTCTACAATTTGTATTAGTATGTCCAATTTTAACACATATAAAGCATGTTTTAGTTGTTTTATCAGAAAAAATTCTTTGTTGTTTATCATTTGTTGTCTATCTCCTGATTATTCCCCCCTACCTCTGTAATTCGTTCTACCCCAAGTCTGCCATGCCACCTTACTATTTCTTGTTTATTCTTCTTAAGGCTTTTATCTTTATGAGCTAGGAACAAAGTTTGAGCATTAGAATTGGGTAGAGGTTCTTTCTTTCCAAAACCCTTCTATATTTCTATTGCTTTTCCTACTATTTTTCTAAAATCTAAATATTTTAACTATCCACTAGGTTGGAGAGATTCCAGGTAATGTGAATAACTAGGGTTAGAGAGATTTTATAAAGCAGTAAAATTGTAGATCAACCATAACACCAATTAGATTCAATTTCGTAATCGATGGCTTTGATTTCAGATCATGTTTCAATGGATCCTTATCTTTCATCTCTATATTAAACAACTTCAATAATAACTAATTATCTTCAATTATGAATGTGAATCATAAGTCTCTTTTAATTTTTGATTATGCTTCATATGTTGTCTTTCTTTGAATAATATATCTTCTTACCTCTTCTGTAACCAAAGCATAAATTAATGCATAAGCCTTTTTGTCCTTACTTTTCCAAAATTGCTAGTTGTTTTGTCTTCTTGAGGTTGCTCTGGTTCATTGTTATATGTTACTTCACAAACACCTTCCCACAAATCGTTAAAAATTAGTGTATTTTTAACCTTCTTATACCACTCTTGATAATTTTCCATTCTAGAAAGGACAACACCGACTAGAGATACCAAAGAATTCATTTTTGCAGATAAAATTAGAAATCAAAATTGTGATTGTACATAACTCCTTATGATAATTTAAAAAAAATAAATTTATCTCTTGTTTCGACTAGGCACAAATTTTATTTAAAGATCAACTAACTATAGGCCAATAATATCAAAGGTAAAAAAACACACTAGAATACAACCAGATCTTCTGGTGAATAGTCTTTGATCAAACACGATCACACCTGGAATGGCTTTTTTTCATTCATTCACCAAAGGCATAACTATTGTGGTGGTCATTGTATGTTGAAGCCAACATCCTATAGTAGTACCAATGTTCAATTATTTTGACAACAATCGATAACATGACCTTGCCGTATTTTAACGCGATGAGTGGTCTTGGATACATTTATCTGTTGCACAAGTTTGACGAACTATATCGACTTCTGCACATCTTCAAATAACAACCGACATACATCTCCTATTGATAGTTAACAAGCATTGTGGTCTTGGGAGGTGGTTTGAAGAATACCACGTCACGTTAATCAATGGCCCACATTTTGTTATGGGGGCACCCATCTAGTTTCAAATACCACAACGTGTGGTGTTGGGGTGGTTTCCAAAACCACTAGTCCCGCACACTATAAACTGGTCCCACATCCTTTCAACTCATGGTCCTAAGCACTCTGCTAGGCTAAGAATATTAACTCTACATATTCACATTAATGATTTCGATGCTATTCAAAACCTTGCACTCTGATATTACTATTAAGGATATGCATGGAGAACTTCATGCTATAAAAATATAGTATTCCACAATGCTTTTAATAATCATAAAGACATATCTATACAATCAAATTCAAAGGGAGATAATTTGTCTCCATAACTAGAAATACGAGAAGTAACTAATCTATGTCCTAACTATGATTATATATGAAATCCCTAAGAATTATTTAACAAGGAGGAAGGAGGAAATGAGTAAAATAACTTATGCTTCAACAATTTGTAGCTTGATGTATGCCATGGTATGTATCCATTTGAATATTGCACATTTTTTGAGAGTAGTGCAGCATGTTCCATGCAAATCTAGACAAACATTCAGTGGCAAGTGGTAAGGCGGAGTTTGAGGTATCTCAAGGGTACTAGTAATTGTTTTTTATGTTTTGGTTATAAATTTTTTTTTCTTAAAGGTTATACAAATATAAATATGATTTGAGATGTGGATACTAGAAAGTCCACCAGTGGTTTTTTAATGTATTTGTAGGTGCAACAATGTATTGGATGTCTAAACTGAAAAAGGTAGTATCCCTCTCTACAAAAGAGGAAGGATACATAGCTGCCACTAAATATTGCAAAGTGATATTGTTGATGCAATAATTTTTAGAAAAGCCGAGAATAAAAGAAGATAACTATGTGTTTCATTGGGGATAATCAGCTCCACGCATTTAGCAAAAAACGCATCATATCATTCTAAAAAAAAGCACATTGATGTTCGATATTATTGGATACATGGAGTGTTAGATGATGGGATGCATAGTTGGAGAAAACACATACTAGAAACAATTCATATGATATGTTCACAAATATTTTTCCAAGAGACAAGTAATAGCTTCGTAGAAACTTGAGTGGAGTAATGCAAATGTGATGGAATGCATCTTGGGAAAGGATTAGTAGTAAGGATAGATAAACATTATCAACATTAAACTAAAATATAGGTGTGATATTAAATCAAGTAAATTAAAATATAAATTATTTTGACTTCTCCATGCTTCTCTAATATTACATAAAGAGTCAAGTGAGTCATTCACACCCATGGTATTGTCTCATGGTATTGGGCCGATGATATTGCAATAAATTTTTTTTTTACATGTGTGAGAAAGAAATTAGTGGAGTGTAATAGATTTATTATTATTGTGATAAAATCTTTTAATCACTTTTCCACTGAATGGTTTTTTCATGCAAAAATTTGTATCCAAATTATGACTTAATTTGTTTTCAGTTTATTTTTCTTTGAAGTCATTCTTATTAACATTTTAATGAAACATTATACACTTGTCTTTTTGAAAATGCATAAATTTCTACTAGTTTTTCTTTATCTATCCTTTTTACATCTATTAACCATCTTACCCCAACCATAAAAAAAAAAATTATTACATATGATCCATTATCATCACTTGGAATCCAAAGTTGAAGTTTTCAAACCTTGACAATCAATGAATGACGATGCTCATAAGCAAGAAGTGAAACATTAAAACCTTGAGACTCAATGAATGACAATATTTATAACCATTGGGCCAAACATTACTAGGGAAATGTTTTGGGGCTAATATTCATAGGTTGGCTAATTTTCCATGCCTTTTCCAAAAAAAATATTCGCCAATTTTTTATTTTTTGATTCACCCAAATTTTTTAGTAGAAAATTATTTTACCCTAAAAAATCGTCAAAACTTTATATATACTAATATAATATAATTAGAAACCTAATTTTTAGGAAAATATCATCAAATAATTTTACAATTTACATATTGAAGACTAGTAAGATTGGCCAATGTTTCTAAATTTTAAGATAAATTTCCATCCTTAAAATTTTCCTAAACATTCCTTAAAAAGTAATAAATAGAACAAGAAACCTTAACTTTGAAAATAAATATTAATTTAAGATGTTAAACCAATATATTAAAAACAATATTGAAAATAAAATCTAATATGTGAGAAAAAAATTATTCTTTTGAATCATATATTTTATCTGAATCTCAATTCAAATTTTCGAATTTAAATACTTTTCATTAACATCAACAAAATTTTGAAACTTAAATATGTGAAGCAAATTTTCCAAACAAGTCCAAAGAGAGATCCACTCTTATTGTCTCATGAATTTTAGAATATAATTTATATTTACATAAATCTTTGGTACAATCGTGGATAAAATTTGACAATTAAAAGACACTCATTTTAAATTTTTAATATTTATAAAATATTTTTAATTAATAAAATATATTTAGATTAATAAAATTAAATTTGATAGGTATTTATTCGTATTTTTTTCTTTCAAATACTAAACCATTTAAATTCTTAACTTTCAAACATGATGTTTAAATTCTTTAACTTTCAAATACTGACCTTTTTAATTTTTCAAATTGTCAATTTGTGAGGTTACTTAAAAAAATACCCATATATATTTATATAGATAATAGAAGAGTTAGAAGTGTTTAGGTTTTGTTGGGTTTGTCTCCAAGATAAGCATAGACTCATCCATAGTGGACCATCTTTGGACTTTTTAGAAAAAACCCATCTTTTTCATCAACCACACAATGTGATCCTACATTGTAGTACATTGTACACACTTAAGTTTAAAACATAAACATTAAAACTTGAAACATAAAGCTTGAGACTCACACTAGATGTCCACACCCATGGGCCATTGGTATTCTATATAAAGCACTTATGTTTGTTGTTTATGTAGATGAAATAGTTGTTTTCTATCAATTTTGGGAATTTCATGTACCATTCTTTAGTGTTGGCACATTGTCTAAGTTTTTATAAGATGGGTCTATTTATTAGTTTCATTAGAAAACAAATATATTTTATGGTTGGATATGTGAATTTCAAATGTGTGGGTTAGCAAGGCTATGATGTTTTTGATACATTCACAACTGAATCTAGCATAATTGGGTTTGCGTATTTTACTTATTAGCCTTCTCTATTCTTCTTCCTTGTCAAAATTATGATTTTCTTCAAAATACATGTCTATATATTTTTGATTCTTGATATTATTATAATCCTACCAAATTCTTATTTAGAAGTGTCTTCAAACTTGCATTATTATTTATAAGGTCCTCAAACTTCAACTTAAGCTTAAATTAAAAAGGATCTTTTGGCGGCTTCAAAATAAATTATAGTTAATAAGTTTAACCAAGCCATTTGAAATTTTTTGAATTGATTGTCGTTCTAATTAACTTTTACTATTATTAAGTTAAGTAAATAGTGACCATATATAATTGCATCAAATTATTAGCTAATTTGACATTAAGAAGAAACTACTTAAATAAACTTGACGTTTTTACAAGAATATAAATGATATAAATCTATAATAGATTTAGTTGAAACATAAATAATATAAATCCTATAATATACTTGGCTGAAGCTTATTTTATCATCAAAAAAAAATTTAAAAATTTACTAAAACAAAACACTTTTAAAAAATTCTTTTGCATTAACAAAACATATATTACATGATACTTAAATAATGAGAAACACATATTACATGATACTTAAATAATCAGTAAATGTAAATGATAATTAAATAATCAGTAAAAGTAAAAATCGTAAAAAGACAATTTTTAAAAAATCATTAAAAAATTTACTTGTCTGTCAAATTTATACCTAAATGGACACCATCTCATTCTCGGTTAATATCTATTTTTCGGCAAAGGCACTACATCGGAGTGTCACTTAGCAAGTTGTCTTACATTCACATTACAGCATTGAAATTCTTCATCTCTAGCGGTATATAACGTTCGTTCCGAGTCTTTTTCTTTTTTCCGGTTAACAATGAGGCCAAACACTTTATTTTCTCGTGTACCAGAATTCGAATACACGGTTTTTATAAGGTATTTATGTTTTAAGAAAGACTTTTGAATCACCAATATGTACTCAACAGATGCAAAATAATTGACATTGTACACTGAAATTATATATTATCCGATTTTAACATACTTTCAAATTTAATGGTATCTATTGAGAAATATACATCATTAATTGTTACTTTTATGAACAGCAGACATAAGGTTATATCTGATGATTCCAGCTATTAATGGTTACTTTATAAACAGCAGACATAAGGTTATATCTGATTATTCCGGCTATTATGGTATATATTGAGAAATATACGTCATTAATGGTTCCTTTATGAACAGAAGAAGACATAAGGTTATATCTGATGATTCGGCTATTAATGGTATATATTGAGAAATATATATCATTAATTATCACTTTTATATAAAAGCAGATATAAGGTTGTATCTGATGATTCCAGTAGCCGGAGCATAGTATAATATAGATACGTAGTGGGTATTTCATTCGGCTCGCAGTTTTAGCTATCGGTTTTACTATCCACCGGACATGTCCAATTGAAAAAAGGAATAGTGGGTACAAATAAAGGACGGCCTATTATTCCCGGCAAAATTGGTTTCTAAGAAGATGTGACCCTAAGAGCATACAACTGGCAAAACATTAGAATATTTGCGTTATATGATTGTTGCCACCTCAAATGTATCACTGAATGCAAATTCAAAGGAATACAAATAAAGAAAAGCAGACAGCCAAATTAAAGCACAAAACGACAAAATTATAAGGTTAAAACAACAAAGCGATTGTGATTCTTTCGCATATGTATACATACATACATGTGTGCGCCTAAAATCCATAGATCGAATATTTGAATAAGAATAGAGTACGGTGTAAACGGCATCTGTGTCTCTCTCCTTTGTTTGGAGGTTTAAGCGGAGATATTCGACTCCGACAAAACGCAAGGAGACCGTTCATGGATGAAAAAAACAATAATTATTCGGTAATCGACTTTACTCTTTATGACAAAACTTTCTTAGAAGAATCGTTTCGAGGTTTACCGAATATTCTGTTCCGTACAGGTACAATGTCTCGCACTGTCATGGTTCGATTTAGGTATGAGTTTTGTATTAAGATTTTTTAAATTTATCTAACTGTTTCGAACCAACGAGTATGGTAAAATTTGATTTTTCTACTCACTTACGCAATTTAATGAGGTAATTTTTTGGTGGTTAAGATTGTAATTTTAATATAGAAATATTTTGAATATGATTAAGATTTTTAAATATTTAAATTAAGATTCTCAAATATTTAAAGTAACATGCCGAGTGATTAAATTATTGCCATGTCATTAGGTTAGTGTTTTTTAGTCATTCGAATCTGATTACCTATATATTATTGATAACACCATTGATTATTTCTATATTATTGACAATACCATTTAAATAATCAAGGAAGATTATTTATCACCCATTATCTAAATATATAAGAAAGATTATTCATCATGTATTAGGTCAATCATTGTCTTAGTGCAAGTTTGTATGACATACCATAATGTATTATGCATTTTATACAACTTGAGTAGGTCTAATGGTAACGAGCATGTGTTTCCTTCTAAGAGGTCATAGGTTCAAAAAAAAATTATTCGACGTCTATGGCGATGGATCAGAATCTTGAAGGGTGTGGTAGAAGGTGATAGCCAGAACAAGTCTATGCTTGTTTTTGCAACTTGCTATAATATCCACATAGTGGTAAAATTTTGTCTAGAGGCTCATCATTCTGGCAGTCACTCTCTGCCATGCCTTTTAGGGATTCCAGTTCATCATAGGAGATGTCAAATAGTTTTTGCCACATAAGTACAATTCATAACATGCCATGGCATGTGATACCAATGTACATTAAACCAATAATTAACTTATTTGTATACTAAATAATCTTGAGCATACAAACACATTCAATTCCTTGTGATTACCATACATTTTGAAAACCGCATTAGGCATTGTGGCTGAGATATTTACACATCTATTCAACCTGGGAGACGCTTGGCTACATAGTCTAACTTATATACAAAATGTCAACAAATCCTCATCCATCCTAAGTTGAAATAAGAAGCCTTCGGCTAATTACTTCCATCTTTAAGGAGAAATTGTGGGGAAATAAAGAGGTATAAGGGAAAATGAAACTAACATATTATAATTATTTGATTAACCCCAATTTTGAAAACCAAAATTACCTTTGTATTTTGACTAATGTCAACATTGCCAAGATAAGAACTAGTTCTCATGAGCTTCATAGTGAAACTAGTTGCTGATCAATTTCAAAAATGCCATCGGATGAAAGAGTTTGTCATTGTGCAACCCTAAGCGAGATGAAGATGAAAATTAATTTCTCATATATTTTTAATCTTATAGGCACATTCAATGTAATTTTCAAAATATTTTTTATGCTGTCAACCTTCTTGATATTTTAAGTCAACAAAACTACGACGATATAGAAATGCTTCTCTGACATTCTTTTGAGCACATAAATAGAATATTAAGGAATTTCAATGCATATGTTACCCTCTTAAAGAATGATATACTATATAGGCCTTAATGGACAGTAGTTTTCTTCATTGTCGTCATTATAATCATATTTCTAAATTTTCCAATATTTTTACTTTAAAATTTTCCAAATTAATATTTATAATATGAAGTTAATTTGCTAAATAATATATCATAACTTGAACAATTATATTTCTTTATTATTTTCTTTTATTAAATAATCAATATTATATTAATAATCATCTCTTTGGTTAATATCCAGGTTTTCTATCGTTATTTGTTTTTAAAAAGGTAAAGCTATCATTATCATGTTTTGAAGGAATGTTGCTCTCTATGTAATTATCACTTGATTAATGTGATGGCTCTATTTCTTTTAAATAAACAAGATTAGGAGATAGCGATAGTCCCTAGTAGGAAAGTCAAAGGAGAAATTGGGCATAGTCAAACCATTCTTCTCTGTTCTTGCTCAAGTGGTTTGCCCATAAAGAAACTATTCGTGTTCTTTCTCAGATGACTCTCCCATAAAGAAACCATTCTTTACCCATTTTATTGCAACATTTGTTCCCCTTTATTTGCCAGGAAACATTGTCCCAATGGTGCCAGAACCAGGGTCCCTCAATTCTTCAAGTTAAGCATTTTCTACTATCTAATAAAATTCATGTAAATACAGTGAGGGAATGCTTCATACTAGACTAATGAATTTCAGACTCACACTTCCAAAAGTCACATAAAAAGTAATTGGATTTCAAAATACTGAAAAATAAATCTATAAACCTGCAACTGCTTAATCAATGACATTAATTCAGACATTGAAGGTATCTAGAGAATTAATTTTTTCTATTGTAGAAAATGTAATACAGGATTTTACCATAATATTGGATTATGTTGTTGGGTATGTTACAGAGTAATTCATAAATCAACAATATTTTTTTAAGGAAATATATATAAATTCCAAATATCAATGACTTGAATATCATATTGAAATATAATAATTACCAAATATGCCATTTTCTTTGTGACTTTTGATTTGCAGTAGCTCAAAAGACAAGTTCTGGAGCTCTATAGTATAGAGAACATATATATATATATATTTATATTTGGTTTCTCGTTCACCTGATCACACAAGAAAGTGAAACTTGATTATGAAGTTAAAAAATCATAAAATAAAAATATAATCGTTTAGTTTAAACATCATGTAGAATTTCCTAGAAAATAATGGAAATTCAACAAGATTTTGGTAAAAATCTGGTGATTGTTTTTGGAAATTGCATGTACAGTTGTCATGCTTCAATATTTTGGCTGTTGCTAAGGTTTTTGATGGTGCTAAATCTATTTCAACCATAAAAAATGAGATTCAAGCACTCCTACTATAAGAATTTTAAGGGAAAAAATGGCCAGATTCGAGCACGTTTTGGCTCTCTAAGCAAATTTACTTGCTCACTAGACAAATTCAAACATAATTCTAAAAGGCTACTCACACAGAGGATCAAAAGTAGCATGAAATATTAATTTATGCCACATTGACAATCATCATCACCTTTTTGTGGAAAATTTCCATGGTGGAATATTGATGATAGTCATCTCGAAACTTTATGATATTCTTCGAAATTACCCAAATGGGGGAATACATTGCACTAATGATTGTAAGCGTACAATTTACAGTAGACAGAGTATATATGGGAGATATTTGTTCCATATGTTAATGGACCAATTGCAAGAGAATAAACTCTTATAATTGTTTCCATTAGAAAGTACATTTCAGATTTTGACTACGATGCTTAGTCTGAACACTTGGCTCTCTTACCATTGCCTAAAAGAGAAGGTAAATCCATGTATACTTGAAAAGAAAACAAATATAGAAAGAATTAGAAAGTAAAAAACATTGTGAATTCTAAATAGGGTATGACCATTTTATTAGCATGAATGGCAACATTGTGAAAGTCTAGAATTTGGACACCATGCAACTTCACAATCCTTAGAATTACCATAATTTACACAATAAACTAAAAAAGGAACATGGAATGGAAATATAACCAAAAATGCAACATCTAAAGTGACATTAAATTAAAATGGTGAATTGGTGTCATGTGGGGATTTACCCATAAAAATATTCATATCCAAGATCTGATGCAAGGAATCTATCTGAACGACATGAAAAATCCATTAGAAAGCTCCTCAAAGATACAAATTTAGCTTATTTTCAGCCTTAGTACCTTTAACTGATATATAAATCTTCTTATTCTCATTTGGAGTGTTGTCCCATAAACTATATTTTATGTTGTTGTGAATATAATCTTCCTTATAAGATTTCCATAGAGCCTCTATAATAAACCGTTGATTCCTTGATCCAGATCTCTATAGCTACCATAATTAACCAAGATCTTTTACTTCTTTGATGTTAGCATAATTGCATGTGAAAGAGTATGAAAAAACCACATCATGTGCATACTGTAAGAAGATGAAACATAATGTGACCATCTAATCAAAGAACACAAACACACTGATAATCGAGTTCACTCAGTGTGGGTTATGTCTTTGGGCATGGTGTCAAGAGTGAGGAGGACATTTCATTAAATTCTAGAATATGATAATGATTACAAAGAACATTTTTTGTCATTACAAGGATAAATACCCTCAACTTGAATATCACGTCTCTCCAAAAGACGTTCTCGCTATAGGAACTCTCACTCAAATGGGCCCTCCTTCAGCATCACAAGCTAATAAAATCTCACATGATGTGGCATACAAGTATCCCTCAACATATTGGTAATCAAGTATCTCAACAACAAAAAAAATCATTTTAGTAAATCAGAAGAAAGACATGGCATAACTGCATCATATACCTCCACTTTCGGGGATGGCCTAAAAATGCAAAGCTCAGGTGATGAAATGGACCACATCGTTGAATTTGTGGCATGAAATATGGACCCTCAAGAATCTCAAAGATTCCTTCCTAGAGATGACCGAAAAATCTGTTGCTCAGATGGAAATACTAAGCACACCATTGCGCTCCTTGTCAAATTCAATGGAAAATTACTATAAAGTCGGCATCATTCTATCTCAGTAAAATCTCAGCCTCGAAGGGAATATTTTAGATTCCACAAGATTTGGTAAATATTCCTTGTTGTTGGATGCCTCAGTTTATGCTGCTTAGATGAGGAAACATACCACAACATCGTGTTCCCTGCGAAATTCTAGTTCTTTTGAGTATCAAGTTGACATGTTTTTGTCACTGTGAAAAATCACCCCTGAGGGAATATTTTAGATTCCTCACTGCATCATAGAATATTCTGTGGAATGTTCTAGGGAATATTTCCTAGAATATTCTCACGTCAAAAACTATGCTAGCTCCTGGATCCCCACACGTCTTGGTTCCGCACTTCACCTTTGTTGCCCAGTCGAATGGAGAACTTTGTTTTATGTAGGATTTTTGGGCTGATTTTTTCAAATAACAAGCCAATGACTTGTTGGCAAACACTGTTGAGTTATGTGGGGATGGGCTAGGTTCAAAACCCACCCACCCCATACTTGGTTCGAAATTCATTTTAAAAATTGGGGCATCATTTTTTAATAGGTGGTTATGGTTTAATCATACACAACGAGATGGTTATTAATTGGTTTATGTTTTCTTTTTTGGTTACAGGGTCACCGCCAGCTAACCGGCCCACCAGACGGTGTGGGTTTGACACCCGCTAACCCCATTATGGTGTTGTCACTTTAATGTGTTAGGTGGTGATGTTTGACCACCTTCCACCCACATATATTGTAGAATTTCTTATAGATTCACAAGCTCATACAATTTACTAAAGCGTATCACTTAACAAGCGAAAGCCAATAGATCAATGAAAACAATATGAACAAGAAGAAGAAAAATCAATGGCACATAACATAATAAGTTTTCCTGGGGAAAGCCACTACTCAAAAGCTTGCCTATATATATTGCATTAAATAAAAAATATGAGTGAAGATACAAATCTTGTTCTCACTAGAACAATTCCACATAAGTATGCTCAACTCTCTACCTCACAAGCCCACTCTTAGCGCACTTAGCCAATTTCCACTGCTTTCTAGGCCCCTATTTCCTTACGCAATTCCTAGGATGAATAGCTCATATAAAGGGAATTCACGCTTATAAACCTACTAAATCCAAACATAGGTCCTTCTTTGATTGCATGCATGATATTTACGCCTCAGTAAATCATACAATTGATAGTACACTGTCCCTGCACTCTAGTCTCAACTGAGTGTTTCTTTGAACTGATATGCATGAGTTTCTCATAAGGGTATCTTTAGTTAACTAGAGTAACACTTGTGGATGCACCAATGCACCAAATGACTGTTAGTCCTCTATTAGTTCCCCAAATGGTTATAACTAATTTAACTAACCATAACTCAGTTACTGAGTTATCTAATTACAACTCAATCTAAACTCATACTGGACCCTTAAAATTTACGGAGAACACTTACATGACTACAAAAAGACTTCCAACTCATAATTCCTAAGTTAACTAAGTCAACTTAACTTAGTTAACTATTACAAGTTGCTATTCGAAAAGAATCACAATTTAATTCAAGGAGAAATTAAATTGTAATTTCTGGATTATATTTTTAACATTTCTTGTTGCTATTTTCAACACTCCCTCTCAACAAGAAAGGAATTCAACTCAATCCAGGTCCTAAGCCTTTGGAATGTTTTTCATTGAACACTTCTCTCTATCATTGTTGCTACAACAGCTCCAAAAATAATAAAAAGATCCAACCTGAATCAGTATGATGCATTTATCATCAAAGCCTCTGAATGCTACTGCCTCTATCCACTGAAAATTTTGTGCTTTGGTTGACTCTAAATTTCTGCACTATTTTCAACCCTTCTCTGTGCTCTTCAGTATTTGAATGCTCTAGCCTCTTTCACTCAGATCTGTGACTGCATCAATCACTACTCATTCCTTCCACTACTATGTACTTTTGGGCTCTCGTAGCAATGTATAATCCATGAGATAAAACCTGTCTATGGACCCTACCTAATTTAAGCCCTCTCGAGAGTATCACTTCACATTGCCCCACCTCACAACTTGAGGTATGGCTTCATGTTCTCCCTTTGTCCACTTGGCTCGAAATTTTCCCCTACTGGAGGTCTTTACATGAGTGAATTCCCCTAGAATATTGTCTCCTCGAAAAGCGTGTTGGCTCCTCATTCCCAATGCTCGTCTTGGTTCCACGACCGCTCCCTCGCTTCCCGTCGAATAGCGAACTTTGGTTTATGTAGGATTTCACGGCATACTTTGCAAATAACAAGAAAATGGATTGTTGGCGAGCTGGGTTTAAAGCTGTCCCACCCTAGACTTGGTTTGAAATTCATTTTAAAAAAACATGACATCATTTTTTAATAGGCAGTTGTGGTTTAATAATACACGACGGCATGGTTATGGAGTGGTTTATGTTGTTATTTTTTATTATGAAGCCGCCACCAATGCAGGTTCAACACAAATTGACCCTGTTATGGTGTCGTCATTGTAATGTATTGGGTGGCGAGGTTTGGCCACCTACCACCTGCATATATTAATATGTGTTATGCGGTTGGGGGTTGGCAGCCCCCCAACCCAACTTTATATATATATATATAACCCATCCATTCAAAAAATTTCGACCAGATTATAAAGAGTACAAAAATCCATTCCGATTGCCATTTTCCATGCGTTGGGACTTTGCCAATTTGTTGCCTCATTAGTGACTGCCACTTGGCCAAGTTTGATCCGAACTTTGACCAGTTATAACTTGAGCATAAAAACTTGAATTTGGGTGGTGTTCATGCTATTGGAATGAGTACGATGAGCACTACGATCTGGTCATGGTTTAACTTCACTTTGATGACTTTTATTTTTGAGCCCTTCTGAGTCACTTCTGACTTTTGAATGTTTCTAGAGCCAACTACATCATTCCTAAACCTTGTAACACTTGGCCCTTGGTTTTTCTCATTTAGGACATCCAATTTTTATTATTATTCATCATTACATCATTAGGCTCATCCTATTGGTATCCCCTTGTCAAAAACATTCCAAGTACATTCATCTGGTTTGGCTTTAAATCCATTGTGCCCCAAAACTAGGATTGGATCTAGCGAATGTATTGTTGTGAGGATAAGGTCTTTTAAAAATTGCATGAGTCCTATATGCTCCAAACGTCTAAGTAATATGAAGGTTATGTGGTGCAAACAATAATTAATTAGCTATATCATAATGATAATTAATTTATGCCATTACAAGATAACATTGAATAGAATGCATTCCCTGAACCATCTAGACACATCCTCAACCATCTCTTTACCCATTCTCACTTTCATGTGAAGAAAAAGAGCTCAAAATCACTAGAAGAGGATTTCTACACTCTTTACAATCTAGGACATGGTATCATCAATAATGTTTCTTATGATCATTTATAGGTATCATGGATTACTTATTATGGCATATTCCCAAAAGTTTCGAAGCATGTGGCCTTTCATTACTTTAATTGATTCAGTAAAATAATGACATATTAATTGTTTGCATTCTTGTGGCACTGCTTGTGGTACTTGATGAATGTGTGGCTTTAAAGAGAGTGAGAAAAAAGAAACAAATAAGAACTAGAACCATAATTTGTCTCACCAAAGAAGATTACACCTAAAATCATCCTAAATATATCAAAATGAAAACAAGATAGGATAAATAACAATAGTGAGTATCATATCATTACAGAAGGTAATGATTACATATCTTTTTACCAAGTGGACCAATAGATGGAGTTTGTGAAACCACTGATGACATTGAATTACATGAGGGAGGACTATATTTCTTGTTTCAAACTATTTTCCATCAATCCAAGAAGAAACTGTCGTGATACAAACATGGTTTGCAGGAAAAATGCCCCTGACATATCCATCATTAGATGGAAATAAAGGCATTAGAGAGCTAGGTCTTGGAAACAAGGGAAGACTATTAGTGTCCCCATTATTAAAATTGGAATTTTTTATGTCTATTGTTGTCTTATCAGAAGCCATGGATGTCTAAAATTCTCCTTGCAGTGGGGGAGGAGTCAGAGGATGAAAATATTGTGTAGTTTCTCGAGAGTGTGTCGAAAAGTATCAAGCAATAATTCCTTTGAAAAATTAGTATTAAGAAAAAGTGGTATTGTAATAAGAGAATGAAAATGATCGTTCTTAAAAATGCCTTGAATAGTGATCAAAAAATCATTCTAATCAAGCAGTTGTTGGACCATGACATATCAAAGGAGTGCGACAACCGAGAGGAAGAAAAAATAATTAGTGAAGTGGAAAGTTTATGGCTTCAAATTGCAACATTGGAATAGATATATTTTTTGTGAGTAATCGATGGTTACATTCAGCCCAACAATAACACTTTTTTATGTTAAAAACATGCTATTTAATGATATATCTCACTCTAGTTTGATAGATGAGGAATATGGCACAAATATGGTTTGATGAGGTGATGTAAACCTGATACGAGAAATTTGCGTGAATTATTCAAACAAAAATCCCCATTATATAGGATGTTTTACTAATGCTTACATTTACTTTGTGAAATCATGAGCAATGCACATTCTAACAAAAAAATAGAAAGCCATCAACATGAAATAAGGAACAAATAAGAAGCCATAATTATTAAAAACCTAACTTAATGATATAATAATAGAGTTCATCCATTATGGACTACATCTTCGGACCCGGTGTCAAGAGTGGGGAGGTTGCTTCATTAGTTGTTGCAAGAAGATGGTGAGTATATGGTGCAATCTTTGCCAATACAAGGAAGAACTCCCTTAACTAGAGTGGCATGTCTCTCTTCGAGGAGGCATTATTCTATAAGAAATCTCACTCATAAAATCTCTCCTTTAGTATGAAAAAATAACAATCTCTCACATAAAGTGGCATACAAATATCCTCTCACAACATGGCATACATGGATCTCATAATCAAAACATCAGCTCAGGAAAATGAAATAAGGACATGGAAACAATGCACGTTATAACTCCAAGTCTGGGAACATGTTGAAATTGGCTACTCGAATGAAGGAACTTCCCACGGCATCACATTCCTTGTGAAAATCTTTGAAATATGACTGTAAACTTGAACCCTTTCTAACTCGGTCAAATCTTAGCTCACGAGGAATCTCAAAGATTCCTCACAATATTCTCTTCTTAGACACAGGAAAAAAATTTGCTGCTTAGATGAAGAAATAGAATACACCATTAGACTCCTAGAAAAAAATAGGTTCATTTGACTATAAACTCGACATAGTTTTGACACCTTCAAAATTCTGCCCCTTAGGAATCATAAAGACTCCTCAAAGATTCCTCATGAAAGTATTATTTGAAATATTCCCTAACACATGCTCTACCAATATTCCTAGAATCTTCTTGAGATTCATGACTTCATTGGCCTTCTTGCACCTTGATCTCTCATGCATTCTCCATGGTTTTGTTTGAACCATTTGAACGGAATTTTATAGCAAAGTGTGAGAGTGAATAAGACAAAGTGTGTGGTTGGCATAATGGTTGGCATAATAATATTAAGTTACTTGTTGTTGGGGAAGTTTTGGATTCAAAACCCATGGACTCCCATTTTTTCTTTAATATGGTCTTAAAGCCCAATTTTGGTTTTAATATAGTTTTCAAACCATATAATATATGGTTAATGTATGTACATATTGTAACAAATCCCAAAACCATGAGAATAAGACAAAAATGGAGGTTACACCATCCCAAGGCAACCTAGGCCATTGGGATATTGATTTACCGGAGCTTGCTAAAGGTGTAAAAATCTTACACTTTTCTTGATTTTCTCTCATGAGTTGGCATAAACGTCGAGGAAGGAAGAAAACACCAGAAAAAAATCATCATTCATTCGTGGAATTTCTAGCCTCAGGAAAGCCAACAACCTTGATTTCTTTCACCTTCGAAACCTCGGGGAAGAATGACTAGTCAAATATCTCACAAGTATGTTGAAGAGTGATGGGATATCATTTTCTGGAAGTTTGTGAAAAGAGAATCGCTAAGAACCGAGCCCGGATTACTGGAGACAAAAACAATTGAGTTAATGGGACAAATAGAAGATTTTATGGGTTGGATTCCCGGTTGCACACGTGGTTGAAGTATCCTTCCTCTGTAGTAATATACACATAGGTCTCTAGCAACACCCTAGCACCTAGAACACACATTACTATTGAATAATATGGCCGCACCATGGCCTCGGATTGTGGATGAGTTTGTAGCAATTGGAATCAACGAGTACATTTTTGACTTCGTAATAACATGTAGCCTTGGATGAAAATCACAATTTATTTCTACAAGTTATTTTTAGTGTGTTCATTCAACCAAGGCTAGAGGTCAAAATAGTCTTGATACATCTTGAAAGGTGTGCAAGCCAATGCCAGCTTAATTTCTTCGCATTATTATAGATAAAAGCGTGGAAGGGAAATGGGGAGAGAATGGACGATTCAAATAGGGAGAATGACGAGCTCTGTAGAGATCACAGGAGGTGGGTAGTTGGATGATTGAATGGAAAAAAAGATGTGTACGAAGAAGGATGGGAGGAGGCCATCGTTATATAAAGTCAAACGTCAAGGTGTAGGGAGAAATGGATGTAGGAGACAAGGCAGGGGAGCACCCCATGTATACCCGCGATAGACTCAACAAGGGCTTACTCCTGCCCATGGGGGATGAATAAGGGGACGACTAGCTACTGACCCGATCTTTTGTGATTTATTGTGTGCCAAATTGAGCCCAAACATGTAGACGGATATATATTCAAAGATGATGTGGAATATCACAAAGTGAGAATAATTAATGGTTCAATCCCATTCTCTAGAACCTGCATGTTCCTAAGTAGGAATAAATAAAACTATGAGAAACGAAAACACCACCAGGGACTAGGGATGTTCACTGAAATCTTGTTTTTCACTGAAAGCTTACCATCGCAACCACAGTGACCAACAATGCATAGTGAGTCTGGAGTCGACAGTTCAATCTACCTCGCATCCCCTCACAAAATACATATACCCTTGCATTACTTACCAACAACAAGACCTAGGGGCATACATGTTACATATGTTAATTAACCTTTGTGTTACCTTCTTGATTTGATTGAGTAGAATCTGACAAATACGGTCTAGAGAACAGACGCTTAGTTTTGCTATGAAATTGATTCCGGTGGAATAGAATAAGCCTTTGAGCCTTGTGATATTAGCTTGAAGAGGAGCTCGCCTAGGATCATTTTGATAATAGGAAATCCGAGATGCAAGTGAGTGAGTGACCATGAATGCTTCGATAATTTACAGTCGATTGATTCAATACCCCATTGGGAAAAAGGTTTTCTCCTCGTGTGGGAGGGAATGAATTTGAGGCTCGTGCTTTATGGATCCACCTTGGAGCAAGTAGTTGGTAATTTGACTACTGAATAGGTGGCCTATTTAATAATGGGAAAATCCCCTAATAAACCTAAGTCACACATAGGAAATTAAGTAACCAAGAGTAGGAAGCGAGGATATGATCTTACTCTATTTGTTTGAGGTAGGAGCGTGGATACAAGCTACTCTCCCGACAAATGAGGGGGAGGGGCCCTAAACACGAATGGAGGACTAGGAAAGTGGTCAATCCGGTAGTGAAAGGTGTTGTAGGCCTGTAAGGAGAGTAATTCTACGCCTTGGGAACTAGAAATTGTGAGAGTGCATCCGGGGAGAGATTCATTCTTACTAATGATGACCATTCAAATGTGTCTGAGCTTCCCACTAACAAATTATCCTTATTCACTAACAATTATGATTGTCGGAGCCACGACCCCACTGAGGCACAAAAATGACATCGTTGAGGAGTGGAGGTTGAATTTTTATTTTTGAACAAAGGCCATATCGTCGAAGCTCGTGACTATTGAAAAAAGGGGATATGAGTCATAGTCAGAAAAACCACATGCAATGGATTCCGAGAGAGTGAGAGACGTGTGCCCAAGCCCAAGAGCCTTTGCAGCAAGGTTGAAAGGCATTGAACTACAATGGTTTCTTAGAGGTTGCGCAAGCAGGCTTGACCATAAGTGAGAGGACTTACTTATATCCACTTGTCTATGTTAGTGCCATAACATGCTCAATCGCTCCTTATCTTCTCCCTAACATAGTCCTGATTACGCTCGTTAGTAAGGAACTCGGTTGGCTAGATTTGGGAGAGAAAGAAAGATGGAAAGATATAACGGGAAACTTATGAACCCATGTTATGATGTATCATAAAGTAACCATAGAGATAAGGCAAAAAATGTTGTTATTTTATATTTAATTATGCATTGATGTAATTATGCATCAAGGAAAGAGAAGATCAAGTAAGTAATTGTCCCGATCTTCTCTTTCCTCGATGCATAATTACATCAATGTATTATTAGATGAATGCATAATTACATGTATAATATATCTCATTCATGGTTGGAATAAATGAATATGCGGGGAAGAAATAGAAACTTACGCTTCGCTATTCTCTTTGAGGGCAAGAAATATGAGGGGTAACCAACCCTCCGTATTGCAAAGTGTTCAAATGGAAATTCTTTTAGGGTCAACCCAGCCCCCCCTCCGATAAGTCACTTCAAGCCTTTCCCCTCCTATTTCAGAACCTTCCCATTCATTACAGTTCATAAGGTATTATGAAGGTAGATATCTATGTGGCCTACGGAGTCATGTTGGTGGATGAAGTGGTATGACCTACCATCCAGCTTGTCTTATGGCTTGCTTGCATGAACTAATGATGGTAGGTAGAGTAGCTGAGTATTCTTGTTACGACACTAACTTGGAAAGATGGATAGATCCAACCAGGAAAGTCCTGAAAAAGTTAGGTGTGGGCACCCATTTTACCAAGGTGGTCTCGCCTTTCGCTGGCCTTACCTTATGAGGTAATCTCTATTCCTTTCTTTTCGGTAACTAGCGATAGATAGAATCAAGAACGAGAATGAAAATCCTAGCTGGTAATTCATTTAAAGAAAATAGATAGATCGGTGGTAACTAGAGATAAAATAAAGAGTGTCTAAACACCCTGGTGTACACTTCTAAACATAAGTCATAGTATAATGCGCATCATGATGTTTGGTAGATAATGCATGCATCTCCATCATGCATGTTTGCTTCATCATGCATCGTTTTGCCATCTCTAATGCAACATATATAAGGCATCCACAGACAGATCTCAATCCAACTGGGAGAAATAGATGCATCCACATTCTCCATCATGCGGTCGCATTTCCTATCCATTCAGCATTCTCCGAACGCACCGCAATAGAGCGATGACAAAATATGGGGTATCGGTCCGGATCCGATAGCGAGTATAGACGTGTCTAAGGGCGAGTATAACCCAATAGGTCAGAGTGTCAGATTGTGAATTCGAAAACACGGGTTCGAATCCCGTTATTCGCCGCACCCCATTGTCGACCAGGCCCTCCCCCCCCCTATGAAATAAGTAAAGCGATGGCCCTGGCTTTCAATACGTTACGCTTCATATTTATTCCCCTAAAAGCTAAGCCAAGGAGATAAGTCAAATAGTTATGCCTAGCTTTCAATATACCTATGTGTAGCCTAGCTTGAAATACGTTACGCCTAACTTGAAATATGCTACGCCTCACCTTCACACGCTCCCTCACCTGGTACTTCTCTCCCCGGCTTTTCATGGCTCTTCCTTGACGAAGTATTACTTCTTTTATAACGTATTTACTCATATCATTTTGGTAACTATAGATAGAATAAAGACAAGGAAAATAGTAAGTTACACAGCACCATGGAAACTTTGATTGAGGGGCTAAAAATAGCAGTAGTGTTATGGAGTTATGTCTTTTGGGGTATCGGGTTATGGGTCACTATTTTGGTTTCTTCGCAACTCCGTGACTCGATTGATCATAGGGGCGAGTCACTAACCGTACCTCACCCACGACGGGTGAGTACTCCATTCCTCTCCCTTTGGTCAAGAACTTCATTCCTAGTGTTTATTTTGTTACATAGGTCATGGAAAGGCCCTATAATTTTATAGGCGAACCTACTTCAAGAGTAAGGCCCCCCTGATTCTAGGCCTAAAAGGTCTTGTCAGGTCCGTGGTTAACCTAGCCCGTAAGGTCCTGGTCAACCCTCTCATTTTTTTCTCCCTGTCCTTACTGGGCCCTTGATTTCTTCCCCTCAAAGAGCTCGAAGAGTTGGTCCTTCCTGCGCCGGTCAACCCCTTCTAAGTAAGGTAAGGTCCTGCGCGTATTTTAGGGGAAGAAATGGCCTGCGCCGGCCTTATTTGGTTGGTTTGGTCCTGCGCCGGTCCTGCGCCGGCCTTATTTTGTCGCCGGCCTTACGAAAGATAAGGAGAACCTTTCGCTACGGGAAAGGGATAACCCTTCGCTATGCTCAAGGGAGATCCTTCCCTTCGCTATGCTCGCTCAAGCCTACACAAATTCCCACCTACACCAATTATGGAAGAACCGGGATAACGGTGTTATGTAGAATTGTACGAACACTGTTAGTAAATACTGCTTGGAACGGGAGGCGGAAGGCGCGCAGTGGAAATGGAGTGGAATCGGAGCCAGCGCGAAAGCAATGGTCGACGAACGAAATAGTTTATTAGGGTCGATCCCTGGTGGGGGGCATGAAATGCCCGACCCCGCCCGATAAGAGGTGGTAGCAGACAACCTAACCTACTAGCTCGCCTCGCGGTGCATAAGTAACTATTTCATGCAAAACCGCCTATCTCTTTTGTTACGTTATATATCTGATAATGCCGACGAGGGCTTAAAAATGATTCTCCATAGAGAGGAGGTAGGTGGCGCCCGGTCTACCACTAAAGATGAAGAGAAAGGCCCGGCATTCCAGCCTCCCGCTTCTTCCAACCAATATGTGTTCTGCAACCCAGCCAATTTGATTTTCATTGTACCCATCTTTCCTTTATCTCTCGACTACTGAAATTCAACCGCATTTGTTGATTGAAAGACCTTATCCCGAACAGAACCCCTATCGATTGAAGGAGCATCACTCACCCTACCTATTCGTTCATCCGGGTGGGGACGAAAAACAGATAAAAATGACGAATTAGGTGCCGGCAGCAATTACCTGGCTCGCGTCATTCGTTTGCCTTTCGTGCATGTTCTCCATGCATGAAAAAAGTGCACCATTATTTATGCATTCATAGCTCTCGCTCACCACATTATTGAACAAAAGAGATAATAGTTATCGAAAGATGCCTTCTCCATCGGTCGGTATTGGACAACGAAGGGAATAATCCATTTCTTATTCATCAATTTCTCTCCCATGACGACTAGGAACAAACAAATCAGAAATTTCACTTCGAATTTCGGACCTCAACATCCTGCTGCTCATGGTGTTTAACGATCAGTATTGGAAATGAACGGAGAAGTGGTGGAATGTACAGAACCTCATATTAGTAATTCCAGTGTGGCATGAAGCACTGATGCTGAGTCGAATCCTATGTCGCTAGCTATGCCCTAGTCGGTCCCCTGGCACGGGTGGCGCGTGCCACTTCCGTAGCGCGTCATGAGCACCGGGAAAAAATCGATCGAGCCACTCAAGTGGGGCGAACCGCCCCCAAGGGAAAGAAGGGAGAGGGTTGCGAAGGTGGCCTCGTTATCCACACTGTAGGTACGGGGAATGGGGTACGTCCCCCACCTTGGTTGGTTGGTTGTGCCCGGCCTGGGTTTTCTCCGAACGAGCGTTGGCGGGTCCTGGAGTGCCCGTCAAGGGCGCGCATACCCCGGGGTGATTATCACCACCTGCACCTCGTAATGGATCATCTCGGCACAGTGGAACGTGTAACCTGCCTGCTGCCCCATTCAATTACACTTGTTCCTGTCATAGCCTACCTAACAGAACGCACGAGGGACAACCCTGGAATACTAGGAAACCAAAACGGAGAATGGCACTACTGGAAAATACTGTTTGGCAAAAATGCTGCAAGTGTGAAGCATAGTAGGCCTACACTGAGAGCATAGGAAAATCCTTTGTTTATGGGAGGAACTGAGCTCGGATGGTGAAGAAGCCAGGGGAGGCCAGGTCATTGGAAATGGAGAGGCCTTCTGATCCATTTCTTTAGGGGGTGAAGGACGGAGTCGCTTGATAATCTGATGAGCCTCGGTATTGCAACAAGAATGTTGCAACTCACAAGGCTACTGACTTTAATTATCAACCCGGGGTTCGTAAAAACTTAAGAGGTATCAGATCTATATGTGCGGCATAAAATGTTTCCTTCCTTTGCTGTCATGATATAATGGAGTGCATGTACTGAAGCAAAATCCTAAACTAATTGCAGAAAATGAAATTTTCGAAATGGAACCTTAACCTATTGCAAGAAAGAAAGTACAAGGAAAGAGACTGAAATCAAATGCTAAAACACAGCATTTTCTAACTAAATGCTAAGAGGCTTTACTTCAAAAGAATGCTAAGTTAACATGTATGAAATCTTACTATCCTAAGCATGCATATCCAAACCATCAAACCTTCTACTGTTGTGCATATAAATGAATAAAATAAATTTGTTTTTCTTTTTGTGTTTTTTCAAGTGACAGTGTGAAAGATAATCTCTTTTGGTGATGTGGGAGGTGGCTTGGAGATGATGGTGGATGGTTGGAAGGCTTGGAAGACCCTTAGGTTACCTTGTGTCGCTTCCTGGAGGTTTTTCCTCAATTCGGCCTCAAAACAGGCCACTACAGGAAAACCTACAGGATGTACTAAAACCCTACAGGATCCCATGAAAACCTACAGGATATAGCCGAGAGAAAAAGGATGGATTTTTAAGGTGATGGAAATCTTAGGGAATGTTTTTGGTGGATGGAATGAGGCAAGGAAGTGCCTAGGACCAATTCAGAACTCGAAAGCAAAGGTGGGAGATGGATGGATTTGCTCAAAAAGCTTGGAGAAGTTTCCTTGTGAAATGGTGAAAATGGTGAGCGTTTATTGACCAGAAAAATCAAATCGAAATTATATGGGACGATTTTTTTTATTAACTAGGATGTATTAGTTCCCTATTCCAAGTGGAATCACTCAAAATGACCTCTGTTAATCTATGCAAAAAAAATAAAAAACATTACTAGTCGAAAATCTAGAAATTCGAGAACTAGTGAGCTAGTAAATCTAAAAAATGGCTAATGAAATCAAGTGCAAATGCAATGGGGTAATTTTTGTTATGAACTAGAATGTTTTTGTGATCTAATACAAGTGGAACCAACTCAATTGAAGCTTGTTATCATGCTCTAAAAAATAGCATAAATTTACTGTTCTTTGCTAAAAAGGAGGTCCAACAATCTAGATTTGGGAAAAAGAAGACTAATCCAAGTAGTTCAATGATTACTATAAAATTCCAAAGCTTTTCAAGGGATGAAATGGTGCTTTTGATCTACAAAAGAACTTACATCAACGATTTAACTCAATCTTACAACAAGAAATCATTAATACTAAATGCAGAAATAAAAAGAAATAAAAACTTGAGATGCATGTGAATAAGAAGTGAAAAGAAGGAAATAAAATGACACAAAAGGGCTCTAAGGCTCTTGGGATGGCCAAGCCCAAGGAAATTTAGAGACCGATAGAGGAGGAAAAGATTTAGAAGCTGAAAATGACATCAATCTTCATTATTTTGATCAATAGAATTACATCCCTGCAAGAAATACAATGGAGCTACAAAAATACGAGTTCTCTCCACAAGAACACTAATGACAAATCTCTCCCTAGAGGCAAATTTGACTTGGTACTTATACAAAATGATTAGGAATAATCCCCCATGAATGGAGGAAGCTTTCCCCACCAAACTCCCTTGATTAGTGGATCTGGTCCCCAATATTAGGAATTTGCATTAAATGGCAGGGAACACATTCCTAGATTTTCTCAAGCATTCCCTAGAGGCAAATTCAACTTGGTACTTATACAAAATGATTAGGAATCATTCCCAATGAATGGAGAAAGCTTTCCCCACCAAAATCCCTTCATTAATGGATTTGATCCCTTGATTAGTGGAACACATTCCTAGATTTTCTCAATCATTTGAGTTCCACAATTTGTGCCATAATTCCATAATGTCTTGTTGATTTATTAATTATTATTGATCCTCCTGTAGTAGGGAACAATTCCCTAAATTATCTCGTCCAAATCTTCATAATCTTCCCAATATTCTCATAATATTCCACAAAAATAAATAATATTAGGCATAAATATCCAATAAATTATAGTTAATATGTTTAACCAAGCTATTTGAAAACTTTTCAAGAATTGTCTAACATAATTTCTAAAACTTTTAAAATCAAGTAAATAGTGACCATATATAATTGCATCAAATTATTAGCTAGTTTGACATTAAAAACTAACCTACTTAAATAGACTTGATATTTTTACAAGAACATAAATTATATAAATCTATAATAGACTTAGTTAAAACATAAATCATATCTAACCAAAACACGGAGGCTTCGCAAAGTAAACAATGAGAAGAGATCAGAGTTTTCTCACACAGATCTGCTAACTAAAATCAAAGAAGGGGTCATGCATGTAGCAGATCTGACTCCTTTCACAACAGATCGGGTCAGATCTTGCAGATCCGGTATCGATCAATCAGATCTAGGGTTGTATAAGAGAAATCCACTGTGCAGGGGTACAGATCTGGCTCAAAAAGGACTCCACAGCACCGATCTAATTCATACAGATGCAGACCTGATTCAGATCTTCATCAAATTGATTGAAGGAAAACACTACTGCGTACGCCTCAGAACGACAACAAGCATCTATGAATTAAAAAAGGTAATACAGGGTCGCCATGGAATCCCAGAACGACTACAAAACCTCATTTACTCAGGGTTCAGTCTACAAGACAACAAAACCCTGCAGCATTATGGCATAGCCAATGATTCAA
Organism: Pinus tabuliformis; assembly: GCA_031772625.1. Classification (NCBI taxonomy): domain Eukaryota; kingdom Viridiplantae; phylum Streptophyta; class Pinopsida; order Pinales; family Pinaceae; genus Pinus; species Pinus tabuliformis. Next base: position 1,799,227,118 of record CM062819.1, read on the forward strand.
CTATTAATCTAACTCTCCGACTACGTGGCGGAAGCTTTGGAACCAGCTCCAGAAATACAGGTTCCTTTCGGGATGCAGTAAAAGGAAAGGGAGAAAAAATGAAAAATAAAGCAGCACCAACATCAGAATTGCCAGGACCCTACATCGTTGAACAAAAGCCAGAATCACCAACTCTGCAAGTATCTATGCCGGAGGTAAATGAACTATACAACGATTTATCCAATACTGCAGTTATATGTAGATTCAGTGGCTTCTGGCCAAAATCAGATGCCCTGCATCAATGGATCTACTCAACATGGACATCTAACTGTGAAATTTATCTCTGCCCTAAAGGGTATTTCATAGTTAGATTTGACACAGAACAGGAAAGGGACAGCATTATCAAACAGGGGCCTTGGTTCTGGGGCAGTGCTGGCCTCTTCATCACACCCTGGTTCTCGGACTTTGATGCTACTACAATGATAGTCTCAACCATGCCAGTATGGGTGAGGCTACATGGGCTCCCATTGCACTTCTGGCATCAAAAAGTGTTAATCGCCATTGGGAATTCTCTAGGGAAATTCCTAAAAACGGATGAAGACAGAGCAATCAGGGGAATCTTCACGTTTGCCAGAATATGTGTAGAAGTGGATTTGAGTCAGGGGCTACCTGACCACATCGCGTTAAACTTCAATAATACTCAATGGATACAACAGCTTGATTACGAAAACACAGCATTCCGTTGCAGGAACTGTATGCAGACAGGGCATCTTCAATATGATTGCCCAACAGCTCGAAAGGACCCTAGGAAAAAACAACAAAAAAAGCGCAAAGGCTGGCAACACACAGAGCCACCGGAAGAAGTGGACATAAAGGAGGAACCCACAGAGAACCAGATGGAACCAGAATCTCAAATGGGACAGAAACAAACTCAGGAAGCGAATACCCCTTCTACTCATACGGGGTTGATCATTACAGATCTACATCAAGAGTTGAAAATGGAAGTAAGTGGCATAAAAAGAACCCATGAATCGGAGGGCTCAGAATCCGACAAAGAACAACAAATGATCACAATGGAAAACCAGCTAGCTACAATTACACCCACAGCTGATTCGGGAGGATGGCGCCGGGTGGAGAAGAAGAAGGGAAGAAAAGAATAGGCTTGCTGGAACATAATTTCTCTTTCTGTTACTCTGTTGGATCCTGTCCTTACAGGAATTGTTCATTTGCTATTTAGTATTTCTTTCTTTGTTTTGGTGCCTGTTATTACAGGTTCAGCCATCTGCATATGCCTATGACATCTACAAAATGTAATTTTATCAATTATGAATAAAATTACGATTTTTTCCTAGGGGAAAAAAAAAAAACATATATCATATAAATGCTATAATATACTTGGTGGAAGCTTATTTTATCATCAAAATAAAATTTAAAAATTTACTGAAACAAAACACTTTTAAAAAAATGTTTTTGCATTAACAAAAAAACTTATCAAAACCCATATTACATGGTACTTAAATAATCTCTAAATGATAATTAAATAATCAGTAAAAATAAAAATCCTAAAAAGACCAATTTTAAAAAATCATTAAAAAATTTACTTGTCTGTCAAATTTATACCTAAATGGACACCATCTCATTCTCGGTTAATATCTATTTTTCGGCAAAGGCACTACATCGGAGTTGGCAAGTTGTCTTACATTCACATATAAAATAATCCGAACACTTTATTCGGACGGAACAGCATTGAAATTCTAGCATGTCTAGCGGTATAACGTTCGTTGGTAGTGTACCTGAATTCGAATACACGGTTTTATAAGGTATTTAGGTTTTAAGAAAAACTTTTTGAAATTATATATTATCCGATTTAACATACTTTTCAATTTAAAGGTATCTATTGAGAAATATATATCATTAACTGTTACTTTTATGAATAGCAGACATAAGGTTATATCCGACGATTCCAGCTATTAATGGTGTATATTGAGAATTATACATCATTAACGGTTATCTGATGATTAATTGAGAATTATATTGAGAATTATACATCATTATACGTCATTAATGGTTATCATTAAAGATACGTAGTGGGTTTTTAATTCCGATAGCAGTTTTAGCTCTTGGTTTTACTATCCACCCGACATGTCCAATTGAATTCATTATTAATCGCCGGCAAAATTTATTTCTAAGAAGATGTGACCCTAAGAACATACAACTGGCAAAACATTAGGAATATATGCGTTATATGATTGTATCACTGACAAATGGTTGACTACAAATGAATTCAGAGCAATACAACTACAATATCTGTGAATAAGAACAGAGTACAAATACAAATACAATATCTGTGTGCGTCTAAAATCCATAGATCCAGTATCTGAATAAGAACAGAGTACAGTGTAAACGGCATCTGTCTCTATCCTTTGTTTGGAGGTTTATGGGGGTTGAAAATAAATAGCCTTAAAACTGTTTGGGGGTTTATGTGGTTGAAATATTTTCAATAGGAAAGATTTTTAAATATTTAAATTAAGATTTTCATATATTTAAATTGTGCCGATTCAATAATTAAAATTATTATTTTTCTCATTTGTAACTGGATTTTTGGTCGCAATTCATTAAGAAATTTTCTAGAAGGTTATTTCATTATGCTAATGTTTCTTAGTCAGTCAAATCTGATTACATATATATTATTCATAACAATTCATAACATCATTGATTACTGTTATATTATTGACAGTGACATTAAATAGTTAAGGAAGATTATTCACCGTCTATTAGGTCAATTATTGTCTTAGTGCAAGTTGGTATGACATATTATCCATTTTATACAGTTTGAGTGGGTTTAATGATTAAGAGTATGTGTTTCTTTTTAAGAGGTCACAGGTTCAAAACGGAGGGGGTTATAGTATGTATGTCTTGGTAGACTTAGCAATCAAATCCTTGAGTGAAGGTGGGTCCCTTGTCCCACAAACGAGGGTCCTCATACACCAATTTGGTGTCTTGCTTGGCCATGACCTTAAAATTAGCTAATAATAATAATAATTTATCCTGAATAAACTATTTGACATCTATGGTGACAAATAATCCTGAAGGGTGTGGTAGAAGGTGACAACCAGAACAAGCCTATTTTTTTTTTTGCAGCTTGTCAGAGTATCGAGATAGTGATAAACTTTTGTCTAGAGGTTCATCATTATGGAAGTCACTCTCGGCCATGCAATTTAGGGATTCCAGTTCGTCATAGGAGATGTCAAATTTTTTTTTCCAGATAAATAGAATTCATAAAATGTCATGGCATGTCATACCAACATGCATTAAACCAATAATTGACTTATTTGTATACTAAATAGTCTTTAGCATACAAACACATTCAATTCCTTGTCGTTACCATACATTTTGAAAATCACAGTAGGCATTGGCTGAGATACTTACACATCTATTCAACCTAGCAGTCACATGGCTACATAGTCTAACTTATAGACAAAATGTCAATAGATCCTGACCCACCTTAAGTTGAAATAGGAAGCCTTCGGCTAATTACTTCCATCTTTAAGGAGAATTTGTGGGGCAATAAAGAGGTACAAGGGAAAATGAAACTAAGATATTATAATTATTTAATTAACCCCAATTTTGAAAACCAAAATTACCTTTCTATCTTGACTAATGCTAACATTGCCAAGATAAGAATAGTTCTCATGAGCTTCATAGTGAAACTAGTTGTTGATAAATTTCACAAATGCTATCGGATGAATGAGGTTTTCATTGTGCAATCCTAAGCGGGTTGAAGATGAAAAATAATTTCTCTTATATTTTTAATCTTATACACACATTCAATCTAATTTTCAAAATATTTGTCACGCTGCCAATCTTCTTGATCTTCAAAGCTAGAAAAACTATGGTGATATAGGAATGCTTCTTTGACTTTCTTTTCAGCATATAAATAGAATATTAAGGAATTTCAATTTATATTTTACCTTCTTAGAGTATAATATACTATATAGGTCTTAGTGGATAGTAGTTTTCATCATCATCATCATCATATTTCTAAATTTTCCAATATTTTTACTTTAAAATTTTCCAAATTAATATTTATAATATGAAGTTAATTTTCTAAATAATATATCATAAATTGCACAATTATATTGCTTTATTATTTTCTTTTATTAAATAATCAATATTTATGTTAATAATCATCTCTTCGATTAATATATATGTTTCCTATCCTTATTTGGTTTAAAAAAACTAAAGATATCATTATCATGTTTTGAAAGGAATGTTTCTGTCTATGTAATTATCACTTCACTAATGTGATGGCTCTATTTCTTTTTAAATAAACAAGAGTTGGAGGTAGAGATAGTCCCTGCGGGGCAATTCAAAGGAGATATTGGGTATAGTCAAAGCATTCTTCTCTCACCAGATGTTCTTGCTCAGATGACTTGCCCATAGAAAAATATTCATGTTCTTGCTCAGATGCATTTTCCATAAAGAAACTATTCTTTACCCATTTGATTGCAATATTTTTTCCCCTTCATTTGCCATGAAACATTGTCCCAAAGGTGCCAGAACTAGGCTCTCTCAATTCTTCAAGTTAAGCATTTTCTACTATCTAATAAAATGCATGTAAATACAATGAGGGAATGCTTAATACCATACTAATGAATATCATAATAACACTTGCAAAAATCACATAAAAAGTAATTGAATTTCAAAATACTAAAAAATAAATCTCCAGATCTGCAACTACTTAATCAATGGCATTAATTCACACATTGAAGGTACACGGAGAATTAATTCTTTTTATTCTAGAAAATGCAATACATGATTTTACCATAATTTTGGATTCTGTTATTGTGTATGTTACAGATTAATTTTTTATTTATTTTTTTCATGTGGTTCACAGAAACTGGGTGGCCGTTATGTCCATGGAAATATCTCAACCCCGAAGGGAATCAGGCCCCGTGGCCAATAGCTAGGCCTAACCCCAAGGGCGTCGAGGAGAATTGACCCTGTGACCTCTCGATCAGAGAGGTACTTAACAATGGGGATTCGACCGGTTAAGCTAACCCTTGGGGCTCTTACAGATTAGTTGTTAAATCAACGTTATTTTTTTAATGAAATATATATAAATTTCAAATATAAACACTTGAATATCAGATTGAAATATAACAATTACTAAATATGCCATTTTCTTTGTGACTTTTGATTTGCAGTAGCTCCAAAGACAAGTTTTGGAGCTCTATAGTACAAAGAACATATATATGTTATATTTGGTTTCATGTTCACCTCATCACACAAGAAAGTGAAAGTTGATTATGAAATTAAAAAATCATAAAAGAAAAATATAAGTGTGTCGTCTAAATATGTTGTAAATTTCCCTAGCAAATAATGGAAATTCCGGCAAGATTTTGGTAAAAATCTTGTGATTTTTTTTGGGAAATTTCATGTACAGTTATCAAGCTTCAATATTTTGGGTGTCTCTAAGGTTTTTGATGGTGCTAAATCCATTTCCACCATCAAAAAAAATATTCAATCACTCTTACTGTCATATTTTTAAGGAAAAAAATGGCTGGATTCCAGTAGGTTTTGGCTCTCCGAGAAAATTTACTCACTCACTAGCAAAATTAAAATATAGTTCTAAAAGGCTACTCACATAGAGGATCAAAAGTAGCATGAAATATGAATTTATGCCACACCAAAAATCATTACCCCCCTTTGTGGAAAATTTTAATGGTGGAATATTGATGATAGTCATCCCGAAATTTTATTATATCCTTCAAAATTACCCAAATGGGAGAATACATTTAGCTATTGATTGTAAACATACATTTTATAGTAGAAAGAGTTTATATGGGACATATTTGTTCCATATGTTAATGGAACAATTTGCAAGAGAATCAAATTTTATAAGTTTTTCCATTAGAAAGTACATTTAAGATTTTGACTATGGTGCCTAGTCTGACCACTTGCCTCTCTTAACATTTCCTAAAAGAGATGGTAAAGCCATGTATAATTGATAATAAAACAAATATAGAAATAATTAGAAAGTAAAAAACATCGTGAATTCTAAATAGGGTATGATCATTTTATTAGCATGAATGACAACATTGTGAAAGTCTAGAATTTGGACACCGGGCAGCTTCACAATCTATAAAATTTGTGGTTACCATCATTTTCATAATAAACTAACTAAGGCACATGGAATGGAAATATAACCAAAAATGCAACATCCAAAGTGACATTAAATTGAAAGTGGTGAACTGGTGTGATGTGGGGATTTACCCACAAAAATATTCATATCCAAGATCTCATACAAGGAATCTATCTGAGCCAAACATGAAAAATCCATTGGAAACCTCATCAAAGATACAAATTTAGCTTAATTGCAGCTTTAGTACCTTTAACTTATACATCCATCTTATTATTCTCATTTCGAGTGTTGTCCCATACACTATATTTTATGTTGTTGCGAATATCATCTTCCCTATAAGATTTCCATAGAGCCCCTATAATAAATTTTTGATTGCTTGATCCAGATCTCTTCAACTACCCAAATTAACCAAGATCTTTTACTTCTGTGATGTTAGTACAATTGCATGTGAAAGAGAATTAAAAAACCACATTTGCACACTGTAAGAAGATGAAACATAATGCAACCATCAAATCAATGAACACAAACACATTGATAATGGAGTTCACCAAGTGTAGGTTATGTCTCTGGGCTCAGTGTCAAGGGTGGGGAGGACGCTTCATTAAATGCTACAATATGATGATGAGTACATAGTACATTATTTCTCATTACAAAGATAAATACCCTCAACCAGAGTTTCATGTTTCTCCAAACGATATTCTCCCTGTAGGAACTCTCATTCAAATGTGCCATCCTTCAATGTTACAAGATAATAAAATATCACATTGATGGGGCCAGCCCACATGATTCGCTGCCAATGTATTCCACTGCGGTGTACAGGCAAGTAATAATTAAACAGAGATTTCTTTTTACCTATAAAGATTGTTTAACCGGCGTTGAATTAAATGATGGGTCTGGTGATTAGTACGATGGTCTCTGTTGGTTTGACAACTGTCCCTCCTTGGGATTCCCCGAGCCCGCCTTGGTATAGGTGTTCACAATCTCACGCCCAGACTATTCACTCTGTTATTCTCCCGGTTCTGTGAGTTGTGTGCTCTCGGCAGTTCTTCGCAGCTTCAATGTGGGTTTTTTTGCTTTCGTCCCCCTGGTTCGAGATACGACCTGGAAATTTCTTCCACTCGTCTGGCAAGGGTTATATAAACCTGGTAAGGTTTAGCTCTGTCTTTCTTTCCTTTTCAAGTGGTGGTTGTTGTTGTGTGTTGGTAATCAGTTGTTGTCTCTCTACGCTCCTCTCTACTTTTTATGCAGTTTCGGTGCCTGTGCTTTCCACGACCGTTGCAGTCGGTTGCTGGTTGCGCCACTTCTGGTAATGGTACTCTGGTTCCAAGTTCAACTTCGCCACGGGCCTGGTAGAACTATGGTGATGAACTCCTTCGGTTCCTCTGCCACTCTCTCAGGGTAAGTCCGCCTGTTCCATGCAATCAATGCCTGTTCCTTTTCCCTCAGTCGCCTAACGTTTCGACTCCTTATGAGCAGGGAAAATCTGGTGGAGTTGTTACAGTTGCGGCTTGCCTTGTCAGGTAAACTAACCAACTATATTTTATTTGTTCTGTTCAGTTTCGAATCCTCCTCCCGTGGTATTACCAGCACTCATTCTGTTTGTTGTTTGTCGTTGCAGGTATGGCCGCCCGAGGGTTTCGGCGCATGGAAACTTGACTGCTCCAACTGAGCACGGGTAGTGTCGTCCTCCGTTTGCTAGTTTTTCCTATTTGGCTTCATGCTATGACTGTAGGGTCAGTGTGTTTTTGGTTTTTGAGTGACTGTCTATACTCGGTTCTTCTGTAGGTTGTCACTGTTGTTTGGCTATAGTAATGGTTCGAGGGTTACGGGGTCTGGTTCCCGCTTTGTCATAAGCATGGGTCATGTATTTATGAAATGGGTTCGTTCTTTTCATTTCGAACAGAACGTATATGTATAAAGAACCAGAATGTTGTCTCTACGTTTATATTAATTCAACTATGAAACTGTGTGGACTATATATTCGCAAACCTGGTGATTGTAGAATTTAATTGGTTGTCTGGACTCGTTAATTCTAGCTTTGTGACTTTTGTTTACATAAGTGATTTCAGGTATGTTTGTTTGGTTGAATTCGCCTACAACCTGGGTGCTTATGCTCCTCCTCTGATTGTTGTTATCTCTCCAGTCGTATTATAACCTATAAGGGTAATACCAACAATTTCCACAAACGTAATTTCATACAAATCACATACACAGTATTAGGGACGCTGCAGAGGTGAATGTGCACAGAAAACTATCATGCTTCCTTTTTCATTTCTCTAATAGTCGAACCCTTTCACATTGTGTTCTGTCCCTCTTTTAAGAATAGTGTTCTCAAACTGTTACTAACTGCTGTTAGTTATGCTCAATTAGTTACATCAGTTATTTCTCATACATAACTTTTCATTGTCATTTAGCATATTTTGTTTTTATGTTTTTACAAAAATAAATTAACTATCTAGAAACAATGACACTAACTAATCCCTGCTGTTCCTAATTACAATTCACTAAATTAACTTAGGCAACTTAAGAAAAGAAAACACAAGTACGTTATCCATTCAGTGAATTAACTCCTTCGCCCCCTTCAGAGACCATACCGCCTTCATCTTGTCTTTGTCCTATCAGCCATATGCTCCTGCATCAGGCTCCCGGGGTAAGAGAAAATCATGGCTCCGTTCCATGAGCTCCTCCATAGAATAGCCTGCATTCTGTATCTGCGCCGCGTCGAGCCACAAACTGTTCTCAATTGGACGGTTTTTCCATTTGACAAGGTATCGTAGATACTCCTTCCTGCGTGTCTTCTTAGCTACCTGGGTATCAAGAATCCCTTCAATCTCATGGGGCTGAGCCGAAGGCATATGCCTCATCCAAGAATTGTCTTCAACTTGGGTGTCCCATTCTGGCCGTACCACACTGTCTTCCTCTGCGTGGGCAGTATATGGGAACAGGTCTACCATATTGAAAATAGGTGATATGCCTATATCAGGTGGCAGCTGGATTTCATAGGCGTTGGCTGAGAACTTACGAAAAATCTTGCAGGGGCCAATCTTTTTAAATTTTAACTTATTATATGCGCCCTTAGGAAATCGTTCTTTGCGCAAGTGTGCAAGCACCTCGTCTCCAACATTAAATTGGACTTCTGTCCGCCTTGAATCTGCTTGCTGCTTATATTTCTGCACACTGTCCTGCAACTTTAGTTTGACCTGTTTTTGTAGTTCACTCATCACTTCGGCAAAATCTTCTCCATCTACACTTCTCTGCTCCAATTTTCCCAAATCTCGCAGTTCATGTATTCCCCTAGGATGCATGTCGTACAAGATTTGAAATGGGTTGTGTTTGGTGCTACGATTTGGTGAATCGTTATAAGCGAATTCTGCCTGAGCGAGAGCACGATCCCATAACCATGAATTTTCCCCGGTCAAACTCCGTAACAAATTTCCCAAACTCCTGTTCACCACTTTCATTTGTCCATCAGTCTGCGGATGATACGCAGAGCTGAAATTCAATTGCGTGCCCAACTTTTTCCAAAAGGTATGCCAAAAGAGTCCTGTGAATTTTACGTCCCTGTCAGAAACAAAAGATCTGGGTAGGCCGTGTAATCTAACAATCTCTGTGAAAAACAGGTGAGCTACATACGTGGCATCACTAGTTTTTCAACAAGGGATAAAATGCGCCATTTTTGAAAACCTGTCTACCACCACCATCACTGATTCATACCCCCGCTGTGTTCTAGGCAGTCCCAAGACAAAGTCAATGCTGACTGAGTCCCATGGCCTGCTCGGAATAGGTAGTGGTGTGTAGAGTCCAGTATTCTGACTATGTCCTTTCGCCAGTTGACAGACTTTACACCTGTTCACATATTGCTTTACATCCTTGCGCATTCTAGGCCAGTAATAAAAGTGTTTGAGCTGCTCCAAAGTTTTGTCTATGCCGAAATGACCGGTTGGACCTCCACTATGTTTCTCCCGTATAATATTTTCCCTCATCGAACAGTCCAGGATACACAACTGTCCACCACTGAATAATAATCCTTCCTGCAAATTGTAGTCCAACCATGGACTTGTATTTCTCAATACGAAATTTTGGCAGGCTTCAAAGGCTTCCTTGAAATCCGTGTCGGTCTGGTACAAATCCTTTAGATGTTCGAACCCCATCACCTATATTGTACATTCCTGTAAGAGCAAAGCTCTTCTACTCAAGGCATTTGCCACTTTATTGGCTTTCCCAGTGATGTGTTTTAGCATGAATGTGAAACTTTGCAGATATTCTACCCATTTGGCGTGCTTATGGTTTAATTTGTGCTGTTGCATTACATATTGCAGCACTGAATTATCAGAAAATAATACAAAATCGTTGCCCAACAGGTAATGTCTCCAATGCTTTAAAGCTTGGACCACGGCATAAAATTCCTTGTCATACGAGGAATACTTCTGCCTGCTCTCATTTAATTTCTCACTAGAGAATGCCATTGGTCTATCTTCCTGATTGAGCACAGTGCCAATAGCTGTCCCACTTGCATCACATTGAACCTGGAAAAGCTTGTTAAAGTCGGGCAACCTTAAAATTGGCCCCTCTGTAATCTTCCACTTCAAAAGCTAAAAGCTATCCTCCACTGCTCTGGTCCAACAAAAAGTTTGACTGGCCTTTTTGATGGTGTCTAGCATTGGTGCGCAGATTTCACTGAAATTTCTAATAAACTTTTGATAAAAACTCGCCAATTCGTGAAACCTATGTACCTCAAACAAGCTCTTTGGTGATGGCCAATTGATGATCGCTGCGATCTTTTCTGGATCCATCTTCAATTCATTTTCCGCGATTACAAACCCCAAATAAACCAGTTCCTTCTGCAGGAAAGTACATTTTTTAAAGTTTATCAGCAGTTTGTTCTGTTGTAACTTCTCTAGTACTCTTCGAACATGCTGAAAATGTTCTCCCTTCATTCTGCTGAAAATCAAAATATCATCAAGATAGACTATAACAAACTTTCCAATAAATTCTTTTAACATCTCATTCATCAACCTCATAAAAGTACTAGGAGCGTTACTCAAACCGAACGGCATGACTAGCCACTCGTACAACCCTTCATTGGTCTTGAAGGTTGTCTTCCACTCGTCTCCTTCTCTGATCCTGATTTGATGATATCCACTCTTCAGATCAATCTTCGTGAAATAAGCTGCCCCACTGAGACAATCCATCATATCATCCATTCTGGGTAAGGGAAATCTGTACCGAATAGTGATTTTATTGATAGCTCGCGAATCCATACACATCCGCCATTCTCCACCCTTCTTAGGTGCGAGTACTGTTGGTACCGCACAAGGGCTCAAGCTTTCTCTGATCAGCCCCTTATCCAGCAGCTCTTGCACCTGTTTATGAATATCTTCATTATCTTTCGGGCTCATTCGATACGCTGCTTTATTTGGTAGGCTTGCTCTGGGTATGAAATCGATATGATGGCTGATGCTCCTCTTGGGAGGTAACTTTTCCGGTAAGTCATCAACTACAATGTCCTTAAATTCTTCTAACATCCCCTGAATCTCTGTAGGTAATTTTGACATTTCTGTGTTCAACAACACAGTCTTAGTTCTCCTCACGACCGTGTAATTCACCTCGTTTTCCTCAATCTGTTTAATAAATTGTTTTCCTCCTACCAATAATGCTTTTATTCCATTGGCTTCTTCTATATCCTCCTCTTTGATGTGTACAAGCGTATGCTTGCCTCCATCTTTCACAAATTTGTAACAATTCGTCTTCCCATCATGCATCACCTTCCTATCAAACTGCCACGGTCTCCCTAGCAGTATATGGCACACATCCATTGGCATAACATCACATACAACCTTGTCCTGGTATTTGCGAATGTGGAATTCAACCTCGCATTGTTCATCAACTAATAGCTGGTGGCCTTTCTGCAGCCACGACACCTTGTAAGGTGTGGGATGCTTAAGTCGCTTCAAACCCAGCTTCTCCACCATCTCGGTGGCAACTAAATTGTCTGTACTCCCACTGTCTATGATCAGTTTACAACACTTTCCATGTGATTTGCAAACTGTTTGGAATGGTGCCTTCCATTGGGTCTGCTCAGACGTCTCCTTGGCTGGCTTCAACAATACTTTATTTAAAACCAAAGCCTCTCTTGTTTCTGCCACATTTTCTACCTCCTGGGGCGGTGCTCAGCTTCTGCAACAAATTCTCCCCTCTGGCCAGCGTGCTCGGTTTCTGGGCATTCGAAGGATCTGTGCCCCCACTTGTGGCACCTGTAGCACTGGACATTAGCTCCCCTTCCTCGACCATTCCCTCTTCCTCGCTGATATGGCTAACCTCCTCTCGTGCTATCTCCCTTCTCTGCTATCCCTGAAGTTCTACAGCTGCTGCCTTCCTCGCTGTTAGTGGTAGTTCTCCCTCTACCATATGACTGTCCTCGTCCTCTGCCATTTCCTCGTCCTCTCCTGTTATTCTGTTTCCTATTAATTTTTTCCTCAGCCTTTACAACACTCTGAAAGGCTTCTTCTATATTCCGTGGAGAGAGAATACTGATCTCATCCAGTATTTCCATCCTCAATCCATTCACGTATCTCGCTGTCTTCTCTGGAGTATCATCAGTATAACCGGCCCACAAGTTTACATGATAAAAATCCTCTGTGTATTCCTTGACGCTCATACCCTTCTGTCTTAAATTCTGCACCCGTTGGTAAAGCTCAACCTGATAATATTTAGGCAGAAATCTACCTTTCAGTTTCGCCACCATCCTTGGCCACTTCCTTATCAGTAGCTTATTCATTCTCCTCCTGTCCACCTGGACACTATCCGACCATAAAGCGACATGTCCCTTTAACTTGGTTGTAGTAAATTTGACTCTTTTTTCCTCACTGATCTCTTCGTTTTCAAAATACTTATCTAACTCACTTACCCAATCCAGGAGAACATCTGCGGATAGACTGCCATCATAGTTAGGAATCTCAGGTTTGGGTTTGCTACTGGCTAGCAATACCGATCTCAATAGTCTTAACTCCGGGGCTTCTTCATCTGATCCGTCTGTAGCAGTTACTGCCTCCTCTTCACTGTCATCCCCAAGTTCGGGGTCTCTTCTCCTTCCTGCCTCCACTACTTCCAAGCGAGCAGTAAGGGCCCTTAATTCTTCCCTCAAGCCATCATTTGCTGCTCTGCGCACACCTCTTCCACGTCCTTATCTTTGAACCTCCATATCCTGATTTCTTCAACAACCTGCTCTGATACCACTTGATGGGGCTAGCCCACGTGATTCGCCGCCAACGTATTCCACTGTGGTGTACAGGCAAGTAATAATTAAACAGAGATTTCTTTTTACCTATACCGATTGTTTAACCAGCGTTGAATTAAATGATGGGTCTGGTGATTAGTACGATGGTCTCTATTGGTTTGACAACTGTCCCTCCTTAGGATTCCCCGAGATTGCCTTCGTATAGGTGTTCATGATCTCACGCCCAGACTATTCACTCTGTTATTCTCCCGGTTCTGTGAGCTGTGTGCTCTCGGCGGTTCTTTGCGGCTTCAATGTGGGTTTTTGTGGTTTCGTCCCCCTGGTTCGCGATACAACCTGGAAATTTCTTCCACTCGTCTGGCAAGGGTTATGTAAACCTCGTAAGGTTCAACTCTGTCTTTGTTTCCTTTTCAAGTGGCGACTGTTGTTGTGTGTTGGTAATCAGTTGTTGTCTCTCTGCGCTTCTCTCTACCTGTTATGCAGTTCCGGTGCATGTACTTTCCACGACCGTTGTAGTCGGTTGCTAGTTGCGCCACTTCTGGTAATGGTACTCTGATTCCAAGTTCAACTTCTCCATGGGCCTGGCAAAACTATGGTGACGAACTCCTTCGGTTCCTCTGCCACTCTCTCAGGGTAAGTCCACCTGTTCCATGCTATCAATGCCTGTTCCTTTTCCCTCAGTCGCCTAACGTTTCGGCTCCTTGTGAGCAGGGAAAACCTGGTGGAGTTGTTACAGTTGTGGCTTGCCTTGTCAGGTAAACTAACCAACTATATTTCATTTGTTCTGTTCGGTTTCGAATCCTCCTCCCGTGGTATTACCGACACTCATTCTGTTTTTTGTTTGTTGTTGCAGGTATGGCCGCCCGAGGGTTTCAGCGCATGGAAACTTGACTGCTTCAACTGAGCACGGGTAGTGTCGTCCTCTGTTTGCTAGTTTTTCCTGTTCGACTTCATGCTATGACTGTAGGGTCAGTGTGTTGTTGATTTTCGAGTCACTCTCTGTACTCGGTTCCTCTGTAGGTTGTCACTGCTGTTTGGCTACAGTAATCGGTCGAGGGTTACGGGGTCTGGTTCCCGCTTTGTCATAAGCATGGGTCATGTATTTATGAAATGGGTTCGTTCTTTTCATTTTGAACAGAACGTATATGTATAAAGAACCAAAATGCTATCTCTATGTTTATATTAATTCAACTATGAAACTGTGTGGACTATATATTCGCATACCTGGTGATTGTAGAATTTAATTGGTTGTCTGGACTCATTAATTCTAGCTTCGTGACTTTTGTTTACATAAGTGATTTCAAGTCTGTTTGTTTGGTTGAATCCGCCTGCAACCTGGGCGCTTACGCTCCTCCTCTGATGTTGTTATCTCTCTAGTCGCATTATAACCTGTAAGGGTAATACCAACGGTTTCCACAAACATAATTTCATACAAATCACATACACGATATTAGGGACACTGTAGAGGTGAATGTGCACAGAAAACTATCAAGCTTCCTTTTTCATTTCTCTCATAGTCGAACCCTTTCACATTGCGTTTTGTCCCTCTTTTAAGAATAGTGTTCTCAAACTGTTACTAACTGCTGTTAGTTATGTTCAATCGGTTACATCAGTTATTTCTCATACAGAACTTTTCATTGTCGTTTAGCATATTTTGTTTTTATGTTTTTACAAAAATAAATTAACTGTCTAGAAACAATGCCACTAACTAATCCCTACTCTTCCTAATTACAATTCACTAAATTAACTTAGGCATTTATGAAAAGGAAACACAAGTACGTTATCCATTCAGTGAATTAACTCCTTCACCCCCTTTAGAGACCATACCGCCTTCATCTTGTCTTTGTCCTGTCAACCAGATGCTCCTGCATGACACATGATGTGGCATACAAGTATCCCTCAACATAATGGTAATCAGGTATCTCACTAAGAAAAACATCATTTCAGCAAATCAGAAGACAAACATGGCATAACTTCATCATATATCTCCACTTTCGAGGATGGCATGAAAATGCAAAGCTCAGGTGACGAAATGGACTGCATCACTAAATTTATGGTGCAAAATTGTGTCAGACAACTATAATCTTGGCCCCTTTATGACACCTTCGAAATCTGGACCCTCAGGAATCTCAAAGATTCCTTCCTGGAGATGGCTAAAAAATCCGCTTCTTAGATGGAAATACTGAGCACACTAATACGCTCCTTGTGAAATTCTCTGAAAAATGACTATAAAGTCAGCATCATTTTGTCTATGTCAAAAATCAGTCTCCAAGGGAATCTTTTAGATTCCACAAGATTTTACAAAGATTCCTTGTTGTTGGATGCCTAATTTCTGCTGCCCAGATGAGGAAACATACCACAACATCACATTCACTATGAAATTCTAGTTCTTTTGAGCTTAACGTTGAAATTTTTCCGTCATTATGAAAAATCACCCCTAACGAAATCTTTTAGATTCCTTAGTGCATCAGAAAATATTTTATTGAATATTCTAAGGAATAGTCCCCTAAAATATTCTCTCCTCGAAAAATTTTCTATCTCTTCGTTCCCCACGCTTTTCCTAGTTCTGCCACTGCTCCTTCGTTACCTAGTCGAATGGCAAACTTTGGTTTATGTAGTATTTCAGGGTAGAGTTTTCAAATAACAAGCCAACGATGTGTTGGAAACCACCGTTTGGGTTATATGGGGATGGGATGGGTTCAAAACCCACCCACCCCATACTTGGTTTGAAATTCATTTTAAAAAAAAGCGACATCATTTTTTAATAGGAGGTTGTGGTTTAATAATACACGGTGGCATGGTTATGGAGTCATTTATATTATCGTTTTTGGTTACAAGGTTACTGCTGGAGGGTTGGCCCACTGGCCGGTGTAGGTTCGAAACCCGTTGACCCCATTATGGTGTTGTTTTTGTAATGTGTCAGGTGTCAGGGTTTTACCACCATCCTCTTGCATATATTAATATGTCGTATACAGTTGGGGGTTGGTGGGGATGGCGGCCCACCAACCCACCTTTCTATTTTTGTTTGTTTTTTTTTTATAACCCAACCATTCAAAAAAATTTAACCGGATTTTAAGGGTTACTGGAAAAATTAAGTAGGAAACAATTTTTTCCTTTACAATTTTCGTTTTATGTGCGTCAAGACTTTGCTAATTTGTTTCCTCATTAGTGACTACCACTTGGCCAAGTTTGACCCAGACTTTGACGACTGTAACTTGAGAATACAAAGTCGGATCTGAGTGTCATTCAAACCGTTGGAATCAAGAGGACGGGCACTATGATCTGGTCTTGGTTTCACTTCAGTCCGATGACTTTGTTTTTTGAGCTATTCTGAGCCACTTTGATTTTTGAACATTTTTGGAGCCACCTAGATCATTCCTCCCCATTGAAGAGCTTTTCGTCCTCCAAAAGCATGAACATAATCTGGAACTACTATGTTACATTGTTTGCATGACAATTTTCCTGATAGGTCACACTTCCTCCTCCTTCGCCCTTGTTCTTCGAAGCCATAGGTGATGAGCTAACACCTACGTCCTGTGCAAACTTGTAGTACAATATTTGAAAATTACCAATCATGACCCAAGCATCCCCATGCTTGCCAAGAGTTTATAAGAGACACTCTTTGGTCAAGTTTACATTAGAACAGAAACCAATGCCCCAACTATCAATAAAAGGCCAAAACATCATCGTTGTGTTAACAAGCAATGGAAAATAGATCATCACTTGTACATTTTTATCACAACGCATGATTTATAAAATTCGGCCATGAAAAGCTACTATATATATAAAAACCATCTCTCACTCATCAAACTGAATGGGTCATCATGTTGTGGGGGATTCTCTTGTTGAACATATTCACTAGTTGGCTCTTGCACATGTTCTCTGTCTTTGAGATGTTGCTCTGGATGGAGCCTCCAACATGTGGCTTTTTGATGTCCACCTCTATTGCAATGATTGTAGAAAAAATTCTTCCTCCAGACCTACTTAACCTTCTTCCCTTGATGTGGAGAAGGTCATTCATGCCTAATCCTCCTTCTTCCCACCATTCTCCTCTAGCAGTCAACAATCACATGGTTATGTGAACCAAAAAAATGCATGATTTTATATGCCATGATTTATGTTCATCATTAAGAACATGCTTGTAATCAAAATGAATTTTAGAATACTGAGAATTTTTATACCTCTCTTCGCTGTCATGGTGCGATCCTAGCGATGAGAGTTTGGCCTAGCTCTTCCTCTACTATGTGCACTGCGATGGGAGGATTGTCATGTTTTCCAATCATCCTCTTTCTTAGATGGCTTCGAAAATGGCTTGGAAGCTTCTGCTGACATCGATCTCTCTCATTCAGTGTACCCCAAACCTACAAATCAAGGTCTTTGTCCAACCTCCAATGGTTGAGTGATTCCTTGGCCATTAACACCAAGTCCTCCTCCTTTATAACCCATCTTTGTAAGGAGTCTCATTCTAGTTACTGAAATGGGGACCTCAAGGCTTCCAATAGAAGTAGCATCACGTGAAAATGAAACTGAAGAATGATCAACATTGTTTACCTCAATTGTTGATTATGTAACAGGTGATTATGGCTTCGCTAAGCCTTTGTTGCGCTTCAATATTTCCAATGTCTCTTCCATGGATTGTAAATAAAGCCACAATCTCTGCTTCTCCTCTTTTTCTTCTTGTAGAAGTCCCTTTAACTCGGCATTCTCTGCTTGAAAGCTCTAATTTATATCCTCACTTGAATGATAAGAAGATGATGAAGAGGATGAATAATCACTAGAATATGGAGATGGAGCATCATATTGTTCTCTTTCTTTCTCTTGTCCCTCTCTCGCAATATTTTCTTCATAATCTGCATACATTAAGTCTAGCATGTGTTCCATCCCGAGGAGGTCCTCGTAGAGATCTCTTTTGTTCTCCATTTCCCTTCTTGTTGCATGTTCAATAATTCACACTCGCAAGTCACATCAGCGAGACGACTTATCTGATACCAAACTTGATTCAGATCTCTTCATCTACCATAATTAACCAAGACCTTTTACTTCTGTGATGTTAGAAGAATTTCATGTGAAACAGTATGAAAAAAACACACATGCATATTGTAAGAACATCAAACATAATGACAACCATCAAATCAAAGAAACCAAATACATTGATAACAAAGTTCACTGAGTACGGGTTACGTCTCTAAGCCTCGTGTCAAGAGTGAGGAGGTCGCTTCATTAAATTCTTCAAGATGATGATGAGTAAATAGTACATTCTTTGTCATTACAAGGATAAATACCAGGAAAAATTTTAAGAACGCCCCCTAAATTTATAAATATAATAAATGGGCGAATCTCCATGGTATATAGGAAAAATGGAAGGCGATTTTATCAATAATATAATATGTATATATAATTGTTTGGCGAATCTCTCACTAGGCATGGCGAATATTTTACTCAATTATAAAATCTTGTAAGATCTTGGCGAGTCTTTCACTAAATAATAAAACTTTGTAAAGTCCTAGTGAACCTTAGCATAGGCTACATGTTGGTTTAATTCCCCCATTTAAATAGGCTACATTCCATGTGAATACCATGGGTCAATACCATGTGCCCTTTTGGGGAATACCATGGGTCAATACCATGTGCCATTTTTATTTTTATTAATTCTAATATTAGCGTTAATAATGGTTTTTTGCATGGTATTAATAGCAATCTAGTCCATGGTATTTGTCCCATACTATTTTGGCCATAGGTTTCACCTAAATATAACCGATTTTTTGAGTGTTCATAAATATAAGGTGACTTATGGAGTAAATATAAAAAAATGTTTTATTTGTTTACCATACCTCTTGTTTATTTATATTTTTATTAATTTACCATACCTCTTTTACAAATATGGTATTTGGCTCATAGGATTCACTTAAATAAAACCTCTTTCTTGAGCTTTCATAAATAGAACGAGGGTTATGGACTAAATATAAAAAGAGGTTTTATTTATTTACGATACGTCTAGTTTATTTATATTTTTATTTATTTACCATACCTTTTGAGTAAGTATAAAAAGACGTTTTATTTATTTACCATACCTCCACTTTACTTATATTTTTATTTGTTTACACCCTTCCATGTATCTAAGGTGACTTATGGAGTAAATATAAAAAATGTTTTATTTATTTACCATACCTCTCATTTATTTATATTTTTATTAATTTACCATACCTCTTTTATAAATATGGTATTTGGCCCATAGGATTCACTTAAATAAAACCTATTCTTGAAAATGGGCGAATGGATTCACTTAAATAAAACCTATTCTTGAAAATGGGCAAATGGAAGGTTGTAAGTCCTAATTTCAAGGGCTAAATTTACCTTTTTTACCCTCTCCCTTAAAATAAGGTGGGCTATTTGAGGTGATTTGTAAAAATGTACTATGATACAAAATATTCGCCCACTAAAAATTTAAAACCCCTTAATTTCGCCAAAGGGCGAACATTCGCCCCTAAAATTATCCTTGATAAATACCCTAAACCAAAGTGGCATGTCTCTCCACGAGACGTTCTCCCTATAGGAACTCGCCCTCAAATGGGCCCTCCTTCATCATGACAAGATAATAAAATCTCACATGATGTGGCATACAAGTATCCCTCAACATAATGGTAATCAGGGATCTCAATAACAAAAACATCATTTGAGAAAATCAGAAGAAATACATGGCATAACTGCATCATATACATCCACTTTCAGGGATGACATGAAAATGAAAAGCCGAACTGATGACATGGACTTCACTGTGGAATTTGTGGCATGAAATTGCATCAAATGATTATTAACTTGGCCCCTTTCAGACACCGTCGAAATATTGACCCTTGCAAATATTGAATATTCCCCCAAAGATTCCTTCCTAGAGATGGTTGAAAGGTCCACTGCTCGGCATGAAATTGTAAGACACCACTATGCTCCTCGCGAAATTCTGTGAAAAATTACTATAAAGTCGGCATCATTATGTCTCTGTAAAAAATTAGCCTCCAAGGGAATATTTTAGATTCCACTAGATTCTGAAAAGACTCCTTGTTTTTGGTTGCTTGAGCTTTTGCTCCACAGATGAGAAAACATATCACACCATTGTGTTCCATGCTAGTTAATGGTTCTTTTGAGTATAAAGTTGACATGTTTCTGTCACTGTGAAAAATCACCCTCGAGGGAATATTTTAGATTCCTCACTGCATTAGAGAACCTTTTATGGAATATTCTAGGGAATATCCCCCTAGAATATTCTCTCCTCAAAAATCGTGTTGGCTCCTCGTTCCCCATGCTCATCTTGGTTCTTCCACTGCTCCTTCACTGCCCGGTCAAATGACGAACTTTGGTTTATGTAGGATTTCGCGGAATATTTTTTCAAATAACAAGAAAATGACTTGTTGGAAACCACTAATGGTTTATGTGGTGGCAAGCTGGGTTTAAAATTATCCCACCTCAAACTTGGTTTGAAATTCATTTTAAAAAAACATACATCATTTTTTAATAGGAAGTTGCCTTTAATAATACACGACGACATGGTTATGGAGTGGTTTATTTTGTTGTTTTTGGTTACGAGGCTGCCATCAATGTAGGTTCAACACAACTCGACCCTGTTATGGTGTCGTCATTGTAATGTATTGGGTGACGAGGTTTGGCCACTTGCCACCCGCATATATTAATATGTGTTATGTGGTTGGGTTTTGGCGGGGGTAGCGGCCCGATATATATATATATATATATATATATATATATATATATATATATATATATATATATATATATATATATATATATATATTTATATATATATTTATATTTATATATTTTAATAACCCATCCATTCAAAAAATTTCGTCTAGATTTTAAGGGTTACTGGTGAAATTAAGTAAAGAGTGCAGAAATCCAATCCCACTGCCATTTTCCATGTGTCAGGACTCTGCCAATCTCTTTCCTCATCTGTGACTGCCACTTGGCCAAGTTTGATCCGAACTTTGACCAGTTATAACTTGAGCATACAAACTCGAATTTGAGTGTAGTTCATGTCATTGAAGCGAGGACGATGAACACTATGATCTGGTCGTGGTTTAACTTCACTCTGATGACTTTTATTTTTGAGCCCTTCCGAGTGACTTCTGACTTCTAAACGTTTCTAGAGCCAACTACATCATTCCTAAACCTTGTAACTCTTGGTCCTCAGTTTTTCTCATTCAGGACATCCAATTTTCATTATTATTCATCATTTCATCATTAGGCTCATCCTATTGGTATCCCCTTGTCAAAAACATTCCAAGTACATTCATTTGGTTTGGATTTAAATCCATTGTGCCCCAAAACTAGGACTGGATCTACTGAATGTATTGTTGTGAGGATAAGGTCTTTTAAAAATTTCATGAGGCCTATATGCTTGAAAATTCTAAGTAATATGAAGGTTATGGGGTGCAAACAACAATTAATTAACTATAGCATAATGATAATTAATTTATGCCATTACAGGATAACATTGAGTAGAAAGCATGACCTCAACCATCTAGACACGTCCTCGATCATCTCTTTACCCATTCTCACTTTCACGTGAAGAAAAAGAGCTCAAAATTACTAGAAGAGGATTTCTACACTCTTTACAATCTAGGACATGGTTACATCAAAAATGTTTCTTATGGTCATTTATAGGTATCATGGATTGCTTATTATGGCATATTCCCAAAATTTTCCAAGCATGTGGCCTTGTGGCCTTTCATTACTTTAATTCATTCAGTAAAATAATGACATGTCAATTGTTCATGTTCTTGTCGCATGGCACGTGGTACTTGATGAATGTGTGGCTTTAAAGAGAGTGAGAAAAAATAAACAAATCAAAACTAGAGCCATAATTTGTCTCACCAAAGAAGATTACACCTAAAATCATCCTAAATATATCAAAATGAAAACAAGATAGGATAAATAACAATAGTGAGTAGTTTATCTTTACAGAAGGTAATGACTACATTTTTTTTACCAAGTGGACCAATAGATGGAGTTTTTGAAACCACTGATGACATTGAATTACTTGAGGGAGGACTATATTTCGTGTTTGAAACTATTTTCCATCAATTCAATAAGAAACTGTCCTGATACAAACATGGTTTGCAGGAAAAATACCCCTGACATATCCATCATTAGATGGAAATAAAGGCATTAGAGAGCTAGGTCTTGGAAACAAGGGAAGACCATTAGTGTTCCCATTATTAAAATTGGAATTTTTTATGTCTATTATTGTCTTATTAGAAGCCATGGATGTCTAAAATTCTCCTTGCAGTGGGGGATGAAACGAAGGATGAAAATATTGTGTAGTTTCTTGAGAGTGTGTTGAAAAGTATGAGGCAGTAATTCCTTTGAAAAATTAGTATTATGAAAAAGTGGTATTGTAATAAGAGAATGAAAATGATCGTTCTTAAAAATGCCTTGAATAGTGATCAAAAAATCATTCTAACCAAGGTGTTGTTGGACCATGACATGTCAAAGGAGTGTGACAATCGAGAAGAAGAAAACATAATTATTGAAGTGGATAAGTTTATGGCTTCAAATTGCAACATTGGAATAGATATATTTGTTGTGAGTAGTCGATGGTTACATTCAGCCCAACAACAACACTTGTTGATGTTAAAAACATGGTATATAATGATATATCTCACTCTAGTTTGACAGATGAGGAATATGGCACAAATATGGTTTGATGTGGTGATGTAAACCTGATACGAGAAATTTGCGTGAATTCTTCAAACAAAAATCCCCATTATATTGGATGTTTTACTAACACTTACATTTACTTTGTGAAATCATGAGCAATGCACATTCTAACAAAAAAATAGAAAACCATCAACATGAAATAAGGAACAAATAAGAAGCCATAACTATGAAAAACCATAAATTAATGATATGATAGCAGAGTTCATCAATTATGGACTACATCTTCAGACCCAGTTTCAAGAGTGGGGAGGCTGCTTCATTAGTTATTGCAGGAAGATGTATGAGTATATGATGCAATCTTTGTCAATACAAGGAAGAACTCCCTTCACTAGAGTGGCATGTCTCTCTCCGAGGAGATGTTTTTCCATAAGAAATCTCACTCATAAAGTATCTCATTTAGTATGAAAAAATAGTAATCTCTCACATAAAGTGGCATACAAATATCCTCTCACAACATGGAATACATGGATCTCATAATCAAAACACTAGCTCAATAAAATCAAGTAAGGACATGGAAGCAATGCACGTTATACCTCCAAGTCCCGGAACAGATTGAAAATTGGATACTCGGATGAAGGAACTTCCCATGCCATCACGTTCCTTGCGAAAATCCATGAAATATGACTATAAACTCGAACCCTTTCTAACTCGGTCAAATCTTAGCTCCTTGGGAATCTCAAAGATTCCTCACAAGATTCTCTTCTTAGACACAAGAAAAAAAATTTCTTCTCAGATGAAGAAATAGAATACACCATTAGACGCCTAGAAAAAAACAATTTCATATGAGTATAAACTCGACATAGTTTTGACACCTTCAAAATTTTGCCCCTGAGGAATCTTAAAGATTCCTGAAAGATTCCTCATGAAAATATTCTTTGAAATAATCCCTAACACATGCTCTAGCAATATTCCTAAAATATTCTTGAGATTCATGACTTCATTAGCCTTCTTGCACCCTGATCTCTCATGCATTCTCCATGGTTCCATTTGAACCATTTGAATGGAATTTTATAACAAAGTGTGAGAGTGAATAAGACAAAGTGTGTGGTTGGAATAGTAATATTAAGTTACTTGTTGTTGGGGAAGTTTTGGATTCGAAACCGATGGACTCCCATTTTTTCTTTAATATGGTTTTAAAGCCCAATTTTGGTTTTAATATAGTTTGCAAAACATTTAATATATGGTTAATGTATGTCCATATTGTAACAAATCTGAAAACCATGAGAATAAGACAAAAATGGAGGTTGTGCCATCCCAAGGCCACCTGAGCCATTGGGCTATTGATTTAGCGCAGCTTGATAAAGGTGTAAAAATCCTACTCTTTTCTTGATTTTCTCTTAGGATTTGGCGTAAAGGCCAAGAAAGGAAGAAAACACCAAAAACAAATCATCATTCATTCATGGAATTTCTAGCTTGAGGAAAGCCAGCAACCTCAATTGCTTTCAACTTCGAAACCTCGAGGAAGAGTGACTAGTCAAATATCTCACAAGTATGTTGAATAGTGATGGGATATCATTTGTTGGAATTTTGTGAAAAGAGAAGCACTAAGAACTGGGCTTGGATTACTACAGACAACAATAGTTGAGTTAAGGGGACAAATAGAAGATTTTATGGGTTGGATTCCTAGTTGCACACGTGGTTGAAGTATCCTTCCTCTATAGTAGTATACACATAGATCTCCAGCAACACCCTAGCACCTAGAACACACATTACTATTGAATAATATGGCTGCACAATGCCCTTGCGTTGTGGATGAGTTTGTAGAAACTGGAATCAACGGGTACATTTTTTACTTTGTAATAACAGGTAGCCTTGGAATAAGATCACGATCTATTTTTGAAAGGCATTTTTAGTGCGTTCATCCAACCAAAGCTCGGGATCAAAATATTTCTGATACATCTTGAAAGGTGTGCACGCCAATGGAATCTTAATTTCTTCACATTATTATAGATAAAATGGTGGAAGGGAAAGGGGGAGAGAATGGACGATTGGAATAGGGAGAATGACGAGCTCTAGAGATATCACAGGAGGTGGGTAGTTGGACAAACGAACAGAAAAACTAGAGGTGTATGAAGAACGAAGGGAGACGACCATCCTTATATAAAGTCAAACGTCAAGGTGTGGGGAGAAATTGATGTAGGAGGAGACCAGGCGAGGGAGCACCCCATGGATACCCGCGATAGACTGAACAAGGGCTTACTCCTGCCCATGGGGGATGAATAAGGGGACGACCAGCTACCGACCCGATCTTTTATGATTTATTGTGTGCCAAGAGCCCAAACATGTAGACAGATATGGATTCAAAGACAACGTGGAATATCACAAAGCGAGACTAATTAATGGATTAATCTCATTCTATAGAACCAACATGTTCCTAAGTAGGAATAAATAAAACTATGAGCAACAAAAACACCACCAGGGACTAGGGATGTTCATTGAAGGCTTGTTGTTCACCAAAAGCTTACCATCGCAAGCACAGTGACCAACAACGCATAGTGAGTCTGGAGTCGACAGTTCAACCTACCTCACATCCCCTCATAAAATTCATATCCCCTTGCATTACTTACCAACAATAAGACCTAGGGGCATACATGTTACATACGTTAATTAACCTTTCTGTTACCTTTTTGATTTTATTTAGTAGAATCTAACAAATATGGTCTAGAGAACAGGCGCCTAGTTTCGCTATGAAATTGATCCCAACGGAATAGAATAAGCCTTTGAGCCTTGTGATATTAGCTTGAAGAGGAGCCCGCCTAGGATCATTTTGATAATAGGAAATCTGAGATGCAAGTGAGTGAGTGACCAGGAATGTTGTGATAATTTATAGCCAACTAATTCAATGCCCCATTGGGAAAAATGTTTTCTCTGCGGGTGGGAGGTAATGAATCCGAGGCTCGTGCTTTATGGATCCACCTTCGCTCAAGTAGCTGGTAATTTGACTACTGAAATGGTAACCTATTCAATAATGGGGAAATCCCCTAATAAACCTGAGTCACGCATGGGAAATTAAGTAACCAAGAGTAGGAAGTGAGGATATGAGCTTACTCTCTTTTTCTGAGGTATGAGCAAGGATACAAGCCACTCTCCCAACAAATGAGGGGGAGGGGCCCTAAACACAAATGGAGGACTAGGAAAGTGGTCAATCTGCTAGTGAAAGGTGGCGTATGCCTATAAGGAGAGTAATTCTACGCCTTGGGAACTAGTAATTGTGACAGTGCATTCGAGGAGAGATTCATTCTTACTAATGATGACCATTAAAATGTGTCAGAGCTTCCCATTAACAAATTATCCTTATTCACTAACAATTAAGATTGTCAAAGCCAGGACCCCATTGAGGCACAAAAATGACATCGTTGAGGAGTGAAGGATGAATTTTTATTACTAAACAAAGGCCATATCACTAAAGCTCATGACTATTTGGAAAAGGGGATATGATTCTGTTGTGGCCACAAGCACCACCCTATTAAAACATGCCCTGGGTGCAATTTTGAATGGGTCCCCTAGAAGTTTGATCTTTCACTTCTCCGAATGATAACTCTTCAAATGATCTGTTTTATCCTAGGGATTTTAACTCTTTGACGAGTCAAATATTCAATTCTTAATGGTTAAGGCCCCCTTAATAAATCTTTGTCAGATGATTCATCTATAACCCTTTATAGCCTTTCATTCATATCCTTCATCGAGACTTTTTCAACCCTCAAAACTTCCCATCGTGTCCTTATTTCTATATCAATGACTTGATAATAGATATACTATACAACATACATAACTTACCCTTTCCACTTATCGCAATCAACACTGATACACAACGGGTACCATGATACACTAGACCTGCCAACATTGTTAACCATAACACATTTATTTCGGGTTAGGAGCCCATTGCATATTGCAATCAGTAGAGTCCAAGGCTTGTATATAAGGAGCGCCGCGATTTACCAGACCCGCGAGATCATTAACCACAATATATATATATATATATATATATATATATATATATATATATATATATATATATATATATAGATATATATATATAGATATATAGATATATATATTTTCGGTCCACTTCCCCCAATCACAAGTCACAACTGGCGGAGCCCAAGGCTTATACATAAGATGCACCGCAATATACCAGACCTGCCGGGACTATAAAACCTAGCATATATATTTTTCGGGTGTGGCCTATCGCTAATCACAATCTACAGTTGGAAAAGGTGAAGCCCATGCGATATGCAAAGGGGCTATGAGTGGACCCGGCGATAATTATACGCCCGGGTGCATAATATTTGAAGTCCGGCCTTACGGTCCAGCTCTGGGTTTTCCCATGTTTTCCGCGTATTTCGATAAAGTGTTGTGGTTCAGGTTTTCAAAGGAAAGTCTTATATGGCGGATCTGATGGGATTATTAACCGCGACAAATATATATTTCGAGTCTTCTTCCCCAATCGTAGATCACAGTCGGTAGAGTCCAGCGCTTATACATAAGGTACAATACCTTATGGTGGACCCGACGATAATTATACGCCCGGGTGCATAATATTTGAAGTCTGGCCTTATGGTCTGGCTGTGGGTTTTCCCGTGTTTTCCCATGTATTCAATAAAATGTTGTGGTCCAGGTTTTCAAAGGAAAACTGATAGGGGTGATGTTGCATGTGATTGCCCATTGCAATATGTGATTGCGACCCGATCGCAGCACAACCTTGGCTGAACCAAGGGCCGATTCTTTCACACTCGCTCCTTTTGATTTCATTACACCATATCATTTTATAAAGTTTTAATGATGGAAAGAGTTGCTCTTAGGCGTTTCTATGATATGTTTCATAATCATAAATCTAATGTTAATTATCTCTGGAGGCGAGGAGTGAAAGACACATGAGCGGATCCGGAAAGTTCATATATGCGGGTGAGTTATGTTTAAAGATTCGACCTTAGGGATTCTTGGTCGGGTTTCCATGCGTTTCCTGTGTCTTCTGAAAATGAAGTTGTCCCGGGTTTCATCATGAAGAGATGACACACAATCATTCTCCTTTTCATCAGCATCTATTCATTTCCCTAGGAAATGAAGCGCT
Organism: Pinus tabuliformis; assembly: GCA_031772625.1. Classification (NCBI taxonomy): domain Eukaryota; kingdom Viridiplantae; phylum Streptophyta; class Pinopsida; order Pinales; family Pinaceae; genus Pinus; species Pinus tabuliformis. Next base: position 1,799,255,279 of record CM062819.1, read on the forward strand.
CGAGGAGTTATGCCCTTTACGTGTCAGCGGTTACACCGACTGTTCTGTGTCTATACATTTTGATTTGTCTATTGAAAACAAAAGGGGAGGTGAAAAGTTAAGGGAAGAATGAGGGTCATTTCCTTCTGCATAAGTATTACCTCCAGAGATGAGGGGAGGACTTTTTTTTTGGCAAAACAACTTTTGATTTATTGTGCTAATAAAGAAGACTGTTTGGGTCAAGAAGGAGCCTTTTTCATATTCATTTTCCTCTTCTTTCATGTGTTTGGAATCAGGGTGTTGTTGCTGGCATAAATATAAATGTGTTTTGTTTTGTGCATATTGATAACGATACAACTTATGACTAGCCTTGATTATTTGAATGTAATTCTTTATCATAGTTAATTCATGAGCAGTCCCTGATTTGAAACTATGTTAAACATCAGTTGCAAGTTTAGTTGTAGGAATAGGAATGTGCATTCCTGTGTGAGTAATTAGATTGCAATTAAGCTTTAATACAACCTTGTTCATTTGTGAACTCAGTAATTGATTCATTTGGACTTGGAATCTATGCATGATGTTTAATCTCTTTTGTTATGCTCCTGCAGGATAGATTATAATAGTTAGGACTAGCATAAGTAGTTAGAATTAGTGTAGATAGGATTTGATACATATAGGTTAGCTACTTCTTTTGTTGATTTAAGTGAAGTCTTCCTCCAGGAAGCAATCTCCCAACACCTATAACAGTTTACGGGATCATTTAAAACCCATTGGAGCTAGCCACCCCAAATGAAAGCAAATCTGATTGGGGTTTGCGATCGGGTTAGTTCCCCTTGTTGGTATAGCAAAAATTCATCGTGTCAACAAATTGGCGCTAGAAGGAGGGCCTAAACCGCCATCCATAGCTTTTCAGGATTTCATTTATAAATGCTACCCATGGATTCAAAAAGATTAATGTATAGATAGTAAAGGTCAAAAATATCATTCCGCCCTTTTGGAAGATCCTCATTTCGAAGGAACAGAGATCCCCCTCAGTCCCGTTTCCAGGGCACCGAAAGAAGAGAGACCGTGGGAGTATCTTATCACTCAGGAACAACCAGTCAAAGTGCTTACTCATGCCTACGCTTGCTCCCTATCTCAGCTTCCCATCTTTCATTCTTTACCTCTGACAGCTAAAAGAGAGCCAAGGATCCTTCTCGTAAGCGAAGAGACATCTGCAACCCCTTCTCTTGAAGATATTGTGCTAGACTCTTTGCAAAGTATCGACACTCCTTAGGAAGAAATTCCCGAGGATTTTCCCTCTAAAGGTAATCCCTAATTCGATTTGGAAAATCCTAACAAAGAACGCCTCGAAGAAACCTTCAACCAGAACCTCCCTATCCATAATATGGCTAACGTTCCCCCTCCAGGTGGGAATCTACCTCTACCACCCCCTCCAGTTGGGAATCGACCTCCACCACCTCCTCCAGGTGGGAATCAACCTCCACCTCCCCTGGGAGAACTCCCTCCCTGGCTTGCTCAGGATGCCATAGCGGTACCTGGGCAGTAGCATGCCTTACCCAAGAACGCAGAAAGAGTATTGCCTAAATTCGACCCTAAGCGGGGAGACACTGCTGATAACCATATTCACTCTTTCTTCCTATCTATGCGCATCTTGGGCGTAGCCAATAAAGATGTGGTATGTCGCTTATTCCCTTTTACTCTAATTGGTGCAGCCTCCACATGGTACTTTAGCTTGAGAATAGGATCAATCACCTCGTGGGGTGCCTTTCAACAGGTCTTTTTAGACAAGTTTGGCGATGACAAAACACCTACGGCCTTAGTTTTAGAACTATCCCATTTGAAAATGGACACCAAAGAGAAGGTCAAGGATTTTAACATCTGGTTCAACACTTTGTTCAACAGAATCTCGGCTAATGCTAGACTTACTGATGAGGTGCTCATGGAATTCGACATCACTGCTCTCCCCGTCCCTACGGTGATGTGGGTCATGAGGCGTAACACACAAACCTTGGAAGGTGCTATCAAGGAAGAAGTAAAAGTTGAGAATGAAATGATTAGTCTCACAACATGTCATCATACGACCGAAGAAAAGAAATCATCTCAGTCATCCAAGAAGAATAATGGGAGTGATAACAAAGTGACTAAGATCAAAGAAAAGGACACCATAGATGTGGAAGGTTTGCATCGAATCAATAAGAAATTGACGAACACAGTTATCGATATGAAAAGGAATTCTGGAGAGAGTGGAGTAGAGTATAACAACAAAAAACCCTTCAAACCTTTCTATCGTAAGAAGAAAGAAGGTGGTCATGGTCAACTTTCGTTTCCTGCACCACACAATGAAGGGAGTTTAAATACGAAAGAGCTGGCTTTTATTGGATCGCTCCTTGACAAAGAAGAACCTATAGTGGAGCTAAATCCAGAACAAGAAAATGAGGAGGAATACCAAGTAGAAGAGCTTGTGGACGAGGAATTTCAAATCAATGTACTGTGGGATTTCTATACAAACGAGAACGATGACGATGAAGGAGATAGTACTGCAGAAATCCACACTAATGAAATACACACACGAAGTAAAGGGCCACTTGCAGGTGTGATGAAGCCTGTAGACTATACAAAGAAAGATGTTCGCCCTTTGAAGGCATCCACTCTCAAAGTTCTTGTCGAGAAAGGTAGACTTAGTGGTGATTCCAACAGTACTCTAGTTGTAAACTACCCAGAGAAAGAAAATACATCTCCAAATGCAATGAAGGCGACTCTAAATGGTAAAATGCCAACAAAAAATGGCAAAACCGGTATGTTTACTTTGCCCTACCCTGTTTATAACATTGATTACAACGTTGTGGATGATCTTAAGAAATCTCGGGCTAATATCACATACTTCGATTTGCTAAAAATTAACACAGCAAAGAGATATACTCTTGAAAGCTACGAATGAACGGAATTGAAAAACTCCCACCATCCCAAGCAGTAAAACTAGGAAGTCGACATCCAGACCTGTTAGTACCCCCAGTACAACCCAAACCCCATCATCTATGGAAGCCACTCTGTCCAAAATGAAGTGAACCCCCCAAGATGTTAGTGCGGCCATGATAGGAAGGAAATAAAAATCCATGACTCCACCTTTCCTTATCACATTTGAAATATTCAACATGAACGTATGCAACTTCTTGGTAGACTTAGGTGCCTCATCGACTGTGATACCTTGCGTTGTTGCTAAAAGACTTCATGCGATACTCAAGAAAACTGGAACTCGAACTATGCAATTGGATAGGACAAATGTGAAAGTAATTGTGGAATTGAAATATGTGTTGATTCGGATGGCTACTAAACCACAATACACACAGGTCATTGATATAGTTGTAGTCGACATACCCGAGGCTTATGGAATGCTGCTTACTAAGGACTGGTCATCAAAACTGAATGGATATTTCTCAACTAATTAGTCCCTTCTCTTGCTACCTCAGAAGGGAAAAGGTCATATGCTGAGATTTGATTGAGAAAGATGCATGAAGTATGTGGTGACGGAACTAAATGGCCCCAATGAACCTGTAATGTTTACCAACTCTATCCTTGGGAATTATAGTTTCGACGTTTGTGCCATCAAAACCTGTTTCGGAGAATTCCATGCAGAGATAGTTGAAGAAACTGTGACAAACACACAGTTGGAAGCTCTCCCCCGTAGTCCAACTGATGAGCCACCCTGTAATATAGTAGATGATAGAACCAATTTCATAGGAAGTAGTTCATTTAATCTAACATTAGATTATATTTTCTAGACACTCTACTTTAGAGCCACTCTACTTTGATGGCTCTAACTGCATTGAAGGTGTAGGTGCTGGGAGCATTCTCATTGACCCGCAAGGGAGCCAACATTTGATGGCCAGCCGGTTGGAGTTCACATGCACCAACAACACGGAAGAATGTGAAGGCTTGCTGTAGGGCCTGAATAAAGCCATTGATATGAAGGTAAAAAATCTTAAAGTTTTTGGTGACTCACAGATAATTGTGAACCAGGTGAGGAAAAGGATACACTGCAATTCGCCACACCTCTTAAGGTACCAACATGAGGTATGGAGCTTAATTGACAATTTTTATTCTTTCAATATCACATACATACCTCGAGGGCAAAACCGAGAGGCCAATCTGATGGCTGGTATGGCTGCGAAACTTCTGACTGATCTTAGATTAAACAAGAATAAATATTATGTTGAATTGATTTTTAGACCATTCGTTCCTGATAACATCTCGAATTGGCAGGTGTTTAAAGGTGATGAACAAATGCTGGAGTTCCTGCATTGCGAAAAGACATTCAAAAATGAACTCATTGATGAAAAGGAGCATGACAAGCTTATGAACAGGAGTAAAGATGAGGAAAAGGAGCAGCCCAATATAATTCCCAAGTCAGTTGTCAAGATGGAGCACTTGTATGACCTGCATGATAAATTTAAGAAGCCGACCAACTGCAAAACATATAGCTCATCCATGAAGTATGAGTCAGTCAACCTTGGAACCAAAGAAGACCCAAAAACTGTTAATTTGGGCTTGGGGTGCTCTCCACAAGAAAAGGTTGCATTTGTCAAGTTGTTTAAAGAGTACAAGGACGTCTTTGCATGGACATATGGCGACTTAAAAACCTTTGATACCAGCGTTATGCAGCATGTAATTCCTTTGGAAAAGGAGGCTAAGCCCTACCAACAAAAGCTTCGTAAGATGCATCCAAGCCTAGGACCGTCAGTGAAGAAAGAATTAAACAAAACGCTGGATGCTAAAATCATTTTTCCAGTTAAACACACCCGCTACGTAGCCAATCATGTGCCAGTAAGAAAGAAAAATGGAGACATCAGGCTATGTATCAATTTTATAAACCTAAACAAATCATCGCAAAAGGATAACTATCCTATCCCTTCTATGTAACACATTCTTCAGTGCGTTTCTGGGTCTGAAATGTTGTCCCTATTAGATGGGTTTTTAGGATATAAGCAAGTGTTGGTATCTAATGAATATCATCTTAAGACAACCTTCAACACTAAATGGGGCACTTACGCATATCGCAAAATGACGTTTGGACTTATGAATGCGGGCGCCACATTTCAGAGAGCTATGTACATAGCTTTTCGAGGGTTGATTAACAGATCAATAATGATTTACATGGATGACATTACTATGTATTCATATCACAAAAGGGATCATATTTATCACCTGAAATAGATTTTCGAAAGATGTTGAAGATACGAAATATTGTTGAATCCCAAGAAGAGCGTCTTCGCAGTCACAGAAGGGAAACCATTAGGTCATATCCTCTCTAAAGAAGGGATTTTTATTGATTCTGAAATAATAGAGACCATCATGAGAACACAATGCCCTGTAAATAAAAAGGAAATGCAATCTTTCTTCGGGAAGATTAATTTCGTTAGGAAATTTATCTCGGGTTTCACAGAAATAGTGCATCCCATGCAGCTAATGATGAAGAAAGACGTTGTCTATAAGTGGAGTGATGAAGCTAAGAAAACATTTCAGCGAATTAAGGAGTCCATCGCAGAAGCTCCTGCGTTGGTCACCCCCAATTTTGACAAGGAATTCTTCTTGTACACTTTTTCTTCTGATGTTTCATACGCCGCAATCCTCACTCAAAAAAATGATGACGGCAATGAAGTCCCTATTTATTATATGAGCTCTAATCTTCAGGGAGTAGAAATGAACTACCCAGATGTGGAGAAACAAGGATTTGTGGTTTTTAAAGCTGTAAAACACTTCCACCGTTATTTATTAAAGGCTAGGACTAAAGTAATTGTTCTCCATCCTGCCGTAAGAGGCCTCTTCATGCAGAAAGAAATGGGTGAATGGAAAGGGAATTCGATAACCGCACTTCAAGAATTTGACCTCGAGATTAAGCCAACAAAGATAGTTCGAGGGCAGGGATTGTGTAGGCTAGCAGCAGAAGCCTTGGAAGATAAAGAAGGGGTGTCCAAAGAGCCAGAAGCACAGAGCATGAAAAATGCACAAGTAGAATTCAGGGAGGAGCCCCTATGGATTAATGAGACGATGATGTGTGAGCGCGAAACGTCAGAAGCCCTTTTGGATCCTGACTCGTGGTATTATGACATACACTTTTATCTCACATGGGGATCATGTCTTGAACACATGGATGCATCACAGAGGAGAGCGCTCAGATTGAAATCTAATTAGTATCACTTAGCTAATGACACATTATACAGAAAAAATTATGATGGAATCTAGGTGAGGTGTTTGGAAAAGGATGATGCCAATCATGTATTGAAAGAAATGCATGACGACCCAGTAGGTGGTCACTATGGTGGAGAGATCATATCTCACAAAATATTAAGACCTGGATATTATTGGCCCACAGTGTTCAAAGACTCGCATGCGTACGCTCAGAAATGCAAGGTATTTCAAACTGCCACAGGACGAGAAAGAAAGGCAGTCGTTCCCCTTAGGCCTGTTATGATTTATCGCCCGTTCCAGCAATGGGGCCTAGATGTCATAGGCGAGATCACTCCGAACTCTTCACAGCAGCATAAGTATATACTCACAGCGACCAACTACTTCACCAGATGGACTAAAGCCATCCCGCTGCGGAAGGTAAATGAAGACGAGGTAATATCATTTATTGAGAAATTTATTACAGTCCATAATATGGAGGGTTGGTTATCCATCATATTTCATCCCCTCAAAGAGAATAGCAAAGCGTAAGTTTTTATTTCTTCCCCTCAAATTCATTTTTTCTAGACATGAATGAGATATGTTATACATGTAATTATGCATTCGTGTAATTATGCATTGATGTAATTAATGCATCGAGGAAAGAGAAGATCGAGACAATTACTTACTCGATCATCTATTTCCTCGATGCATAATTACATATAAAATAGCAACATTTTTTCCTTATCTCTCTAGTTACTTTATGATACGTAATTACGCATATAATAAGCATTCATAGGTTTCCTGTTATATCTTTCCATCTTCCTTTCTATCACAAAGCCACCCAACAAGGTTCATTACTAATGAGCATAATCAAGACTGTGGTAGGGACTAGGTAAGGAGCGAGTGAGCATGTTACGGCACTAATATAGACAAGGAGATACAGGTAAGTCCCTCTCCCTTATCGTTGAACCTGCTTGCACAACCTCTAAGAAACCATCGCAGTTCAATGCCTTTCAACCTTCCTTAAAAGGCTCCTCGGCTTCGGCACACATCTCTCACTCTGTCGGAATCCATTGCATGTGGTTTTTCTGATTATGATTCATATCCCCTTTTTTCAATAGTCACGAGCTTTGGCGATATGGCTTTTGTTCAGTAATAAAAATTCATCCTTCACTCCTCAACGATGTCATTTTTGTGCTAAATGGGGTCTTGTCTCCAAAAGTATTAATTGTTAGTGAATAAGGATAATTTGTTAGTGGGAAGCTCTGACACATTTGAATGATCATCATTAGTAGGAATGAATCTCTCCCCGAATGCACTCTCACAATTACTAGTTCCCAAGGCATAGAATTACTCTCCTTATAGGAATACGCCACCTTTTGCTAGCGGATTGACCTCTTTCCTAGTCTTCCATTTGTGTTTATGGCCCCTCTCCCTCCTTTGTTGGGAGAGCGGATTGTATCCTCGCTCCTACCCCAAATAAATAGAGTAAGCTCATATCCTCGCTTTCTACTCTTGGTTACTTAATTTCCCATGCATGACTTAGGTTTATTAGGGTATTTTCCCATTATTGAATAGGACACCCTTTTAGTAGTCAAATTACGAGCTACTTGCTCTAAGGTGGATCCATAAAGAATGAACCTCAGATTCATTCCCTCCCACCCGTGGAGAAGACCTTTTTCTTGATGGGGCATTTAAGCAGTTCATTGTAAATTATCAAAGCATTCCTACGCACTCACTCACTTGCATCTCAGATTTCCTATTACCAAAATGATCCCAGGAGGGCTCCTCTTCAAGCTAATATCGCAAGGCTCAAAGGATTATTCTATTCCACCGAGATCAATTTCATAGTGAAACTAGGCACCTGTTCTCTAGACCGTATTTGTTAGATTCTACTCAATCAAATAGAAAAGGTAACACAAAGGTTAATTAACATATGTAACATGTATGCCCCTAGGTCTTGTTGTTGGTAAGTAACACAAGGGGATATGCATTTTGCGAGGGGATGTGTGGTAGGTTGAACTCTCGACTCCAGACTAACTATGCATTGTTGGTCGTTGTGGTTACGATGGTAAGATTTCGGTGAACAACAAGATTTTAGTGAACATCCCCAGTCCCTAGTGGTGTTTTTGTTGTTCATAGTTTTATTTATTCCTACTTAGGAACATGCGGGTTCTAGAGAATGGGATTAAGCCATTAATTAGTCTCACTTTGTGATATTCCATATCATCTTTGAATCCATATCTATCTACATGTTTGGGCTCAATTTGGTACACAATAAATCACAAAAGATTGGGTTGCTAGCTGGTTGTCCCCTTATTCATCCCCCATGGGCAGGAGTAAGCCCTTGTTGAGTCTATCGTGGGTATCCATGGGGTGCTCCCCCACCACATCTCCTCCTACATCCATTTCGCCCCACACCTTGATGTTTGAATTTGTATAAGGATCGCCTTCTCCCATCGTTCTTCGTACACCTCTCGTTTTTTTGTTCATTCGTCCAACTACCCACCTCTTGTGATCTCTCCAGAGCTCGTCCTTCTCCCTATTCCAATCATCCATTCTCTCCCCCCTTCCCTTCCACCCTTTTATCTATAATAATGCGAAGAAATTATGCTGCCATTGGCATGCACACCTTTCAAGGTGTACTAGAAATATTTTTATCTCAAGCCTTGGTTGGATGAACACACTAAAAATACCTTGTAGAAGTAGATCATGATCTTCATCCAAGGCTGCCTATTATTGTGAAGTCAAAAATGTACCTGTTGATTCCAGTTGCTACAAACTCATCCACAATGCGAGGCCATGGTGTAACCATATTATTCAATAATAATGTGTTTTCTAGGTGCTAGGGTGTTTCTAGAGACCTATGTGTATACTACTACAGAGGAAGGATACTTCAACCACATGTGCAACTAGGAATCCAACCCATAAAAGCTTCTATTTTTCTCCTTAACTCAATTGTTGTTGTCGCTAGTAATCTGGGCCCGGTTCTTAGTGCTTTTCTTTTCACAAACTTCTAATAAATGATATCCCATCACTATTCAACGTGCTTGTGAGATATTTGACTAGTCATTCTTCCCTGAGGTTTCGAAGGTGAAAGCAATCAAGGTTGCTGGCTTTCCTCAGGCTAGAAATTTCATGAATGAATGATGATTTGTTTCTGGTGTTTTCTTCCTTCCTTGGCCTTTACACCAAATCATGAGAGAAAATCAAGAAAAGAGCAGGATTGTTACACCTTTAGCAAGCTTTGCCATATCAATAGCCCAATGGCCCAAGTGGCCTTGGGATCATGCAACCTCCATTTTTGTCTTATTCTCATGGTTTTGGAATTTGTTACAATATGGACATACATTAACCATATATTATATGGTTTGCAAACTATATTAAAACCAAAATTAGGCATAAAAACCATATTAAAGAAAAAATGGGAGTCCATGGGTTTCGAATCCAAAACTTCCCCAACAACAAGTAACTTAATATTACTATGCCAACCATTATGACAACCACACACTTTGTCTTATTTACTCTCACACTTTGTTATAAAATTCCATTCAAATGGATCAAACGGAACCATGGAGAATGCATGAGAGACCAGGATGAAAGAAGGCCAATGAAGTCATGAATCTCAAGAAGATTCTAGGAATATCGGTAGAGCATGTGTTAGGGAATATTTCAAAGAATATTTTCATGAGGAATCTTTGAGGAATCTTTAAGATTCCTCAGGGGCAGAATTTTGAAGGTGTCAAAACTATGTCCAGTTTCTACTCAAATGAACTTGTTTTTTGCTAGGAGTCTAATGGTGTATTCTATTTCTTCATCTAAGCAACAAATTGTTTTCTTGTGTGTAATAAGAGAATCTTGTGAGGAATCTTTGAGATTCCCGGGGAGCTAAGATTTGACTGAGTCAGAAAGGGTTCAAGTTTATAGTCATATTTCACGGATTTTCATAAGGAACGTGATGGCGCAAGAAGTTCCTTCATCCGAGTAGCCAATTTTCAATCTGTTCCCAGACTTGGAGATATAACATCCATTGTAGCCATGTCGTTATTTCATTTTACTTAGCTGATGTTTTGATTATGAGATCCATGTATGCCATGTTGTGAGAGGATATTTGTATGCCACTTTATGTGAGATATTGTTATTTTTTCATAATAATGGAGAGATTTTATGAGTGATATTTCTTATAGAATAATGTCTCCTCGGAGAGAGACATGGCACTCTAGTTAAGGGAGTTCTTCCTTATATTGACAAATATTGCATCATATACTCATCATGTTTCTGCAACAACTAATGAAGCAACCTCCCCACTCTTGACACCAAGTCCGAAGATGTAGTCCATAATGGATGAATTCTGTTATCATATCATTAAGTTATGGTTTTTCATAATTATGGCTTCTTATTTGTTCCTTATTTCTTGTTGATGGTTTTATATTTTTCTATTAGAATGGCATTTCTCATGATTTCAGAAAGTAAATGTAAGCGTTAGTAAAACATCCTATATAATGGGGATTTTTATTTGAAGAATTCACACAAATTTCTCATACCAAGTTTACATCACCACATCAAACCATATTTGTGCCATATTCCTAATCCATCAAACTAGAGTGAGATATATCATTATATACCATGTTTTTAACATAAACAAGTGTTGTTGTTGGGCTGAATGTAACCATTGACTGCTCACAAAAAATATATCTATTCCAATGTTGCAATTTGAAGCCATAAACTTATCCACTTCAATAATTATTTTTTCTTCTTCTCGATTGTCGGACTCCTTTGATATGTCATGGTCCAACAAGTCCTTTGTTAGAATGGTTTTTTGATCACTATTCAAGGCATTTTTAAGAACAATAATTTTCATTCTGTTATTACAATTCCACTTTTTCATAATATTAATTTTTCAAAGGAATTACTACCTCAAAATTTTCAACACACTCTTGAGAAACTACACAATATTTTCATCCTTCGACTCATCCCACACTGCAAGGATAATTTTAGACGTCCATGGTTTCTGATAAGATAACAATAGACATAAAAAATTCCAATTTTAATAATGGGAACACTAATGGTCTTCCCTTGTTTCCAAGACCTAGCTCTCTAATGCCTTTATTTCCATCTAATGATGGATATGTCAGGGGTAATTTTCCAGAAAACCATGTTTGTATCAGGACAGTTTCTTCTTGGATTGATGGAAAATACTTTCAAACAAGAAATATAGTCCTCCCTCAAGTAATTCAATCTCACTAGTGGTTTCACAAACTCCATCTATTTGTCCACTTGGTAAAACAATATGTAGTCATTACCTTCTGTAATGATATGCTACTCACTATTGTTATTTATCCTATCTTTTTTTCATTTTGATATATTTAGGATGATTTTAGGTGTAATATTCTTTGGTGAGACAAGTTATGGTTCTAGTTCTGATTTGTTTCTTTTTTCCCACTCTCTTTAAAGCCACACATTCATCAAGTACCACATGCAGTGCCACAAGAACGCGAACAATTGATATGTAATTATTTTACTGAATGAATTAAAGTAATGAAAGGCCACAAGGCCACATGCTTGGAAACCTTTGGGAATATGCCATAATAAGTAATCCATGATACCTATAAATGATCATAAGAAACATTATTTATGATACCATGTCCTAGATTGTAAAGAGTGTAGAAATCCTCTTCTAGTAATTCTGAGCTCTTTTTGTTCACATGAAAGTCAGAATGTGTAAAGAGATGGTCAAGGATATGTCTAGATGGTTCAAGGCATGCATTATACTCAATGTTATCTTGTAATGGCATATATTAATTATCATTATGCTATAGTTAATTAATTGTTGTTTGCACTGCATAATCTTCATATTACTTAGAAGTTTGAAGCATATAGGCCTCATGTAATTTTTAAAAGACCTTATCCTCAGAACAATACATTTGGTAGATCCAGTCCTAGTTTTGGGGCACAATGGATTTAAATCCAAACCAAATCAATGTACTTGGAATGTTTTCGACAAGGGGATACCAATAGGATTAGCCTAATGATGCAATGATGAATAATAATGAAAATTGGATGTACTGAATGAGAAAAACCAAGGACCAAGTGTTACAATGTTTAGGAATGATGTAGTTGGCTCTAGAAATTTTCAGAAGTCAGAAGTGACTCAAAAGGGCTCAAAAATAAAGTCATTAGAGTGAAGTTAAACCAGGACTAGATCATAGTGCTCATCGTCCTCATTCCAATGCCATGAAGGACACTCAAATTCGAGTTTGTATGCTCAAGTTATAACTGGTAAAAGTTCGGATCAAAATTGGCCAAGTGACAGTCACTGATGAGGCAACAAATTGGCAGAGTACCGATGCATGGAAAATGGCAGTAGGAATGGAGTTCTGCACTCTTTACTTAATTTCACTAGTAACCCTTAAAATCCGGTCGAAATTTTTTTATTCGATGCGTTATTAAAAAAAAGAGTATATATATATATATATATATATATATATATATATATATAGATAAAGTTGGGTTAGGGGCCGCTAACCCCACCAACCCCCAACCGCATAACACATATTAATATATGCGGGTGGCAGGTGGCCAAACCTCGCCACCTGATACATTACAATGACGACACCATAACAGGGTCAAGTTGTGTTGAACCTACATAAAGTTGGGTTAGGGGCCGCTAACCCCACCAACCCCCAACCGCATAACACATATTAATATATGCGGGTGGCAGGTGGCCAAACCTCGCCACCCGATACATTACAATGACGACACCATAACAGTGTCAAGTTGTGTTGAACCTACATCGGTGGTGGCCTCGTAACCAAAAACAACAACATAAGTGACTCCCTAACCATGTCGTCGTGTATTATTAAACCACAACTCCCTAGTAAAAAATGATGTCATGTTTTTTCAAAAATGAATTTCAAACCAAGTTTGGGGTGGGACAATTTTAAACCCAGCTCGCTGCCACATAAACTACCACTGGTTTCCAACAAGTCGTTTTCTTATTATTTGAAAAACTCCGCTGCGAAATCCTACATAAACCAAAGTTCATCATTTGACTGGGCAGTGAAGGAGTGGTGGCGGAACCAAGACGAGCATGGGAAATGAGGATCCAACATGTTTTTCGAGGAGAGAATAGTCTATGGAATATTCCCTAGAATATTCCATAAAATATTCTTTGATGCAGTGAGTAATCTAAAATATTCCCTCGGGGGTGACTTTTCACAGTGACAGAAACATGTCAACTTTATACTCAAAAGAACCATAATTTCGCAGGGAACACAATGGTGTGGTCTATTTTCTCATATGAGCAATAAAAGTTCAAGCATCCAACAGCAAGGAGTCTTTTCCGAATCTAGTGGAATCTAAAAGATTCCCATAAAGGCTAATTTTTTACAGAGACATAATGATGCCTACTTTAAAGTCATTTTTCACAGAATTTCACAAGGAGCGCAGTGGTGTGCTTACAATTTCATGCCGAGCAGTGGATTTTTCAGCCATATCTAGGAAGGAATCTTTGGGGGAATATTCAATATTTGCAAGGGTCAAGGTTTCGATGGTGTCTGAAAGGGGCCAAGTTTATAGTTGTTTGACACAATTTCATGCCATGAATTCTGTGGTGAAGTCCATGTCGTCAGTTGAGCTTTGTATTTTCCGGCCATCCCCGAAGGTGGACGTATATGATGCAGCTATGCCACGTATTTCTTCTGATTTTCTCAAATGATGTTTTGTTATTGAGATACTTGATTACCATTATGTTGAGGGATACTTGTATGCCACATCATGTGAGATTTTATTATCTTTTCATGATGAAGTAGGGCCCATTTGAGGGTGAGTTCCTATAGGGAGAACGTCTCGTGGAGAGACATGCCACTTTGGTTTAGGGTATTTATCCTTATAATGACAAAGAATGTACTATTTACTCATCATCATCTTGAAGAACTTAATGAAGCAACCTCCCCACTCTGGACACCAAGCTTAGAGACGTAACCCACACTCAATGAACTTTGTTATTAATGTGTTTGGTTTCTTTGATTTGATGATTGTCATTATGTTTAATGTTCTTACAATATGTAAAAGATCTTGGTTAATTATGGTAGCTAAAGAGATCTGAATCAAGTTTGGTATCAGATAAGTCTTCTCGCTGATGTGAATTGTGAGTGTGAATTATCGAACGTGCAAGAAGAAGGGAAATGGAGAACAAAAGAGATCTCTATGAGGACCTCCACAAGATGGAACACATGGTAAACTTATTGCATGCAAATTATGAAGAAAAGATTGTGACAGAAGGAAAGGAGAAAGAAAGAGAAGTGTATGATGCTCCATCTCCATCTTCTAGTGATTATTCATGCTCTTCATCATCTTCTTATCATTCAAGTGAGGATATCAATTAGAGCTTTCAAGCAGAGAATGCTGAGTTGAGGAGACTTTTACCAGAAGAAAAAGAGGAGAAGCAGAGATTGTGGCTTTATTTATGATCCATGGAAGAGACATTGGAAAAATTGAAGCGCAACAATGGCTTAGTGAAGCCATAATCACTTGTTACATAATCAAAATCTGAGGAAAACAATGTTGATGATTCTTTAGTTTCATTTTCACATGATGCTACTTCTATCAAGTGTTATCACTAAAATTTTCCTAGAAGTTGTTGGGAAGAGGAAAGGGGTCCGAGGTAACCACAAACCAACTTTTAAGTACAGATTCTAGCCAATCTATACTCAGAGAGGGCTCTCTCTTTATGAATTAGCTTGGTTTTTAAAGGATATTAGGCTAGTTGTGAAGTTTGGGGGTTTTGTTTGAGTTTGGGTGGTGAGATTCAATAGCAAAGGGGTAAGACTGAGTAGCTTAGTCCATTGGACTGATGGACTCAAAGAAAATGGCTTAACTACAATTGGTTTCTTCACAAACGATGGTTTAATAGAGCAAGGTAGTCAAACAAGGAACAATTAGAGATTGAAATATGGAATGGGTTTAAAGGGTTAAATGGCAACTAAGAATCCTTTAACATACTTTAAATGAGCAGAATATGACTAACCACGAATAAAGAGCAATTAAGAATTCTCTATTAAATGATTAAGATGAATAAACTAGGAAACAAGAGCAATCAAGAATTCACTGTTTATACTAGTTCAGAAGAAAGTATTGAGAATAATAATGATTGAAACCAGAGTGCAATTAAGAGAATTCTGAGTTATTCTTTTTCATTTATCATTGAGAGGTGAAACATAGATGATATTTTAAACAAAGAAAACTGTAAAACACAAGGTATAGATGAACTTATTGATCTGATGTTTGATTCAAGAATTCTGAGAAAAGTCTTTAGCTCCAATTCTTCATCTAGCAAGCCACAAAGTTGGTCCAATCAACACTTTATTCCAAAATAGTCAATGTTACAGCAATTTCTAAGAATCCACCCTCAATACTCCAATTAAGGGGGGTATTTGTACAAAGAATATTTACAAAAATATCTCATAACAGAGTGAGATATATTCTAGTGATGACTAATTATTTTTACAGAAAAATAGAGACACTTAGTCTCGAAGATAGGAGAAAGGTGAACTAATGATGTGCTATTCCTATTCTCGCTGAATGTGTTGGAGGCAGGCCCTTTTATTTGGCTTGCTGTTGTCCTCTTTAGTAACTCTGTGCTGGCTACCTTGTTTTTACCAATACTTTTCACCTATTCTGATACACTTCGACCTGTTTGACCCATTTTCATATTTATTCATCTTGCTATGGTAAAAGCCCAAAATTTACATTTTACCAAAAGTAAATTTACAAAATTATCAATATGTCTTCCCACCATTTTTGCTCTGGCCATCTATGTTTCTGAAGCTTCCACAGAGTCTCATCAGTTTCTATATATCTGAAAAAATTAGGCTGGAGTTGAAACAAGTGCTTTACCTCATGCTCAATATAGAACAAGTTCTCCAAGCTGTCATAGAGAACTCGGCTTGTGGGAAGTGCTTTTGTTCCTGATGCACTTGTTGATGAACTAGTTTGATCTCCAGCATACTTATTCAATTTATCTACATAATTAATGTGCTTCATTAACCTGTAATTGACCAAAGGACTTGGTAGCCATTTATTTTGCAAAACTGTGAACTTCTCCATAAAATAACTGATTTCCACTTGCATATCTTGACATCTGCTTTCTAGATTTTGCATCAAAGTTTTTTTAGTTAGAACCCTTTTGATTTCTAGAATGGTGTCTATCCCATCTTGGATGCCAACTGCTTCCAGTTGTTCCCTATTTCTGTTACTCAAAAAATGTATAAGCTTGTTGGCTTGTTCAGGCATTTTTCCTAACTCTGCTCTTGTTCTGTGAATTTGTCCATGTGCTGCTTTCACTAAATCAATATATTCATAAATCACTTGGATAGATGACCACACATCATTTATAGATTGAATGATGTTGGCCCAAAGTATTTTCTTGATCTCTGTCAAAGGCTTGTCAAAAGTGAGCTCTTGTTCTAATGTTTTAACTTTACTTTCTAAAGCTTTGATCTCCCTTGTTTTCTCTACAACACTTATTTTGGATTTATCATAATTACTTTCTATCTTTGCCAATTTTTCCTTTACTTGTGTTAATTCTGTGACTTGTAATCTCATTTCTTCCATGGCCTTTATCAATTCTTCAGTGCTCATATTAGTACTGCTGCCTGTTGCTGTTGTTGTGGTCGATGTACCTGTGATCACCTCTGCTGTCGCTGTTGGGACATTTGGAGCTAATGCTGTTCCAAGTATAGAAGGGACTGTTGTTGATGTACCTGTAGAAATTACTAACTCTCCCTGCTTTTCCTTCAGTGCTTTCTCTAATGCCTGCTCTCTATCATTCAATATTTAATTAAGTTTCAAAAGCACGTCCATGATATCTTCTTCTGATTTCTGTTGTACAAATTCTGCTGTCTGAGGATGCCTTGAAGGAGGTAGCTTCAGCTGTTTCCTAAGGGCAGCAATGTCCTCTTCTTTCTTCTTGATCAGAGCCTGTATGCATTTAGCATCTTTGGGATCATGTCCGAATCCAATGATGATCTCTTCTAATGATTTTATTCTGTTATCCTTGGCTACAGAAGAGGCTTTTTCCAAGTGAAGTTGAGTAGCTGTATTATCCAATGAATTTTGTAGCTTGTGGGCCAACATTGCTTTGTCAGCCAGTGTGGAATAGACCATTTCCTCAGTCTGTTTGTGAAGTTCAATCTGGTCCATAGGATGAATATCTTTGGCTAGGAACTCCAAATTTGTTCTGATGTAATCTTCTGTTGATTGAGGTTGTTTCACCTTTGGCTTAAAATAACTCATTAACATATTTCCTTCTTTAATATCATAAGCTGACATTAATCTCTGCTGGTTTGTAGGGGCCATTTTCAAATAATAATTATAAATTTGAAGCCTTACTGGATCATTCCTGGCTTTTATCTCTGTAAATGTCATCTTAATGTCTGATTCTTGTTTGCTTTGTGGCCTGATGGATGATACTTTTGCACTGTGTTGCTTTTCTAGTTCTTGCTTCTGTGAGCTAAGAGATGTTTCTGCCAATGGAGAAGTTTGCTGGCTCACTGCCCTTTCTTCTCTGTGGCCATCTCTAGTCTCTTTCATCATTTCCTCTTATGACAGAGGATTCAATATTTGTCTTTTAGTCCCAGGCTATTCCATGGGTCCGCTGGCAGGAGTAGTGGTTTCCCTGTCCCTCTTTTTGCCTCTTTCCTCATTTAGAGGAGTTTGCAAAACTGGAGTTTTTAGTACTTTAGTGTGAGGTGGAGGAGTTGGTACTGGTCCCTATTCTTTGGACTTTCCAGGCCGATCTGTCATTGTTGGATGTTCTGTGGTCTATACTTCCTTCCCTTTAGGTGTTTTGTGGCTAGTATGTTGACTTCTGGTGGAGGTTGTTGAGAAGTTCCAGCAGTGGATGCCCCCCTTTCTAGCCCTTGAGATAGCTTGAAAAATCCCTGCCCAAAAGAATCCAGGTCAAGGGTTTTCTCAAGATTTCTCATTGCATTTTCCATCTTTTCCTGTTCACTAATCTCTTCTACTAGGGTCCCTTCTACCCATTCATCCTGATTTACAAATTGTTCAATTTCTGGGATCTTATGATGTATATAAACTGACAGCCTGTTTCTTACCCTTTTGTTACTTATGAAACTATTTGGGTCATATGGCACCCACCAAAAACTCTTCTTTAATCTAAGGTATTCTTCTAAAATCTTCTGAGCACTTTGCCATGCATCCCTAGAATTGATTACAAAGGGCCTAACTGGTTTTTGATTCTTAGCTGAGCCTTTTTCTTTGCATTACAAAAGTGGGTTAAGTCTGTATTTATGATCTGTCTAAAATATTCTAGTGCAAATAATCTCATGGCTACATGTTTAGGCAATTTGAAAGGGCAAATTTCACACGTATACATTCTAATTTCTGCGTGATTTGGATATAGGTACTAGTCAGCTATCCTGTACTACTTGGAGAGCTGCAGAATCTTCTTCATGTCACCAGTGATCCTAGGAGGGGGAACTCCTATCAATAAAGTGTTTCCTGGGTTCCAGTCAATGAACTCATTATAAGTATAAGGGGACTCACTAGTATTATGAAAGATGGAACTCCAAAAAATCACAGAACTTCGATTTCCTTTTGAGTCCAATTTCTTGATGGGGAAAGAAAAGTTGTCTGGCTGATGATACAAAAAAAGATGTATATTTGAAGACTCCTTCCCTATTCAAACTTATGGATTGATCATGGAATTTGTTGGTAATGAAAGTGGCATAGTCATATCTGACAGCAGGGGGTTGTCCTCGAGTAAAGATTGACATTAAAACTAAGGTGATGTCATCAACATATTCACTCGAATTGAATCCCATGATCAGGGATATCATTTCAACAATGAGTATGCCAGTGTCAGTGAAAAAGGTCTGCAGATAAGGAGGTGGACCTTTGGGCTAGTGCTTTGGTAGCATGAAGGTTTGAGTAATAGAGTTTATCTCTGATGTGGGCAATTGAGATGATTTTTCAAGTAGATACCCCGTGGAAAGAGAAGCAAGGGGCTCAGAGGAGTGGAACTCGAGTTTTGGCTTTCGCTGGTAGAATTCTCAGTGAAAAACAAAAATTGCAGGGTTGTAGGGCAAAGCAGATAAATACCTGGATTAAGTAGGTAAACTGTGTACTCGCAGGTTCAATGATGGATGGCATAGCACGTTGCTGGGGTTTTTTTGGCTGGGTGGTGGACTAAATGTTTGCACAGTCGACTGAACATTAGTTTGCATGGAGCACAGGACACACCACATTACAACGAAAATGACATTTTATTTCTGTTTTAATGGATATTGGTTTGGCGGGTATTTTTTGGAATTCATTGGGCGAGTGACATCAGTGTGATGGGACGTTTTGTCGTCACATGGAGGGTGGTAAGCGGTTTTCCCCGCACCGCTTTTGGGGTCGGGTGGTTTCAGACGGAGGGCAAGCGAGCATGTTGGGAGTGCGATGCTTGGCAGAGGTACGACAGAAAACCACTGAGTGATCGTGACTTAAAGCGAGGCGGGAAGGGTGGTCGTGATAGGATCGTCGACCGTCGGATGAAAAGATAGAGATCGGATGGCTGACGGGTAACGAAGTTGGGCGGGGTGTTAATTTGTGGTGGGCCCAATATATTAACAGCGTTAAATTGTATCGGGGGCATTTTTATTGGTTAAGGGGTTGGTTATTAATTAACCCGGATGGTTAATTAATCCCACGTGGCGCGGTGGGTAGGTTCTTAATAAGTTTCGGATAAACTTATTAATCCTTATTTATATAATGGTTATATACCATCGGGGCGAGAATTATATAGAATGTGGGGTTTTAATATATTTTACATATTATGGGAAATGGGTAATGTTTTCGAGATTTATATAATAATAGTTAAAAGTTAATATGAAATCGAAGTGAAAGCGCCAAGTTAAAATGTTAATAACACTTAGGCTAAAGTGTGAATAAAGGGTTCTTAGGTGATATTATACATTATTCCTAAGTAAAATAGGTTTTTTACTTGGAAACAATTTGTCAAATGAAATGAAGAGTTTATGGATGATACTAACTACTTAGGCTTCTAAATCATTGGGCCGAGGGTCCGGTCCCTCCAGAAGTCAGAGAAATGCTCTGAGCCCCTTTGATTTTCGAAGTCCTTAATACTTTAAGGGGAATTAGAAAAATCTTTAGGGAAAAATGTGAATGGAAGTTAGTTATTTAACCTTGCCTTTCTTGAACTGGCTCAAGTAAAATATATGCCTTGCACTGGTGAGAAAAGTAAAAATCAACACATTTGGAAGCATTTTTCACCACAAGTATCATTCTTCAACATCATCTACCTACCCTACCTACTTCAACCTGACATTTTTTCTTCTTTATTAGGGTGCACTTAGGCTGTCAAACCCTTATCACACTTTTTCTTTCACATATGGAATTCTATATAAATCTAACCTTATTACATCCAAGGGCTCAGATTAAACTGTTGAGCTCCTTTTATTCACTCTACCTATCTACTTATCTACCAAGATTAAACAGTTTGGTCAGATTTTATTCTCTATCTCTACATCATGAAATTGAAAGATGAAAGAGCCAAGTATAAACAGTTTGACTCTCATGAATTGTGGCATAAGTGACAAGTTGCACACAATTGCTTATTATAGAAAATGAAAAGGTAGTGGCATTTAGACTTGCACACTTTCCTAGTCTATTTTTGTTTGGGGTTCATTTCTTTTGATTTTTTTGACCATTTTATTCTTTTTACCCTTTGATTTTTCTTTTAGGGTATACCCTCTATAGATTTTTTAATTTTTTTGATTTTTTCAAAATATGGAAAACCTTTGCAACAAGAAAGGTATGAACATATTATAAAGCTCATCAAGTCAATCATGAAATATGACACCTATTGGTATAGGAGCATAACATATTGGAAGCCTTGAGGTCCCCATTTCAGTAAGTGGAATGAGACTCCTTACAAACATGAGTTATAAAGGAGGAGGACTTAGTGTTAATGGCCAAGGAATTAGTCGGACATTGGAGGTTGTACAAAGACCTCAATCTCCAGGTTTGGGGTACACTGAAGGAGAGAGATCGAAGTCAGCAGAAGCTTCCAAGCCATTTTCGAAGCCATGATGATCCTCCCATCATAGTGCACATAGTAGAGGAAGAGCTAGGCCATACTCTCATCACTAGGACCATACCATGACAACCAAGAGAGGTATAAAAATTCTCAGTATTCTAAAATTAATTTTGATTCCAATCATGTTCTTAATGATGAGAATAAATCATGGCATATAAAATCATGTATTTTGTGTGGTTTACATAACCGTGTGATGGTTGAGTGTTGGAAGAGAATGGCGGGAAGAAGGAGGATTAGGCATGAATGGCTGTCTCCACATCAAGGGACAAAGGTTAAGCAGGTCTGGAGGAAGAATACTTTCTACAGTCATTGCAACAAATGTGGACATCAAAAAGCCACATGTTGGAGGCTCCATCCAGTGCAACATCTCAAGGACAGAGCACCTTTGCAAGAACCAACTAGTGAATATGTTCAACAAGTGAATTCCCCACATGATGATGACCATTTAGTTTCATGAGTGAGAGATGGTTTTTATATATATAGTACCTTTCCATGGCTGCATTTTATAAATACTGTGTTGTGATAAAAATGTAAAAGTGATGATCTATTTTCTATCGCTTGTTAATACAGCGATGGTGTTCTAGCATTTTATTGATAGTTGGGGCATTGGTTTCTATTCTGATGTAAAATTGACCAAAGAGTGTGTCTTATAAACCCTCGGTAAGTATGTGGATGCTTGGGTCATGATTGGTCATGTAATGGAGCATGTAATTTGAAAATATTGTACTACATGTTTGCACATGATGTAGGTGTTGGTTCATCACCTATGGATCCGAAGAACAAGGTTGAAGGAGGAGGAAGTGTGACCTATCAGGAAACTTATCATGCAAACAATGTAACATAATAGTTCCATATTATGTTCATGCTTTTGGAGGGCCAAAATCTCTTCAATGGGGAGGAATGATCTAAGTGGCTACAGAAACATTCAAAAATCAAAAGTGGCTCACAATAGCTCAAAAAATAAATTCATCGGATTGAAGTGAAACCAGGACAAGATTGTAGTTCCCATCATCTTGAGTCCATTGGTTTTACTGACACTCAAATCCAAGATTGTATTCTCAAGTTATAGTCGTCTAAGTCTGGGTAAAACTTGGCCAAGTGGTAGTCACTAACGAGGCAACAAATTAACCGAGTCTCGACGCACGTAAAACGAAAGTCGTAAATGCAAAATTTGTATCCTACTTAATTTCACCAGTAACCCTTAAAATGTGGTTGAAATTTTTTGAATGGTTGGGTTATAAAAAAAAGCAAACAAACAAAAATAGAAAGGTGGGTTGGCGTGCTGACATCCCCAACAACCCCCAACTACATACCACATATTAATATATCCAGGTGGAAGGCAGTAAAACCTTGCCACCTGAAACATTACAAAGACAACACCATAATGGGGTTGGCAGGTGTCGAACCTATGCTGACCGGTGGGTTGGCCTGCCGGCGGTGACCCCGTAACCAAAAATGATAATATAAATGACTCCATAACCATGCCACCATGTATTATTAAACCACAACCTCCTATTAAAAAATGATGTCATGTTTTTTTAAAATGAATTTCAAACCAAGTATGGGTTGGATGGGTTTTGAACCCATCCCATCCCCATATAACCCAATGATGGTTGCCGACATGTCGTTGACTTGTTATTTGAAAAACTCTGCCTTGAAATACTACATAAACCAAAGTTTTCCATTCGACTAGGCAATGGACGAGCAGTGGAAAAACCAGGACAAGTGTGGGGAACCAAGAGATTGTAAACTTTTGGAAGAGAGAATATTCCAAGGGAATATTCCTTAGAATATTCTCTGATGCACTAAGGAATCTAAAAGATTCCCTCGGGGGTGATTTTTCACAGTGACTGAAACATGTCAACTTTATGCTCAAAAGAACTAGAATCTCACAGTGAATGTGATGCTGTGGTATATTTCCTCATGTAGGTAGCAGAAATTCAGGCATCCAATAATAAGGAATCTTTGCAAAATCTTGTGGAATCTAAAGGATTCCCTTGGAGGCTAATTTTTGACATAGACAAAATGATGTCGACTAGTCATTTTTCAAAGAATTTCACAAGGAGTACAATAGTGTGCTTAGTACTTCCATCTAAGAAGTGGATTTTTCAGCCATCTCCAGGAAGGAATGTTTGGGGAAACTTTGATATTCCCGAGGGTCCAGATTTCGACGGTGTCATAAAGGGCCCAAGATTATAGTCGTTTGACACGATTTCACGTCACAAATTTAGCAATGCAGTCCATTTCATCAGCTGAGCTTTGCATTTTCATGCCATCCTTGAAAGTCGAGGTATATGATGAAGTTATGCCATGTCTGTCTTCTGATTTGTTGAAATGATGTTTTTGTTGTTGAGATACCTGATTACCATTATGTTGAGGTATACTTTTATGCCACATCATGTGATATTTTATTAGCTTGTCATGCTGAAGAATGGCATATTTGAGTGAGAGTTCCTATAGGGAGAATGTCATTTGGAGAGACATGAAACTCTGGTTGAGGGTATTTATATTTGTAATGAAAAATAATGTACTATGTACACATCATATTGTAGCATTTAATGAAGCGTCCTCCCCACCTTAAAACTAAGCCTGGAGACATAACCTACACTGGGTGAACTCCATTATCAATGTGTTTGTGTTCTTTGATTTGATGGACACATTATGTTTCATCTTCTTACATTGTGCATGATCCAAGAGGATCCATCAATCCAATTACATAAGTGTTCAAAGTGTCGTCATCAGTATTCATGGGTGTCCTTTGGCTTATGTCATCGATAGTTCCGCCAGGTTTTTGTCGACGACATGTGTTTTGTTGTTCGACTTTGTAGGATTTATGGTTGATATAGTTGATTATGTAAAAGGATTCAAGTTAAAGTACCTGGTCGATGACATAGTCTTATCGTCATCACCACCAGTGTCAGTTTCAAGGATGTGATGGTCGTCGTTGTGCAATGTTGATGAATGTTGCATGGAGACCACAAGGATTTACATGGGTCTATCATCTGGTAAAGGCTTCAGTTTCGCTGATGTCACTATGCAGAGCTGACATGGGTCTTGAACATTTAAATGAAACTATTTACCTAGGCCTAGACATAAACCCTAAACCATAAGCTATCTTATACATTATTTGTTGACCCTAAGAATCACTAATGCAATCTTACCTAATATCTAAAGCCCTAAATCCTATTCTACGCATCCAAACCTAAACCTACATTGAAATACATAAACCCTACCCAAATACCTAATACATTACACCAATGTATTAAAAATACATTAAAATTTGCCTAAAAGCTCTAAACCTAACCCTAAATGTCCTAAACCCTACCACAAATAACCCTCGGCCTATGCTAACTATTTAAACTATATGAAAACAATACAAATGTTATATATCAGTCTAACCGCCAGAGTTAACCATATCAGAACCCTGTGCATGTGAGAGCTATGGAGATAGACCGTCGGAGTGACGCTAGCTCAAACAGCGCAGAAACCATGTCATATAAACAAGCCGAGTTAATCGCCAACCGTCACCATTCGGCTAACGGTCGACGGGTTTATATAAAGTTTTGTTTGGATTTTTTGTTTATTAATTGGTTTTTAATCAATATGAGGACCATGACTAAGCCCTAACATGGAAAAAAACAAACCTGTTCAACCCTACACATCAGCTGATTCATTCTAAAGGTGGATAACAGGAGGTTATGATGCATTTGTAGGCCTATAAAGGCGGAATTGTCCATTGGAGATCAAGAGGGAGTGGTTTTCAGTTTTCATCTGCAAGTTCTCGAGGTTAGAGGCAATTTTTTTTAGAGTTTTGTGAGCATTGGGATTCGGATTTGGAAACTGTAAGCGGCGTTGGAAAGCTGGTTCAAAGAGATATCTGATGACAATGACCAAAAGTGCCTGTGTGCACATTCATTCTGGTCTTTTCACTATGTAATCCACTTCCTCTTCTCCTTCCTAATAAAACAGTTGACCATCTTGAAAGCGGACCCGAAGACGTAGTCCATCAAGGAATAACTCTATAATCAATATCACTATCTGATATATCTGTGTTTTTTCAATTTACACTTCTGTTTTGCATCTTTCTTATGCTTTATCAACTATCTTAAAGTATTCTGCTCCAACGTTTTTCCTCGTTTTCCATGCTTTCGGTTATCATTCAAACTCACTAATGGCCAATCAATTCTACATTAGTTTTTAGTATATGATCATATCAGATCATATAATTTGGTATCAGAGCAAGTTTTCATTTGTAGAGTTTCGATTGAATTTTAACTAGGTCTAAGTCGCAATGAGGAGAATGAATCCTTGAGAAGATCGATCCAGAGATTGGAAAGCGACGAGTCGTTCAGAAATTGACCATGTAAGGACCTGCTGCAGGTGAAAACACTAAGACAAAGATGAGTGAGGAACACTTTTAGCAGATGCTCTTAATTATGCAGCAGATGTTTGGAGAACTGTACGAAGACAAGAAGGCGAGAGATGCAGCTTCTTCTTCGAACGCATCAAAGAAATACAAAGGTAAAGGCAAGGAAGATAAACCTCCTTCACCTCCATCATCTCCATCATCCTCTTCTTCTTCTTCTTCTTCTTCCAATGTAGAATATGAAACAGGAAAGAAACCTAAGAAGTCATCTCTTTCGAAACTTGATGTTAAATTTGAGTTACCTGTTTATGATGGTGAAATGAATCCTGAAAAGTTAGATAACTGGATAAGCAGTTAGAAGTGTATTGTCACATTCAGAACATTTATAAAGATAAAATTAAAATTCAGTTAGCTACACTTAGAATGAAGGGAACAACTTTAATCTAGTGGGAAAGCAAAACTTAGTTACATGTAAAGCAAACAAGGAAAGCCATCTCTTCATGGTCTAAGTTTTTCAAAGCACTTAGGAAACAGTTCTATCCTTTAGGATACATGCAACAAGCTATTATTGATTGGTAGCATCTGAGGCAAGGTAAAGGGCAGAGTGTTCAAGAGTTTACTTAGGAGTTCAGGAAGAAAGCATTGGTGCTTGGTATTTCATTGGATACACTGCAACTTTGTTAAAATACATCGGTAGTTTACCTTCATATCTGCGGCATACTTTATTAATGTTTAATACTGATGATTTTGACGAGGTGTGTGTTGAGGACATACATATTGAATCGGGTGGTAGATCATTCAAGTTGTCATCTCAGTCATCCAAAGATATGGAAAACGGAGAATCTAGAAACAGTAAGGGGAACATTTTGAAGAGAAAGAAATCAACGATCGTTCAGAAAGAAAGACCTACTTGTTCTTATTGCCAGAGAATCGGTCATGATGAATCGAAGTGCTAGAAACTTCATCCAGAACTTAAGAACAAAAGGTTCTTTAAGGCGAAGGATGAAAAGAAGGCCATTGCAGTAGTCCAGCAAAACCTAGATTCAGATTCAAGTGATGAAAGGAGGATAACCGCCATGGTTACTACAGGTAAAACTTCTAATACTGGTTCAAGTTCGAAATCTAATGTATATTCTTCAAACATAAATCCTTCACATGAGGATAAACGAGTTGAACTCTTCTACATAAGGATAACTGCTAAACATACAAGGATTGACACAATGTTTGACAGTGGGTGGCAAGCAAATTTAATATCGAAACATATAGTTAATCAATTGGGATTGGAAACACGAAATCATCCGAGACCATACCCATTAGGTTGGATTAATAAATCAACTCAGATACATGTCACAAAGCAGTGTCGGTTAAAATTTGCAATTACATCTAAGTACATTGATGAAGTGGAATTAGATGTGGTCCCATTTGAAATTTTTGGAGTTCTCTTAGGGATTCCTTATCTTTATGATAGAGATGCAGTCTTTTACAGAAGAGAACATAAATATCACCTAAAGAAAGAAGGGATCAAATTTATTGTTAGGGCACACAAAGTCAAATCAAACTTGGATTTAATTGTTTCAAATCAAGTTAAGCAATTTATAATTTCAAGTAAATATGTGCTCGTGGTTATTAAGGAACAACATAAGGTTGATTGTTCTAGATGTGAGATTCAGTTTATAGATCAATTGGTCAAGGTGGTTAATTCTTTTCCAAGAAATCTTATTCATGAATAGGATAAGAAGCATGAGATACATTTAATGTCCTATGAACATCTTCTTAAATACGGAATGAATCTCAACTCATTCATTCAACTGAATTATAGAAGCTATCATCATCAACAGTTTATTGCAGGGAATGGTACATGTTAGTTTAATCGAAGACTTGTTTCATATGGTATGTTTATTTTCAGTTTCACGGGTGCAGGTCATTATTGGGAAAAGTTAGTGTTGCATTTCTTTAGTATTGCATCACCAATTCATGCTTTTAAAAGTAATGAAGCCTCTCTTCAAGTGGAGAGGAAGTCTATAAGTTTTCGTGACAAAGCATTTTCAAAAGCAGATCTAAAGTTTCCTTACCAGGGTTTGAAAACTAATTCATTAACTGAAAGTGTTAGTTAATGGAAATATGAGCTAATAGACATAGTGCTTCAAGTAAATCAACAATTACTTAGATACTTTCAGAATCAAAATAAGTTATAGTAGTCTTTACATCATAGCTGGATGAGTTATGAGTATAAAGCTCACTTAGTAATCAGTCAACAGGAAAGTAAATCAAATCAAGTAACTGATATGAAGTCAAAATCAAAGGAGTCTTTGAATATTTTAGTTATTCCGAAAAGTAGATTGTTAATACCCATCAGATGTATTGAACAAAGTTCTACAAATAATGTTTTAAAAGATGTTTCTAAATCACTAACTCATGTTTATTCGTGGAAAGAATTCAATTGCCTTGTTGATAATAGGTTGTTTGCCCATCGTCTTAAATTGTACATACTGCAAATGGAAGAAACAAGTCACCGAATCAAAATCTATCATGTCAGCATCATCAGGGTCATCGCATGTAGATGATTGACCGAATGTATTCCTACATCATCAGGTCAATATGGAAAGAGAGGGAGTTCTACCCTCATCGACAAATTGTTTAGTCAAACTTTTGTGGTCCAAAAGCTTTCAAGTGGAGAGGAATGATCCAAGAGGATCCGTCGATCCAATTGCATAAGTGTTCAAAGTGTCGTCATCAATATTCATGGGTGTCGTTCAACTTATGTCATCGACAGTTCCACCATCGTTTGGTCGACGACATGTGTTTTGTCATTTGACTTTGTAGGATTTATGCTTGATATGTTTGATTGTGAAAAAGGATTCAAGCTAAAGTACTTGGTCGAAAACATAGACTTATCGTTGTCACCACCAGTGTTAGTTTCAAAGATGTGATTGTCATCGTCATGCAATGTTGACGAATGTCAAATGAAGAGCACAAGGATGTACAAGGGTCAATCATATGGTAAAGGCTTGAGTTTCGCCAGTGTCACTGTGCATAGCCGACATGGGTCCTGAACAGTTAAATGGAACTATTTACCTAAGTCTAGACCTAAACCCTAAACCCTAAGCTATCTTATTCATCACTTTTTTACCCTAAGAATCACTAATTCACTCTTACCTAAGATCTAAAGCCCTAAATCCTTTTCTACACATCCAAACCTAAACCTACATTAAAATACATAAACCCTACCCAAATACCTAATACATTACACCAATGTATTAAAAATACATTAAACTATGCCTAAAAGCTCTAAACCTAACCCTAAAATTCCTAAACCCTACCACAAATTACCCTCGGCCTATGCTAATTGTTTAAACTATATAAACACAATACAAATTTTATATATCAGTCTCATCACCAGAGTTAAACGTATCAGAACCATGTGCATGTGAGAGCTGTGGAGATAGACCATCAGAGTTGATAGTCCGACACCTAACTGATAGCTCAAACCGCGTCATATAAACAGCCCGGGTTAACCGCCAACGGTCACCATTCGGCTAACGGTCAGTGGAGCCGCTGGGACCCAAAACTATCGGGATCAATTTAGTTCACATGCATTGTCCACTTTGTCCATGTAGTTAGCAAACAACTAACGGTCAGCGGGTTCATATCAAGTTTTGTTTTGGTTCTTTTTTTATTAATTGGTTTTTAATTTATATGAGGACCATGACTAAGCCCTAAGGTGGAGAAAAACAAACCTATTCAACCCTACACATCAATTGATTCATTCTAAAGGTGGATAGGAGGAGCCTATGATGCATTTGCAGGCCTATTAAGGTAGAATTGTCCATTGGAGATCAGGAGGGAGTGGTTTTTAGTTTTCATCTGTAGGTTTTGGAGGTTAGAGGTGATTTTGTTTTCAGGGTTTTTGGAGCATAGGGGGTCGGATTTGGAAACCGTAAGTGGCATTGGAAAGATGTATCAGAGAGCTATCTGATGATAGTGACCATAAGTTCCTGTGTGCACATTCTTTCTCGTCACTTCACTGTGTAATCCACTTCTTCTCGTTCATAATAAAAATGGTCGCACATCTTAAAAGAAGAGTCGAAGACGTAGTCCATTAGGGACGAACTCCGTAATCAATATCGTTTTCTGGTATATCTGTGTTTTCGATGTTTACACTTCTATTTTGCATCTTTCTTATGGTTTATCGGTTGTCTTAAAGTGTTCTGTTCCAGCAGTTTTCCTCGTTTTCCATGCTTTTGGTTATCATTCAAACACACCAGTGGCTAATCAATTATACATCAGTTTTTAGTATATGATCATATTAGATCAATGCACATGTGGTTTTTTCGTACTCTTTCACATTCAATTCTTCTAACATCATAGAAGTAAAAGATCTTGGTTAATTTTGGTAGTTGAAGGGATCTGGATCAAGGAATTAACAATTTATTATAGGGGCTCTATGGAAATCTTATAGGGAATATGATATTCATAACAACGTAAAATATAATGTATGGGACAACACTCGAAATGAGGATAAGAAGATGGATGTTTAAGTTAAAGGTACTAAGGCTGCAATTAAGCTAAATTTGTATCTTTGAGGAGGTTTCCAATGGATTTTTCATGTTTAGCTCGGATAGATTCCTTGCATGAGATCTTGGATATGAATTTTTTTTGGGTAAATCCCCACATCACACCAGTTCACCATTTTCAATTTAATGTCACTTTGGATGTTGCATTTTTGGTTATATGCCCATTCCATGTACCTTAGTTAGTTTATTATGAAAATGATGGTAACCACAAATTTTACAGATTGTGAAGCTCCCTGGTGTCCAGATTCTAGACTTCCACAATGTTGTCATTCGTGCTAATAAAATGCTCATACCCTATTTAGAATTCACGATGTTTTTTACTTTCTAATTCTTTCTATATTTGTTTTATTTTCAATTATATATGGATTTACCATCTCTTTTAGGCAATGTTAGGAGAGCCAAGTGGTGAGACTAGGCACCATAGTCAAAATCTTAAATGTACTTTCTAATGGAAAAACTTATAAAAGTTGATTCTCTTGCAAAATTGTCCATTAACATATGGAAAAAAATATTTCCCATATACACTCTTTCTACTATAAAATGTACATTTACAATTAATAGCTCAATGTATTCCCCCATTTGGTTAATTTTGAAGGATATCATAAAATTTCGGAATGACTATCACCAATATTCCACCATGGAAATTTGCCACAAACAGGGGGTGATGATTTTTGCTGCGGCATAAATGCAAATTTCATGCTAATTTTGATCCTCTGTGTGAGTAGCCTTTTAGAACTATCTTTGAATTTTTCTAGTCAACGAGTAAATTTTCTCAGAGAGCCAAAACCTACTGGAATCCATCCATTTTTTCCCTTAAAAATATGACCGTAAGAGTGATTAAATCTTTTTTTGATGGTGGAAATGGATTTAGCACCATCAAGAACCTTAGCGAAACCCAAAATCTTGAATCTTGATAACTGTACATGCAATTTCCCAAAAAAATTCACAAGATTTTTACCGAAATCTTGTCAGAATTTCTATTGTTTTCTAGAGAAATTTACAACATGTTTAGACTACACGATTATATTTTTCTTTTATGACTTTTTAAGTTCATAATCAATTTTCACTTTCTTGTGTGATCAGGTGAACAAGAAACCAAATATAACATATATATTTTCTTTGTACTATAGAGCTCTAGAACTTGTCTTTGGAGCTACTTCAAATCAAAAGTCACAAAGAAAATGGCATATTTAGTAATTATTATATTTCAATATGATATTCAAGTTGTTTATATTTGAAATTTATATATATTTCATTAAAAAGTTAACATTGATCTACGAATTAATCTGTAAGAGCCCGAAGGGTTAGCTTCATTGGTCAAATCCCTGTTGTTAAGTACCTCTCCGATCAAGAGGTCACCGGGTCAATTCTCCTCGATGCCCTTGGGGTTAGGCCTAGCTGTTGGCCACAGGGCTTGATTCCCTTTCAGGTTGATCAACCCAGATATTTCCGTGGATGTAACGGCCACCCAATGTCCTTGAACCACTTGAAAAAGAATAAAAATAAAAGGAATTAATCGGTAAGATACACAATAACACAATCCAAAATTATGGTAAAATCATGTATTACATTTTCTAGAATAGAAAGAATTAATTCTCCGTGTACCTTCAATGTGTGAATTAATGCCATTGATTAAGCAATTATAGATCTAGAGATTTATTTTTCAGTATTTTGAAATTCAATTACTTTTTATGTGATTTTTGCAAGTGTTATTATGATATTCATTAGTCTGGTATTAAGCATCCCCTCACTTTATTTACATGCATTTTATTAGACAGTGGAAAATGCTCAACTTGAAGAATTGAGAGAGCCTAGTTCTGGCACCTTGGGGACAATGTTTCATGGCAAATGAAGGGGAAAAAATATTGCAATCAAATGGGTAAAGAATAGTTTCTTTATGGGAAAGCCATCTGAGCAAGAACAAGAATAATTTTTTTATGGGCAAGTCATCTGAGAAAGAACATCTGGTGAGAGAAGGCGGCTTTGAGTATGCCCAATTTCTCCTTTGACTTGCCTCACAAGGACTATCTCTACCTCCAACTCTTGTTTATTTATAAATAAATAGAGCCATCACATTAGTCAAGTGATAATTACATAGAAAAAAACATTCCTTTCAAAACATGATAATGATATCTTTAGTTTTTTTAAATCAAATAAGGATAGGAAACATGGATATTAACTGAAGAAATGATTATTAATATAAATATTGATTATTTAATAAAAGAAAATAATAAAGCAATATAATTATGCAAGTTATGATATATTATTTAGAAAAATTAACTTCATATCATAAATATTAATTTGGAAAATTTTAAAGTAAAAATATCGGAAAATTTAGAAATATGATGATGACGATGATTAAAACTACTGTCTATTAAGACCTACATGTGTATCATACACTAAGAAGGTGATATATGAATTGAAATTGCCTAATATTCTATTTATATGCTGAAAAGAAAGTTAGAGAAGCATTCCCATATCACCATAGTTTTGCTGGCTTTGAAGATCAAGAAGATTGGCAGCGTGACAAATATTTTGAAAATTAGATTGGATGTGTGTATAAGATTAAAAATATAAGAGAAAGTATTTTTCATCTTCAACCCACTTAGGATTTCACAATGAAAACCGCTTTCATCCGATGGGATTTTTTAAATTTATCAACAACTAGTTTCACAATGAAGCTCATGAGAACTAGTTCTTATCTTGGCAATGCTAACATTAGTCAAGATAGAAAGGTAATTTTGGTTTTCAAAATTGGGGTTAATCAAATAATTAAAATATCTTAGTTTCATTTTCCCTTGTACCTCTTAATTTCCCCACAAATTCTCCTTAAAGATGGAAGTAATTAGCTGAAGGCTTCCTATTTCAACTTAAGGTGGGTGGGGATCTATTGACATTTTGTCTATAAGTTAGATTACGTACCCATGTGGCTTCCAGGTTGAATAGATGTGTAAGTATCTCAACCACTATGCCTATTGTGATTTTTAAAATGTATGGTAATGACAAGGAATTGAATGTGTTTTTATGCTAAAGATTATTTAGTATACAAATAATTCAATTATTGGTTTAATGCATGTTGGTATGACATGCCATGAGATGTTATGAATTCTATTTATCTCGCAACAACTATTTGGCATCTCCTATGATGAACTGGAATCCCTAAACGGCATGGAAACAAGTGACTACCATAATGATGAGTCGACAAAAGTTTATCACTATCTCGATATTCTGACAAGTTGCAAAAAACAACATAGGCTTGTTCTGGGACCACACCCTTCATGATTATTTGTTATCATAGATGTCAAATATTTTATTCAAGATAAATTATTATTATTATTCGCTAATTTTAAGGTCATGGCCAAGCGAGACACCAAATTGGTGTATAAGGACCCTTCTTTATGGGACAATGGACCCACCGTCATGCAACGATTTGATTGCTAAGTCTACTAAGACATACATATTGTACGCCCCTCCGGTTTTGAGCTTGTGAACTCTTAAAAGAAAACATATGCTCTTAACCATTAGACCCACTCAAACTGTATAAAATGCATAATATGTCATACAAACTTGCACTAAGACAATGATGCATGATGAATAATCTTCCTTAACTATTTAATGGTAGTGTCAATAATATACAAGTAATCAATAATGTTATCAATAATATATATATAAACAGATTTGAATGACTAAAAAACACTACCATAATGAAAAAACCTTTCAGAAAATTTCTATTAGAAAGTTTTATCATAAGGACTAAAAAACACTAGCATAATGTACGTTGGCGTAGGATTCTTCTAGAAAGTTTTATCATAAGGAGGAGTAAAGTCGATTAGCGAATAATTATTGTTTTTAATCATTGAACGGTCTCCTTGGGTTTTTTTGGAGTCGAATATCTCCCCATAAGACGGCAACAAATATTCAGCGTATTATAGTATTATATAGTATTAATTGAGCAGCTGCTGTAGATGCACACTTTCGATTTTGTGAAGGTCAAAATCAAAAAATAAACATCCACAACAGTTTTAAGGCTATTTATTTTCAAGCCGTATAAACCTCCAAACAAAGGATAGAGACCGAGATGCCGTTTACACTGTACTCTGTTCTTATTCGAATAGAGACAGATGGATTTTAGGCGCACACAGATATTGTATTTGTATTTGTACTCTCTTCTTATTGACAGATATTGTATTTGTATTTGTAATCAACCATTTGTCAGTGATACAATCATATAACGCATATATTCCTAATGTTTTGCCAGTTGTATGTTCTTAGGGTCACAGCTTCTTAGAAATCAATTTTGCAGGGGAATAATACGCAGTCCTCTATTTGTACCCACTAAAATAACGAATTCAGTTGGACATGTCGGGTGGATAGTAAAACCGAGAGCTAAAACTGCTAGCGGAATGAAAAACGCATTACAGTAGGTTCCTGCTAATGGAATCAGCAGATATAACCGTATGTCTGCTGTTCATAAAAGTAACAATAGATACCGTTAAATTGAAAAGTATGTAAAATCGGCATCTGTTAAGTACATATTGGTCGTTCAAAAAGTTTTTGAACAAAACCTAAAAACCTTATAAAACCGTGTATTCGAACTCTGGTACACTAGAAAATAAAGTGTTTGGCCTCATTGTTAACTGGAAAAAAAGACTCGCAACGAACGTTATACCGCTAGAGATGCTAGAATTTCAATGCTGTTCCGTCAGAATAAAGCGTTCGGATTATTTTATATGTGAATGTAAGACAACTTGCTAAGTGACACTCCGATGTAGTGCCTTTGCCGAAAAATAGACATTAACCGAGAATGAGATGGTGTCCATTTAGCTATAAAGTTGACAGACAAGTAATTTTTTTAATGATTTTTTAAAAATTGTCCTTTTACGATTTTTATTTTTACTGATTATTTAATTATCATTTACGTTTACTGATTATTTAAGTATCACGTAATATGTGTTTCTCATTATTTAAGTATCATGTAATCTGTGTTTCTCATTATTTAAGTATCATGTAATATGTGTTTTGTTAAGTTTTTTTGGGTTAATGCAAAACCTTTTTTTAAAAGTGTTTTGTTTTAGTAAATTTTTAAATTTTATTTTGCTGATAAAATAAGTTTCAACTAAGTACATTATAGGATTTATATGATTTATGTTTCAACTAAGTCTATTATAGATTTATATCATTTATATTATTGTAAAAATATCAAGTCTATTTAAGTAGGTTAATTCTTCATGTCAAATTAGTTAATAATTTGATGCAATTATATACTGTGACTATTTACTTAATTTTAAAAGTTTTAGAAATTATGTTAGATAATTCTCGAAAATTTTTCAAATGGTTTGGTTAAACTTATTAACTATAATTTATTTTGAAGCCGCCAAAGGGTCGCTCTTTAACTTTGAATTTGATGAGTTGAAGTTAAAGACCTTATAAATAATAATGCAAGTTTGAAGACACTTCTAAATAAGAATTTGGGAAGATTATAATATTTCAAGTACTAATAATATATAGGCATGTATTTCGATGAAATTACTACAGGATGTCCTATTTCTCATCTAAATACATTTTGAAGGTGTTAGAGGTGTCCAAACGGTGGAACAAGGTAGCAGAAGGTTGATAAGGGTGTGGAAGACCTTGCCAAACTGAAAAATATTCAAGAACCCATATTGAATAAGGGGAAGAAGGCAAGCTAATGGTCTGAAGAAACAGTGATTTTTTTTGCACAAATATGGTTTTGGGCTTGTCCTTGTAGAACTTACAGCCAAGATTCTTAATGCACAAGAGAGAGGCCACCAGGGCCATGAATGGGGAACAATGAGGTCACTAAGTTTCTCAGAGGATGAGCAACACTTTTCGCAGGGGGTATAATGGGCCCCTAAATTAGACATAAATTAAGACCCATACCTATAAATTAAATATCAATTAAGGCCTATGACCATCCTTCAGCACATTAAACCTCTCTTTTTGCATTAGATAATTTATTTTTAACTTTAATATATTGTTTAGGAAGGTTTATGAATAATTGGATATTTGTGCCTAATATTATTTATTTTTGTGGAATATTAAGAGAATATTGTGCAGATTATGAAGATTTGGAGGAGGAGATAATTTAGGGGCTTGTTCCCTACTACAGGAGGATCAATAATATTTAATAAATCGACAAGATATTATGGAGTTATGGCACAAATTTTGGAACTCCAATGATTGAGAAAATCTAGGAATGTGTTCCATTAATCAAAGGATCAAATCCACTAATGAAGGGATTTTGGTGGGGAAAGCTTCCTCCATTCATGGAGAATGATTCCTAATCATTTTGCATAAGTACCAAGTCCATTTTGCCTCTATGGAATGATTCAGAAAATCTAGGAATGTGTTCCCTGCCATTTAATGAAAATTCCTAATATTGGGGACCAGATCCACTAATCAATGGATTTTGGAAGGGAAAGCTTCCTCCATTCATGGAGGATTATTCCTAATCATTTTATATAAGTACCAAGTCAAATTTACCTCTAGGAGAGATTTGTCATTAGTGTTCTTGTGGAGAGAACTCATATTTTTGCAGCTCCATTTTATTTTCTTGCAGGATGTAATTATATTGATCTAAATAATGAAGATTGATGTCATTTTCAACTTCTAAATCTTTTCCTCCTCCATAGGTCTCTAAGTTTCCTTGGGCTTGGCCATCCCAGGAGCCTTAAAGCCCTTTTGTGTCATTTTATTTATTTCTTTTCACTTCTTTTTCACATGCATCTCTAGTTTTTATTTCCTTCTATTTCTGCATTTAGTATTAATGATTTCTTGTTGTAGGATTGAGTTAAATGGTTGATGTAAGTTCTTTTGCAAGATCAAAAGCAATATTCATCCCTGGAAAAGCTTTGGAAATTTATAGTAGTCATTGAGCTGCTTGGATTAGTCTTCTTTTTCCCAAATCTAGATTGTTGGACCTCCTTTTTAGCAAAGAAGAGTAAATTTATGCTATTTTTTACAGAATTCTAACAATCTTCAATTGAGTTGGTTCCACTTGTATTATATCACAAAAACATTCTAGTTCATAACAAAAATTACCCCATTGCATTTTCACTTGATTTCGTTAGCCATTTTTTAGATTTATTAGCTCACTAGTTCTCGAATTTCTAGATTTTTGACAAGCAATGTTTTTTTTTTTTTCATGGGTTAAAAGAGGTCTTTTTTAGTGATTCCACTTGGAATAGGGAACTAATACATCCTAGTTAATAAAAAAAATCTTCCCATCCAATTTCGATTTGTTTTCTTTTGTCATTAAATGCTCACCATTTTCATCATTTCACAAGGAAGCTTCTCCAATCTTTTTTAGCAAATCCATCCATCTCCGACCTTTGGTTTCGAGTTATGAAGTGGTCCTAGGCACTTCTGATCCAGGTGGATGTTGGCGACCACCCAGCTATCCCATTTGGACCCCCACAACTGTCTCTTTCAGCTCTTTCAGTTTCCTAAATTGTAGCACAGTTTACTATTTTTATCAGTTTTTCGGGTCCTGAACTTCCGGAGCCGTTTTGAGGCCCTAAACAACGTTTTTTTTGGGAATCTGGGGCAACATGGACCCATGTTGCCTCGCAAAGTGGTAGTACTCGGATAGATCTTTCTAACAAGCTATCGTGCGCGTCAAACAGAGATCGTATGCCAAAGTTACGACCCGGGAAATTGATGTACCAATTTACCCAAACGGGGCCCACAATTTGGCGTTTCATCTTCTATGGTTAGGTTTTGGAATGTGAAGGGTTTTCCATTGTTTCTCAACAATAAATAGGCCTTCGAGCCTCATTGTAACTCAGTTCGAAACAGTTCAGAGGCATGTAGCCACCACATCTCTTCTCAGAGATAAGCTACCATCACCCTAGTTGGTTTCTTTCCATATCTGTTTGTAAGAACATTTCAGTATTTTACAGTAATGAAATGAAGTATTATTTCTGCTGCATCTCAGTATTTATGGTTATCTCATCTCTGTATTTATGGTTATCTCTGTAATTTGTTGCGTTCCTATTTAAATCCGGATCAGTGGTATCAGAGTGGTCTGCTTTTTCTCTGTTTTTCTTTGCATGTCCCCAACGAGGTCGAGATATAAGGAGTTAGGGCTTGAACTGGTCGAACCTTTGCAAGACCAGCCTCGCAAATCCCGACGACCTCCCATGGCGGATGAGAAGAAAGACGAGGGGGCAGGAGATCCTATCAAAATCTTGCTCGAAGAAGCGCTCGAGCAGCAAAGGAACGCGATGATGGATAGCTTTGCACAGATCCTTCAGCGGCTACCCAGAGGCGAGGCATCATCTTCCAACAGCGACTCTGGAAATGCCACACCGTTTAAGGTACAAGTTAATTTTGAAATCCCCATCTTCGAGGGTCAAATAGACGCAGATGCCCTAGATAAATGGTTAAATCTGCTAGATGGGTATTTTTCTGTTCACGAATTTTCAAGTCGGGAAAAGATTGTTTTCGCTCTTCTCAAAGCAGCCCCCCACGTCAAGGACTGGTGGGAAACCTACTGCGAGCAGAAGGATGAAAGTACAGGCTCACTATTTTCAGCCGCACCCACTTGGAATGACTTCTGGGATGCCATCAAGGAGCAGTACTACCCTGTCGGAAGCTATGAGGACAAATACATCAAATGGACGACACTGCGGCAGGGACGAGACCAAGATGTGCCGGAGTTCACAAACATTTTTCATACCCTTCGCACACAGTTAGGTATCAAAGATTCTGAGCTGCATCTGGTACTCAAATACTACGGCTGCCTACACAAATACATCCAGGAAGAGATGGGGTTCTTGAACATCCCCTCACTCGGCACAGCATACCGATACGCTGTCAAAATCGAGCAAAAGTTCAAACAGAAGAAGCGAGACTTTGGATCTGCAAATCCGAAGCCCAAAGGACAAAGCCAAGGCGAGGTGACCCAAGACAACCCCTCGAAGCCGCAAGAAAAAAACAACACCACGAAGCCAAAGAAGGACACAGGGAAGTGGTGTGAGTTCCACAAGAGTCCCACTCATAACACAAGTGAGTGCCGAACCAAGCAGTCGCTGGTGGCCGAATTGAAGGCTTCCGAATCAGGTGCATGTTCCGACCCTGAGCCAGAACCTGACAAGGGGAATGGCAAAGGGAAGTAGATAATTGATGTGGATCCCAGTGCCACTGTTGCCACCACCAAGATCAAGAAAAATGAGCCCGAAGATCCAGAGGAGGCGGAGCGTCTTTTCCACTCACAGATGTGGGTGAAGGGTTCACCGCTGCGATTCATTGTCGACAGTGGTAGCCAAAAGAACCTGGTTTCAGCAGAGGTCGTGAAGCAGTTGGGCCTACCGACTACACCACACCCGCAGCCATACAGTATCGGGTGGCTTCATGAAGGACGAGATCTCAAAGTTCGCCAGAAGTGCCGCCTTCCCTACAACATCAAGCCCTTCACCGTCGAGGTATTATGTGATGTTACACCTCTGGATGTTTGTGATGTATTATTAGGCTAGCCATACTTGTGGAGGCGACATGCTGTGTATGAGTCCAGGCCTCGTGTTGTCATTATTTCTTTGAATAATTCATTATACAGGATACCGGAGATAGCCCCACCTACCGCCACATCTTTGATTACTACCAAGAAAGGCAGCAAGCTCATATCACAGACCAGGAAATTCATTTTTCTGGTTCACTCCCAAAGTAAGGGGAAGATCGTTGCTACATCCATGACCCCTGCAAAGGGTTCCTCCACGCAACAGCAGCAGCAAAGGGATACGGTCATGACAGAACACAGGAACAACTTCTCCTCACCCACAGGGGTACCACACAAGTTTCAGGTGGGCGACAAAGTTTGGTTACATCTACAGAGAGAATGCCTTACCAGAACCCATCAGAAACTTAGGCAACTTCGACATGGTCCTTACACCAGTACCAAGGCTACGGGCAACAATGCTTCGAAGCACAGCATTCCTCCATTCCTTGGCTTGCACTGAGTGTTCAATGTGGACCATCGTCGACCATGCTTCCCACCATTTCTGGTCACATCAGAGAGTGCAGAACAGCTCACCAGAGACCCAGCTCAGCAGAAGCTTCCTCATCTCAAGGAGGAACTCAACGCAATGGGGACCATTGCTTCCTAAGGGGGGAGGAATGATCCAGGTGGATGTTGGTGGCCACCCACCTATCCCATTTGGACCCCCACAACTGTCTCTTTCAGCTCTTTCAGTTTCCTAAATTGTAGCACAGTTTACTATTTTTAGCAGTTTTTCGGGTCCTGAACTTCCGGAGCCGTTTTGAGGCCCTAAACGACGTTTTTTTTTTGGAATCTGGGGCAACATGGGTCCATGGACCGATGTTGCCTCCCAAAGTGGTAGTACTCGGATAGATCTTTCAAACGAGCTATCGTGTGCATCAAACGGAGATCGTATGCCAAAGTTACGACCCCGGGAAATTGATTTACCAATTTACCCAAACGGGGCCCACATTTGGCGTTTCATCTTCTAGGGTTATGTTTTGGAATGTGAAGGGTTTTCCATTGTTTCTCAACAATAAATAGGACTTCGAACCTCATTGTAACTCAGTTCGGAACAGTTCAGAGGCATGTAGCCGCCACATCTCTTCTCAGAGATAAGCTACCATAGCCCTAGCTGGTTTCTTTCCATTTCTGTTTGTAAGCACATTTCAGTATTTTACAGTAATGAAATGAAGTATTATTTCCACTGCATCTCAGTATTTATGGTTATCTCATCTCTATATTTATGGTTATCTCTGTAATTTGTTGCGTTCCTATTTAAATCCGGATCAACTTCCTTGCCTCATTCCACCCACCAAAAACCTTCCCTAAGATTTCCATCACCATAAAAATCCATCCTTTTTCTCTCGGCTATATCCTGTAGGTTTTCTTGGGATCTTGTAGGGTTTTAGTACATCCCGTAGGTTTTCCTGTAGTGGCCTGTTTTGAGGTTGAATTGAGAGAAAACCTCCAGGAAGCCACACAAGGTCACCTAAGGGTCTCCCAAGCCTTCCAACCATCGACCATCATCTCCAAGCCACCTCCCACATCACCAAAAGAGATTATCTTTCACACTCTTACTTGAAAAAACACAAAAAGAAAAACAAATTTATTTTATTTATTTATATGCACAACAGTAGAAGGTTTGATGGTTTGAATCTGCATGCTTAGGATAGTAGGATTTCATACATGTTAACTTAGTATTCTTTTGAAGTAAAGCCTCTTAGCAGTTAGTTAGAAAATGGTGTGTTTTAGCATTTCATTTCAGTATCTTTCCTTGTACTTTCTTTCTTGCAATAGGTTAAGGTTCCATTTCATTTTCTACAATTAGTTTAGGATTTTGTTTTAGTACATGCACTCCATTATATCATGACAGCAAAGGAAGGACACATTGTATGCCGCACATATACTTCTGATACCTCTGAAGTTTTTATGAACCTCGTGTTGATAATTAAAGCACGTAGCCTTGGGAGTTGCAACATTCTTGTTGCAATATCGAGGCTCATCAGTTTGTCGAGTGACTCCATCCTTCACCCCCTAAAGAAATGGATCAGAAAGTCCTCTCCATTTCCAATGACCTCGCCTCACCTGGCTCCTTCGCCATCCGAGCACAGCTCCTCCTATAAACAAAGTATTTTCCTATGCTCTCGGCGCAGGCCTACCACGCTTCGCGCCTGCGGCGTTTTCGCCAGACGGTATTTGCCAGTAGTGCCATCCTCCCCGCTGGCTGCTTAGTATTCCAGGGTTGTCCCTCGTGCGTTCTGTTAGGTAGGCTATGACAGGAACAAGTGTAATTGAATGGGGCAGCAGGCAGGTTACACGTTCCACTGTGCCGAGATGATCGATCGTGGGGTGCAGGTGGTGATAATCACCCCGGGGTATGCGCGCCCTTGACGGGCACTCCAGGACCCGCCAACGCTCGTTCGGAGAAAACCCAGGCCGGGCACAACCAACCAACCAAGGTGGGGGACGTACCCCATTCCCCGTACCTACAGTGTGGATAACGAGGCCACCTTCGCAACCCTCTCCCTTCTTTCCCTTGGGGGCGGTTCGCCCCACTTGAGTGGCTCAACCGCCTTTTGCCCGGTGCTCATGACGCGCTACGGAAGTGGCACGCGCCACCCGTGCCAGGGGACCGAGCAGGGCATAGCTAGCGACATGGGAGCCGGCTCAGCATCAGTGCTTCATGCCACACTGCAATGACTAATATGAGGTTCCATACATTCCAGCACTTCTTCGTTCATTTCCAATACTGATCGTGAAACACCATGAGCAGCAGGATGTTGAGGTCCGAAATTCGAAGTGAAATTTCTGATTTGTTTGTTCCTAGTCGTCATGGGAGAGAAATTGATGAATAAGAAATGGATTATTCCCTTCGTTGTCCAATACCGACCGATGGAGAAAGCATCTTCCGATAACTATTATCTCTTTTGCTCAATAATGTGGTGAGCAAGAGCTATGCATGCATAAATAATGGTGCACATTTTTCATGCATGGAGAACACACATGAAAGACAAACGAACGACGCCGGCTAGGTAATTGTTGTCAACACCAAATTCATCATTTTTATCTGTTTTTCATCCTCACTCGGATGAACGAATAGGTAGGGTGAGTGATGTTCCTTCAATCGATAGGTGTTTTGTTCAGGATAAGGTCTTCCAATGAACAAATGTAGTTGAATTTCAGTAGTCGAGAGATAAAGGAAATAAGGGTATATTGAAAATCAAATTGGCTGGGTTGGAGAATGCATATTGGTCGGAAGAATTGGGAGGCTAGAATGTCGGGCCTTTCTCTTCATATTTAGTGGTAGACTAGGTGCTACCTAACTCCTCCATATGGAGAATCATTTTTAGGTCCTCGTCAGCATTATCAGATATATAGCGTAACAAAATATATACGCAGTTTAGCATGAAATAGTTATTATGCACCAAGAGGCAAGCTAGTAGGTTAGGTTTTCTGCTACCACCTCTTATGGGGCGGGGTCGAGCATTTCATGCCCCCCATCAGGGATCGACCCTAATAAACTATTTTGTTCATTGACGATTACTTTCACATTGGCTCTGATTCCACTCCCTCTTCACTGTGCCCCTTCCACCTCCAATTCCTTGCAGTATTTACTAATAGTGTTAATACAATTCTACATAACATCGTTATCCTAATTCTTTCATAATTTCTGTAGTTGGGAATTTGTGTAGGCTTGAGCGAGCATAGGGAAAGGAAGGATATCCCTTAAGCATAGCGAAGGGTTATGCCTTTCCCATAAAAAAAGGTTATCCTTATCTTTCGTAATTCTGATGACAAAATAAGGTCGGCGCGGGACTGGCGTAGGACTGGCGCAGCACAAAACCAACCAAATAAGGCATGTGCAAGCCATTTCTTCCCCTAAAATATGCAGACGACCCTACCTTACTTACAAGGGGTTGACCGGTGCAGGAAGGGCCAACTCTTTGAGCTCTTTGATGGGAAGAAATCAACGACCCAGTAAGGACCAGGTGAAAAAAATGAGAGGGTTGATCAGGACCTTACTAGCTGGGTTAACCAAGGACCTGACAAGACCTTTTAGGCCTAGAATCAGGGGGGCTTTACTCTCGAAGTAGGTTTGCCTATAAAATTATAGGGCCTTTCCATGACCTATGTAACAAAATAAACACTAGGAATGAAGTGCTCGACCAAAGGGATAGGAACGAAGTGCTTGACCAAAGCGAGAGGAACAGAGTGCTCAACCAAAGGGAGAGGAACATAGTACTCACCCATCGTGGGTGAGGTATGGTTAGTGACTCGCCCCTATTGTCAATAGTGTAATGAAGTTGCAAAGAAAGAGAAATAGTTACCCATAACCCGATACCCCAAAAGACATAACTCCATACACTAATGTTATTTTTAGCCCCTCATTCAAAGTTTCCATGGTGCTCAGTAACTTACTATTTTCCTTGTCTTTATTCTATCTATATCTACCAAAATGATATGAGTAAATATGTTATAAAAGAAGTAATACTTCGTCAAGGAAGAGCCTTGAAAATCTTGGGAGAGAATTACCAGGTGAGGGAGTGTGTGAATGTGAGGCTTAGCATACTTCAAGTTAGCTGTAACGTATTGAAAGCTAGGCTACACATAAGTATATTCAAAGCTAGGAATAACTATTTCAGTTATCCCCTTCGATTAGCTTTTAAGGGAAGAGATATGAAGCGTAACGTATTGAAAGCCAGGGCCATTTCTTTACTTATTTAATAGGGGGATGGCCTAGTTGATAATGGGGTGTGGCGAATAACAAGATTCGAACCTGTCTTTTTGAAATCACAATTTGATACTTTGACCTATTGGGTTATACTCGCCCGTAGACATGTCTACACTCGCTATTGGATCCAGACCGATAACCAATATTTTTTCATCGCTCTATTGTGGTGTGTTCAGAGAATACTTAATGGATAGGAAATGTGACCACATGATGGAGAATGTGGACGCATCTATTTCTCCCAGTTGGACTGAGATCTATATGTGGATGCCTTATATATGTTGCATTAGATATGGCAAAAAGATGCATGATGGAGATGCATGCATTATCTACCAAACATCATGATGCACATTATACTGTGACTTATGTTTAGAAGTGTACACCAGGGTGTTTAGACACTCTTTATTTTATCTCTAGTTACCACTGATCTATCTATTTTCCTTAAATGAATTACCAGCTAGGATTGTCATTCTCTTTCTGGATACTATCTGTCTGTAGTTACCAAAAAGAAAGAAATAGATA
This sequence comes from Pinus tabuliformis, assembly GCA_031772625.1. Taxonomy (NCBI): domain Eukaryota; kingdom Viridiplantae; phylum Streptophyta; class Pinopsida; order Pinales; family Pinaceae; genus Pinus; species Pinus tabuliformis. Next base: position 1,799,300,240 of record CM062819.1, read on the forward strand.
TTACCTCATAAGGTAAGGCCAGTGAAAGGTGAGAACACCTTGGTAAAATGGGTGCCCACACCTAACATTTTCAGGACTTTCCTAGTTGGATCTATCCATCTTTCAAAGTTAGTTTCATAACAAGCATACTTAGCTACTCTACCTACCATCATTAGTTCACACAATCAAGCCATAAGGCAGGCCGAATGGTAGGTCGTACCACTTCATCCACCAACATGACTTCGTAGGCCACATAGATATCGACCTTCGTAATACCCTATGAACTCTAATGAATGGGAAGGTTTTGAAATAGGAGGGGAAAGGCTTGAAGTGACTTATCTGGGGGGGCTGGGTTGACCCCAAAAGAATTTCCATTTGAACACTTTGCAATACAGAGGGTTGGTTATCCCTCATATTTCTTCCCCTTAAAGAGAATAACAAAGCGTAAGTTTCTATTTCTTCCCCTCATATTGCTTTATTCCAACCATGAATGAGATATATTACACATGTAATGATGCATTCATCTAATAATGCATTGATGTAGTTATGCATCGAGGAAAGAGAAGATCGAGACAATTACTTACTTGATCTTCTATTTCCTTGATGCATAATTACATCAATGCATAATTAAATATAAAATAGCAATATCTTTTGCCTTATCTCTCTAGCTAATTTACGATACGTCATTACGTATATAATAAGGGTTCATAATTTTCCCGTTATATCTTTCCATCTTCCTTTCTCTCCCAAATCTAGCCAACCAGGTTCATTACTAACGAGCGTAATCAGGACTATGGTAGGGAGTAGATAAGGAGCAAGTGAGCATGTTATGGCACTAACACAGACAAGTAGATATAGGTAAGTCCTCTCCCTTATGGTCAAGCCTACTTGCGCAACCTCTAGGAAACCATCGTAGTTCAATGCCTTTCATATTTTCTTCAAAGGCTCTTGGGCTTGGGCACATGTCTCTCACTCTCTCGGAATTCACTGCATGTGGTTTTTCTTACTATGATTCATATCCCCTTTTTTCAATAATCAGGAGCTTCAGCAATATGGCCTTTCTTTAGTAATAAAAATTCATCCTTTACTCCTCAACGATGTCATGTTTTCTTCTCAATGGGGTCCTGGCTCCGACAATCTTAATTGTTAGTGAATATGGATAATTTGTTAGTGGGAAGCTCTGACACATTTGAATGGTCATCATTAGTAAGAATGAATCTCTCCCCAGACACACTCTCACAATTACTAGTTCCCAAGGGGTAGAGTTACTCTCTTTATAGGCCTACGCCACCTTTCACTAGCGGATTGACCACTTTCCTAGTCCTCCATTTGTGTTTAGGGCCCCTCCTGCTCCTTTGTCGAGAGAGCAGCTTGTATCCACACTCCAACCCCAAACAAATAGAGTAAGATCATATCCTCGCTTCCTACTCTTGGTTACTTAATTGCCTATGCGTGACTTAGGTTTCTTAAGGGATTTTCCCATTATTGAATAGGCCACCCTTTTAGTTTACCAGCTACTTTCTCCAAGGTGGATCCATAAAGCACGCGCCTCAAATGCATTCCCTCCCACCCATGAAGAAAACCTTTGTCCCGATGGTGTATTGAATCAATCGACTATAAATTATCAAAGCATTCGTGGTCACTCACTCACTTGCATCTTGGATTTCCTATTATCAAATTGATCCTAGGCGAGCTCCTCTTCAAGCTAATATCACAAGGCTCAAAGGCTTATTCTATTCCGTTGGGATCATTTCCATAGCAAAACTAAGTGCCTGTATTTTAGATCGTATTTTTTAGATTCTACTCAATCAAATCAAGAAGATAACACAAAGGTTAATTAACATATGTAACATGTGTGCCCCTAGATCTTGTTGTTGGTAAGTAATGCAAGGGTATATGTATTTTGTGAGGGGATGTGAGGTAGGTTGATCTATCAACTCCAAACCCACTATGCATTGTTTGTCACTGTGCTTGCGATGGTAGGCTTTCGGTGAACAACAAGATTTTAGTGAACATCCATAGTCCCTGGTGGTGTTTTCATTTCTCATAGTTTTATTTATTCCTACTTAGGAACATGTAGGTTCTAGATAATTGCATTAAGCCATTAATTAGTCTCACTTTGTGATATTCCACATCGTCTTTGAATCTATATCCATCTACATGTTTGGGCTCAATTTGGCACACAATAAATCACAAAGGATCGGGTCAGTATCTAATCGTCCCCTTATTCATCCCCCATGGGTAGGAGTAAGCCCTTGTTGAGCCTATCGCGGGTATCCATGGGGTGCTCCCCCACCTCGTCTCCTCCTACATCTATTTCTCCCTACACCTTGATGTTTGACTTTATATCAGGATGGCCTCCTCCCATCACTCTTCATACACATCTTGTTTTTCCATTCGTTCGTCCAACTACCCACCTCCTGTGATCTCTCTAAAGCTCGTCATTCTCCGTATTCCAATTGTCCATTCTCTCCCCATTTCCATTCCACCATTTTATCTATAATAATGCGAATAAATTAAGCTGGCATTGGCTTGCACACCTTTCAAGATGTACCAAAACTATTTTTACCTCGAGCCTTCGTTGGATGAACACACTAAAAATACCTTGTAGAAATAGATCGTGATCTTCATCCAAGGCTGCCTATTATTACAAAGTCAAAAATGTACTCATTGATTCCAGTTGCTACAAACTCATCGACAATGTGAAGCCATGGTAAGGCAATATTATTCAATAGTAATGTGTGTTCTAGGTGCTAGGATGTTGCTAGAGACCTATGTGTATGCTACTACAGACGAAGGATACTTCAACCACGTGTGTAACTAGGAATCCAACCCATAAAATCTTCTATTAGACCCCTTAACTCAATTGTTGTTTTCGCCAGTAATCTGGGCCTGGTTATTAGCACTTCTCTTTTCACAAACTTCCAGAAAATGATATCCCATCATTATTCAACATAGTTGTTAGATATTTGACTAGTCATTCTTCCCTGAGTTTTCACAGGTGAAAGAAATCAAGGTTGTTGGCTTTCCTGAGGCTAGAAATTCCATGAATGAATGATGATTTGTTTTTGGTGTTTTCTTCCTTCCTTGTCATTTACGCTAACTTGTGAGAGAAAATCAAGAAAAGTGTAGGATTTTTACACCTTTAGCAAGCTCCGCTAAATCAATAGCCCAATGGCCCAGGTTGCCTTGGGATGGTGAAACCTCCATTTTTGTCTTATTCTCATGGTTTTGGGATTTGTTACAATATGGACATACATTAACCATATATTATATGGTTTGCAAACTATATTAAAACCAAAATTGGGCTTTAAAACCATATTAAAGAAAAAATGGGAGTCCATGGGTTTCGAATCCAAAACATCCCCAACAGCAAGTAACTTAATATTACTATGCCAACCATTATGCCAACCACACACTTTGTCTTATTCACTCTCACACTTTGTTATAAAATTCTATTAATATGGTTCAAACAAAACCATGGAGAATGCATGAGAGATCAAGGTGCAAGAAGGCCAATGAAGTCATAAATCTCAGGAAGATTCTAGGAATATTGGTAAAGCGTGTGTTAGGGAATTTTTCAAAGAATATTTCATGAGGAATCTTTGAGGAATCTTTAAGATTCCCCAGGGGCAGAATTTTGAAGGTGTCAAAACTATGTCGAGTTTATACTCAAATGAATCTGTTTTCTGCAAGGAGTCTAATGGTGTATTCTATTTCTTCATCTAAGCAAAAAAAAAAAATCGTTGTGTCTAAGAAGAGAATATTGTGAGGAATCTTTGAGATTCCTAGGGAGCTAAGATTTGAATGAGTTAGAAAGTGTTCAATTTTACAGTCATATTTCACATATTTTCACAAGGAATGTGATGCCGCGGGAAGTTACTTCATCTGAGTAGCCAATTTTCAACATGTTCCCGGACTTGGAGGTATAGCGTGCATTGTTTCCATGTCCTTATTTGATTTTATTGAGTTGATGTTTTGATTATGAGATCCATGTATGCCATATTGTGAGAGGATATTTGTATGCCACTTTATGTGAGAGATCGTTATTTTTTCATACTAAAGGAGAGATTTTATGAGTGAGATTTCTTATAGAATAATGTCTCCTTGGAGAGAGACATTCCACTCTAGTTAAGGGAGTTCTTCGTTGTATTGGAAAAGATTGCATCATATACTCATCATATTCCTGCAACAACTAATGAAGCAGCCTCCCCACTCTTGACACTGGGTCTAAAGATGTAGTCCATAATGGATGAACTCTACTATCATATCATTAAGTTAGGTTTTTCATAATTATGGCTTCTCATTTGTTCCTTATTTCATGTTGATGGTTTTCTATTTTTTTGTTAGAATGTGCATTGCTTATTATTTCACAAAGTAAATGTAAGCGTTATTAAAACATCCTATATAATGGGGATTTTTTTTGAATAATTCACGCAAATTTCTCGTATTAGGTTTACATCACCTCGTCAAACGATATTTGTGCCATATTCCTCATCTATCAAACTAGAGTGAGATATATCATTAAATAGCATGTTTTTAACATCAAAAAGTGTTGGTGTTGGGCTGAATGTAACCATCGATTGCTCACAAAAAATATATCTATTCCAATGTTGCAATTTGAAGCCATAAACTTATCCACTTCAAGAATCATTTTTTCTTCTTCTCGATTGTCGCACTCCTTTGATATGTCATGGTCCAACAACTCCTTCATTAGAATGATTTTTTGATCAGTATTCAAGGCATTTTTAAGAATGATCATTTTCATTCTCTTATTACAATACCACTTTTTCATAATACTAATTTTTCAAAGGAATTATTGCCTCACACTTTTCGACACACTCTCGAGAAACTACCCAATATTTTCATCCTCCGACTCCTCCCCCACTGCAAGGAGAATTTTAGACATCAATGGCTTCTGATAAGACAACAATAGAAATAAAAAATTCCAATTTTAATAATGGGGACACTAATAGTCTTCCCTTGTTTCCAAGACCTAGCTCTCTAATGCCTTTATTTCCATCTAATGATGGACATGTCAGGGGTAATTTTCCTACAAACCATGTTTATATTAGGACAGTTTCTTCTTGGATTGATAGAAAATAGTTTCAAACCCAAGACGAGCATGGGGAACGAGAAGCCAACACGCTTTTCGAGGAGAGAATATTCTAGGGGAATGTTCCCTAGAATATTCCATAAAATATTCTTTGATGCAGTGAGGAATCTAAAATATTCCCTCGGGGTTGATGTTTCAAAGTGACAGAAACATGTCAACTTTATACTCAAAAGAACCATAATTTAGCAGGGAATACAATAGTGTGGTCTGTTTTCTTATCCGAGCAACAAAAATTCAAGCGTCCAACAGCAGGGAATATTTGTAGAATCTAATGGAATCCAAAATATTCCCTTGGAAGCTAATTTTTTACAGAGACATAATGATGCCAACTTTATAGTCATTTTTCACAGAATTCGCAAGGAGTGCAGTAGTGTGCTTACAATTTCATGCAGAGTAGTGGATTTTTCAGCCATCTCTAGGAAGGAACCTTTGCGGGAATATTCAATATTCGCAACAGTCAGGATTTCAATGGTGTCTGAAAGGGGCCATGTTTATAGTCGTTTGACACAATTTCATGCCATGAATTCCGCGGTGAAGTCCATGTCATTAGTTGAGATTTGTATTTTCAACCATCCCTGAAAGTGGAGGTATATGATGCAGTTATGCCATGTATTTCTTTTGATTTTCTCAAATTATGTTTTTGTTATTGAGATCCCTGATTACCATTATGTTGAGGGATAATTTTATGCCACATCATGTGAGATTTTATTATCTTGTCATGATGACGGAGGGCCCATTTGAGGGCGAGTTCCTATAGAGAGATCATCTCATGGAGAGACATGCCACTTTGGTTTAGGGTATTTATCCTTGTAATGACAAAGAATGTACTATTTTCTCATCATCATCTTGAAGAATTTAATGAAGTAGCCTCCCCACACTTGACACTAGGCTTAGAGACGTAATCCACACTCGGTGAACTTTTTTATCAATGTGTTTGGTTTCTTTCATTTGATGGTTGTCATTATGTTTAATGTTCTTACAATATGCACATGTGTTTTTTTCACAATCTTTAACATGAAATTATTCTAACATCACATAAGTAAAAGATCTTGGTTAATTATGGTAGCTGAAGAGATCTGAATCAATTTTGGTATCAGATAAATCTTCTCATTGATGTGAATTGTGAGTGTGAATTATTGAATGTGCAACAAGAAGGGAAATGGAGAACAAAAGAGATCTCTACAAGGACCTCCTTAGGATGGAACACTTGGTAGACTTAATGCATGCAGATTATGAAGAAAATATTGTGAGAGAGGGACAAGAGAAATAAAGAGAAGAGTATGATGCTCCATCACCATCTTCTAGTGATTATTCATCCTCTTCATCATCTTCTCATCATTCAAGTCAGGATATCAATTACAGATTTCAAGCAGAGAACACTGAGTTGAGGATACTTCTACGAGAAGAAAAAGAGGAGAAGTAGAGATTATGGCTTTATTTATGATCCATGGAAGAGATATTAGAAAAATTGAAGCACAACAAAGGCTTAGCAAAGCTATAGTCACCTATTACATAATCAAGAGTTGAGGTAAACAATGTTGATCATTCTTCAGTTTCATTTTCACATGATGCTTCTTCTATTGGAAGCCTTGAGGTCCGCATTAATGTAACTGGAATGAGACTCCTTACAAAGATGGGTTATAAAGTAGGAGGACTTGGTGTTAATGGCCAAGGAATCACTCAGCCATTGGAGGTTGTACAAAGACTTCGATTTGCAGGTTTGGGGGTACACTGAAGGAGAGAGATCGATGTCAGCAGAAGCTTCCAAGCCATTTTTGAAGCCATTAGAGAAAGAGGATGATTGGAAAAAATGAGGATCCTCCCATCGCAATGCACATAGTAGAGAAAGAGATATGCTAACTCTCATTGCTAGGATCGCAACATGACAACCAAGAGAGGTATAAAATGTCTCAGTATTCTAAAATTTATTTTGATTACAAGCATGTTCTTAATGATGAACATAAATCATGGCATATAAAATCATGTATTTTTTGTGGTTTACATAACCATGTGATTGTTGAGTTCTAGAAGAGAATGGCAAGAAGAAGGAGGATTAGGCATGAATGGCCTTCTCCACATCAGGGGAAGAAGGTTAAGTGGGTCCGGAGGAAGAATACTTTCTATAATCATTGTAACAGAGCTGGACATCAAAAAGCCACATGTTGGAGGCTCCATCCAGAGCAACATCTCAAGGACAAAGCACCTGTGCAAGGACCAACTAGGGAATATGTTCAACAAGTGAATGCCGCATTTTAGAAATCATGTGTTGTGATAAAAATGTAAAAGTGATGATATGTTTTCGATCACTTGTTAACATAACGATGATGTTTTGGCCTTTTATTGATAGTTGGGGCATTGGTTTCTATTCTGATGTGAACTTGACCAAAGAGTGTGTCTTATAAACTCTTGGCAAGGATGGGGATGCTTGGGTCATGATTGGTCATGTAATGGAGCATGTAATTTGCAAATATTGTACTACAAATTTGCACAGGATGTAAGTGTCAGCTCATCGCCTATGGCTCCGAAGAACAAGGGTGAAGGAGGAGGAACTGTGACCAGTGAGGAAACTTGTCATGCAAATAATGTAAAATAGCAGTTCCATATTATGTTCATGCTTTTGGAGGACCAAAAGCTCTTCAATGGGGAGGACTGATCTAGGTGGCTCCAAAAACATTCAAAAATCGAAAGTGGCTCACAATAGCTCAAAAAATAAAGTCATCCGATTGAAGTTAAACCAAGACTAGATTGTAGTGCCCATCATCTCGATTCCAACAGTTTGTGCGACACTCAAATCCAAGTTTGTATTCATAAGTTATAGCCATCAAAGTCTGGTTCAAACTTGGCCAAGTGGTAGTCAGTAACAAGGCAACAAACTAGCAGAGTCTCGATGCATGTAAAACGAAAGTCGTAAAGGAAAAATTTGTTTCCTACATATTTTTGCAAGTAACCCTGAAAATCCGGTTGAAATTTTTTGAATGGTTGGGTTATAAAAAAAAAACAAACAAAAATAGAAAGGTGCGTTGGCGGGCCACCATCCCCACTAGTCCGCAACTGCATACCACATATTAATATATCCAGGTGGAAGGCGGTAAAACGTTGCCACTTGACACATTATAAAGACAACACCATAATGGGCTCGGTGGGTTTCGAACCTATGCTGGCAGGTGGGCCGGCCCGCCAGCGGTGACCATGTAACCAAAAATGATAATATAAACAACTTCATAACCATGCGACCGTGTATTATTAAACCACAACCTCCTATTAAAAAATGATGTTGCATTTTTTTAAAATGAATTTCAAACCAAGTATGGGGTGGGTGGGTTTTTAACCCAGCCCATCCCCATATAACCAACGGTGGTTGCCAACACGTCATTGGCTTGTTATTTGAAAAAATCTACCCTGAAATACTACTTAAACGAAAGTTTGCCATTCGACTAGGCAATAGAGGTGCAGTGGCAGAACCAGGAAAAGTGTGGGGAGCCAAGAGATAGCAAAATTTTTGAGGAGAGAATATTCTAGGGGAATATTCCTCAGAATATTCCACAAAATATTCTCTTATGCACTCAGGAATCTAAAAGATTCCCTCGAGGCTGACTTTTCATAGTGATGGAAACATGTCAACTTTATGCTCAAAAGAACTAGAATTTCATAGTGAAAGTGATGTTGTGGTATGTTTATTCATCTGGGCAGCAGAAATTTAGACATCCAACAACAAGGAATCTTTGCAAAATCTTGTGGAATCTAAAAGATTCCCTTGGAGGCTGATTTTTGACATAGACAAGATGATGCCGATTTTATAGTCATTTTTTAGAGAATTTCATAAGGAGCACAGTAGTGTGCTTAGTATTTCCATCTGAGAAGTGGATTTTTCAGCCATCTCCAGGAAGGAATATTTGGGGAATCTTTGAGATTTTTGACGGTCTATATTTCGACAGTATCATAAAGGGGCCAAGATTATAGTCATTTGACATGATTTCACACCACAAATTTAGCGGTCCAATCCATTTCATCAGTTGAGCTTTGCATTTTCATGCCATCCTCGAAAGTGGAGGTATATGATGAAGTTATGCCATGTCTATCTTCTGATTTGCTGAAATGATGTTTTTGTTGTTGATATACCTGATTACCATTATGTTGAGGGATACTTGTATGCCACACCATGTGAGATTTTATTAGCTTGTCATGTGAATGATGGCACATTTGAGTGAGAGTTCCTATAGGGAGAATGTTGTTTGGAGAGACATGAAACTCTGGTTGAGGGTATTTATCTTTGTAATGACAAAGAATGTACTATGTACTCATCATGATATTGTAGCATTCAATGAAGCATCCTCCCCACCATTTACACTGGGCCCGAAGACATAACCTAAATTGGGTGAACTCCATTATCAGTGTACTTTTTTTCTTTGATTTGATGGTCGCATTATGTTTCATCTTCTTATAGTATTCACATGTGGTTTTTTCATAATCTTTCACATGAAATCTGCTAACATCACAAAAGTAAAAGATCTTGGTTAATTTTGGTAGTTGAAGAGATCTGGATCAAGGAAACAACAATTTATTATAGGGGCTCTATGGAAATTTTATAGGGAAGATGATATTCACAACAACATAAAATATAGTGTATGGGACAACACTCGAAATGAGAATAAGAATATGGATGCATAAGTTAAAGGTACTATGGCCGCAATTAAGCTAAATTTGTATCTTTGAGGTGGTTTCCAATGGATTTTTCATGTTTGGCAAGGATAGATTCCTTGCATGAGATCTTGGATATGAATATTTTGTGGGTAAATCCCCACATCACACCAGTTCACCATTTTCAATTTAATGTCACTTTGGATGTTGCATTTTTGGTTATATGTCCATTCCATGTGCCTTAGTTAGTTTATTATAAAAATGATGGTAACCACAAATTTTACAGATTGTGAAGATGCCTGGTGTCCAAATTCTAGACTTTCACAGTGTTGTCATTCATGCTAATAAAATGCTCGTACCCTATTTAGAATTCACAATGTTCTTTACTTTCTAATTCTTTCTATATTTGTTTTATTTTAAATTATACATGGCTTTACTATCTCTTTTAGGCAATGTTAAGACAGCCAAGTGGTCACACTAGGCACTGTTGTCAAAATTTAAATGTACTTTCTAATGGAAGAACTTATAAAAGTTGATTCTCTTGCAAATTGGTCCATTAACATATGGAACAAATATGTCCCATATAAACTCTTTCTACTATAAAATGTCCTTTTATAATCAATAGCTCAATGTATTCCCCGATTTGGGTAATTTTGAAGGATATCATAAAATTTCGGGTTGACTATCATCAATATTCCACCATGGAAATTTGCCAAAAGGGGGGTGATGATTTTTTGTGTGGCATAAATGCAGATTTCATGCTATTTTTGATCCTCTCTATGAGTATCCTTTTAGGACTATCTTTGAATTTTTCTAGTGAGCGAGTAAATTTTCTTGGAGAGCCAAAACTTGCTGGAATCCGACCATTTTTTCCTTAAAAATATGATAGTAAGAGTGATTGAATATTTTTTTATGGTGGAAATGGATTTAGCACCATCAAAAACCTTAGCGACACCCAAAATAATGAAGCTTGATAAATGTAGATGTAATTTCCCAAAAACAATCATGAGATTTTTACCGAAATCTTACCGGAATTTCTATTGTTTTCTAGGGAAATTTACAACATATTTAGAGTGCACGATTATATTTTTCTTTTATGATTTTTTAAGTACATAATCAATTTTCACTTTCTTGTGTGATCAGGTGAATGGGAAACCAAATATAACATATATATGTTCTGTGTACTATAGAGCTCCAGAACTTATCTTTGGAGCTACTGCAAATCAAAACTCACAAAGAAAATGGCATATTTAGTAATTATTATATTTCAATATGATATTAAAGTTGTTTATATTTGAAATTTATATATATTTCATTAAAAGAATAGCATTGATTTAAGAATTAATCCGTAAGAGCCCCAAGGGTTAACTTAACCGGTCGAATCCCCGTTGTTAAGTACCTCTTCGATCGAGAGGTCACACAGTCAATTCTCCTCGACGCCCTTGGGTTAGGCCTAGCTATTGGCCACGGGGCTTGATTCCCTATAGGGTTGATCAACCCAAATATTTCCATGGACGTAACGGCCATCTAGTGTCTGTGAACCACCTAAAATATATGTGTGTGTGTGTGTGTGTGTGTGTGTGTGTGTAATTAAATCTGTAACATACACAATAACATAATCCAAAATTATGGTAAAATCATGTATTACATTTTCTAGAATAGAAAGAATTAATTCTCCGGGTACCTTCAATGTGTGAATTAATGCCATTGATTAAGCAGTTGCAGATCTAGAGATTTATTTTTCAGTATTTTGAAATTCAATTAATTTTTATGTGATTTTTGCAAGTGTTATTATGATATTCATTAGTCTGGTTTTAAGCATTCCATCATTGTATTTACATGCATTTTATTAGATAGTAGAAAATGTTTAACTTGGAGAATTGAGAGAGCCTAGTTCTCGCACCTTTGGGACAATGCTTCATGGCAAACGAAGGGGAAAAAATATTGCAATCAAATCGGTAAAGAATAGTTTCTTTATGGGAAAGCCATCTAAGCAAGAACAAGAATAATTTTTTTATGGGCAAGTCATTTGAGCAAGATCATCTGGTGAGAGAAGAATGCTTTGACTATGCCCATTTTCTCCTTTGACTTGCCTCACAGGGACTACCTCTACCTCCAACTCTTGTTTATTTAAAAAGAAATAGAGCCATCACATTAGTGAAGTGATAATTACATAGACAAAAACATTCCTTTCAAAACATGATAATGATATCTTTAGTTTTCTTAAACCAGATAATGATAGGAAACATCGATATTAAAAAAAGAGATGATTATTAACATAAATATTGATTATTTAATAAAAGAAAATAATAAAGCAATATAATTGTGCAAGTTATGATATATTATTTAGAAAATTAACTTCATATTATAAATATTAATTTGGAAAATTTTAAAGGAAAAATATTGGAAAATTTAGAAATATGATGATGATGATGAAAACTATTGTTCATTAAGATCTATATAGTATATCATACTCTAATAAGGTAACATATGAATTGAAATTCTTTAATATTCTATCTATATGCTGAAAAGAAAGTCAGAGAAGCATTCCCATATCACCATGGTTTTGTTGGCTTTGAAGATCAAGAAGATTGGCAGTGTGACAAATATTTTGAAAATTAGATTGAATGTGTGTATAAGATTAAAAATATAAGAGAAAGTATTTTTCATCTTCAACCTACTTAGGATTGAACAATGAAAACCTCTTTCATCCGATGACATTTTTGAAATTTATGAACAACTAGTTTCACTATGAAGCTCATGAGAACTAGTTCTTATCTTGGCAATGTTAACATTAGTCAATACAGAAAGGTAATTTTGGTTTTCAAAATTGGGGTTAATCAAATAATTATAATATCTTAGTTTCATTTTCCCTTGTACCTCTTTATTGCCCACAAATTCTCCTTAAAGATGGAAGTAATTAGCCGAAGGCTTCCTATTTCAACTTAAGGTGGGTGAGGATATATTGACATTTTGTCTATAAGTTAGACTAAGTAGCCATGCGGCTGCGAGGTTGAATAGATGTGCAAGTATCTTAGCCACAATGCCTACTGTGATTTTCAAAATGTATGGTAATGACAAGGAATTGAATGTGTTTGTATGCTAAAGATTATTTAGTATACAAATAAGTCAATTATTGGTTTAATGCATGTTGGTATGACATGCCATGACATGTTATGAATTCTATTTATCTGGCAAAAACTACTTGACATATCCTATGATGAACTGGAATCCCTAAAGTGCATGGCAGAGAGTGACTGCCATAACGATGAGCCTTTAGACAAAAGTTTATCATTATCTCGATATTCTAACAAGTTGCAAAAAATAACATAGGCTTGTTCTCGCTGTCACCTTCTACCAAACCCTTTAGGATTATTTGTCACCATAGATGTCAAATAGTTTATTTGGGATAAATTATTATTATTATTATTAGCTAAGTTTAATGTCATGGCCAAGCGAGACACCAAATTGGTGTATGAGGACCCTTGTTTGTGGCACAAGGGACCCACCTTCGCACAATGATTTGATTGCTAAGTCTACGAAGACATACATATTGTACCCCCTTCCGGTTTTGAACCTGTGACCTCTTAGAAAGAAACACATACTCTTAACGATTGGGCCCACTCAAACTGTATAAAATGCATAATATGTCATACCAACTTGCACTAAAACAATGATTGACCTAGTGCATGATGAATAATCTTAACTATTTAATGGTGTTGTCAATAATATACAAGTAATCAATGATGTTATCAATAAATAATCCTATTTGAATAACTAAAAAACACTGGCATAATGAAATAACCTTTTGGAAAATTTCTTCATGAGTTCGGACCAAAAAATCCAGTTACAAATCAGAAAAATAATAATTTTAATTATTGAATTGGCACAATTTAAGTATATAAAAATCTTAATTTAAATATTTAAAAATAATTCCTATTGAAAATATTTCTACATTAAACTTACAATTTAAATACAATTCGATCTCAATAACCAAAAAATAACCTTATTAAATCACGCTGCGGCAAGACGGTAGAAAAATACAATATTACAATTTAAAAAGTCTCAATATAAAACTCATACCTGAATTGAACCATGAAAGAGGGAGACATCGAACCTGTACGGCACAGATTAATCGCTAAACATCAAAGTCGTTTTTAATACATCTACAACAGTTTTAAGGCTATTTATCTACAACAGTTTTAAGGCTATAAATATACAAAAATCTTAATTTAAATATTTAAAAATCTTTCCTATTCAAAATATTTCTACCCCATAAACCTCCAAACAAAGGCTATTTATTTTCATCCCCATAAACCTCCAAACAAAGGATAGAGACAGAGATGCCGTTTACACTGTACTCTGTCCTTATTCAAATACTGGATCTATGGATTTTAGGCGCACACAGATATTGTATTTGTATTTGTACTCTCTTCTTGATATTTATATTCACAGATATTGTATTTATATTCCTCTGAATTCATTTGTAATCAACCATTTGCCAGTTGGATGTTCTTAGGGTCACATCTTCTTAGAAATCAATTTTTCCGGGGAATAATACGCGGTCCTCTATTTGTACCCACTATAATAATGAATTCAATTGGACATGTCGGGTGGATAGTAAAACCGAGAGCTAAAACTGCTAGCGGAATGAAAAACCCACTACGTATCTAATGGAATTATCAGATGCTGTTTATAAAAGTAACCATTAATGATGTATAATTCTCAATATACATAACCTTATGTCTGTTGTTCATAAAAGTAACAATTAATGATGTATATTTCTCAATAGAAACCACTAAATTGAAAAGTATGTTAAATCGGATAATATATAATTTCAATGTGTACAATGTCAATTACTTTCCCTCTGTTATTTGTTATTATTTTGAAGCCGCCAAAGGGTAGCTCTTTAACTTTGAATTTGATGAGTTGAAGTTGAAGACCTTATAAATAATAATGCAAGTTTGAAGACACTTCTAAATAAGAATTTGGGAGGATTATAATATTTCAAGTACTATTAATATATAGGCATGTATTCTGAAGAAATTACTACATGATGTCCTATTTCTCATCTAAATACATTTTGAAGGTGTTAGAGGTGTCCAAATGGTGGAACAAGGTAGCGGAAGGTTGATAAGGGTGTGGAAGACCTTGCCAAACTGAAAAATATTCAAGAACCAATATTGAATAAGGGGAAGAAGGCAAGTTAATGGTCTGAAGAAACAATGACTTTTCTTTGCACAAATATGTTTTTGGGCTTGTCCTTGCAGAACTTACAGCCAAGATTCTTAATGCACAAGAGAGAGACCATCAGGGCCATGAATGGGGAAGAAGAGGTCACTAAGTTTCTCAGAGGATGAGCAACACTTTCAGCAGGGGGATATAATGGGCCTCTAAATTAGACATAAATTAAGAACCATACCTATAAATTAAATATCAATTAAGGCCTATGACCATCCTTCAGCACATTAAACCTCTCTTTTTGCATTAAATAATTTATTTTTAACTCTAATATATTGTTTAGGAAGGTTTATGAATAATTGGATATTTGTGCCTAACATTATTTATTTTTGTGGAATATTAAGAGAATATTTGGAAGATTATGAAGATTTGGAGGAGGAGATAATTTAAGGGCTTGTTCCCTACTACAAGAGGATTAATAGTAATTAATAAATCAACAAGATATTATGGAGTTATGGCACAAATTGTGGAACTCCAATGATTGAGAAAATCTAGGAATGTGTTCCACTAATCAAGGGACCAAATCCACTAATGAAGGGATTTTGGTGGGGAAAACTTCCTCCATTCATGAAGAATGATTCCTAATCATTTTATATAAGTACCAAGTTGAATTTTCCTCTAGGGAATGATTGAGAAAATCTAGTAATGTGTTCCCTCCCATTTAATGAAAATTCCTAATATTGGGGACCAGATCCACTAATCAAGGGATTTTGGTGGGGAAAGCTTCCTCCATTCATGGGGGCTTATTCCTAATCATTTTGTATAATTACCAAGTCGAATTTGCCTCTAGGGAGAGATTTGTCATTAGTGTTCTTGTGGAGAGAACTCATATTTTTGCAGCTCCATTGTATTTTATTGCAGGGATGTAATTCTATTGATCTGAATAATGACGATTGATGTCATTTTCAGCATCTAAATCTTTTCCTCCTCCACAGGTCTCTAATTTTCCTTGGGCTTGGCCATCTCAGGAGCCTTAGAGCCCTTTTGTGTCATTTTATTTCCTCCTTTTCACTTCTTATTCACATGCATCTCTAGTTTTTATTTCCTTCTATTTCTGCATTTAGTATTAATGATTTCTGGTTGTAGGATTCAGTTAAATGGTTGATGTAAGTTCTTTTGTAGAATAAAAAGCATTATTTCATCCCTAGAAAAGCTTTGGAAGTTTATAGTAGTCATTGAGCTGCTTGGATTAGTCTTCTTTTTCCCAAATCTAGATTGTTGGACCTCGTTTTTAGCAAAGAACAATAAAATTATGCTATTTTTTAGAGCATGCTAACAAGCTTCAATTGAGTTGGTTCTACTTTTATTAGATCACAAAAACATTCTAGTTCATAACAAAAATTACCCCATTGCATTTGCACTTGATTTTGTTACCCATTTTTTAGATTTACTAGCTCACCAGTTCTCTAATTTTTAGATTTTCGACTAGTAATGTTTTTTTATTTTTTTTTGCATGGGTTAACAGAGGTCTTTTTGAGTGATTCCACTTGGAATAGGGAACTAATACATCCTAGCTAATAAAAAAATTTGTTCCATCCAATTTGGATTTCATTTTTTTGGCCATTAAATGCTTACCATTTTCATCATTTCAAAGGAAACTTCTCCAAGATTTTTGAGCAAATCCTCCCACCTTTGGTTTTGAGTTAAGAAGTTTTCCTAGGAACTTCCTTCCCTCATTCCATCCACCAAAAACCTTCCCTAAGATTTTGATCACCTTAAAAATCCATCCTTTCTCTCTCGGCTGTATCCTGTAGGTTTTCATGTGATCCTGTAGGGTTTTAGTATATCCTGTAGGTTTTCCTGTAGTGGCCTGTTTTGAGCCTGAATTGAGAGAAAACCTCCAGGAAGCCACACAAGGTCACCAAAGGGTCTCCCAAGCCTTCCAACCATCGACCATCATCTCCAAGCCACCTCCCACATCACCAAAAGAGATCATCTTTCACACTCTCACTTGAAAAAACCCAAAAAGAAAAACAAATTTATTTTATTCATTTATATGCATAGCTGTATAAGGTTTGATGGTTTGAGTCTGCATGCTTAGGATAGTAGGATTTCATACATGTTAACTTAGAATTCTTTTGAAGTAAAGCCTCTTAGCAGTTAGTTAGAAAATGGTGTGTTTTAACATTTGATTTCAGTCTCTTTCCTTCTACTTTGTTTCTTGCAATAGGTTAAGATTCCATTTCGAAAATTTCATTTTCTGCAATTAGTTTAGGTTTTGTTTCAGTACATGCACTCCATTATATCATGACAGCAAAGGAAGGACACATTGTATGCCGGACATATAGTTTTGATACCCCTTAAGTTTTTACAAACCGCAGGTTGATAATTAAAGTCGGTAGCCTTGGGAGTTACAACATTCTTGTTGCAATACCGAGGCTCATCAGTTTGTCGAGTGACTCTGTCCTTCACCCCCTAAAGAAATGGATAAGAAGGCCTCTCCATTTCCAATGACCTGGCCTCGCCTGGCTCCTTCTCCATCTGAGCACATCTCCTCCCGTAAACAAAGGATTTTCCTATGCTCTCAGTGCAGGCCTACCATGCTTCACACTTGCAACATTTTTGCCAAACAGTATTTTCCAGTAGTGCCATGCTCCATGTTGGCTTCCTAGTATTCCAGGGTTGTCCCTCATGCGTTTTGGTAGGTAGGCTATGATAGGGACAAGTGTAATTTAATGGGGCAGTAGGAAGGTTACACGTTCCATTGTGCCAAGATGATCCATTATGGGCTGCAGGTGTTGGTAATCACCCCGTTGTATGCGTTCCCTTGACGGGCACTCCAGAACCCACCAACGCTCATTCAAAGAAAACCCAGGCTCGGCACAACCAACCCACCAAGGTGGAGGAGGAATCTAATTCCCCATACCTACAATGTGGATAACAAGGCCACCTTCAAAACCCTCTCCCTTCTTTCCCTTGGTGGTGGTTTGCCCCAGTTGAGTGGCTCAACCGCCTTTTTCCGGTGCTCATGACATGCTACAATTGACCATTACTTTCACGTTGGCTTTGATTCCACTCCCTCTCCATTGCGCCCCTTCGACCTCACATTCCTTGCAGTATTTACTAATAGTGTTAATACAATTCTACATAACATAGTTATCCTAATTCCTTCATAATTTGTGTAGGTGGGAATTTGTGTAGGCTTGAGCGAGCATAGCGAAGTGAAGGATATCCCTTGATCATAGTGAAGGGTTATTCCCTTCCCATAACAAAAGGTTATCCTTATCTTTCGTAATTCCGATGATAAAATAAGGTCAGTGCAAGACTGCCGTAGGACTGGCGCAGCACCAAACCAACCAAACAAGGCATGTGCAGGCCATTTCTTCCCCTAAAATATGCAGACGACCTTACCTTACTTACAAGGGGTTGACCGGTGCAGGAAGTGCCAACTCTTTGAGCTCTTTGATGGGAAGAAATCAACGGCCTAGTAAGGACCAGGTGAAAAAAATGAGAGGGTTGATCAGGACCTTACTAGCTGGGTTAACCAAGGACCTGACAAGACCTTTTAGGCCTAGAATCATGGGAGCCTTACTCTTGAAGTAGGCTTTCCTATAAAATTACAGGGCCTTTCCATGACCTATGTAACAAAATAAACACTAGATATGAAGTGTTCGACCAAAGGGAGAGGAACAAAGTGCTCGACCAAAGGGAGAGGAATAGAGTGCTCAACCAAAGGGAGAGGAATAGAGTACTCACCCATCATGGGTGAGGTATGGTCAGTGACTCGCCCCTATGATCAATAGAGTAATGAAGTTGCAAAGAAAGCAAAATAGTGACCCATAACCCAATAACCCAAAAGACATAACTCCATACACTACTGCTATTTTTAGCCCCTCAATCAAAGTTTTCATGGTGCAATGTAACTTACTATTTTCCTTGTCTTTATTCTATCTATATATACCAAAATGATATGAGTAAATATGTTATAAAAGAAATAATACTTCGACAAGGAAGAGCCTTGAAAATCCGGGGAGAGAGTTACCAGGTGAGGGAGTGTGTGAAAGTGAGGCTTAGCATATTTCAAGTTAGGTGTAACGTATTGAAAGCTAGGCTACACATAAGTATATTGAAAGCTAGGCATAACTATTTGAGTTATCTCCTTCGATTAGCTTTTAAGGGAAGAGATATGAAGCATAACGTATTGAAAGCCAGGGCCATTTCTTTACTTATTTAATAGGGGGATGGCCTAGTTGATAATGGGGTGTGGCGTATAACAAGATTCAAACCCGTCTTTTTGAAATCACAATTTGACACTTTGACCTATTGGGTTATACTCACCCTTAGACATGTCTATACTCGCTATCGGATCCAGATCGATAACCAATATTTTTTCATCACTCTATTGTGGTGTGTTCAGAGAATGCTTAATGGATAGGAAATGTGACCACATGATGGAGAATGTGGATGCATCTATTTCTCCCAGTTGGACTGAGATCTATATGTGGATGCCTTATATATGTTGCATTAGATATGGAAAAACGATGCATGATGAAGCAAACATGCATGATGGAGATGCATGCATTATCTACCAAACATCATGATGCACATTATACTATGACTTATGTTTAGAAGTGTACACCAGGGTGTTTAGACACTCTTTATTTTATCTCTAGTTACCACCGATCTATCTATTTTCCTTAAATGAATTACCAGCTAGGATTGTCATTCTCATTCTTGATTCTATCTATCTCTAGTTAACAAAAAGAAAGAAATAGAGATTACCTCATAAGGTAAGGACAGTGAAAGGCGAGAACACCTTGGTAAAATGGGTGCCCACACCTAACATTTTAAGGACTTTCCTGGTTGGATCTATCCATCTTTCCAAGTTAGTGTTGTAACAAGCATACTCAGCTACTCTACCTACCGCCATTAGTTCACAATATCAAGCCATAAGGCAGGCCGGATGGTAGGTCGTACCACTTCATCCACCAACATGACTTTGTAGGCCACATAGATATCCGCCTTCGTAATACCCTATCAACTGTAATGAATGGGAAGGTTTTGAAATAGGTGGGGAAAGGCTTGAAGTGACTTATCGGGGGGCCTGGGTTGACCGCAAAAGAATTTCCATTTGAAAACTTTGCAATACAGAGGATTGGTTATCCCTCATATTTCTTCCCCTCAAAGAGAATAGCAAAGCGTAAGTTTCTATTTCTTCCCCTCATATTCATTTATTCCAACAATGAATGAGATATATTACACATGTAATCATGCATTCATCTAATAATGCATTGATGTAGTTATGCACTGAGGAAAGAGAAGATCGAGACAATTACTTACTTGATCTTCTATTTCCTCGATGCATAATTACATCAATGCATAATTAAATATAAAATAACAACATCTTTTTCCTTATCTCTCTAGCTAATTTACGATACGTCATTACGTATATAATAACGGCTCATAAGTTTCCTGTTATATCTTTCCATCTTCCTTTCTCTCCCAAATGTATCCAACCAGGTTCATTACTAACGAGCGTAATCAGGACTACAGTAGGGAGTAGATAAGGAGCGAGTGAGCATGTTATGGCACTAACACAAACAAGTAGATATAGGTAAGTCCTCTCCCTTATGGTCAAGCCTGCTTGCGCAACCTCTAAGAAACCATCGTAGTTCAATGCCTTTCAGCTTTGCTTCAAAGGCTCCTGGGCTTGGGCACACGTCTCTCACTCTCTCGGAATTCAATGCATGTGGTTTTTCTTACTATGACTCATATCCCCTTTTTTCAATAGTCAGGAGCTTCGGCAATATGGCCTTTGTTTAGTAATAAAAATTCATCCTTCACTCCTCAACGATGTCATTTTTGCTTCTCAATGGGGTCCTAGCTCCGACAATATTAATTGTTAGTGAATAAGGATAATTTGTTAGTGGGAAGCTCTGACACATTTGAATGGTCATCATTAGTAAGAATGAATCTCTCCCCATACGCACTCTCACAATTACTAGTTCCCAAGGGGTAGAATTACTCTCTTTATAGGCCTACGCCACCTTTCACTAGCGGATTGACCACTTTCCTAGTCCTCCATCTGTGCTTAGGGCCCCTCCCCTCCTTTGTCGGGAGAGCAGCTTGTATCCACGCTCCAACCCCAAACAAATAGAGTAAGATCATATCCTCGCTTCCTACTCTTGGTTACTTAATTTCCTATGTGTGACTTAGGTTTTTTAGGGGATTTTCCCATTATTGAATAGGCCACCCTTTCAGTAGTCAAATTACCAGCTACTTTCTCCAAGGTGGATCAATAAAGCACGAGCCTCAAATTCATTCCCTCCCACCCACGAAGAAAAACTTTGTCCCGATGGTGTATTGAATCAATCGGCTTTAAATTATCAAAGCATTCATGGTCACTCACTCACTTGCGTCTCGGATTTCCTATTATCAAAATTATCCTAGGCGAGCTCCTCTTCAAGCTAATATCACAAGGCTCAAAGGCTTATTCTATTCTATCAGGATCAATTCCATAGCGAAACTAAGTGCCTGTTTTTTAGACCATATTTGTTAGATTCTACTCAATCAAATCAAGAAGGTAACACAAAGGTTAATTAACATATGTAACATGTATGCCCCTAGGTCTTGTTGTTGGTAAGTAATGCAAGGGTATATGTATTTTGTGAGGGGATGTGAGGCAGGTTGAACTATCGACTCCAAACTCACTATGCATTGTTGGTCACTATGGCTGCGATGGTAGGCTTTCGGTGAACAACAAGATTTCAGTGAACATCCCTAGTCCCTGGTGGTGTTTTCATTTCTCATAGTTTTATTTATTCCTACTTAGGAACATGCAGGTTCTAGATAATTGGATTAAGCCATTAATTAGTCTCACTTTGTGATATTCCACATTGTCTTTGAATCTATATCCGTCTACATGTTTGGGCTCAATTTGGCACACAATAAATCACAAAATATCAGGTCGGTATTTAGTCGTCCCCTTATTCATCCCCCATGGGTAGGAGTAAGCCCTTATTGAGTCTATCGCGGGTATCCATGGGGTGCTCCCCCACCTCGTCTCCTCCTACATCCATTTCTCCCTACACCTTGACGTTTGACTTTATATCAGGATAGCCTCCTCCCATCATTCTTCATACACCTCTTGTTTTTCCATTCGTTCGTCCAACTACCCACCTCCTGTGATCTCTCTAAAGCTCGTCATTCTCCCTATTCCAATCATTGATTCTCTCCCCATTTCCCTTCCACCATTTTATCTATAATAATGCAAATAAATTAAGCTGGCATTGGCTTGCACACCTTTCAAGATGTATCAAGACTATTTTTACCTTGAGCCTTGGTTGGATGAACACACTAAAAATACCTTGTAGAAATAGAACGTGATCTTCATCCAAGGCTGCCTGTTATTACGAAGTCAAAAATGTACTCATTGATTCTAGTTGCTACAAACTCATCCACAATGTGAGGCCATGGTAAGGCCATATTATTCAATAGTAATGTGTGTTCTAGGTGCTAGGGTGTTGCTAGAGACCTATGTGTATACTACTACAGAGGAAGGATACTTCAACCACGTGTGTAACTGAGAAACCAACCCATAAAATCTTCTATTAGTCCCCTTAACTCAATTGTTGTTGTCGCCAGTAATCCGAGCCTGGTTCTTAGTGCTTCTCTTTTCACAAACTTCCAGAAAATGGTATCTCATCATTATTCAACATACTTGTTAGATATTTGACTAGTCATTCTTCCCTGAGGTTTCAAAGGTGAAAGAAATCAAGGTTGTTGGCTTTCCTGAGGCTAGAAATTCCATGAATGAATGATGATTTGTTTCTGGTGTTTTCTTCTTTCCGTGTCATTTACACTAACTCGTGAGAGAAAATCAAGAAAAGTGTAGGATTTTTACACCTTTAGCAAGCTCCGCTAAATCAATAACCCAATGGCCCAGGTTGCCTTGGGATGGTGCAACCTCCATTTTTGTCTTATTCTCATGGTTTTGGGAGTCCATGGGTTTTGAATCCAAAACTTCCCCAACAACAAGTAACTTAATATTACTATGCCAACCACACACTTTGTCTTATTCACTCTCACACTTTGTTATAAAATTCCATTCAAATGGTTCAAACAAAACCATGGAGAATGCATGAGAGATCAAGGTGCAAGAAGGCCAATGAGGTCATGAATCTCAGGAAGATTCTAGGAATATTGGTAGAGCATGTTAGGGAATATTTCAAAGAATATTTCATGAGGAATCTTTAAGATTCCTCAGGGGAAAATTTTGAAGGTGTCAAAACTATGTCGAGTTTATACTCAAATGAACCTGTTTTCTGCTAGGAGTCTAATGGTGTATTCTATTTCTTCATCTGAGCAGCAAATTATTTTGTTGTGTCTAAGAAGAGAATATTGTGAGGAATCCTTGAGATTCCTGGGGAGCTAAGATTTGACTGAGTTAGAAAGTGTTCGAGTTTACAGTCATATTTCATGGATTTTCACAAGGAATGTGATGCCGCGGGAAGTTCCTTCATCCGAGTAGCCAATTTTCAACATGTTCCCAGACTTGGAGGTATAACGTGCATTGTTTCCATGTCCTTATTTGATTTTATTGAGTTGATGTTTTGATTATGAGATCCATGTATGCCATGTTGTGAGAGGATATTTGTATGCTACTTTATGTGAGAGATCGTTATTTTTTCATACTAAAGGAGAGATTTTATGAGTGAGATTTCTTATACAATAATGTCTCCTCGGAGAGAGACATGCCACTCTAGTTAAGGGAGTTCTTCATTGTATTGGCAAAGATTGCATCATATACTCATCATCTTCCTGCAACAACTAATGAAGCAACCTCCCCACTCTTGACACTGGGTCTAAAGATGTAGTCCATAATGGATGAACTCTACTATCATATCATTAAGTTAGGTTTTTCATAATTATGGCTTCTCATTTGTTCCTTATTTCATGTTTGTGGTTTTCTATTTTTTTGTTAGAATGTGCATTGCTTATTATTTCACAAAGTAAATATAAGTGTTGGTAAAACATCCTATATAATGGAGATTTTTTTTGAGAATTCACACAAATTTTTCGTATCAGGTTTACATCACCTCGTCAAACCATATTTGTGCCATATTCCTTATCTATCAAACTAGAGTGAGATATATCATTAAATAGCATGTTTTTAACATCAAAAAGTGTTGTTGTTGGGCTGAATGTAACTATCGATTGCTCACAAAAAATATATCTATTCCAATGTTGCAATTTGAAGCCATAAACTTATCCACTTCAATAATTATTTTTCTTCTTCTCGATTGTCGCACTCCTTTGATATGTCATGTTCCAACAGCTCCTTGATTAGAATGATTTTTTTATCAGTATTCAAGGCATTTTTAAGAATGATCATTTTCATTCTCTTATTACAATACCACTTTTTCATAATACTAATTTTTCAAAGGAATTATTGCCTCACACTTTTCGACACACTCTCGAGAAACTACACAATATTTTCATCCTCCGACTCCTCCGCCACTGTAAGGAGAATTTTAGACATCAATGGCTTCTGATAAGACAACAATAGACATAAAAAATTCCAATTTTAATAATGGGGACACTAATAGTCTTCCCTTGTTTCCAAGGCTAGCTCTCTAATGCCTTTATTTCCATCTAATGATGGATATGTCAAGGGTAAGTTTCCTGCAAACCATGTTTGTATCAGGACAGTTTCTTCTTGGATTGATGGAAAATAGTTTCAAACAATAAATACAGTCCTCCCTCAAGTAATTCAATATCATCAGTGGTTTCACAAACTCCATCTATTGGTCCACTTGGTAAAAAAATATGTAGTCATTACCTTCTCTAATGATATGATACTCACCATTGTTATTTATCCTATATTATTTTCGTTTTGATATATTTAGGATGATTTTAGGTGTAATCTTCTTTGGTGAGACAAATTATGGTTCTAGTTCTGATTTGTTTCCTTTTTCTCACTCTCTTTAAAGCCCCACATTCATCAAGTACCACATGCGGTGCCACAAGATTGCAAACAATTAATATGTCATTATTTTACTGAATGAATTAAAGTAATGAAAGGCCACAAGGCCACATGCTTCGAAACTTTTGGGAATATGCTATAATAAGTAATCCATGATACCTATAGATGATCATAAGAAACATTATTGATGATAACATGTCCTAGATTGTAAAGAGTGTATAAATCCTCTTGTAGTAATTTTGAGCTCTTTTTCTTCACATGAAAGTAAGAATGGGTAAAGAGACGGTCGAGGACGTGTCTAGATGGTTCAGGGCATGCATTCTATTTAATGTTATATTGTAATGGCATAAATTAATTATCATTATGATATAGTTAATTAATTATTGTTTGCACCCCATAACCTTCATATTGCTTAGAAGTTTGGAGCATATAGGACTCATGCAATTTTTAAAAGACCTTATCCTCACAACAATACATTTGGTACATCCAATCCTAGTTTTGGGGCACAATGGATATAAATCCAAACTATATGAATGTACTTGGAATGTTTTCGACAAGGGAATACCAATAGGATGAGCCTAATGATGTAATGATGAATAATAATCAGAATTGGATGTCCTAAATGAGAAAAACCAAGGACCAAGTGTTAAAAGGTTTAGGAATGATGTAGTTGGCTCTAGAAACATTCAGAAGTCAGAAGTGACTCAGAAGGGCTCAAAGATAAAAGTCATCAAAGTGAAGTTAAACCATGACCAGATCGTAATGCTCATCGTACTCATTCCAATGGCATGAACGATACCCAAATTCGAGTTTGTATGCTCAAGTTATAACTGGTCAAAGTTCGGACCAAACTTGGCCAAGTGGCAGTCACTAATGAGGCAACAAATTGGCAAAGTCCCAATGCATTGAAAATGGAAATCGGAATGGATTTCTGCACTCTTTACTTAATTTCACCAGTAACCCTTAAAATCTGGTCAAAATTTTAACATACATATATACATACATATATATATATATATATATATATATATATATATATATATATATATATATATATATATATATATATATATATATATATATATATATATATATATATATATATATATATATATAAAGTTGGGTTGGGGTGTCGCCACCCCCTGCCAACCCCCAAGTGCATAACACATATTAATATATGCAGGTGGTAGGTGGCCAAACCTCGCCACCCGATGCACTACAACGACGACACCATAACAGGGTCAAGTTGTGTTGAACCTGAGTCGGTGGCGGCCTCGTAATAAAAAACAACAACATAAACCACTCCATAACCATGCCGTCATGTATTATTAAACCGCAACTGCCTATTAAAAAATGATGTCATGTTTTTTTAAAACAAATTTCAAACCAAGTCTGGGGTGGGACAGTTTTAAACCCAGCTCGCCACCACATAAACTACCAATGGTTTCCAACAATCCATTTTCTTGTTATTTGAAAAAATCTGCTACAAAATCCTACATAAACCAAAGTTCGCCATTCAACCAGGTAGCGAGGGAGCGGTGGTGGAACCAAGACGGGCATGGGGAACGAGAAGCCAACATGCTTTTCGAGGAGAGAATATTCTAGGGGAATGTTCCCTAGAATATTCCATAAAATATTCCTTGATGCAGTGAGGAATCTAAAATATTCCCTCGGGGTTGATATTTCAAAGTGACAGAAACATGTCAACTTTATACTCAAAAGAACCATAATTTAGCAGGGAACACAATGGTGTGGTCTATTTTCTCATCCGAGCAGCAAAATTTCAAGCATCCAACAGCAAGGAATCTTTGTAGAATCTAATGGAATCTAAAATATTCCCTTAGAGGCTAATTTTTTACAGAGACATAATGATGCCGACTTTATAGTCATTTTTCACAGAATTCGCAAGGAGTGTAGTGGTGTGCTTATAATTTCATGCAGAGCAGCGGATTTTTCAGCCATCTCTAAGGAGGAATCTTTGGGGGAATATTCAATATTCGCAAGGGTCAATATTTCAATGGTGTCTGAAAGGGGCCATGTTTATAGTCATTTGACACAATTTCATGCCACAAATTCTGCAGTGAAGTCCATGTCATCAGTTGAGCTTTGTATTTTCAGGCCATCCCTGAAAGTGGAGGTATATGATGCAGTTATGCCATGTATTTCTTTTGATTTTCTCAAATGATGTTTTTGTTATTGAGATCCCTGATTACCATTATGTTGAGGGATACTTTTATGCCACATCATGTGAGATTTTATTATCTTGTCATGATGACGGAGGGCCCATTTGAGGGCGAGTTCCTATAGAGAGAACGTCTCATGGAGAGACATGCCACTTTGGTTTAGGGTATTTATCCTTGTAATGACAAAGAATATACTATTTACTCATCATCATCTTGAAGAATTTAATGAAGCGGCCTCCCCACACTTGACACTAGGCTTAGAGACGTCATCCGCACTCAGTGAACTTTTTTATCAATGTGTTTGGTTTCTTTGATTTGGTGGTTGTCATTATGTTTAATGTTCTTACAATATTCACATGTAGTTTTTTCACAATCTTTAACATGAAATTCTTCTAACATCACAGAAGTAAAAGATCTTGGTTAATTATGGTAGCTGAAGAGATCTGAATCAAGTCTGGTATCAGATAAATCTTCTCGTTGATGTGAATTGCGAGTGTGAATTATTGAATGTGCAACAAGAAGGGAAATGGAGAACAAAAGAGATCTCTACAAGGACCTCCTCAGGATGGAACACTTGGTAGACTTAATGCATGCAGATTATGAAGAAAATATTGTGAGAGAGGGACAAGAGAAATAAAGAGAAGAGTATGATGCTCCATCACCATCTTCTAGTGATTATTCATCCTCTTCATCATCTTCTCATCATTCACGTGAGGATATCAATTAGAGATTTCAAGCAGAGAATGCTGAGTTGAGGAGACTTCTACGAGAAGAAAAAGAGGAGAAGAAGAGATTATGGCTTTATTTACGATCCATGGAAGAGATATTAGAAAAATTAAAGCACAACAAAGGCTTAGCGAAGCCATAATCACCTATTACATAATCAAGAGTTGAGGTAAACAATGTTGATCATTCTTCAGTTTCATTTTCACGTGATGCTTCTTCTATTGGAAGCCTTGAGGTCCGCATTAATGTAACTGGAATGAGACTCCTTACAAATATGGGTTATAAAGGAGGAGGACTTGGTGTTAATGGCCAAGGAATCACTCAACCATTGGAGATTGTACAAAGACTTCGATTTGCAGGTTTAGGGTACACTGAAGGAGAGAGATCGATGTTAGCAGAAGCTTCCAAGCCATTTTCGAAGCCATCAGAGAAAGAGGATGATTGGAACACATGACGATCCTCCCATCACAGTGCACATAGTAGAGAAAGAGTTATGCCAACTCTCATTGCTAGGATCGCAACATAACAACCAAGAGAGGTATAAAATGTCTCAGTATTCTAAAATTCATTTTGATTACAAGCATGTTCTTAATGATGAACATAAATCATGGCATATAAATCATGTATTTTTTGTGGTTTACATAACCATGTGATTGTTGAGTGTTGGAAGAGAATGGCAAGAAGAAGGAGGATTAGGCATGAATGGCCTTCTCCACATTAGGGGAAGAAGGTTAAGTGGGTCTGGAGGAAGAATACTTTCTAGAATCATTGCAACAGAGCTGGACATCAAAAAGCCACATGTTGGAGGCTCCATTCAACAAGCAAATGCCCAACAAGATGATGACCCATTTACTTTCATGAGTAAGAGATGGTTTTTCTATATATAGTAGCTTTTCATGGCCGCATTTTATAATTCATGTGTTGTGATAAAATTGTAAAAGTGATGATCTGTTTTCCATCACTTGTTAACACAACGATGATGTTTTGGCCTTTTATTGATAGTTGGGGCATTGGTTTCTATTCTTATGTGAACTTGACCAAAGAGTGTGTCTTATAAACTCTTGGCAAGGATGGGGATGCTTGGGTCATGATTGGTCATGTAATGGGGCATGTAATTTGCAAATATTGTACTACAAGTTTGCACAGGATGTAAGTGTCGGCTCATCGCCTATGGCTCCGAAGAACAAGGGTGAAGGAGGAGGAAGTGTGACCAGTGAGAAAACTTGTCATGGAAATAATGTAAAATAGCAGTTCCATATTATGTTCATGCTTTTGGAGGACCAAAAGCTCTTCAATGGGGAGGAATGATCTAGGTGGCTCCAAAAACATTCAAAAATCAAAAGTGGCTCACAATAGCTCAAAAAAAAAGGTCATCGGATTGAAGTGAAACCAAGACTAGATCGTAGTGCACGTCAGCTTGATTCCAATGGTTTGTACGACACTCAAATCCAAGTTTGTATTCAGAAGTTATAGCCGTCAAAGTCTGGGTCAAACTTGGCCAAGTGGTAGTCAGTAACAAGGCAACAAATTAGCAGAGTCTCGACACATGTAAAACGAAAGTCGTAAAGGAAAAATTTGTTTCGTACATAATTTCACCAGTAACCCTTAAAATCCCATTGAAGTTTTTTGAATGGTTGGCTTATAAGAAAAAACAAACAAAAATAGAAAGGTGGGTTGGCAGGCCGCCATCCCCACTAGCCCGCAACTGCATACCACATATTAATATATCTAGGTGGAAGGCGATTAAACCCTGCCACCTGACACATTACAAAGACAACACCATAATGGGGTTGGCGGGTTTCGAACCTACGCTGGCAGGTGGGTCGGCCCGCCAGCGGTGACCATGTAACCAAAAATGATAATATAAACGACTTCATAACCATGCCACTGTGTATTATTAAACCACAACCTCCTATTAAAAAATGATGTCGCATTTTTTTAAAATGAATTTCAAACCAAGTATGGGGTGGGTGGGTTTTGAACCCAGCCCATCCCCATATAACCCAACGGTGGTTGCCAACACATCATTGGCTTGTTATTTGAAAAACTCTGCCCTGAAATACTACTTAAACCAAAGTTTGCCATTCGATCAGGCAACAGAGGTGCAGTGGCAGAACCAGGAAAAGTGTGGAGAACCAAGAGATAGAAAACTTTTCGAGGAGAGAATATTCTAGGGGAATATTACTTGGAATATTCTCTTATGCACTCAGGAATCTAAAAGATGCCCTCGAGGGTGACTTTTCATAGTGAATGTGATGTTGTGGTATGTTTCCTCATCTGGGTAGCAGAAATTTAGGCATCCAACAACAAGGAATCTTTGCAAAATCTTGTGGAATCTAAAATATTCCATTGCAGGCTAACTTTTGATAGAGACAAAATGATGCCGACTTTATAGTCATTATTTAGAGAATTTCATAAGGAGCGCATTAGTGTGCTCAGTATTTCCATCTGAGAAGCGGATTTTTCAGCCATCTCTAGGAAGGAATCTTTTTGGAATCTTTGAGATTCCTGACAGTCTATATTTCGATGGTATCATAAAAGGGCCAAGATTATAGTCGTTTGACATGATTTCGCACCACAAATTTAACGGTCCAATCCATTTCATCAGCTGAGCTTTGCATTTTCATGCCATCCTCGAAAGTGGAGGTATATGATTAAGTTATGCCATGTCTATCTTCTGATTTGCTGAAATGATGTTTTTGTTGTTGAGATACCTGATTACCATTATGTTGAGGGATACTTGTGTGCCACATCATGTGAGATTTTATTAGCTTGTCATGTGAAGGATGGCGCATTTGAGTGAGAGTTCCTATAGGGAGAATGTTGTTTGGAGAGACATGAAAATCTGGTTGAGGGTATTTATCCTTGTAATGAAAAAGAATGTACTATGTACTTATCATAATATTGTAGCATTCAATGAAGCATCCTCCCCGCCATTGACACTGGGCTCAGAGACATAACCTAAACTGGGTGAACTCCATTATCAATGTGTTTGTGTTCTTTGATTTGATGGTCACATTATGTTTCATCTTCTTATAGTATTCACATGTGGTTTTTTCATACTCTTTCACATGAGATCTACTAACATCACAGAAGTAAAAGATCTTGGTTAATTTGGTAGTTGAAGAGATCTGGATCAAGGAATCAACAATTTATTATAGGGGCTCTATGGAAATTTTATAGGGAAGATGATATTCACAACAACATAAAATATAGTGTATGGGACAACACTCGAAATGAGAATAAGAAGATGGATGCATAAGTTAAAGGTACTAAGGCCGCAATTAAGCTAAATTTGTATCTTTGAGGTGGTTTCGAATGGATTTTTCATGTTTGGCAAGGATAGATTCCTTGCATGAGATCTTGGATATGAATATTTTGTGGGCAAATCCCCACATCACACCAGTTCACCATTCTCAATTTAATGTCACTTTGGATGTTGCATTTTTGGTTATATGTCCATTCCATGTGCCTTAGTTAGTCTATTATGAAAATGATGGTAACCACAAATTTTAAAGATTGTGAAGCTGCCTGGTGTCCAAATTCTAGACTTTCACAGTGTTGTCATTCATGCTAATAAAATGCTCGTACCCTATTTAGAATTCACAATGTTTTTTACTTTCTAATTCTTTCTATATTTATTTTATTTTCAATTATACATGGCTTTACCGTCTCTTTTAGGCAATGTTAACACAGCCAAGTGGTCACACTATGCACCGTAGTCAAAATTTAAATGTACTTTCTAATGGAAAAACTTATAAAAGTTGATTCTCTTGCAAATTGGTCCATTAACATATGGAACAAATATGTCCCATATAAACTCTTTCTACTATAAAATTTTCTTTTACAATCAATAGCTCAATGTATTCCCCCATTTGGGTAATTTTGAAGGATATCATAAAATTTCGGGTTGACTATCATCAATATTCCACCATGGAAATTTTCCAAAAGGGGGGTGACGATTTTTTGTGTGGCATAAATGAAGATTTCATGCTACTTTTGATCCTCTCTATGAGTAGCCTTTTAGAACTATCTTTGAATTTTTCTAGTGAGCGAGTGAATTTTCTCGGAGAGCCAAAACCTGCTAGAATCCGACCATTTTTTTCCTTAAAAATATGATAGTAAGTGTGATTGAATATTTTTTTTGATGGTGGAAATGGATTTAGCACCATAAAAAACCTTAGTGACACCCAAAATAATGAATCTTGATAAATGTATATGCAATTTCCAAAAAACAATCATGAGATTTTTACCGAAATCTTACCGAAATTTCTATTGTTTTCTAGGGAAATTTACAACATCTTTAGAGCGCACGATTATATTTTTCTTTTATGATTTTTTAAGTTCATAATCAATTTTCACTTTCTTGTGTGATCAGGTGAATGGGAAACCAAATATAACATATATATGTTCTGTGTACTATAGAGCTCCAGAACTTGTCTTTGGAGCTACTGCAAATCAAAAGTCACAAAGAAAATGGCATATTTAGTAATTATTATATTTCAATCTGATATTCAAGTTGTTTATATTTGAAATTTATATATATTTCATTAAAAAAATAGCGTTGATTTAAGAATTAATCTGTAAGAGCCCCAAGGGTTAGCTTAACCGGTCGAATCCCCATTGTTAAGTACCTCTCCGATCGAGAGGTCACACAGTCAATTCTCCTCGACGCCCTTGGGGTTAGGCCTAGCTATTGGCCACGGGCTTGATTCCCTTTAGGGTTGATCAGCCAAAATATTTCCATGGACGTAACGACCATCCAGTGTCCGTGAACCACCTGAAATATATATATGTGTGTGTGTGTGTGTGTGTGTGTGTGTGTGTGTGTGTGTGTGTGTGTAATTAAATCTGTAACATACACAATAACATAATCCAAAATTATGGTAAAATCATGTATTACTTTTTCTAGAATAGAAAGAATTAATTCTCCATGTACCTTCAATGTGTGAATTAATGCCATTGATTAAGCAATTGCAGATCTAAAGATTTATTTTTCAGTATTTTGAAATTCAATTAATTTTTATGTGATTTTTGTAAGTGTTATTATGATATTCATTAGTCTGGTTTTAAGCATTCCCTCATTATATTTACATGCATTTTATTAGATAGTAGAAAATGTTTAACTTGAAGAATTGAGAGAACCTAGTTCACACACCTTTGGGACAATGCTTCATGGCAAATGAAGGGGAAAAAATATTGCAATCAAATTGGTAAACAATAGTTTCTTTATGGGAAAGCCATTTGAGCAAGAACAAGAATAATATTTTTATGGGCAAGTCATCTGAGCAAGATCATCTAGTGAGAGAAGAATGCTTTGACTATGCCCATTTTCTCCTTTGACTTGCCTCACAGGGACTACCTCTACCTCCAAACTCTTGTTTATTTAAAAAGAAATAGAGCCATCACATTAGTCAAGTGATAATTACATAGACAAAAACATTCCTTTCAAAACATGATAATGATATCTTTAGTTTTTTTAAACCAAATAATGATAGGAAACATGGATATTAACCAAAGAGATGATTATTAACATAAATATTGATTATTTAATAAAAGAAAAAAATAAAGAAATATAATTGTGCAAGTTATGATATATTATTTAGAAAATTAACTTCATATTATAAATATTAATTTGGAAAATTTTAAAGCAAAAATATTGGAAAATTTAGAAATATGATGATGATGATGAAAAATATTGTTCATTAAGATATATATATAGTATATCATACTCTAATAAGGTAACATATGAATTGAAATTCCTTAATATTCTATCTATATGTTGAAAAGAAAGTCAGAGAAGCATTCCCGTATCACCATGGTTTTGCTGGCTTTGAAGATCAAGAAGATTGGCAGCGTGACAAATATTTTGAAAATTAGATTGAATGTGTGTATAAGATTAAAAATATAAGAGAAAGTATTTTTCATATTCAACCTGCTTAGGATTGAACAATGAAAACCTCTTTCATCTGATGACATTTTTGAAATTTATCAACAACTAGTTTCACTATGCAGCTCATGAGAACTAGTTCTTATCTTGGCAATGTTAACATTAGTCAAGATAGAAAGGTAATTTTGGTTTTCAAAATTGGGGTTAATCAAATAATTATAATATTTTAGTTTCCTTTTCCCTTGTACCTCTTTATTGCCCACAAATTCTCATTAAAGATGGAAGTAATTAGCTGAAGGCTTCCTATTTCAACTTAAGGTGGGTGAGGATATATTGACATTTTGTCTATAAGTTAGACTAAGTAGCCATGCGACTGCCAGGTTGAATAGATGTGTAAGTATCTCAGCCACAATGCCTATTGTGATTTTCAAAATGTATGGTAATGACAAGGAATTGAATGTGTTTTTATGCTAAAGATTATTTAGTATACAAATAAGTCAATTATTGGTTTAATGAATGTTGGTATGACATGGCATGACATGTTATGAATTCTATTTATCTGGCAAAAACTACTTGACATCTCCTATGACGAACTGGAATCACTAAAGTGCATGGCAGAGAGTGACTGCCATAATGATGAGCCTTTAGACAAAAGTTTATCATTATCTCGATATTTTAACAAGTTGCAAAAAACAACATAGGCTTGTTCTCGTTGTCACCTTCTACCAAACCCTTCAGGATTATTTGTCACCATAGATGTCAAATAGTTTATTCGGGATAAATTATTATTATTATTATTAGCTAATTGTAAGGTCATGGCCAAGTGAGACACCAAATTGGTGTATGAGGACCCTTGTTTGTGGCACAAGGGACCCACCTTCGCACAACGATTTGATTGCTAAGTCTACGAAGACATACATATTGTACCCCCTTCCGGTTTTGAACCTGTGACCTCTTAGAAAGAAACACATACTCTTAACGATTAGGCCCACTCAAACCATATAAAATGCATAATATGTCATACCAACTTGCACTAAAACAATATTAACCTAGTACATGATGAATAATCTTAACTATTTAATGGTGTTGTGAATAATATACAAGTAATCAATGATGTTATCAATAATATATATGTAATCCTATTTGAATAACTAAAAAACACTAGCATAATGAAATAAGCTTTTGGAAAATTTCTGGATGAGTTCGGACCAAAAAATCCAGTTACAAATGAGAAAAATAATAATTTTAATTATTGAATTGGCACAATTTAAGTATATAAAAATCTTAATTTAAATATTTAAAAATTATTCATATTGAAAATATTTCTACATTAACCTTACAATTTAAATACAATTCGATCTCAATAACCAAAAAATAACCTTATTAAATCACGCTGCGGCAAGACGGTAGAAAAATACAATATTACAATTTAAAAAGTCTCAATATAAAACTCATACCTAAATTGAACCATGAAAGAGGGAAACATCGAACCTGTACGGCACAGATTAATCGCTAAACATCAAAGTCGTTTAGCGTTTTTCATCATTGAACGGTCTCCTTCGATTTTTTTGCAGTCGAATATCTCCCCATAAGACGGCTTATTGTATTATGGGGGAGTCGAATATCTCCCCATAAGACGGCATATTATAGTATTATAGGGTATTAATTGAGCAGCTGCTGTGGAGGCACACAACAGTTTTAAGGCTATTTATCTTCAACCCCCATAAACCTCCAAACAAAGGATAGAGACTGAGATGCCGTTTACACTGTACTCTGTTCTTATTCAAATACTGGATCTATGGATTTTAGGCGCACACAGATACTGGATCTATGGATTTTAGGCGCACACAGATATTGTATTTGTATTTGTACTCTCTTCTTATTCACAGATATTTGTATTATTGATATTGTATTTGTATTTACAGATATTGTATTTATATTCCTCTG
Organism: Pinus tabuliformis; assembly: GCA_031772625.1. NCBI lineage: Eukaryota > Viridiplantae > Streptophyta > Pinopsida > Pinales > Pinaceae > Pinus > Pinus tabuliformis. The sequence continues at coordinate 1,799,335,885 of CM062819.1, forward strand.
AATTCATTTGTAATCAACCATTTGTCAGTGATACAATCACATAACGCATATATTCCTAATGTTTTACCAGTTAACTGGAAAAAAGAAAAAACGTTATACCGCCAGAGACGCTAGAATTCAATGTTGTTACATCAGAATAAAGTGTTCGGATTATTTTATATGTGAATGTAAGACAACTTGCTAAGTGACACTCCGATGTAGTGCCTTTGCCGAAAAATAGATATTAACCGAGAATGAGATGGTGTCCATTTAGGTGTAAATTTGAGAGCCAAGTAATGTTTTTAATGACTTTTTAAAAATTCTCTTTTTACGATTTTTATTTTTACTAATTATTTAATTATCATTTACATTTACTGATTATTTAAGTATTATGTAATATGTGTTTCTCATTATTTAAGTATCATGTAATATGTGTTTTGTTAAGTTTTTTTTTGGTTAATGCGAAAGCATTTTTTGTTTTGTTAAGTTTTTTTGTTAATGCGAAAGCATTTTTAGTAAATTTTTAAATTTTATTTTGACGATAAAATATGCTTCCACCAAGTATATTATAGGATTTATATGATTTATATTTTAATTAAGTCTATTATAGATTTATATCATTTATATTCTTGTAAAAACATCAAGTGTATTTAAGTAGGTTAGTTTTTAATGTCAAATTAGCTAATAATTTGATGCAATTATATATGGTCACTATTTACTTAATTTTAAAAGTTTTAGAAATTATGTTGGACAATTCTTGAAAAGTTTTCAAATGGCTTGGTTAAACTTATTAACTATAATTTATATTGAAACCGCCCAAATGATGGCTCTTTAGATTTGAATTTGATGAGTTGAAGTTGAAGACTTTATAAATAATAATGCAAGTTTGAAGACACTTCTAAATAAGAATTTGGGAGGATTATAATATTTCAAGTACTAATAATATATAGACATGTATTTTGAAGAAATTCATAATTTTGACAAGAAGAATAGAGAAGGCTAATAAGTAAAATACACAAACCCAATTATGCTTAGATTCAATTGTAAATGTATCAAAAACATCATAGCCTTGGTAACCACACATTCGAAATTCGCATATCCAACCACAAAATAGATTTATTTTCTAATGAAACTAATAAATAGACCCATCTTATAAAAACTTATACAATGTGCCAACACTAAAGAATGGTACATGAAATTCCCAAAATCGATAGAAAACAACTATTTCATCTACATAAACAACAAACATAACTGCTTTATATAGAATACCAATGGCCCATGGTTGTGGACATCTCGTGTGAGTCTCAACCTTTATGCTTCAAGTTTTAATGTTTATGTTTTGTGCTTAAGTGTGTACAATGTACTACAATGTATGATCACATGGTGTGGTTGAAGAAAAAGATGGGGTTTTTCTAATAAGTCCAAAGATGGTCCACTATGAATGAGTCTATGCTTATCTTGGAGACAAACCCAACAAAATCACTAAATTTTATTTTTATGTATCTATATATATATATATATATATATATATATATATATATATGGGTAATTTTTTAAGTAACCTCACAAATTGACAATTTGAAAAATTAAGTAACAATCATCTGTAGAATTTAAAAAGGTTAGTATTTGAAAGTTAAAGAATTTAAACATCAATGTTTGAAAGTTAAAGAATTTAAAATGTTTAGTATTTGAAAGCTGAATGAGAAAAATACAATTAAATATCTATCAAATTTAATTTTATTAATTTAAATATGTTTTTTTAATTAAAAATATTTTATAAATATTAAAATTTTAAAATGAGTGTCTTTTTATTGTCAAATTTTATCCACTTTCATAACAAAGATAGATGATTGTAGCAAAGATTTATGTAAATATAAATTATATTCTAAAATTCATGAGACAATAAGAGTGGATCTCTCTTTGGATTTATTTGGAAAATTTGCAAGTTTCAAAATTTTGTTGATGTTAATGGAGAAGCATTTAAATTAGAAAATATTGAATTGAGATATAAATAAAATATATGATTTAAAAGAATAATTTTTTCCCACAAATTAGTCTTTATTTTCAATATTGTTTTTAATGTATTGGTTTAACATCTTAAATTAATATTTATTTTCAAAGTTAGGGTTTCTTGCTCTATTTATTATCTTTTTAAGGTAATGTTTAGGGAAATTTTAAGGATGGAAATTTATCTTAAAATTTAAAAACATTGGCCAATATTACTAGTCCTCAATATGTAAATTGTAAAAATTTTGATGATATTTTCCTAAATATTAGGTTTCTAATTATTTTATATTAGTATATATAAAGTTTTGACGATTTTTAGGGTAAAATAATTTTATACTATAAAATTTGGGTGAATCAAAAAATAGAAATTGGCGAATATTTTTTTTGGAAAAAGCATGGAAAATTAACCAACCTACGAATATTAGCCCCTAAACAGTTCCCTAGTATTGTTTGGCCCAATGGTTATAAATATTTTCATTCATTGACTCTTAAGGTTTTAATGTTTCACTTCTTGCTTATGAGCATCGTCATTCATTGATTGTCAAGGTTTAAAAACTTCAACTTGGGATTCCAAGTGAAGATTAATGGATCATATGTAATAATTTTTTTAATGGTTGGAGTAAGATGGTTAATTGATGTAGAAAAGATAGATAAATAAAAATTAGTAGAAATTTATGCATTTTCAAAAAACAAGTGTATAATGTTTCATTAAAATGTTAATAAGAATGACTTCAAAGAAAAATAAACTGAAAACAAATTAAGTCATAATCAACAAAATTTTCATGAAAAAACTATTCAGTGGAAAAGTGATTAAAGATTTTGTCACAATAATAATAAATCTATTACATTCCACTAATTTCTTTCTCACACATGTAAAAATAAAATTTAGTGCGATACCATGGGCCCAATATCATGAGACAATACCGTGGGTGTGGATGACTCACTTGACTCTTTATGTAATATTAGAGAAGCATGGAGAAGTCAAAATAATTTATAATTTTAACTTACTTGATTTAATATCAGACCTATATTTTAGTTTAATGTTGATAATGTTTATCCACCCTTACTACTAATCCTTTCCCAAGATGCATTCCATCGCATTCGCATTACTCCACTCAAGGTTCTATGAAGCTATTACTTGTCTCTTGGAAAAATATTTGTGAACATATCATATGAATTGTTTCTAGTATGTGTTTTCTCCAACTATAGCATCCCATCATCTAACACTACATGTATCCAATAATATCGAACATCAATGCGCTTTTCTTTTATAATGATATGATGTGTTTTTTGCTAAATGAGTGGTGTTGATTATCCCAATGCAACACATAGTTGTCTTCTTTTAGTCTCAGCTTTTCTAAAAATTATTGCATCCACAATATCGCTTTGCAATATTTAGTGGTAGCTATGTATCATTCCTCTTTTGCATAGATGGATACTACCTTTTTCAGTTTAGACATCCAATACATTGTTGCACCTACAAATACATATAAATAACCACTGGTGGACTTTCTAGTATCCACATCTCAAATCATATTTATATTTGTATAACCTTTAAGAAAAATGTTATTATAACCAAAACAGAAGAAACAATTACTAGTACCCTTGAGATACCTCAAACTCCGCCTTACCACTTGCCACTATTGTTTGTGTAGATTTGCAAGGAACTTACTGACTACTCTCAATAAATGTGCAATATTCAAACGGATGCATGCCATGGTATACATCAAGCTACAAATTGTTGAAGCATAAGTGATTTTACTCATTTCCTCCTTCTCCTTGTTAAATAATCCTTTCGGATCTCATATATAATCATAGTTGGGACATAGATTAGTTACTTCTCATATTTCTAGTTATGGAGACATAATTATCTCCCTTTGAATTTGATTGCCTAAATATGTCTTTATGATTATTAAAAGCATTGCGGAATACTATCTTTTATAGTATGAAGTTCTCTATGCATCCTTAACAGTAGTATCACAGTGCAAGGTTTTGAATAGCACCGAAAATCATTAATGTGAAATTTGTAGTGTTAGTAATCTAGCCTAGTGGAGTGCTTAGGACCATGATTTGAAAGGATGTGGGACCAGTTGATAGTGTGTGGGACTAGTGGTTTTGGAAATCACCCCTGCACCATGCGTTGTGGTATTTGAAACCAAGATGGGTGCCCCCATCACAAATGTGGGCCATCGATTAACGTGACGAGTGGCGTTCTTCAAACTACCTCCCAGGACCACAATGCATATTAACTATCAATAGGAGATGTTATGTCGGTTGTTATTGGATGTGTCAGAAGTCGATATAGTTCGTCAAACTTGTGCAACAGATAAATGTATCCCAAGACCACTCATCGCATTAAAATATGCCAAGGTCATGTTGTCGATTGTTGTCAAATTATATTGAACATTGGTACTACTATTGGATGTTGGCTTCATCACACATGACCACCACAAGAGTTATGCCTTTGTGAATGAATTGAAAAATTCATTCTAGGTGTTGATCGTGCTTTATCAAAGACTATTCATCACAAGATCTGGTTGTATTCTAGTGTGTTTATTTTACCTTTGACTATTATTTCCCTATAGTTAGTTGATCTTTAAATAAAATTTGTGCCTAGTGGAAACAAAGAGACATTTTTTTTTTTAATTATCGGAAGGAGTTATGTAAAATCACAATTTTGATTGCTAATTTTATCTGCAAAAATGAATTCTTTGGTATCTCTAGACGGTGTTGTCCTTTATAGAATGGAAAATTATCAGGAGTGGTATAAGAAGGTTAAAAGTACACTAATTTTTAACGATTTGTGGGAAGGTGTTTGTGAAGTAACATAAAACAATGAACCAGAGCAACCTCAAGAAGAAAAACAACTAGCAATTTGGAAAAGTAAGGACAAAAAGGCTTATGCATTAATTTATGCTTTGGTTACAGAAGAGGTAAGAAGATATATTATTCAAAGAAAGACAACATATGAAGCATTACCAAAATTAAAAGAGGCTTATGATTCACATTTATAATTGAGTATAATTAAGTTATTATTGAAGTTGTTTAATCTAGAGATGAAAGATAAGGATCCATTGAAACTTGATCTGAAATCAAAGCCATCGATTACGAAATTGAATCTATTGGTGTTATGGTTGATCTACAATATACTGCCTTCATAAAATCTCTCTACCCTAGTTATTCACATTACCTGGAATCTATCCAAGCTAGTGGATAGTTAAAATATTTAGATTTTGGAAAAATAGTAGGAAAAGTAATAGAAATATAGAAGGGTTTTGGCAAGAAAGAACCTCTACCCAATTCTAATGCTCAAATTTTGTTCCTAGCTCATAATGATCAAAAGCCTTAAGAACAATAAACAAGAAATAATAAGGGTGGCAGAGGTTGGGGTAGAAGGAATTACAGAGGTGGGGGGAATAATCAGGGAGATAGACAAGAAAATGATAAACAACAAAGAATTTTTCTGATAAAACAACTCTAAAATGCTTTATATGTAGTAAAATTGGACATATTATTGAAAACTGTAGAATTCCCCGGGAGACAATTAATGAAAGAAGAGAAAAAATGAATGAAAAGAAAGATAAACCACCTCCAAAAAAAGGATAGTCTTCTGAGAATCCACATTATGTTGTTGTCCATTGCAATTTTAATATGAATGATATATTTAGTACCTCATTTTGTTCATGGTATGACAGTTGGAACTTAAACACAGTTGCCACTTATCATATGACCTTTAGGAGAGTTTTGTTTGAAAAAATCAGTGATAACATTCAAGGAGTAATGTGTTTTGCTGATAAGTATCAAATTAAACCATCAAGGATCAGATATCTTCAATTAAAGATGACTGGACTTGAATATTATATTTTAAATTACGTTCTCTACATCCCACAATTTTGAAGGAATTTATTATCTCTTATATAGACTAGACATCAAAGACATTCAGTACACATAGAGATTCGAAGAGAAACTTAGAAAAATACTGTAGTGACTATTGTGGAAGAAGAAAAAATATTAAATTTGAAAGGTATGTCATTTGTTGCATTAAATACTAATCATTCGGTCCAACAAAATGATACTCTGTCTTCAAGTTTATTGTGGCATGCCTATTTTGGTCATATTAATTATGATAGTATTAGAATTATGATACAACAGGTGATTAAGGGGCTTCCAACAGTTCCAAGAAAACTTACTCCATGTAATTCTTGTACCTTTGGGAAGCATCATAAACAATCTTTTCAAAGTTATACTTCTAGAGCTTCAAGAAATTTAAATCTCATACATTCATATTTATGTGGACCTATGCCTATTGCAACTGCTAATTGAAATAAATATATACTAAAATTATTGATGATTATTCAAGGATGTGTTGTGTCTATCTTCTTAAAGAAAAATCATAAGTTTTTGATGTGTTTAAAAAATTTCATCTCTTGATTACAAATGAAGCTTAGGTTAATATAGACACTATAAAAACAGATAATGGGGGATAATATACTTCACATTTTTTTGAAAGTTAGTTGAAAGAGAATGGAAACAAACACGAAACCAGAATACCTTATAAACTGTTATCACTTAAGAATTCTAATGCCAAAATTTCTCACATTAGTTTGATGGTAAAGGCCGGTGCTAGTCTAAGTTTAATTTTTGTTTTCCTTAGAGTCTGAGTCTTAGGAGTCTTGAGTCAACTATGCATTCTCATTCATCACTGGTCATTCTCATTCATCACCGGTCTCATAGCCATGTGTCAGTTTTTCTCAAAAGTTACTATATGCCACAAAGACCTTTAGGTGATTTCGTAGCGCATGTAGCCATTTTGAAGTGTTTTCGCAGTGCATAAATCCTTTTAGCAGTTTCGCAGTGCAACATGTCTTAGGTGATTTCGTACCGCATAATTCAAAATTTACACTGACTGCGCTATGCAATCGGAGATTTGTGCAATCCACAACGAATCTTTCCTAACTGTCAAATCTGTCAAGTTTAGTTATGGTTGCATCATTCACTGTCAGCTTATACACTCCACATATCATGTCCAACCTCTTATCTCCATCATTACAGCCGCTAGGTACATTGGTACACACGGATTGCAAGTTCCAAGAGAGGCCAGGTATTCACAGTCTTAATGATGATTGTATTCGTTGCATGAGGGACAAAACTGCAAGTTTTCAATTTGAATCCATAGTTATCAAGAGAGGCAGTTATCAAGTGACACAGGCATTCACGCGAGGCAGAAATTGAAGTTTAAGCAGTGCTAGCATTTCAAACCTCCATTACACTGAACCTTCATGGAGGGATCAACAGAAAGAAAAGACCACAGATGAAGCAGTTGCTTAAGAAATGAACCTGAAGGTGTAGACTTTATCTTGAAACACAAATAAGTTGAGCATGCATTCAACTAGGTTGGATGTTGGAATTTTTGTGAGAAACTACAGGGAGGTCATGCAAAAACCACCAAGGAATTTTCTTTGAATTTCACAGGGTTGAATTCAAAGGTTGGGATGCTCGAATTGCAAGTTTCACCAGAGGTAATATCCACAGTTACTGAGATTCCAAGGGGACAAGGAACTTGGTTTAAGAATTTCAAATTTGATATGACTCCTTGCAAGGAGTTTCTGAAGCTAGAATACATTGACTCAGATTTAAACAAGTCTGTGCCTAGAAATTATGTCAAAGACTCATATGCCAATCTGCTTACCTGTGTACAAAGGTACCTTACCTATGAAGGGAGATATAATAAGGTGTATTCATACCATTTCAAGCTTCTGCTACATTTTATAGGAAATATATCCATTGATTTACCTTTTTACTTATTTCATAGCTTAAGCAAAATGTGTGATAAGGTGCAACTAAGGAAAGAAGCCTGCGAGACTTCATTGTTTCACCACGGTTTAATTAAGTTGATTGTTCTGCATGAACTCGAGAGAGAAGGTAGGGACCAGGGAAAATTTTAAGAACCCCCCCCTAAATTTATAAATATAATAAATGGGCGAATCTCCATGGTATATAGGAAAAATGGAAGGCGATTTTATCAATAATATAATATGTATATATAATTTTTTGGCGAATCTCTCACCAGGCATGGAGAATATGTTACTCAATTATAAAATCTTATAAGATCTTGGCGAGTCTTTCACTAAATAATAAAACTTTGTAAAGTCCTAGTGAATCTTAGGATAGGCTACATGATGGTTTAATTCCCCCATTTAAATAGGCTACATTCCAGGTGAATACCATGGGTCAATACCATGTGCCATTTTGGTGAATACCATGGGTCAATACCATGTGCCATTTTTATTTAAGATCTTGGCGAGTCTTTCACTAAATAATAAAACTTTGTAAAGTCCTAGTGAATCTTAGCATAGGCTACATGCTGGTTTAATTCCCCCATTTAAATAGGCTACATTCCAGGTGAATACCATGGGTCAATACCATGTGCCATTTTGGTGAATACCATGGGTCAATACCATATGCCATTTTTATTTTTATTAATTCTAATATTAGGGTTAATAATGGTTTTTTGCATGGTATTAATAACAATCTAGTCCATGGTATTTGTCCCATAGTATTTTGGCCATAGGTTTCACCTAAATATAACCCTTTTTTTGAGTGTTCGTAAATATAAGGTGACTTATGGAGTAAATGTAAAAAAATATTTTATTTGTTTACCATACCTCTCGTTTATTTATATTTTTATTAATTTACCATACCTCTTTTACAAATATGGTATTTGGCCCATATGATTCACTTAAATAAAACCTCTTTCTTGAGCCTTCATAAATAGAACGAGGGTTATGGACTAAATATAAAAAGAGGTTTTATTTATTTACGATACGTCTAGTTTATTTATATTTTTATTTATTTACCATACCTTTTGAGTAAGTATAAAAAGACGTTTTATTTATTTACCATACCTCCACTTTACTTATATTTTTATTTGTTTACACCCTTACATGTATATAAGGTGACTTATGGAGTAAATATAAAAAATGTTTTATTTATTTACCATACCTCTCATTTATTTATATTTTTATTAATTTACCATACCTCTTTTATAAATATGGTATTTGGCCCATAGGATTCACTTAAATAAAACCTATTCTTGAAAATGGGCAAATGGATTCACTTAAATAAGGTGGGCTATTTGAGGTGATTTGTAAAAATGTACTATGATACTAAATATTCGCCCACTAAAAATTTAAAACCCCTTAATTTCGCCAAAGGGCGAACATTCGCCCCTAAAATTATCCTTGGTAGGGACTGGCCCACATTCATATTCATGTCTGGTTTCAAGAACGAGACCGGACTCAGTCTTCAAGCTGCAAAAGATCTTCCAACAACAACTGGCCATCAGGCTGAAAAAAGATCCAGGAGGCTTTCAAAGTTGAAGGCTAGGAAACAAGTAAGAGAATTCACCAAGCCACTGACTATCCAGGATATACCCCAGTAGTCTCTTAAAGAGAAAGCTCAGGTCAAAGAAGTTGCACATGAATCAAGCACAGGTGAGAGAGTTCAAAGAAGAAGGACTAGGATCCAGGTAGCTAAAGAGAAAGGAAAATCAGTGATTATTGAAGAAAGCCCTGTTTCAAAGGGAGACTTAAATGACTTATTGCAAGCCATTGACATTGAAGAATCTCCACTAGTTCAAGCAGATTTCATAGAGTCAGGAAAAGACAAGGCTAAGAGAGTCAAAGCCTCAAAAAAACTCAAGTTTGATGATCAGGTTGATCAATTTGTCTTTAAGCATAGGAGACCCATAACGAGGAAGTTTAAACAAATACAGGAGGTAGTACCAAGAGGAGATGAAACAGGGGAAGCGACACAGCCTCATACGCAAGTTTCATGAAGTATAGCCGCGTATATACGCGAGTTTCACACTGTAAAGTTGCGTATATGTCAATTTGTGAAAAAGCAGTTGGGGACAGACTCAGAAAAGGGGTCTGATATGATCCAGTCCAATATATGCTCTATTGGTTAACAGTTACAGTCTGCTGAGGATGTCTGGAAATGTTTTAATACTTGCTCAGGGGGAGCATATACTTCAAATAATGCATTGTTGGCATTATGGTTAGAAGTTGTTGATAAAATATATATAGCTAAATCTTGTTGTTCGATCAAAGGAATGGTATTGCAGGCTGATGTTTACGGTACAGATCATGATGGCCTTCATAAGTCTTGGTCTAAATATTTCATCACTATGTCATGTATCTCTTTTATGATGTCAAGGTCATGTAACGGCCTATGTTGGTTTCCCCACTATGCCTGGGATGAATGATGTAATGTTCATGTATTATCATGAGTAAACTCTTAATGTATCTCCACATGGTTAGGTGGATGAGTCAATATTGGTATATCCCCACTAGGTTGGGTGATGAATGTATGTATTAAGTCTTTTGGTGATAGGAAGGTCTTCTATAATGTATAAGTCTTTGTTCTTCTTGAAGAACATCTTTTGCAGATCTTGCCTACAGTCAAGGGGAGCATGAACAGCACAATTCAGCAAGAGCAGGATGGATAGATTGGTACACTTTGGCATACACAAAGGGGGAGCACATTTGGAGATTTCAGCAGGTACTCAGGGGGAGTATGGATAGCAGAATGTATACCAAAGAAGAGAATATCTTGGTTCGCCCTTTGCCCTTGATGTCAAAGGGGGAGAGTGACTTGGTGTGGTGGTTGCCATCAAGTCCAAAGGGGGAGATTGTTGGCATTATGATTCAAGTGTTGTCCTTGATGGCAACTCACTCAGAGGTTGGTACAGGTGCTCAGAGGTTGGTACAGGTGATGGCAACATAATCAGAGGACAGATCTTAGTACATCATGCCAAGAAAGTTCATACACGCAGGTTCGTTAAGCTCAAGTCGCGTGTACACGCAGGTTGGCTTCAGTAAAAGAGCGTGTATGTGGAAAACTTATCTTTGGTCCACGGCGGTTATTCCTTGAAAGTTGTGCCTATGGTTTTGGACCTTGATGTCTCGACGAACGTGTTGATCCCTAGTTTTGAAGCTAATGGTATTGTGTTGCTATGGTTTTGGCCCGTGGTATTGTGAAGGGCCTAAGGCTATATAAGGAGAAGATCATTAGGCAAAGAAATATGTAGTGTGTGAGTGATGAAGATCTGAGGAAGTGTGAGATCCAAATGCTGGTTATGGGTTGGTTGTCTGAACCAAGGTTTCACTCATGTGGAGGATGATGAACGATGGAACGAGATCTCAAGGTTTGGAATGATTATCTTCATATGGTTTGACTGTGAATAGACTAGATCTATTGACGCATGTTTATTGTTATGATCTGGGTCTGTTTTGATGACAGATATAGCTACGGAGTTTTAAGTTTGAATTTACAGATCTGTACGCGGGTTGCCTTTGGTAAAAGAGCATATACACGCAGGTTGGGTTCGTCAAAGTAGCGTATACAATGTGAAGTATGAAGATGGAGTTGGATCTGGTTGTTGTTATGTTGTCTGTGTTCTTGACAGGGTTTCAGTGATTCAGTATTGGGTGATTCAGAGATTGATGATGCAGGTTGTTCTACAATGGTGTTTGTTTCATGGATCCAGTATGAAAATGTATGAAACGTGGTCCTGGGAAGATTGTAGGCCAGCACCTACGTACTGGTAAGTATATCAGCCAGTACAAGAGCCAAGGGGGTTGTAGCTCCCTTCCAGGAGCAGCTGGAAAACGAGTGAAGGTTGTAGCCTTCTGTAGGGTTGGAACCTACGTACTAGTAAATGGATCGGCTAGTACAAGAACTATGAGGGTTGTAGCCCTCTACAGGTTGTAGCCTGCGTGCTGGTAAAGGACTGCACCAGTACATTTTAAAAGAAGTTTCTTATTAAAGGAAGATAGAAACAAATTGTAGCAGGTGGTTTTCACCCACATTGGGTTTCCACCTTATATCATGGTGTTCATGTGTGTGCTTTATGTGTGATGATCTGTTCTGTTATACTGCACCTGTTTACTGTCAATATGGTTAATAATGTTCTGATGCATTTACTGAAGATAAGCTAACTGAATCATAAGATCTCTGAATATACGCTAGTTTCTTTAGACACAGTCGCGTGTACACGCGGGTTCACTTAACTGAAGTCGCGTATATGTTTCTGAGCATGAAATTGGAAAAGTTTTATTGATCTGATAATACTGATTCACCACCCCCCCCCCTCTCAGTATTATTTCCAACATTATGGAGCTTTGAACATCCACCACAACCAAACTAAAAAACACCACTTGTCAAAGAACGAGAATGATTGTAATTAAGGCTATTATTAGCATAATATGGAGTTAGGCTCCTATTTTATTTAGATCTCTAGAAAGTCTAGTAGCAGTGTGTTACATTTAATAGGCAGTTAAGATTTGAATAGGTGTCATTAGAAGTAGATTTCGAATTCCCCTCATACTTGAGGAGGAATCTCAATTAGGTAGAAGAGCTCTATATATAGGAGAAAGAGCAATGTAAAGAGGGTTGGAAATTTATGAAAAAAAGCTCTGATATTTGGCTTATGTAAAGACTCTGTTTTTTTGGTAATATAGTACTGGCTTATGCTTCTCAAGAATCATAGAGAGTTCAATGTATGAGTTTCTTTTGTTGTCTTTTCATGTTATCTACAGTGTTATGAGTATCTGATTACCTAGAAATCACTGACAGTGTTCTAATTTCCTTCATATACTCATAAATTGCCTTCTATGTGTTTGGTGTGTTCTACAAATATTGAAATTTGAATGCCTTGACTTTTATGCAAAGCCAACCCTACTGCTAATACTGAATCATATATGACTCCATAAGCCCAATGGATACTTGTTAGTTGTGTTTCCACCATTATCATTTTTCTTTGTTTCACAAGAGTTAGTCACCTTAATCATAATCAAAAACCTATAACCCTTTGAGAGAGCCCTCTCAAGCTAAGGAGGCTAAGCCTTAGCTAAAAGGTAGGTTTGAAAGAGTTACTTGAAGTCTTCCTGGTCTGCAGCCTTCCAGGGCCTGATTTTGAGATAACATAATCCGAAACAAAATGGTGTTACAGAACAAATGAACATAACACTTCTTAATATGGTTAGATAAATGATGTTCTTTAAGAATGCAAAATTAATGTTTTTGGGAGAAGCAATGTTTTGTGCAAATTATATTAGAAATCATTTTCCTTCTTCTGTCATCGACAATAAAACTCGATATGCTATGTGGTATAATCGTCTTCTTGTTGTTCAAAATTTTAGAGTTTTTGAATCTCAATGTTATGCTTTGATTCCTAAACAAAAAAGAAATATGTTGAGCGCCAAAAGAAAAAATGTATATTTTTTGGATATTATATGACTTATAAATCATACAGATCTTATGATAAAGAGAATAAGAAGTTTAATTTGTCCAGATATGTAGTTTTTCTTGAATTTGCAAAAGATATGCCCATTGTTGATAGGAAAATTAATCAGTTAGAGAAGTTTTTATCTACAAAATTTTATTATGAATATGATAATATTCTTCCACATCCTGAAGGGGGGATTGACATTCTAGATCAGTCTGTAGATTTTCCTTCAAAATTTCCTCTCAATGATGATAATAATTCTACTGCTAAAGAGAAATTAGATGATACTATAGGGACAACATGGATTGGGACAACAAGGACAAAAAGCGGGATAGCAAGGGCATAAAGTAATAAAGAGTTGTTTCCACAAGATTGACAACTCATTAACAAACTTTATGAACATGAACTCATATCAGAATGTTTCCAAAAAAATAAAATGAGTTTGGGACAGTGAATTCATCAAGTAACTATTCTCATGATTGTGAATAAACTTTTCCTGTTGATTGTGAGCCTACTTTTTTTCAAGAATTTTGTAGCTATGATGAGTGGAAATATGCAATGCTTTGGGAGTATGTTTCCTCATAAATAATGGTACTTTGAGGCTCATGGATCCTCCTATTTTCATCAAAACCATTAATTGTAAATGGGTTTATAGAAATAAGTATAAAGTTAATGGTTCACTTGACAAGTACAAGGCACTACTTGTAGCGAAGGGATATTCCTAAAAAGAAGATATTGATTACACAGAAACTTTTTCTCCTACAACTAAATGGGATACTATTATAACTCTGTTTACTATTTCAACTTAGAAAGGATGGAGGATATATCATATGGATGTAAAAAATGCTTTCCTAAATGGAGATTTTAATGAAGTTGTTTACATGTTTCAACAAGAGGGATTTTCTATCAAAGGGAAAGAGGAAAAGGTACGCAAATTAATGAAGTATTTATATGGTTTGAAATAAGAACCTTATGCATGGTATGAGAAGCTAACTAAACATCTTATTAAGTTGACTTATAAACATTTTGACCTAGATGTTTCAACTCTCTTTGTTAAGAAGGTTGGGAGATCAATAGTATATCTAGTTGTCTGGAGCAATGATGAATATATATTATCTATTAAGAAGGAATTTCAAAAGGTTTTTGATATGAATTATTTAGGTTTACTTCATTGTTATCTTGGAATTGAAGTTGATCAAAAACCACAACATATTTTTATCTCTTAGAGGAAATATGTTGGAAAGTTATTGAACAAATATGGTATGATGGATTGTAATCTTGTTGCTACTCCAATGGAACAGAATCTGAAACTCACTTCAGAAGAAGGAAAACCGTTTGAAGATCCAACAAAGTACATACTACTTGTTGGAAGTTTCATTTGTCTTTCTGCTACTCGTCCTACTATAACTTTTTCTACTAGGATACTTTCTAGATTTATCCATCAACCTTGTGAAGGGAATTGCGTAGCATAAAAGGGAATTCTTAAATATTTAAAAGGAACTCAAACAGACGGCATCAAATATTTAAAAGTTTTGAACTTTTATCTTTCTAGTTTTTCAAACTCATATTTTGATGGTGATAAGGAGCATGAAGTTTCAACCTTTGGTTATTTAATGAATCTTGGATCAACAACTATCAGTTGGAGATAACAGAAACAATATATTCCTATTGATTCTAACACAAAAGCCAAATATGTTGCAACATCTCAAGCTACTAAAGAAATAAATTTCATTCGCAAAATACTTGAAGATTTGCAAGAGAAACAAAAGGCTTCAACTCCTCTATTTGTTGACAATTCTTTTGCAATTCAATTGGCCAAGAATCCAAAGTTTAATGATCAAATGAAACATATCAATGCAAAGTATCATTTGATTCAATATCATGTAGAGGAAAAAGCAATTCATTTAACAAATTTTCTTACTTCAGAACAAATTACATATAACTTTAGTAAAGCATTGGGATGTGAAAATTTCGAAAAAAATAGATCTTTACTTGGCATGTCAGATGTCCCTTCGGATTAAGGGCGGAAATGTTAAATAATCATTTTGGATTTTGTATATAATCATAGTTAAGACATAGAATAGTTGTTTTATGTATTTCTAGTTATGGAGACATAAATGTCTCCCTCTGAATTTGATTGTATCAATATGCCCTTCTGATTAATAAAAGAATCACATAATACTATCATTTATATCATCAAGTTCTCTGGGCATGTTTAACACTCCTTTTCATCATAAGGGAACAAATCAACAATGAGTTTGAAGTGTGATGTTAGCGGTGTACCAACCAATTTGGAATCCTTCATATTGAACCGGCCTAACACCTTCTCAATATATTTTTCTTATGAGAACCACACCTTTTTGTTCATTTTGTCATGCGTAGTCCCAAGGCACAATATTTTTGTGCTTGACCTAAATACTTCAATGTAAATTTAAAGCCAAAATATTTCTTCAAGATATTAATCATGTTCTTATCATGTCCAAAAATTAGCATGTCATCCACATACGATAGTAGTATAATATAATTCCCTTTGTCATACCTCTTGATGTACACACAATGATCAACCTCTACTATTTTGAAGCCACGTCACAACATAAATCAGTCGAATTTATTGTACGATTGGTGAGGTACTTGTTTGATCCCATAAAGGCTCTTCTTCAACCTATAGACAAGGTTCTCTTTAAATTTTAACTTGAATCCTTCGGGATGTTCAATATAAATTTCCTCCTTCAATTTTCAACGAATGAAATTTGTTTTCACATTTGATTTTTCACATTTCAAGTTGAAAGTGATAGAAATACCAATGATAATTCTTATGGGTGACATTTTAACAATAGGTGAAAATGTAAATACATAATTTTTGGGAAAATCCCTTCACTACCAGTCTTGCTTTCTATCTTTCCTTCATCTTTTCATCTTGATGCTTAATCATGCATACCCATTCTTTTGTAGGGAATTTCTTGCTTTTGGAAGTTTCAATAGCTCTAAATTTTTACTTTCCAACAGAGTCTCCATTTCTTCCTTCATTTCTTTCTTCCACTTCTTTAATAGTTTTGACTTCACAAGAATCTTGAAAATAATGGGGTTCTCCTTCATCTATTACCAAAATATAATTTGAGGATGGATACATTTGTGAGGACTTATGAGACCTATATACCAATGAACCAACTGTGGTGGTGTTTGTTATGGTTGAAAATCTTGTAATCATTGTTGAAAGTTTTCTCCTCCTTGTTCCCCATATTGTTCATGAATTTTCTTCCCAAATTGTTGTAATAATAGAATATTTTCTTATTCTTCTACATACATGTCAACAATTTTCCTAACCTCCATATCAACCACAAGCCTTTTATACATGTCTAATTTATTAAATATTACATCCCTACTTCTAACAATTTTGTGATTAACTAGATCCCATATATGGTAATCAAACTCAACACTTTCATATCCTAGAAAAAATGTATTTCCTTGATTTATCATCTAATTTTGTTCTATGCTCTTTGGGAATATACATAAATGGTTCACATAAAAAATGTTCATGTGAGACTAATTTACCTTCTTACTGGTCTTAAATTCTTCAAGAATACCACTGTCTAGGGCTGTAGGTGGTGAGTGATTGATGAGATAGCATGTCATCCTTAGTGATTCTACTCAGAAATTATTTCTAATTTTAAATTTGATAATGGACTCACATTTTCCATGATAGTGCGAGTCATCCATTTTGTATTACCATTATGTTGGGGAGTAACAAGAAAATTATTCCCATGTTTGATGCCCAACCTATTACAACAATTCTTGAATTCCTTGGAGAAATACCCTCTACTATTATCTTTCCTCAAACATTTAGCAATTTTGTAGTCTCTATTTAAACAGAAACATGAAATTTTTGAAATATGTCAAACACCTCAGCTTTACATTTCATAAGGCAGGCCAAAACCTTCCTGGATGCATTAGTTGTGGATGTGATAAAATATGTGGATCCTCCTAAATACTTAACATTCACAGGTGCAAACACATCAAAGTGTATTAATTCTAATAAATTTTCTTTTGTTTCATGGCCACCTCTCATAAAAAAACTCTTCATTGCCTACAATAATACAATGCTCACAGGGATCAAGTTCATAGGATTTCAAACTTTGAAGTATAATTTATCCAAAAATAACATTTAGGCCCTTTCAACTCATGTTTCCCAAGTTCTTATAACATAACTCCACTAAGTTTCCTTCTTTTGCAACAACAATTTCATTTGATATATCCATTGTTTCCCTCAATTGTATATAAGGTTCCTGTGTTGAATCCTTTAGTCATGACCAATGACCCTTTACTAATTTTCCATCCACCTTTCCCAAATTTTGTGGAACATCCTCCATTATCCAATTGTCCCATAGATATGAAACTCATATGCATATTTTGGAAATTCCTAACATGTTTCAGTGAGACACCCTATCCACCCATTTTCTTGATTCAGACATCTCCACTTGAAAGATATTACAAAATTGATTATTTCCTAAATGTACTCCACCATGGTGTCTTTATTCATATGTAATAAAAAAAATTGTGTTGTTGGTCACATGGTGAGATTCCCTAGAGTCGAGTATCCAATCAATGTTACTATTATAAATATATTAATAGGCTTCTTCTATTGAAATAGTAAATAAGACATTACTTTTGGAAGTTACAACAATGGTCTCACCTTCATTTGTGCTCCTTTATATTTTATTTTTCTGGACTAATTATTGTTCCTTCTCTTCCTTATTTCAAAACCAACAATATTTTTTCTTATGTCTTATTTTTCCACAAGTAAGTCTTCCTATTCTTTATTTCGATCTACCTCTTGATTTTGATCACCCCTATATGATATGTTCAATTTTCCTTTTGCGATCAACCAGGGCTAGAGCTTTTCCTCCTTGGTTTTACATAATTGATTTGTGTTGTAACTCCTCATTCATTAAATGTTGTTGACATCATCAAACTTTAGGGTCTTAGCAGGTCCTAACATCTCTCATTCACTAAATATTACATCCTTGCTCCTAATAATTTTTTGATTAATTGGATCCCATAGACGATAACTAAACTCATTATCCTCATATACCCCAAAAATTCATTTATTTGATTTATCATCTAATTTGGTTCTATGCTCATTGGGAATATGCGTAAATGCTAAACATAAAAAAAAAAAAAAAAAGTTAGGTGAGATAAATTTATCTTCTTAGTGTCCCAAACTTCTTTGTGAATAACACCATATACAGATATAGAATCTCAGAGATTGATGAGATAAGAAGTTGTCCTTGCTAAAAATTCTCGAAAATATTTTTCCAATCTAGAATTTGACAACATACTCCTTACCTTCTCCATGATAAGGTCATTCATCCTTTCCGTAGTGTCATTCTGTTGTGGAATACTATGGACATTATTCTCATGTTTAATGTCAACCCTATTAAAATAATTCTTTAATGCATTGGAGCAATAATCTCCACCATTATCTTTCCTCAAACTAATATATGGTAATATAGTAGAATGTCCTGCAATATTGCTAAGAATACTTTTGTAAGAACACATGTTCAAAAAGAGCCAACTATCATCTCTTATGACAACTATTCAAAAATTTCATTTTCAAAGAACCATGTGTTTCATGGTAAAAAAAAGCACATTAGCACTCACTATCACTCATCCATGAACTTATCATCAATGGTGCATATGACTTCCGTTGATTGGATCTAGAGATCAATTAATAGTTAGCACATTAACACTCACTATCACTTCATTCATGAAATTATCAACAATGGTGCATATAACTTCAATTGATTGGATCCAGAGATAAATTAATAGTCATCTTCACCAAATCATTGGGAAGAATTTTTTTTGAGTTATTGTTAATGTTAATGAACCTAACAATTGTGTTTACAGTGAAAGTTTTAGGCAATAATATTTTCTATTAATTGAAGAGGTTGGGTTGCTAATTTTTAGTTCAAATAATTTTTAGAAAGATATTTTTAGGCACTATGAATTAGTATATTTAAAAAAAATGTAAATTTTAAGTATTTTTAGAAAATTCATGCAAATTCTAAATATTAGTTATAAGTGATTGTAAAAAATTAAGAATTCATGAAAATCTATTTTATGTAAAGAATACTTGCCATACATGTTTTCCCATCCCTCTCTGCCTCTATAAATATTTTCAATATTTTCGTCATAAACGTTTACTTCATTCTCTCTAGTTCTGTAAACCTTTTCATCATAAATGTTTTCCTATTCCCTCTCTACCTCTGCAAATCTTTTCATGGATTGCATAATGTCAATACTTCAATTCCATACATGTTTTCCCCATTCCCTCTCTGCATCTATAAATATTTTCAATATTTATGTCATAAATGTTTACTTCATTCTCTCTACTTCTGTAAACCTTTTCATCATAAATGTTTTTCTCACTCCCTCTTTGCCTCTGTAAATCTTTTCATCGATTGTATAATGTCAATACTTGCAATGCCATACATGTTTTCCCATTCCCTCTCTTCCTTTATAAATATTTTCAATATTTTGGTCATAAATGTTTACTTCATTCTCTCTACTTATGTAAACCTTTTCATCATAAATGTGTTTTCCTCATTTTCTCTCTGCCTATGTAAATCTTTTCAGGCATTGTATAATAATGTCAACAATCCCAACCGTCATTCAAACACAGTGTGAACACCAATTCATAAATCAAAGCACTAAAAAATGGCTTCATTCCCTGGAATCCTTGTCCCTTATTCTAGACAAAATCAACATGCAATCTCAACATCCACTTTCATTGAAACTTTTCGCTTACCGAGAAGTATAAAGCCTCTCATCAATAGACTAGAGCATCAACTTTATGGTCATAAGCAAAAATCAGCATGCAATCTCAACATCCTCTTTCATTGAATCTTTTCTCTTACCAAGAAGTATAAGAACTCTCATCAATAGACTTTATGGTCATATGCCACTACTCCCAAAAAGGCTAGAATGTTTCTCGTGGGACAAAAGAAAATAGTTTTGAAAACGAAAGGTATTTCTGGAGTGGCAAAGACACAATTTAATTTCTGAGACCATCATTTTCTATGAACTCAATTTAAATATACTCCAAACACTTGCAGGAAAGTTGGGTCTTAATTTTCATCACGAGGTACTAAAATTTATCGAGTTACCCGAATCATCGCAAGATCTGATTTGAAAATAATAGTTTGGAAAATGAGGTAGTTGTCAAGTTACACTAGATAAATATGTAAATTTTACATCTTAAATTAAATAAATGGTAAATATAAATAAGCATTAAAATGCTTATTTTAGTTTAAACATAAAATTATAAAAATTATAAAAAGTAATTAAATATAATTTTATTTTAAATTAGTGTTATTATATTATTGATTTAAAGATTTATCTCACTTTTATTATGGATATTTTTAATGTTGAAATATTTGTTATTACAATATTATAAGTTGTTAAGGTGACTATTAATATCACTAGACCAAAAAAACTTTATTAAGATGACATTTATTTAAAAAATCAATTGAATTGAAAAAAATATATAAATATTTAGGAACTAAATTTATGTATGTTAAATAATATTATTTTAAAATATTCCATAAAATTTAAATTAGTATCATTTATTTAATAATTAAATTAACATTCTAAAAATTGTATTTCAAAAAAAATAAATCTATGCAAGCCAAGAGTGATGATTGACGCTATGTGATTCATTTCACTAGTTTCAATCTCACTGATCTAAATTAGATCCATAGAAGACTGTCAAAGAACCATGATTGCATCAACTTAAAACAAATCTCTAAAGAATCAAAAACAGTGATAAAAAACACCCTGAACCAGTGACAATGGCAGCTAGCGTGGAACGATGAGAACCTCGGTCAAAGCACGCTAACCGAGGCCCATGGAGACTACACGGGAGGTCAAAGTGGCCCCTGGGAGCCTAGAATCAAGAAATGGAGGTGGATTTTGATGTGCGGCCCATGGAGACTGCTCGGGAGGTCAAAGTAGCCCCTAGGAGCCCGAGATCAAGAAACAAAGGTGGATTTTGATCGCGCATTGCTGGGCAAATAGGGTCGAAATGGAGGAAGCCCGAGCACTCGGTCACGTTGGGATTTGGAGGACCGTGAGCAGAAAAGAAAAAAGTGCTAAACGTACAAGGCAGGACCGGCGCTCTAGAAAAACCAGTGATTTTGATCGGGGCACCCATGAACAGTAAGAGGTTTTGGGCAAGAGTGGAGTGATTCCATACATCGATCGATGCGTGGTAGGCGGAGGTGAGAGAAAACCACTGTTGATTGCGTGTTATCGGTCCAGCAAGTCAACAGAGTGAAACGTGCGTATGGCGTCAAATCTGGAGGGCTCGGATCAGACGGCTGAGATCGCACCCAATGGAGGAAGCAGAATCGACAAGGGAATATGCCATGTTTTAGAAGAGATTTGGAATCCGTTTTGACTGCCACTATGGAGGAAAGATTCATCCACGATGTAACTGAAGAAATGAGTCGACGAAGTATGCTGGTGCCGTTTAGGAGAGGACAAGTGGACACTCCCTGAGCATTCATAATGACGCCGAACCAGGAACTCCAAGCGTAGCTGCAGAAGGTGAAGAGACAAAGGCCGAAGATGAACCGAACAGGCATACACTTTGAATGGCTAAAGCCATGAACAAAGCCAGTTGAATCAGAAGCAGAAGTAAGGTAGCAAGAGTCGAGAGACGAAGAAGCCGAATAGTGAACCCAGAGAGGAGTACTGAACATAGAGAATAGTAAAGAAAAGCAAGAGAAGACAAAGGGTCAAGCTGACTAGAGGCAGAATCAAGCACCAGAAGCTTGAGAGATCCGAGCCATCCCAGAGAGAATTTGTCCAGGCTGAGCACCACGCTGGGCTCTCCCCTGTAGACCAAAAGGTCACAAAGCTTATAGGAAGAAGAATTTTGTGTACTCAAGTGGCTTCGGGAATCCAAGAACCACCCTGCCAAGCAAAACCTGCTTCAGGAGAACTCACATTGAGTCCCTGTATTGTAATTTCTCTGCTTAAAGGCACAATAAAATAAGGCCACCACCGAAAGCTAGACCGGAGATGTAGCCCTGGAGAATAGGGTGAACTCCTTCTTAAAATTGCTTGTGTATTTATGTATTCTTACTATATTTCTCTGTCGTCTTTCCATTTTATTGTCTGTGTATTAGAAATCTGATCGATCCGCTGCTACAATAACACAAAACACACACACCAACACATGAGTCTGTAATACCTTAGTTTAATAAATCTTTAGCTGATGTCGTTGATAGGGTGAATATCAGATCAAGTGGTATTAGAGCACTAGGTTGTAAGGTTAGACAAGCTTGTGTTGGTTTAGTTGTGAATGCTCACAAGATCAAAGCTTAAATTAGGAGAATGAGAGTTTGTGGAAACTAATCTTGAAATTGGGAGAGTTTATTCTCGGAAGACAATGTTAGAGAAAGGCTCTGTTGAGCCAGACCCTCAATTCATAGAGAGTTTCCTAGCTATAAAGTCTATGGTAGAAGAAATGTACAGAGACTTTAGAAAGCAAAAAGTTGAAGATTCATCAGGTTCTAAACAAGATAAAGAAGAAGATGAGTCTCACTGCCATGACCACTCAAAAGGAAAGGGGAAGGAGGAAAGCTTTCTCACACCTCCTAATAGCCTTGTGCATAATAAGAAGGCATCTTTGATTAAGCTAGATGTTAAATTTGATTTGCCTATATATGATGGAGAACTAAATGCTGAAAAGTTGGACAATTAGATTAGACAAATTGATGTGTATTACAGGGTACAGAACATAAACTCAGACAAAAGTAAGATTCAGCTGGCAAGCTTACGTCTAGGAGGCACTGCCTTGGTTTGGTGGGAAGGCAGAACCCAAGATGATATGAAAAGACATGGTAAGACCATCTCTGTCTGGAGTGACTTTGTTTCTGCAATCAAAAAGCAGTTCTATCCATTGGCCTACATGCAACAAGCCATGATGAGTTGGCAAACTCTTCGACAGTTGAAGGGGCAAAGTGTGCAAGGGTATACTCAAGAATTCAGAAAGAGAGCATTGATGTTGGGTATCTCATTAGACTCACCAGAGACTCTTTTGAAGTACATTGGTGGTATACACAACTACATGAGGCATACCATCCTCATGTTTAATCCCACTAGTATAGATGAGGTATCTGTACAAGCTACTCATCTAGAAGCTAGAGGAAAGAATGGAAATCTAGAAGTTGGGGGATCATCCCAACCCACTGTAAGCAAGAGTAAGGAGAAAAAAAAATAGAAGTGGAAAGTAAGGAAGGCTAAAACTGCACAAAAAGCCAAAGCTTCATGCACTCACTGTAAAAAGGAGGGGCATGATGATGAGCATTGTTGGATTCTGCATCCAAAGCTGAAACCTAAGATGTCCGAGGGGAAGAAAAAGAAGACATCTGCAGTGATTTAGAAAGATTTGGGGTCAGACTCGAGAGATGAAACAACTATAGCAGCCATAGGTATAAAAGGTTGTCTGCTTTAGAGAATGCTGAAATTAAGAAGCAGGTGTAGGAGTTGCTCGAGAAGGGCTTAATCAGGCCTAGCACATCACCATATGGGTCACCAATCGTTTTGGTGAGAAATAAAGATGGATCTTGGAGAATGTGCATTGATTACCGAGCACTGAATAAGATAACAATAAAAAATCGTCATCCCCTTCCTCGCATAGATGATATTTTAGATCAATTGAAGGAAGTTGTTTATTTCACGAAGCTAGATTTGCACAGTGGATACCATCAGGTTAGAGTTCCAGAGCAAGATGCATGGAAGACTACTTTCAAACGAGGCAAGGATTGTATGAATGGCTGGTTATGCCTTTTGGCTTAACTAATGCTCCTGCTACTTTCATGAGATTAATGAATGATGTACTCAGACCTTTTCTTGATGACTTTGTTATTTTGTATCTAGATGACATTCTGATTTTTAGTAAAACGTGGGAAGAACATTTAAAGCATGTTAAGCAGACATTAGATGTTTTGAAAAGAGAAAAACTTTACGTTAAACTCTCAAAATGTGAATTTGGAAAAACATTTCTAAACTACTTGGGTAATATAGTAGGGGGAGGTGAATTAAAAATAGATCCCTCTAAAGTGGTAGTCATGGTGAACTGGCCTAAACCCAGGTCTGCTATAGAAGTGAGAAGCTTCTAAGGAGGAGCACAATATTGGAGGAAGTTCATTTCTAACTTCTCCTCGATTGCAGCTCTCTTACATGCTTTAACAAGATTGAATAAGGTGTTTCAGTGGGGAGGCAAATATCAGAAAGTCGTCGACACTTTAAAAGAGAAAATTAGTACAACACCTGGATTAGCACTGCCAGATTTACAAAGACCATTTGAGATCCAAACTGATGCCAGTGATTATGCCATGGTAGCAGTGTTGACACAACACAGTAAACCCATATGTTATCATTCTGAGACCTTTAATCCTGTAGTAGTTAACTATCCTACATATGATAAAGAATTGTATGCATTAGTTCAGAGTGTGAAAAAGTGGAAACATTATTTAATGGGAAAAGAGATAGCAATACATATTTATCATCAACCACTCCAATATTTACACCTCCAAACTAAGTTGTAGCAATCAAGACATTACAGATGGATGGGTTTTCTACAACAGTTTCATTTGGTCATCAGATATAAAAAGGACATACATAACAAGGTTGCAGACATGTTATATAGACCCATTATAAATTCATCCACAATAATTAAGCATAATTCTTTGCTACATGAAAGCTACATAGAACAATATGCTCAGGATATGGACTTTAAGGATGTATATGCAACTTTGAGTCAAGGCAAAAGAGTAGAGGAATTGGACTATCATATGAAGGACCGACTCTTATACCATTGTGGAAAACTCTGCATTCCACAAACCGAAAGAGTAAAGATAATTAGGGAAGCACACACTTCTCTGATATCAGGTCACTTTGGCATAAGTAAAACAGTTTCACAGTTATAAAGGTTCTGTTATTAGCCGAAAATGAACGAGACAGTTTCTAGATATGTAAGAGGGTGTGCCATGTGTGCTAAAAGCAAGCCCAATGATAGAAAACTAGGCTTGTACACTCCATTGCCAGTTCCTTTTCACCCTCGGGAAAGTGTTTCCATGGATTTTGTGGGAGGACTGCCTAAATCTAGGAAAGGTCATGATTATCTATATGTTGTTGTGGATAGGTTTAGCAAAATGTGTATTTTGATACCTTGTAGTAAACAGATCATAGCTGAACAGACTGCAAAATTGTTCTTTGAACATGTATGGGTTCATTTTGGATTACCCACTTCCATTGTATTTGATCGAGACACCCGATTTGTGGGGAAGTTTTGGTTGAGTCTGTGGGAATTGATGGACACCAAATTGAAGAAAAGCACAGCTTTTCATCCACAAACAGATGGCCAGACAGAAGTAGTAAATAGGACAGTGATCCAGTTACTGAAAGGTTATTGCATCAAACATCCTAAGATTTGGGATGAACACTTGTGTTATGTGCAACATGCTTACAATAGAGCCAAGCACTCTTCTACACAGAGATCTCCTTTTGAGACTTGTTTTGGTTTCACACCAAGGTCTCTTTTGGATTTTGTCTTTGGTAAAGATACCATGGTTGATGGACATAGTGATGTGGACAAGGCAACTAGGTTCATTGAACAGATCCAGGAGATCCACCAAGCAATACAAGAACAACTGGAAAAGAATCAGGCCAAGTACAAGGCTAGGCATGACAAGCATTGGATGGAGCATAGTTTTCAAGTTGGAGACCAAGTCTGGCTATATATCAATAAGGACAGGATGCAAGGTAAAGGTAAAAAGCTAAAGCCTATCAGGTATCGACCTTTTAGGATACTTGAGAAGATTAGGGAAAATGCTTTTCACCTTGATTTACTAGCTTACATGCACATCTACTCAGTCGTAAATGCAGATTACTTGAGATTGTTTGAACCTTCAATGATTGAGGAACCTGAAGAGCAGAGTCAATTGCCTTCTATCGATGACCTGCTACCTGAATATCTTAATGAGATGCAGGAAGACATAGTGCTGGACAGGAAAATAAGGATGACGTGTAGGGGAAATGTGGAGTACATCGGGATTGGGCTCAAAGGTTCAAAGCCGAGCAACGCAAAGTGGATTGAGATTGGACAAGTGAAGAAAGAGTATCCTCACTTAGTTGATGCTTGAAAACCAACTTTTGGTGGTCCAAAAGTTTTTTCAGTGGGAAGGCCGTGATCCGAATTGGATCCATAGAACACTGTCAAAGAACCATGACTGTATCAGGTCGAAACAAATCTCTAAATAATCCAAAACAATGATCAAAAACACCCTGAACCAGTGGCAATGGCAGCCAGTGTGGAACGACGAGGACCTCAGTCAAAGCGCACTAACCAAGGCCCATGGAGACTACGCGGGAGGTCAAAGTAGCCCTTGGGAGCCCTGCATCAAGAATCGAAGGTGGATTTTGATGTGTGATTAGCGCCATCGCTGGGCAAACAAGGCCGAAATGGAGGAAGATCGAGCACTCGGTCACGTTGGGAACCAGAGGACCGCAGGCGGAAAAGGAAAAAGCACTAAACATGCAAAGCGACACCCGCGCTGTGGAAAAATTGGCGGTTTTTATTGGGGCGCCCATGAACGATAAGAGCTTTTGGATGAGAGAGGAACGATTCCATACATTGATCGATGCATGGCAGGCGGAGGTGAGAGAACACTGTTGTTGATCGCGCGCTATTGGTCGAGCAAGTAAACTGCCCAAAACGTGCGTATGGCATTGGATCTGGAGGGCTCAGATCGGATGGTTGAGATCGCGCCCAACGGGGGAAGCAGAATCGACAAGGGAATACGCCGCGTTTTAGAAGGGATTTGGAATCTGTTTTGACCGCCATGATGGAGGAAAGATTCATCCACGACATAACTGAAGAAATGAATCGACGAAGTATGCTGGCGCTGTTTAGGAGAGAACAAGTGGCCACTCCCTGAGCGTTCATGATGATGCCGAACCAGCAACTCCAAGCCCAGCTGTAGAAGGTGAAGAGACAGAGGCAGAAGAGGAACCGAACATGCATAGAGTTCGAATGGCTAAAGCCATGAACAGAGACAGTCGAATCAGAAGTGGAAGTAAGGCAACAAGAGTTGAGAGACCAAGAAGTGGAACAGTGACCCCAGAGAGGAGGACTGAACACAGAGAACAATAAAGCAAAGCAGGAGAGGACAGAGGTCCGAGCTGACCAGAGGCAACATTGAGCACCAGAGGCTTGAGAGATCCGAGCCATCCTAGAGAGGATCTGTCCAGGCTGAGCACCACATTGGGCTCTCCCTGTAGACCAGAAGGTCACAGAGTTGGTAGAAAGAAAAAGTTTGTGTACTCAAGTGGCTTGGGGAATCCAAGAACCACCCTGCCAAACAAAACCTGCTTCAGGAGAACTCACATTGAGTCCCTGTATTGTAATTTCGCTGCTTAAAGGAACAATAAAATAAGGCCACCACTGAAAGTTGGACTGAAGATTTAGCCCTAGAGAATAAGATGAACTCCTTATTAAAATCGCTTGTGTCTTTATGTATGCTTATTATATTTCTTTGTTGTCTTTTCATTTTATTGTCTGTGTATTGGCAATCTAATCGATCTGTTGCTACAATAACAGAGAACACACACACTAGCATATGAGTCTGTAATACCTTAATTTAGTAAATCTTTAGCTGATGTCGCTCATAGGGTGAATATCATACCACCCACTTCTTCATCGGAAATGATGATTGTGGCTATGTGATTCATTTCACTAGTTTCAATCCCACTACTTCACCAGTGTGAGCATCACACGATGCAATGAGTGCTAAGTGGACTATTTGAAAATCATGAGAAATTGCTAAGTGGTCTATTCAAAAATCATGAGAAATTAGTTAGTTACTACCTCTCATGAAGATGGTCATACGTGAATGACTTAACATTGAATCCCAAAAACCGGTATCTAATATAATGTACTATGAAAAACCCCTTTATACTTAAAAATAAACCTATTAACAAAATTAATTCAACTAAACTTATTGTATTTAATAATAAAGAAGTGTACGGTAACTATGACATGGCTGTTAATCCGCCCAATTGGCCTTAAAAAGCATCTAATTTTATTATAATTTTAATCGTACGCTATGAAAACTAACATAGATCAGAAATATTCAGGCAGCTGCCATGTTGACTAGATG
This sequence comes from Pinus tabuliformis, assembly GCA_031772625.1. Lineage (NCBI taxonomy): Eukaryota > Viridiplantae > Streptophyta > Pinopsida > Pinales > Pinaceae > Pinus > Pinus tabuliformis. Next base: position 1,799,364,388 of record CM062819.1, read on the forward strand.
CATAAGCATCTCCGGCACATTCTCTGGTCCGGTTTTCAAACTGGACATCAGTGAGAGCCATCGAACGTGCAACGTATATATGGTATTGTAAGTGGTATATATGTATATGATCGGATTTGAATGAGAAAATGGCATCCACGTACTGACGTAATTTTGTTGTTCTTTTAATTTCCTTAAAAATCTGATTACAGATTTGGGAAATATAGTCTTAACTTGTTGAATTTGCCTAATTTATATAAATTTTTGCCTAATTTAAATATAGAAAGTTTTGTTAGATAGTGAAGTTTTTTAAAAACCAAAAAAATATTTCATTAAAATATGCGGTTTGTGAAGGTAGAAAAATGAAATTTAAAAAAAAAAAATTCCTGAATGTAAAACTCTTATGAAAGCAGACCGAGACACTATCCTTGTATGAACATATTAATCGGTGAGCTTTACCAAGGCAGAGCGAGACACTATCCTGGTAGGGAACAGATTAATCGGTGAACATCTCAGTGAGACACAAATCACAAATCTGGAGAAATGTATTACATTTGAAGTTGAAAGATTAGTTTAATTCAAATAACAAGAAATCAAACCTAAATTGAATAAATTTGGATTCAAGGTGCTCATTGGAGTGTCTTTATATTAAGTATGAATAAATAAAATAAAAATGTATTATTCCTTTATCTAAGGGATTAGAGTAAGTAAAATAGGAAATAAATAAAGTGGAGTATATAGAAAAGAAATAAATAGTCGAAGCAGGAATGACTGGTAAGTACTCTTTGTAAATCCAAGCAATAAGAAGATAACATGATTCATCACAACCAAAAATTTTATCTTAATTTCCCACTACTATGATGTAATTTCGATATAAGGTAATACATGTATGAATAAGCTCTATAACAATAGTATTTTATGGTATAAAAATGATAATTTCTCTTTTTTGAACTATTATAATATGGTGAAAAATTGATAATATTTTTAATTTTTCACAGATGAAAAACTTATCATATTCTTTTTTTATGTATAACATTCTTATTATTTTAGTTTTCATATTATATATTAAATTTTTTTTTTAAGAAAACCATTAAATTAGTTAAAAATATATTATACATATAAATAATAATTTATCCAAAAATCATTCAAATAAAATATATTATGAAAAATTTGTATTGAAAAAGTATGAAATAATTTCTATTTCAAATTTCATAACTAATTTTTTATTTTTATTATCATTTAGATGGGAAATAATTTTATGCTATTTTACGACAAACTGGAGCTCCTAAGACCTATAGCAACGATTTTGAACCCTAATAAAAACAATATGTAAATTAGCCTAGAATTCTTCTAGAAGCTATTATGATAACGAGCAAGTACAGCCGATTACTGAATAATTACTCGAGACAAAGGAGAGAGACAGATACCGCTTACACTGTACTTTGTTTTTATTCAAATATTGAATCTATAGTTGTTGGCCGAGCACATATATTTCGTATGAATTTTATATATATATGAAACATAGTCCCTGCGTTCAACCTTGTAACTTTGTTATTTGTCCTTTAGTTTGGGTGTCTGCTTTTCTTTATTTCTATGGCTCTGAATTCAGTTCCATTTCAATTTTATTATCTCAAGCTGGCAACTATCATCTAATGCATATGTCCCTAATGTTTCGCCAGTTGTATCCCGTTAGGGTCAGTTCTCCTAAAAACCCAACTTTGTCGGGGAATAATAGGCAGTCTATTTATAGACATGACGATAATTGACTCAATTGGAAATGTCTGGTGGATATCATCACACACACAACCTTGTGTCTGATATTTATAAAAGTAACAATTAATGATGCGGGTTGATTGACTCGTGGAATAATAATCGAAAGTCCTTTTAAATTTGGAAAGCTCAGTCCATGAAGCATAGTGGGTCATCGGTAATATATTTATCATAGATTGATGCATCTTAAATTTAACCTAGTCCGAAATTGAAAGATAGAAAACATAACTAGTTTTAATTAAAAGCTACTATCTAGATAGTGGATTCGAATTCTGGTACACGAAGATAAAGTGTGTGGCTGTTAAGCCTCATTGCCAACTGGGACTCGCAACGAACGTTATATCTCTAGAGATACTAGATTTCAATGCTGGCCCCTCAGGTTAAAGTGTTCGGATTCGGATTATTTTATATGTGAATGTAGGACAACTTGCCGAGTGTCTACAACTTGCTGAGTGACACTTCGCTGTAGAGCCTTTTCTAAAAAATAGACGTTAACGGAGAAGGAGATGGTGCACATCGATTTTTCTAACCTAAGTTATTTTTTTTTCCGGATTTATTTTATAGTTTAGGTAGTAGTTTAAAAATTATGTTTTTGGTTCTGAAGTTTATGAAAATTCTAGTTATATTTTGAAAAATCTAGCAGGGATTTTTGGAAATTTAAGTAAAAATGTCAAAATTCATAATTTTAAGTGTCCTAGAGGTTTTTGATGGTGCTGAATCTATTTCCAGTATCAGAAACATGATTCAAACACTACATGGCAATTTTTTTTTTTTTTTTTCCGAATTACAAACATTTTTGGCTATCTTGGCAATTCCTCTACCTCGGTAGAGGACTCCATGTTTTAGTATGAGCATGATGCATGACTTTATTGATTGGTACTGGTTTCTTTTAATATAAAAATAAAATTATTTTTTAAATGAAATTAGCAATTTCTTATCACAAAATAAAAATAACAATGAATACATATATCTGGTTAATCTTAATTTAAAAGGTTATAATATCAATAAGGTCACTTTTAGTGTGTTCTCTTCTTACTAATATTACAACTTTTACAACTTTGTATAAAATAATGTAGTAAAAATATTTCACTCACTTTCAATTATAAATAAAATATTGCAATATAGATATGAGGTAACATAATTTTATATTAGCTTTAAAATATATAATATAATTAAAAATAAAATGGATAAAATCTTATATTTTCACTTTGGCATATGACTAAAACATATAAAGTTATTATATTCTTTTTCAAAATATTTCAATATAGGGCATTAAAGAACTATTTCAATATCCATATCTATATCTTTTTTCAAAGAAACCTGTACAAGAATTTTATTAAAAAAAATTCAAAATTGCCAATATTCCTTGTTGGATTGAGATTGAGCATGAAAGCTCAATCCAATCTCTCAAGCAATTAGCCTATGATATAGAAATTTTAGTCATGTTCCAGCTCAAAATTTTAGGAATGCATTTACAGTTCATTTTCACTCATTTATTCATGTGATATAGAAATTTTAGTCATGTTCCAACTCAAAATTTTGGGAAAGCATTTACATTTCATTTTCGCTAGTTTATTTTATTCCAAGTTTTTAATTTAATTGTTTTTCTATCTCTCTAACTTCCTTCATAGAGTATCTCCCCTCTTCTCTTTTGGAACTTCCCTTTTCTTGGATGTTGTTTCATCTCCCCAATTCATTTTCCTTTTTGCTTGTCTAGTAAATACCTTCTTAATGTCTACATATAATTTCCATTAAAATCATTTCTTTTGGAGGTTCTTTTCCATGAATTTCCTCCATTTATAGAGTTACTTCCTCATCCTCTTGAACCTCTTTTCACTTATTTTTATGTGGTTCTTTTGATCTTATTTCTTCTTGCACGTTGTCATTTTCTTCTTGAGATTACAAGACCTAAAAAGAAGGCTTTCTAAGGTAGAAGCCCCATTTCTTCACTATGTGGATTGGGATTTAGACGCTACCATATACTTCCTTTTTTCCTATCATTTTCTTTAGTTTTCCATTGCTCTTATTCACATGATGTTGTATTTGCCCCTTTACTAGATTGTGCCTTCTTATAATCCCTTGCAAAATGGCCATATTCATGGTAGTACCTGCATTTGAAAATTAATTTCTCATTTTCAAGAGTCTAACAATGAGACCATTCTCCCTATGTGATATTTATTGATGAGGGCAACCCTTTCTCTAAATCCACTTCAACACAAATTTTACTAGATGCAAGCAAGAATTCTTTGGGTTCTGCCCTATCTAGATACTTCTGCAACACATTTATGAGTGCTGGTGAACAATCATCACTCTAGTATGAAACTGTGATTCTAGAGAGATTAACCTAAAGATAGATTATGTTTAAAATATCTTCATATGGATCGAAGTCTAGTGACGATTTGTTCAAATAACTACCATGAACCCCAAAAAATAAGGCCCATTCTAAAAAAACTACATCTTTATCATCCTTAACTTAAAACAGAAAGGGGAAAAACTCTTTCCTAGAAGCATACATTCCAATATTACATTTCATGAATGGCTTCCAATTTTTCTCGAACATAGCTCTATGGATCTTAGAGATGAACAAATTCCTGTGAACTTCTATAGTAAGTATAATTCTAAATATGCAAAAAGGTTCTTAAACTCTATAAGAAAGGCCACTCAAAGAATAGTTTCCGCCTTCTTCACAAATTTTACATGCACTCTCTTGGATCTACTTCCTTGGATCTAGATTTTTTTTTGAGATTTAAACCAAAAAAGCCTAAAAAGCCTCAACTTCTTCTGTCAACGAAGGGAACAACCCCCAGCAACCATTTCATATTGGAGATCACACCTACTTAAAACAAGGCAAAGTGAAAAATATTTTCATGCCTCTGAAATGATGGGGTCTACTTTCATGGGATCCATATCTAGTGAATTCAAGGGACATTGATCACACACAGTCGGTGGCGAACCATCGATTCACGAAGTTAGAAATTTCAAACAACGACAGTCTTATTCACTCAGCTGCTTCGGAAACCAATGAACCATCTGTGCTGAGCCTACAAAACTACAATGGCTAGGGAAACCTTAGCTAGCAGGACACGGATGTCGCAAAGGTTCACATTTTTTATGAATTAAAATATGTGTGGAAAATGAATTCATTTAATTATATGTTGAATTAAAAAATAGTAATAATATATAAAAAGATAATGTGAATTAAAATAAATAAAATATTTTGTTATCAAAGAATAAGTAATATTGATGTATATATAAAATATATGGGTAGCAATAATATTTCAATAACAAATAAAAACATTTAAATGTAGAAAAATGTGCCATAAATAAAATATTATATATAGTTAAACCAAATATTGTATATAAATTATATAAAGATATTAAAGAATTAAATTCTTATAATATTTAATCAGTTCAAATAGCTTTGCTAATTTACATTTTAACTTTTTCAAAAACATTATATGGTTAAAAAAATTATGGATATATTATATAAATTAATTGAAAAACTAAATTTTTATTTAAAACAATTTCAAGTAGTTTACTATTCTACATTTTGGCTACATTTGAGGTACATTGTATGGTTAAAAGATATATTATGTATATATTATATAAAGTAATTGAAAACCTAAATTCTTATGGTAAAATCATTTGAAGTAGTTTTAGTAATCTACATTTTGGTACCTTTTCAAGTATATTTTCTAATTATTATTATTATTTTAAAATTAAACAAAGATTTGTTTGGAATTGCAAGTTTAAGCTATTTAGGTTATATAGTCCAAGAACTCAAAAAGAATTTTCAACGCATTAGATCTTTACACATGATGTGTATATATATACACACACTCTAGTATAGATCCAACTTAACCAAGGATCTATCAAGCCTTGAGAGATATCCAAACCATTAATATATAAACCATTTTTCAATTTTTCTTTCCAAAAAAAATCGAAAGATTTGATTTCTTTACACTTGATATATACACTGTCAAAATAACTCTATTCTAATTTTATAATTTAAAAAATATAATTATCATTGTAATATAATATAATTATTACAGAATTTTAGTTACTTTTATAATAAAAATAAATCTGTGTCAAATATTTATGTAAATATAAATGATAATCTATAATTAATGAGACAGTAAGAGTGGATCTCTCTTTGGATTGACTCGTTAGTTTTCTTTCGTATATATATATATATATAAGAAGATGATAGACAGAGAGGGAGTGATTTTGCATTGTAATTTTGATTTTATATTAAAGAGAAAAAGATATTTAAATCATTAAAAATAGAAATCAATTTAAATAAGATATATACTCCTATATTTTTTTCTAATTATTTTCAATAACAGTGTTTTAACAACTCACACCAATATCCATTTTCAAAGATGGAGGCACTTCTGACCTCGTAATTTTAATTCTTTTCAACTTAACATTTCACTCTTTGAATACCAACGCTAACCTTCATTGATTATCAAGGTTTGAAAAATTCAACTTAGCAATGCAAGTGATGTTTGACCGATAACATGGTAGGAATAATTATTAGAGAAAAAATTAAATTCTTTCATGATTTGGGTAAGATGGTCCCTTGATCCGGGAGAAGAAAAAATTAGTAGAAATTCATGTATTTTCAAAAGAAGAAAGAATTGCATAATGTTTCAGGAGAAGAGAAGGAAAGTGAAAGAAAAACACTTTCGTAGATGAGTGGAAAAATCATTGATACATGATAACACAAGATAGAGCACTTATTTAGAATGGGTTAAAACGAGTATTGAACACCTTAATTTTTTTTTTATTTTGATATCTTTAACGGAAAATTCCTTATGGAAAAATATAAATTTCTATCACTTTGTTGACCTCATTTTTTTATAGTTATGAATTATTAGATAAATGATTTCTAAAGATAGTGAAAAATTAATGTCTAAATCATAACCAAATTTAAATCCAATCTTAAAAGAATCTATTTCTCAAATAAACCTCACCTTCCTTGCAAGGGTAACCAACCAGTTGGGAAAAAGGATATTGTGATGGTTGGATGAAATTTCTCCTGTTACAATCATATGTTAATGTTGTCCTTTTTGAATGTTACCTTTTCAAATGAGCCAAATATTTTAGACTTTAAGCTCTTGTGGTATTTTTTTAGAGTAGCATGATCTGAATTATCCATAGTTTTATGTTCATTATGTCGACGTTTCGAACCACAAAGGGGGTCCATCATCATGACCAAAATTGATAGAATATGATTGATAGTTTTTTATTTTTTTTGGAGCCAAATATTATAAGTTTACATAGGATATCTTATATGATTAGTAGTAATATGTTTTTTTAGCTAACGCTAAATCTCCTCTTCGTTTATAAAGAATTTCTTGATATAGTCTAACACATTGTTAAAATCATATTTTTTTACATGGTATAATAGCATATGTTTGCTACGTTGTTAATTTGACTTTCTTAAAAAAAAATGGAATGAGTATTCCAAATCTGATGAGATTGATTGGAGAATATGTACGATTATATCAATGTCTCTATTTTTAAGGTTTTATGGTTTCATCTGAATGTTATTTTAGGGAATCGTGATCTCTACTTGAACAAAAATGGGCTTCCATCTTTTCCTCTGGATGAATGGTGGGAAAAAATCTCAAAGGAGTGATGCATGATTGAGATCTCAAATTATTATTAGAGTTGTAAGATTTCACTTTGTCTACCTCAGAACGGTTAGCCCTAGCAAAATAATTATCACATGATTTGATAAGGGTTTCACTTTATAGTTGTGGACTTGCATGAGTGAGGCCATCCTCTGCAGAGGGTTGTAATAGGCTCCTCCAACTATATGCACCGACACAAAGTAGATGGGAGTGCATAAACTTTGCAGCCCTGGTCAATATCCAGCTGATCACGAATTTGTAGCAGGGAGATTGTGTCTACCATGTATACATTTCCTATGGTTGTGTAGAGATGGACATTGTTTTCTGACCAGCCACTAATTTTTAATTGTAGATCTTGCACACCTCATAAGCTTTTTAACCAATGCCTTAGTGTTCTTTGGATTTTCCTAAATATAGTTCATCAATGGGGCATTCATGATATAGATTTGATCTAATATACCAAATGGGATATTTAATTAATTTTGCAAAAATCTAATTTAACCAAAATTTGTCCATAAAATTACGATTCATTAAATAGAAAATTGCCATGTAAAATTATGATCATTGAAAAACAGAAAAATAACAACATGGTGAGCAGGAACAATATAATCTTTTCTTATAATAGATAAACGGGGGTTATAGGCATATATAACCAAAATCGCTTAGATGAAAATTTGACTCCAAGATAATTCGTTGCACTGCATCAACCCTCCAAACTGATACGAACTACACTGTTATGCTCTCCTATGAATTCTTGATGAATTCACCAAGGGGAGATGGGTACTCACCCAATCTCACTAAATCACTTGAGGGTTTCTGTCTTGGGGTTACAAAGGAAGTAGAGAACTAGGTTCTCAAACCTCTCATACAAGAAGAAATATCAAATCCAAGATGTCTCCAAATGATCTTCACCTCCTCTTTTATAGATATGATTGATAAACGTCGAATTCTCTAGAAGCATCTTATTTTATTATTTTATTATTATTCTAGAAGCTCCTTGGTTGAATTTATCTTAAGTGAATTTTAGTTTTATTTTATTTAACTTAAGTCACTTTTGGCCTTTTTCCTCCAACAAATCATTTTTCCTTAATTAAATGACTAATTAAAGCTATTTTTAATCAAGGAAAATTGTAAATATCCCACCATACTCTCTCCAACAACTATAAGTCACTTCTCAACATCCCATTCAGTAGATATTCTCATTCTAGTTCCTATGAACTATTATACTGAGTTATTCCATCAAATATTTCTCCTGAATTGCCACTTCAATAGACATTAATTGAGTAGTCTCGATAATAACCCTTTTTCCCAAAAGTTGTCGAAATGCAACAAAATTAAAGGCAAGATGTGGAGATGATAGTATATTCCAAGAGAATACCATCGGATCCTGTAAAAACTTCTCAAAACTCCCCTGAAACCCCTAATGACATCAACCTACTCCCATGACCATATCATCCCGTGGCCTGGAAATCCACCCTAGTTGTGCTATAGAAGAAAATATAAATGGGGACATGAAATTTGAAGAGTCGAATAGTAGTTATATTAGAGGATCTAGTGTGGGAGGAATGGTGTAGTTTTCAGTGTGTAGATTAGAAATAAAACCATATGATCCTTGAAGGATTTTATTGTTCTGATTAGTTTCTTGTAGGGTTGAAGCCTTTTTCCAAAGTTGGTTGTCATGCTTAGGCTTGACATTCTATGTGGTGTTGAAATATAGATGGCTTGCTGCCTAGTTGTGTTTTATAGCAAGGCCTCCTACTCTTTGATATGATGAGGGTAGAAAGACGTGGACCCAAGTCATGAGAAGTATTCAGGATGTTGTGCAACATGCCAACTCCTACATCCCCCATTATAATTCCAACTCCCCTACCTTCAAATCCCATTTTATTAATTCAGGTTGTGAGTGCTTCTCTTTTTTTATTTTGTATACTCAAAGGGAAATGGTAAGTGTATTATTTTTGGGCAAAGTATCTACCTTAATATTTTGTTAAGTTTTCACATTCAAATTGAAATTGAATTATGTTTTATAGAGAGTGAGATAATTTTCTAGGAAGGTCTCAATTACACCTCACACCATTTATGATAAGAACCCCATCAAGATTCTGGCCTAACACTCATGCTCTGTTTTGATAATGCTCTGAGATATCGATGATCGACACAAGTAGGGTATGTATATTCTAAATAAAACTATCTAATAACTAAGAATATAAAGGGAAAATCTCTACGTAGTAGTGAAAGATAAACGAGAATTAAGAAGAAAAATGATCCAATAAACACACAACTGCATATGTAAGGAAACAATTAGTTGTAATTTGGAAAACAAAAACTGCTCAACTTGTGAGAATAAATGAAGAATATTTAGCAATTAGATTTACCAATTTCTCACAAATGAAAATAGAAAAACTAAAATATCAAGTATGTGAGAGGAACCATCTAATTTATGGATTGGGCCATAACCTAACAATATACTTCCTACAAAGAACATGCATACTTGAACGACTCATGAATAGTCAGAAACAAAAGAAAGATGCATGAAATCATATAGTTCCAGCAATGGCCTTCAAGGAATTCTAAATATTTAACAATGAGTATAGAAGTTCCAACCTCCTAGATTTGGTTTGCAATTGAATCTAAAATGCAAAAATTATGAACCCATTCTACCGAAAGTTTTACAAATTTATAGGTAGAGTTTAATAATAGTTTTCTATGATTATTGAGATCTTGAGCATGTGAATTACAACTTTTCAACTTCCCATAATTTACAAACTGAATGAAGAATACCTCATAAATAGGTTGACAATTTTTATAATCTCAGTGGATCTTTATTTGAGAACATCATGATATATTTAAGCCATGAAACCTAGAATCTTATGATGATGTAATCACTTTACTATGTGAGTTGGTGGTTTCCCTGTGTTTTCATGTACTTCCACTAGGTTGTGGGGAAGCAATAGTCTATGTTATGTTCCATTGGCTAGGTCATATCATTCTCCAATTTCTCATGTAACCTAAAATCATTGCATAACAATGATTGAGGCATATATCTATTCCTGTGTCCATTCTATGGGATTCCATTTTGAAAATATTGTTTGGTTTCTATTATTTTTAATCTACAACACATAATAATCCTTAAAACTATGTCTTTTCCTACATTTTTAGCCCCTAACAGGTACATGAATGAAGATAATAGAGAAAAAGTCCCTTGCATTTATTGGTTATTCAAACTCTTTTTTATTCCTCTTCATTTTCCTTGGTTTTCCCCAGGATCTAACGGATGGAATTATTCATTCTACTAATGTGTGACATTGCTCCAAATCTTTGAATGTATACAATAATTCTTATAGTTTAGTGCTTCTCTTCTTGGTTATACTCTAAAGTGACAATCTCTCGATTAAAATTTCTTGCAAAATCACTTAAAACAACATTTAGCTAATAGGCATATAGACCTAAAATGCAAGATGTAGAGGATTTTTGGACTAGTTTTAATGACCTAGATAGGCTTTTGCATAGGTAGCAAGATTTAGTTGTAGGGAGACCATAAAATTGATGAATTTAACCTTCAAAATTTTCCTAGCCATCACAGTCTCATAGTCAAAATTCTAGCCAAGGTAGTTATGTATTTACCGATGGAGGAATCCCTCTCATATTCTAAGAGGAAAATTGAGATTTTTATGAAGGAAAAATATTTTTTATGTGCCCCATATTGAAGAAAAATGAGTGTGAAAATTCAATGCACAAAGATAGAGGAATGGTGTTAAGCTGTTTTTAGACCATGAAGTCCTAATTTTGTTAAGGAGAACCTTGGGATGCTAATGGAGGAGAGCATCTAGGAGCTCTTGGGGCCACAATATAGGAATTTTGATGAAACTCAAGACAATTGAATAAACATATCGTTTATCCTAATTTTTTGCTTTAGTTTTAGAGGAAGGCTTAGGAGAAGGCATGTTAAGTGAAAGAACAAAGTTGAGGGAGACACCTTGACTCAATCATGAAACTTGAGAAGGTACTCTAGAACTAGATCAATTGTAAATGTAGGGATATAGTGCCATGTTAGATAGTATTCCTATGGTTTAGTGGCTTGGAGGGCCAAAAACTAAACTTAAAAGTTGAGTTTTGGCCTCCAAAGCATGAAAATATAGGGTTCTAGTGAGGTGAAAACTTGGGAAACTCAGGTGAAATTTTCCCTAGAGATGTGTATAATATTATACTATTTTTTCATTATTTTTTAATCATTTAATAATTCCTCCCGTTTACTTTGAAATTCACCTCCAATTTAGGCTAGTTTTACACGAAGAAAATATTTGAAAAGGTGTCATAACTAAAGGAAAACTCTAAGGGAATCACCATATCTTAGTTTAGAAGATTAAAAATATCTTTAATAAATCACAAATTTCTTATTTATTCACTATATGGATACATTAATGGCTATCATTACCCTACATTGGCTTCGAAAGGCCCAAAAACAGAGTTCATAGTGGAATTTTAACCCTATAGTTCTATGGAGAATGTAAAGACAACACTATACCACTATGTATATTGTTAGGGGAATTATATCATGTATATTTAATGCTTAGGGAGAGGTATGGGGCTGATAAGTTTCTTTCAGGGGCATTATAGAGGCTCAAGAAGGAAATTTTCTGGGGAAAGTCCATACAATTTGGCAAAAGGAGACCTTGTAGCAATAAGAAGTGGAGCAATAGAGCACTACATAGCTAAGGAGGAGGGAAAGGAGAATTTTTAGTACATAATTTAGGAATTTTGAAAAAATATATCCTTGGCTCGATCATAAATATTGTGCTACACTAGGTGGGAGAGAATTGTTTTTTAGAAAAAGACGCCAAATTTGGCCAAAAATGTCCCTGTAGCACGAAGAAGACAAACAATGTAGTGCTACGGGGATGGGAGTAAGGTTTGGGAGATATTTTATCACTAGATTAAGAATCACTATAATTATATACCAATGCATAAGTGATTTAACATAATCCTATAGAGGTCGAACGAGGCTAAATTTGAAGACAAACCACCAAAAATTTATCAAGGGAGATGCTATAATGCTACACTGATAACCATTGTTGCACAATAGAACTATGTAGAGGCTTAGCACTATGTTATATGGAGGAGAAAAATTAAAATAATTTTAAGATAACACAAGTTTAAGACTTTTGCTAACGAATACCTCAGTCAACTAGGAGAAGGAGGGTGTCTTTGTGCTAATGGATTGTCTAATAAGCCCTAGTTAATCTCATACATTTTCCCATATTTTTCAAGTTATTATATGTTTTGATATGCTGACCATTGCACTTAATATGATGGGGCCCCTAAATTGCCTCCAAGCACAGGGAATTGAGAGGAATTCATGGGAGGTTGTTGTTGAAGATCAACGACGTGTTCCTAAAGTATTTAGTTTAGGGAAAGAATTTCCTTTAAATCCTACATAAATGGTGCCCACTGAAGTATGAAAAAAAATATACTGGGATTTTTATTCAAAGTGAACTAAGATTTGGATTTCTATAGATGAAATTTCTAGGAGTGTGGATTGAATATGACAATCAAGCATTAGGGGAATTTTGAGGTCTAAAATGGGCCTCCTAAGAAAAATGTAAAAATAAAATAAACTTTATAAGAAATAATAGGATTCAAGATGATGATGTCAACCATGGGGGATGATTCACCATTTTTGGAGTAAAAAAGTAAAAATATTATAAAATTATAAAATAATAAAACTACTTTTTCAACTCATATTTTAAACGTATCTCCTTAATATTTTAATCAAATTTCAAGAAGGAGTACTCGTGGATGCAAAATTTAATTCCTCATCCAAGGAGTACTCATATTTCATACTTTGGATCGACCCTGCTACACGAAAAATTAGTAATACTTGAAAAAATTGCAATCATGTTTTTTTTTATTTATTTATCATTTTTTGTGTAGCAGGGTCCATCGAAAGTATACAACATGGGTACTCCTGGGATGAGGAATAAAATTTATTATCGAATGACCATTTCTGCTAGAAATTTGAGTAAGCCCATAGGGAGATAAATTGAAATATGAGTTCAAAAAATATTTTTTTCTTTTTTCCATCTAAAATTTGATGATATAATATAATCTTATTTTATTATTTCCAATATTATTTTATAATTTCGTTAGGAGGTTCATTTTAGACCTCAAAATTCCCCTAATAATAATGTATTTCCATAGAAAATGTAGCATTCTTCCAATAGGCTAATTAGAATCCTCAATAGCATGGCCTCGTACATAATTGACCTTTTGTGCACTCACTTGTGGTTACTCCTCCTTGAGATCATTTTCCAACATGTTGCTGTGAACATTTTATCAAAATGGGTAAAATATTGCAAGAATTCTATGAAAAGAAGCCAATTTATCAAATTTGTAATGAGGTCCTTACAATGAAATTAGTTAAAATTTCCTTGCCAATAAAGAGAAAATTTGAAGAATTAGTTCAAGACTAAAGTTATTATGTTCTAAACTACTATGGCTGAAAGAATCTAGAAATATAATAGTCTTGCAACAATCAAGGAAATCTTATTCTAATTTCTTTCATATTAATTTGACATCAAGGGGAACATTCTCGGTGATTTTGAAGAGGAATTTAAGATTCTTTCTTATTCTAAAAATATTCCCATGTTAGGAGAAAGTTTGCGAGCTAAAGGATAGAATCTCACAATGAGCTAATGAGGATATTTAGGTTATTATCTGGCTAATGACATAATGGGCATATTTTGATTTTAAATATTTGGAGTCACTATCCAATCATCGTCTTTGATTCCCATGCTCACATATGTGTAATTTGTTATAGTAGACAAATCTAACAAAATTGCAACACTTGATATTGAGTTACCTAGACTTAATAAATTTGTTAACTCTATTAAAATTGAATACAATTCCATTATATTTATACATCAACATGTTTATCTTGTGTGACTCCAAATAAATTCAAAGACAAATTTCACTTTACCATGGCCAGATATTTCTTTAATATAGGTGAATATGTTGACAATCACCATTGGTAGAGTCTTGATAAACTTTAAAACCATGTAGGTCTTCTTCTTCTGAAGCTTGGATTCGACATTATCCACCACTAGAGTAGTTATACCTTTCTGTATGCTTCTTTGTTATGTAACCTTCTCACAAAATAGAAGAAATGATAGATCAACGACTTCAAAGTCAACCTCTTCGAGGGGGAAACCTCCTCTACGTTACATAAATGAACAATTCTTGAATGATACAAATGAAAAAAACCTCCTTTATATATATAGGAGTCTAAGGGGTCAAAATATAATCAAAGCCGAAATAACAATAATAATATAAGGGAACAATAATAACAATAGTGGGCTTTTATGGGGCACAATAATAACAATATGGGGACAATAAGGGCATAATAATAACAATAAGGGCTACAATGACAATAGTAATAGGGGATCACTAGTATTATAGGGACCTAACATGCCCCTCTCCTTCAAAAAACTGTTTTCCTCAATGCTTGAGTAGTTCTAGATGCTTCTATATAAAATTCTCATCCTCCCATATGGAATCTTCAACGGGTAAGTTCTTCCACTTGATGAGATACTCTAAAATTGATCGATTTTGCAGTTGTAGAGTTCTTGTTTCTGTGATTACTTCAAGTTCCAATATGGATTTTCCTTCCTCGTCAAGTTTTGGCAATATTGTTTGAACTGGGAGCTTGTCACCTATAACCTTCTTTAAGCATGAAACATGGAAACTTTGGGGCACTCGAGAAGCTGTAGGAAGCTCCAATTTGTATGACATAGTACCAATCTTTTTCAACGCCTTGTACGTACCATAATACTTTGCTAATAATTTATTATCCTTCTTAGCCTGCTTGAGGGACAATTTTTTATATGGTTGTAGCTGTAGGAATACCCAGTCACCTACATGAAAACTTCTTTTGTTGCGATGTTGATCTGCCTGTTGTTTCATTCTATTTTACACCAAAGTGAGGTTATGCTTTAAGACTTTCAGAAATTTTTGTTGATGCTCGATGTAATCTTCCACTACTTGAACCATAGAATTTTCTCTTAAATATGATGTGGTGGACGGTGGATGATATCCATAAAGTGGCATAAATGGGGTCTTTTTTTCTATAGTATGGAATTGTTATGCCACCATTCAGCCAGAGGTAACCATTTGACCCATTATGTCTATTTATTAGATACAAAGCAATGAAGATATCCTTCCAAACATATGTTTACTATCTCCATTTTCCCATCAAATTGAGGTTGATAAGATGAGCTATGAGCTAACTTAGTACCAAGAAAAGAAAATAATTATGTGCAAAAATCTCTAGAGAAAATGGGATCTTTGTCACTTACAATAATCTTTGGCTTTCCATGTAGCTTTTGAATTGTTTCCATAAATGCAGTGGAAACTGTATTGGCTTTAAATAGATGACATAATGCATAAAACTATGCATACTTGGTAAGTCAATCAACTACCACCATGATGACACTCTTTCCTTCAGAGTTGGGTAAACCTGTTATAAAATGCATTGAAACCTCTTCCCAAAGTTGGCTTGGAATGGATAAAGGTTGTAATAGACCTCAGGTCTTAATTGTTTCAACTTTATTTTCTTCACAAACGAAAAATTCTACCACAAACCTTTGAATATCCGATTTAAGGCCATCACAAAAAAATCCCTTCTTAACCTTGTGCTAAGTTTTTAAAAATCCTGAGTGCCCTCCTACGGGAGAGGTGTGCAATTCCATAAAAATCTTTCATTTGAGTTGGGAATTCTTACATAGGTATAAGTGATATTTATACCATAAGAAATCATTTTTCCAGTGAAATGTATCAGATGTATTGGGATCTTGTTGTAACTTTTGAATGAGTGCCCATATTTCTTCGTTTTTTTTCCATTTGTCCCTTGATTCGCTTAACCAATCTGGTTGGATAATAGAAACGACGCAAAGAAATTCTTCCACATCCTCATCCTTTCTTGACAGTGCATCTACCACAACATTTTGCTTCCCTTTTTTGTAGATGATTTCAAAGTCATAACCCAACATCTTTGTGACCCATTTTTGATGCTCTTCTGAAGATAATCTTTGTTCTAAAATGTATTTAACACTATCATGATCCGTTTTTACCTTGAAGTGTCTTCCATTAGGTAGGGTCTCCATTTCTTAAGTGCATGTAGTATCACTAACATTTCCTTCTCATAAATAGCTTTGTGTAAATACTTACCTTTGATTGGAAAACTTTCAAAAGTAATGGGTCTCTCTTCTTGCATTAAAACAACACCAATTCCATTTGCTGAGGCATTACATTCCACAATAAAGTTTTTGTGAAGTCCGGCATAGTTAAGCCTGGTGCTTGGCACATTGCCTCATTAAGATGTTCAAAAGCCTTTGTTTCTTCTATAGTCCATGAAAATGCATCTTTCTTCAATAATGTTATTATAGGTGTTGTTATTCTCCCATAATTCTTAACAAACTTGCGATAATACCCAGTCAACCCGAGAAATCCTCACAGATGCTTTATGGATGTGGGGATTTTCCATTCCTTAATGGCTTTAATTTTTCCAGGGTCTACCTTAACACCTTCATGAGATACAATATGACCCATATATTCCACCTCTTGTACTCCAAAGAAACATTTGGAGCTTTTTGCATATAATTGTTTGTCCTCCAATAGTTTGAGCACCCTGTCAACATGTTGAACATGATCCTTCCAAGACTTGTTATAGATTAGTATATCATCAAAAAATACTAACACAAATTTTTTAAGGAAGGGTTTGAAAATGGAATTCATCAAACCTTGAAATGTAGAAGGTGCATTGGTAAGGCAAAAAGGCATGACCAGAAATTCATAATGACCCTCTTGAGTTCTAAATGTTGTTTTCAGAATGCCTTCAGTCTTCATTTTGATTTGATGATATCCTGAACGAAGATCCAACTTGGTGAAGTAAATAAATCCATGCAATTCATCAAATAATTCGTAAATGATAGGAATGGGAAATTTATCATTAATAGTGAGATTTTTGAGCTTCCTATAATCTGGACTCATGCGCCATGATCCATCCTTCTTGTGCACCAATAATACTGGAGCAGAGAAATAACTTTGACTAGGTTGAATTATAAGAGCCTCTAGGATTTCTGCAACCATACATTTAATTTCACTCTTTTGGGCATAGGGATATATGTAAGGCCTAATGTTTGGAGGAACACTTCATGAAATCAAATGAATAGCATGATCATGATCATGAATAGGTGGGAGGCCTTTGGGAGTATCAAATACCTTGGAATGATTTTCCAATAATTTTTGTAGATATGGAGAAATAGATGATTTTGATGTGGGAACCTCTAGTGAACATGATCATGTAATTACGACTCATTGTTCTTTCTTTAGAAGATTTCTCATTCCGTTAGAGCTAATTATCTTTCTCGGTTTCTCCGTGATACCCCTTGATTCAACTTCATTTCCTTCCGAGCAAAATTTAATTACGACTCATTGTTATTCCTTTAGAAGCTTTTTCACTCCATTAGAGATGATTATCTTTCTCAGCTTCCCCGCGATACCCCTTAATTTAACTTCCTTTCCTTCCGAACAAAATTTCATGAAAAGTTCTTGAAAATTAAAAGCTATTGTACCCAAGGATTGTAGCCATTGGACTCCTAGTACAACATCAGCACCACCCATTGGAATGGATAGCATTAGGCTATTCAATACATATTCTCCCATGGATAGCTTCATATTATGGAACTTTCCAGAGAAATTTAGGGTTCCTCCACTTGCAACCATCACTTGACACTATAGTGCTAGATATAGGAAGAAATTCAATTCCTTAGCTATCTTACAATGAATGAAATTACGGGTACTTCCTGAATCAATCAACACTATTACCTTTTTCTTCTTGATATGTCCTTCTAACTTGATAGTTTGAGGAATGGTAATTTTGGCCAATGCATTATAAGATATGGTCGAATTCATTTCTTATTTCTCTAGGTTTGTTTCCTAGTGTATATCCTCTTCTTTTGATGTTTCTTATTCCTTCTCTTCCTCCTCTTCACAATCTATGTAAAATAATTTCTTCCTAGCACACTTATGACCTTTAGTGTATTTGCTATCACAACTGTAACAAAGCCTTTTTTCTCTTTTTTCTTCCAATTGTTGTGGTGTCAACCCTGTAGGTTGTGGAAGGCTAGGGGAAACAACACTTCCATCTTTATAGTTGTGAGTGGTAGGCTTCCTTGTTGCCATAATTTTTCTTTCCATTTTTCTTGCCAACATGAATGCCTTCTCCAATGAATCAGGTTCCCAAAGGTGAACCTCATGTTGGATGTTATCCTTTAAAGTCCTTATGAACAAATCAATCCTATGCTTCTCTGGAATATATTTTACCCTTCTATTCCATTTTTGGAAGTCCTTAATGTGTCCCATCATTGAACCCTTTTGTTTGAGATTTATCAATTTGTCTAAAAAAGTGTTTCTTTTTGTATCCTCATAATGTGCTATCATTTCTTCCGTAAAAATTTCCCAAGTGACAATTTGTTTATGAGAGGAAATTTATTGATACCATACAAACTGATTTCATTCCAAATATAAAGTTGCAATGCTTACCTTTTGTGTTTTTTGCACATTATGGAAATCGAAATATTGCTCCATATGTAGTATCCATGTTACGAAATCCTTTCCATCAGGCTTTCTCATATCGATATTTGAAACATGGTGGGTCTTAAATCAAACGTTAAAGTCTATGAAATCATGATTACCATTTATTTTGGCCTCATCATGATTTTCTTTTACTACCCTTTTGCGATTAGTAATAATTTCTTGTAGCAACTTTGTCATATTTATCTTCAAATCTTCCATGTTGCCTTTAAGTTTTTCTTCTGTACCATCCATATTAGCTTCCACGTCATTCATATTGTCTTCCACACCATCCATTTTAGCTTCCACACCTTTATTTAAACCATCCATCTAAACTTCTGTTACTTTTTGTGAGAGTGAATTTTGTGGAACTTGGTCTCGAAATTTTGATATATCATGTTGCATTTCTTCCTCTTCTTGATGAGTCATGCTAGAGATTTCAGGTTTCTTACTAGGTATTTCCATTTTCTTTCTTTGGGCTATCAATTAATGATAATTACACTTCACTATGCTCTTTTAATTACTTCAAACTATTTTTTCAAACCAAACTTATGCAAAATTTTAAACAAACTACACACCTTTTTTTCACTTTCTAGGAGTTCAATATTGAATCTATTATATCTCTATATTTTCAGATCTCAAAAGTCTGAAATTGCATCCTATGGTAGCCCTCTGAGTCCTCTTTTCAGTGCCACAAGTGTGATCAATATTGGATTCTTCGACGAAGAGTTATGCCAAATCTCCCACAATGACCTAATTATAGACTAGCTCAGTAGAGCGAACATGTATGAAGTGCCACATGTCACTGTTTTAGCCTTAGGAGCTAAAACCGATAAAATGAAAACTATAGGTTATCCTATTTCTATAACTCATTACGAAATTTCAATGTGATTCTTAGAGAGAATGTTATGAGTATTTTCCCAAGGTCACTTATTTGCAATGTAATTCTAGAGCCTGTAAAAACCCTAAATATCTTGGACCATATCTCCAAAAATATAGCAAAACAAGATCTGAAATTTAGGCCCGAGATTCAATAATATTAAATGGGTTTTAATTTCAGTGTTTGAACCTTTGTAGAAAATAAATTATAGAGAAAATTCTACGATGACCTGTTTGTGAAGGAAGTCTCGAGCTTGCAAAAAACCTAACTTCCTCAAATCATATCTACGACAATATAGAAACACAAGATATGAAATTGGGACCTGAGGTTCATAACGATTTCAACTCAAATGGGTTTTTGTTTTAGCTCATGAAACTTCGTAGAAAAAAGGTTATAGAGAAAATGCCATGATGACCTATTTAGAGAAGCGAAACCCTAGAATCCAAAGGCTTTGGTACCAAATGTTATGTAACCAGCTCACAAAATAGAAGAAAATATAGATTAACGACTTCAAAATTAGCCTTTTCGAGGGGGAACCTCCTTTACATTACACAAATGAACAATTCATGGATGAGACGAATGAAAAAACCTCCTTTATATATATAGGAGTCTAAGGGGTCGCAATATAATCAAAGCAGACATAAAAATAATAATATAAAGACACAATGATAACAATAGTGGGGTTCTATTGCACACAATAATAAAAATATGGGGACAGTAGGGGCACAACAATAAAAATAAGGGCCACAATGACAATAGTAATGGGGGAATCACTAGTATTATAGGGACCTAACATTCCTTTCCACTAGTCACTTCACCGTCAAATAAATTTTTTCCTTCTCAATAGCAAACAACTCAGAGAATATCAGTGTTTCATTTCTAGGTGAGAGGCCTATTTTCCTTATAGCTATCAATTTCCTTCTTTGTGTGCTATTTCATTATGTTAAACACTTCCTTTGGGTGAATTAGGTGATTCTCACACTTTGCAAAGGAAAGAGTCTTGTCAAAACTAAGTTACCCTTCATGCCTTCTAACATTATCCCATTCCAATAATGGCTAGATTTTAGGTTACATCCATCCAATGTGACAATGTATTTATTCAAAATTAGTAGTAGTTTTTCCTATAGTGTCATCATCCATAAGTAGAAAAAGTGTTCATTAGAATTAATTTGCCAGTGCTACTTATTGGTACGGGACCATGAACATATAATCCATGTGCCACACATTCATACTATGAACTTTTATGGTTGCGGTAGTATTTTTGAATGGAAGCAATTTGGTAGCTCCATCTAATTCCTATTTTAGATACAATGTAGATGTTATGGATCACCATCCCTTTGCACTAGAATGCTCAATGAGTGGAATGCCTAATGTCATAATCAAAATTGGTTCTAATGGGTTTCATGGTAGCATGTATCTCATCAGCTCCTTTGAAAACCCCACTTCCTTTCCAAAAAAAAAAAAAAATTGACTCAATGCCTTATACACAAAAGAATTTTGTTGATAACCATGCACTAATGTGGATTTGTTTGTTGTAGATAGTCCCTTATATTAGCTCTATAAGAGCAGGACCATGCGTATAATTTTTTTGTTTATTTATTTATTATATTCCAACTAATGTGGGTGATTGACAACACATCAAAACTAGCATAAGACAGAGACAAACACGAAAATAAGGGCTAGAATGGTGCAATACTATTTCAGTCAGTCACAACATGGAAATGAAGAGGTCGAGACAAATGAAGAAGAAATATTAGCTGGCCAAGCGGGAGGAGTTGACTCTCCAGATTGGATGGACACTCTAAGAGGCCTAAGGGTTGAAGTTAGAATCTTCAAGGAAGATAATGAGTGACTGGTGAGAGCTAAAGAGAAACAGGTTGAGATAAATGTAGTCATCTGACAAAGTCTCTCAGATTTGCAGAGACAGAAGAAACTTGAAATGAGGGCTATCCATAGAGACAGGAGGAGCCTTCAGGAGTCTGAAGAGAAAACAAATGGGGAATATGGTAGTGGGTTTAGGAAGAGGCATAGGTAGGAAAGTGAGGATCTTGTGTGGGGAGATGCACTTTTGAGCACCCCATGTTACAGTTCTATCTGGGCACATCACTCCCGACATTCAGATCAATACTATTAGGGCTCATCAAACCCTAATTCAGTTGTTACATGCCCTAGACAAGTCAATTCATTGATTTCTTCCTTCTATGAAAGTTTCTTGGCCTCAAGCCTTCCTGAAATGCATCCTTGGGACACCAGCATAGCCCAAGCCTTGAGATAGTGCACTGCAGAGTAGGCAGACCCATTGTGGCCTGCAATTTAGTGCACTTAGGCCCTCTTTGACCTGCATTGGGTGAGATTGAGAGAAATTTGCATAGGGTTCTAGGAATATTCCTTGATTCTAGATGGTTGTAGAAGGATCCCATCTCTTATCTCCTCCTATGAGCTCAAAATTGGATAGGCTAAGGATCCATTAACCTCTTATCCTCTCATACCTTGCTCCATGCAAACTAACTCCAAGTTTGGAAGGCCATTCAATTCCCTCATTTATGACAAAACCACCTCCATTTCCTATAAATTGAGCACTCATCATAGTGATCAAGGGGCTAGAATCTTAAGTTTGTAAGGAAATTCTATTTGTTTGAGGATTCAGTTCATGTCAAGCAATGTTATGCTGCTAGATTGGTGTGCTTTTGATGTGGTGAGGGTTGGACTAAAGCTGGAGGAGTGGTACAAGATCAAACTATGTTGGTTGATACTCTTCCTTCTACATTAATAAAGAGTTTATTTCTTTTCTCATATTGTTGTTCATATGTATGATGATTATGTGTTTCAATGTCTTCGATTCCATTGGATTATAGTAGATAGATCATGCATTATTTGATCATTCGTTGTTTATGTTTCTCTTGAAACAGGTACCAATTGAGCAAGTTTAGTTCAAGTGAGAGCGATGAGAGTGATTCAAAAGAGATCAAGGAAGCGAAAGACTACAAGTAAGTTCCTTCATCTCATCTATCTACTATAGGAAAAGGTTAAATTACTTTCTTTCTGTTGTTCTAGGTGTAGCTACCCACCTAGGGAAAATCTATTTATCCATAGATGCAAATTTCATATAACAACCCAAGAAGAAGAACTAGTACTTATGTGTATCACTCGAGTAGGCCATCTAGTTCTACTATTAGAAGGCACCATCATCGTCACCAACATCATCATCAAGGAAGAAAGGAAAATGACTAAATGCCTAAGGTATTCAAGAAATACAAACCACCCACGTTTGATGGTGATATGAAGAGATCAAAAGAGGCAAAAGCTTGGTTCCTTGGCATGAATAAATTTTTTAGAATTCATGAATATTCTAAAAATATGAAAGTTAGGATTGCCACTTACAGCCTGAAAGGAAAAGTAGACATATGTTGGGAATATTTGGAAAATGTTAGAGTCATTGTGGAGGGAGAATTGACTTGGGATGAAGTTGAAAAGAGATTCAGAGACCAATATTTATCTAAGCACTACTATGATGGAAAAATAAGAAATAAAAAAAATAAAAAATAAAAAATAAAAGATATGAACTCGAGATGGGGAAAATGATACATGATGAGAATTTCACTAATTTTTTGGAGCTATTGAGGTACATTCCATATTCCAGGGATGAGAAAGCCAAGATTCAAATATTCATTAGAGGGTTGCCTATGACATTCAAGGAAAAATTGAATTCATGGAATCCCAAACTTTGAAGGATGTCATTAAGAAGTTGAAACACTTCTATGAAAAAGACAAAACTTAGAACATAAATTAAGAATTAATGGAGGGAAAGAAATAGAAATAGAAATAAGAATAATTGGCCCAAGAAAATTTTCGAAAAGAGGGAAGTTAAGTATCCATCCCATGCAAATTGTTGACACCTAATCCGAAACGGATGAGGTGAAGCCGGACAGTCATCTAGAAGATGAACTGATCCGTCTCTTTTGTATATAAATAATTGTTATCTAATGTGAAATATCAAGTTGTCTTGCGTTCATCAATAGCTGGAGTTACCCTGGCCTGACATGGTATCAGAGCTCAGGTTTCTTAAATTAGTTGTAACTCCTCTCTTAAGAGCAGCTCTGCCTCTGAATCCGCTGCCCCTCTGACGTGATTCCCTTTGCCTGAATCCGCTGCCTCTGACTGCCCTGGCCTGGCGCTCTCTGACACTGACCTCTCATGAGTCTGCGCCCTCTGCCATTAAGAACGTTGCTGCCAGTACGTTGAATTGAGGTAACGTTTTTGGAGCACTGGGGTATAGGCTTTTTGGGCTCTGTCTGTCGCTTCGAGAAGGCTTCTCGTTGGAGCGAAACGCCTCTCGGCATTTGGGACAGTGAACCAACGAACGCTGGCTTCAAGGTTTTAGTTTTATCTTTCTCATTTCACTTCCTTGGATTTTGTTTCCTTTCCAATCCTGAAACCGATTCATTGTATGAGTTTTCCGTGAATTAACTGATCAGGGTTTCGGCCTCTGTAGCAAATAATGTTTTGGGGAGCTTTTCTGGCTCGAAATGACGAGGCCCACATGGCAAAATCACTGTTTTCAGGGCATCTATAACTGTAAATTCCGATACCTGGGTCGATCCGTGTGCTATTGAGACCTGCGCAGTCATATATTGAGACCTGTAGATATATTTATTGAATTTAATGCTGCATTACTTGTAAACGTGGTAAGCCTGCGTTTAATGCCTGTTCCTCACCAGCTGGATGGTTGTTAACGTAAATGTCTGAAAGCATATTGTGAGTTCGATTATCTGACTGCGTTGGTGACTGCGTTGCAAAACATGGTATAACTGTGGTGACTGCGTTGCAAAACATGGTATAACTGTGGTGACTGCGTTGCAAAACCAGTTGGTATCATTTTTTTTTATTGGTATTGAGAATGGAAACCCGAGGGCGGTGACATTTCTGTCATATATAGCTGGTGTGGTACTGAATTAAATCTTTTTTTGTATTGAGAATGGAAACCCGAGGGCGGTGACATTTCTGTCATATATAGCTGGTGTGGTACCTGAATTAAATCTTTTTTTTGTAATCTGTGCATCAATTTTTGCGGGATTTGAAAACATCAAGTCATCGGAGCGCCCTCCTTTTTAAACTGTGACATATTGGTATATGTTTTGTTGCGGGATTTTGATATATAACCAGTAAGCGCCCTGAATATATATATTGAACAGTGATATTAATATATGTTGAATATATTGATGCGAGATATAAGCAGTGAGCGCCCTTGATTTTTTCATTGAGACAGTGATATATGTTGAAGATACAGCACCAGCACTCTCCTTTTTCTCTAATGAACAGTGATATATGTTGAAGATACATATGAGCGCTTTCTTTTTCTCTGTTGAACACTAATATATATATAAGATTTTTTCCAGCAGAAGTCTTGCTGTGATATAAGGATTTTTTTTTTTCCAGCAGAAGTTTTCTATCAACAGAAGTTTTCTTTGGCAGAGATAATTTTTTTTTTTCACAGAATGCACTCAATCATTTCTATGGTCGGAATAGTTCTCACTGGCAAGGAGAACTATTCTGAATGGTCTCGGATGGTAAAACACACCCTCATCTACAATGAGCTGTGGAAAGGTGTGTGTGTCGGAGAAGAAGACAGAGACCCTGTGCAGCCCACATCAGACAAAGAACTCGCCATTTGGGAAAACAAGAACAGCAAAGCCTTTGCATTGATCGCAGCATCTGTAAATGAGGAAGTAAGTCGTCATATTTCATCCTATTCCACTGCCTTTGAAGCTTTACAAAAGCTGAAAGAACTCTATGATACACATTCTGCACTTGAAGTTGTTCAGCTCATGATTAAACTCTTCACTCTTGAACTGAAAAATAATGATCCTCTTACTCTTGCTTCTGAAATAAAATCTATAGTGCATGACATTAAATCCACTAAGGTTGAGCTGGATATCTCTCTTATTGCCTTTCTCAAAGCACTCTATCCTACCTACTCTAACTATCTTGAGTCTTTACAAGCAAATGGAAATCTTAAAGATATAACCTTTGACACTCTTGTGAAAAAGTTTGCTGAAAGAGAGAAAGCCTTTGGAAAGAAAACAGTCCCTGAATCTTCTGAAGAGACTGTTTGCCTTGCTCATAAAGAAAAGCAGCCTGCTCAAGATTCTACAAGAGGAAGAGGTGGACGAAGAGGAAGAGGAAGATACTTCAGAGGCAGGGGGGGCAGACATCCTCAAGCAGAAAAGGCAGATCTGCATTGCATTCGCTGCAAACGAAATGGATCACATGATGCCTCTACATGCAAGCTACCATGGGACAAAGTTGAGCAGAGAAGAAATCAGCAGAAAGGTAAAACTGATGACTCAGACAAAGGTAAAGCACCCGAATCTGCACACTATATTGAGGCACAATGTAATATTGGAGTAAATGAAGATTTGTTTAATGCTTCACTTGCTTCTTCGAAAAATGACTGGTTGCTTGATTCAGGAGCAACCTGTCATATGACTCATAGAAGAGATTTCTTTGAAGATTTCACTAACAATGTTGATGGAGCAGTATACTTTGCAGATCAGTCAAAAATCAAGCCATCAGGGCTTGGCACAATCAGGCTTAAACTGCCTGGTCTTCCAGACTTTCTTCTGGATCATGTTCTATATCTCCCACAGCTGAAGAGAAACTTGCTGTCCCTGGTTCACATCCGCCAGCAAGGTCACTCCATTCACATGTTTGATGGCAAGCTTGAGGTAAGAAAGGCATCTGACCACTCACTTGTCATGAGGGGTATAGAAGAAGAAAGACTCCTTAAACTGCAAGGAACCTCTGCTCATGCACAGCATTTCTCATATATTTCTCATCATGAAGAATGTACACTTCCATCAAGTTTATTATGGCATGCTAGATTTGGGCATTTAAACTATGATAGTCTCCGCTTGTTGAAGAAAAATGGTGTTGCTGGTTTGCCTACAATTCCTAGAAAACATAAACAATGTGATGCTTGCATTCTAGGAAAGCATAGCAAACAGTCTTTTCATGATTCACATTCAAGAGCACATAGGAAGCTTGAACTTATTCATTCAGATTTATGTGGTCCAATGCCTGTTCCTTCTGCAAATGGAAATAAATATATCATGACATTTATTGATGATTACACCAGAATGTGTTGGGTTTACTTATTGAAGAACAAATCTGATGCTTTTCAAACATTTAAGAATTTTCATAAGTGGATTGAAAATGATGCACAATCTCATATTGGGTCTATTCGCACTGATAATGGAAAAGAATATACATCAAATGAATTTGAACACTATCTTCGCCAACATGGGATTAAACATCAAACAACTGTGCCTTATAATCCTCAACAGAATGGTGTAGCTGAAAGAATGAACAGAACAATTTTGAATATGGTACGATCTATGCTTTTCTTCAAAAATGTAAAGACAATGTTTTGGGCTGATGCTGTTCTATGTGCTGCATATATAAAGAATAGATGTCCATCTAGTGCTATAAGAAACAAGACTCCTTATGAATTGTGGTATGGACATGTTCCTTCGGTAAAACATCTCAGGATATTTGTTTCCACCTGTTATGCTTTAATACCAAAGGTACATAGAAACAAACTTGATGCAAGAAGTCGTAAGTGTATCTTCCTGGGGTATTCAAACACATCTAAAGCATACCGCCTTTATGATGAAGTAAATAAAAAGTTTGTTTTATCTAGAGATGTCATTTTTCTTGAATCATCCAAATCTGACAATGTTGTTGAGCGGCAACTTGATCGCTTGGATAGATTCACAAAACAGAAATCATTTCAAGAGTTTGATAATCAGATTCCACATCTTGAAGGGGGGATTCCTATACTAGATCAACATGTGGAATCTTCTTCTGAAGAACAATCTCCCCTGCATGACACTCCAACAACGGATGATGCTTTAAGTGATGTAATTGATAGAATTGGGAGACTCAATCTTGATTCAGACCCAACTCAATCAACAGAACAGCCTGGACCATCTCAGAAAGGTCCCCCAAAGTGGCTGACAAAGACACTTGAAAGTGTTCATCCGGATGAAATTGGAAAAACAGGAACCCGAAATTCAAATCGACAAGATGGAGGTGATGTAGATAACTCTAATTCACCTGTTGATATGGATGTTACTTATGATTGTGAATTGAACTTGTCTACAGATTTTGAACCAACTTCCTTCAAAGAAGCTGCTTCTCACGATGAATGGAAAGAAGCAATGCGGAAGGAGTATGATGCCCTCATAAAGAATGGCACTTGGAAGCTGGTTGATCCTCCATTTGGAACCAAACCAATTGGCTGCAAGTGGGTCTACAAGAACAAGTACAAAGCTGATGTCTCACTTGACAAGCACAAAGCTAGGCTTGTGGCAAAAGGTTTTGCACAGAAAGAAGGGGTCGATTACGAGGAAACTTTTGCTCCCACAGCAAAATGGGCCACCATCCGGACACTCTTTGCACTAGCTGCTCAGAACGGTTGGAAAGTCCATCAAATGGATGTAAAAACTGCATTCTTGAATGGAGATCTAAAAGAGAATGTTTTTATGTCCCAGCCTGAAGGATTTGCTGTGAAAGGACATGAACACAAAGTATGCAAACTTGTGAAGTCCTTGTATGGCCTCAAACAAGCACCACGAGCCTGGTATGAAAAACTAACTGAGCATCTTCTGAAACTCAACTTCAAACATTTTGATCTTGATGATGCAACTTTATTTGTCAAGAAAGTTGGCAAAACAGTTGTATATCTTGTGGTATATGTAGATGATCTTTTAATGACAGGGAACAATGAAAGCTATATTGCATCCATAAAGAAAGAATTAGGAAAATTTTTTGAAATGACTGATTTGGGCTATGTTCATTACTATCTTGGCATTGAAGTAACCCAACATCCAAAGTCCATATTTCTTTCTCAAAAGAAATACATTGGAGATTTGTTATACAGATTTGGCATGACAGAGTGCAATCCCCTTTCTACTCCAATGGAACAAAACTTGAAGCTCACATCTACTGAAGGAAAGGAATTTGAGGATGCAACAAGGTATAGACAGCTTGTAGGAAGTCTCATCTACCTCACTACTACCAGACCAGACATTTCATTTGCTGTTGGAATCCTCTCCAGGTTTATGCAAAAGCCTTGTGAGGGACATTGGTCTACTGCAAAAAGAGTTCTAAGGTACTTGAAGGGAACTCAAGACCTTGGAATCAAGTATACACAGGTGGACGACTTCAACTTGATTGGATACTCTGATTCAGACTTCGATGGAGACAAAGAAACTGGGGTATCTACTTCAGGATATGCTATGAGTCTTGGATCAGGAGCTGTCTCCTGGAGATCACGCAAACAATCAGTACCAGCGGATTCCACAACAGAAGCAGAATACGTGGCAGCAGCTGAAGCAACGAAAGAAATTGTGTGGCTCAGGAAAATTCTTGAAGATTTGCAAGTAAAACAAATACAATCTACTCCACTCATGATTGATAACACATCTGCAATAAAGTTGGCCAAAAATCCAAAGTTCCATGATCGTACTAAGCACATCAATACTAAATATCATCTGATCCGACATCATGTTGAGGCCAAAACAATCCATCTCCGTCATTGTTCCACAAACGAACAAATTGCAGACATCTTCACCAAAGCGCTTGGAAGAGAAAAGCTTGAAAGATTCAGAACGATGCTTGGACTCACCAACATCCCTTCAGATTAAGGGGGGGAATGTTGACACCTAATCCGAAACGGATGAGGTGAAGCCGGACAGTCATCTAGAAGATGAACTGATCCGTCTCTTTTGTATATAAATAATTGTTATCTAATGTGAAATATCAAGTTGTCTTGCGTTCATCAATAGCTGGAGTTACCCTGGCCTGACACAAATCATTTTCAATAGAAAGTTAAAATTTTTGCTCAGGGAAATATGCAAAAACTAACATCAGAGAAGCACAAACTTGAAGGCATAGAGCAACTAAAGTGTTTTAAATATGGTGAAAATTAGATGAAAAGAGATTTTCCACATGAGAGAAATGTTGGACCAAATATTTACAGTGCTTAGGAGGCTTGCATAGTGAGTGATGTAGCTCATAATTTGCCTAGAATTTATGCAGTTGTAGACAACCATGAGGTAGACCAATATGCATCAATTATTGAGATGGAAGGCAAGCTATGTAATCAAATTATTTCTAGTATAATTGATCATGGTTATAACTACAACTATATCAACCTAGAGCTTGTTGAAAAATGCAATTTGGTTAAGGAATTGCATGAAGAACCATGGTTGGTTCAATTGGGAACCAAAACAAAAAGAAATATTAATCATTGGGTGAGATCATGTGCATTTGGGCTCAATGAAGTTCCCACAACAAAAAAAAAATGAATTTATTGCCATTAGGTGCATACGACATATTATGGGTCATGGATTGGTTGTACTTGCACAAGGCCAAAGTGGATTGTTTTGAAAAGGAAATTAAATTCTTAAATGAGCAAGGATAAAGAAGAGTTTTGCAGGGAAGGAAAAAAGCCTACTTAGTGAGGTTGATCATGACTATGGAAGCTAAGCATAGTAGCAGAAATGAATGCTTGTTTTTTGTAGTGCAAGTCTCTAGTGATGAGAAGGCTAGTAGTGACACTCAGAATGAGGAAAGTGAACTACTTTAAAGGTACCAGTTCTGCAATAGTATGTAGATGTATTTCTAGTGGATTTTATTAGACTACCTCCTTAGAGAGAGAGAGAGAGAGAGAGAGAGAGAGAGAGAAATTTTTCTATTGACATCCAGTACTTGGAGAAGCACCATCATCCAAGGCACCATATAACATGGGTACCCATGAGTTAGTTCAGCTAAAATTGTAGAACAATGAGATTCTAGACAAGCGCTACATAAGACCAAGTCTGTTACCATGGGGAGCTGTAATAATCTTTGTAAAGGTTAAGAATGGAACCCTTACATTATGCATTTATTATAGGAAATTAAACAAGGTGAACATAAACAAGATGTACCCATTACCACATATTGATGATATCCTTAATCAGTTCAGGGGATCAACACTCTTCTCGAAGAATGACATGAGGTCAGGATATCATCAAGTAATGATCAAGGAGGAGTACATTCCTAAGAATACCTTCTAGGCAACATATGGACATTATGAGTTTGTAGTGGTACCCTTTGGGCTTACTAATTCCCCGCAACTTTCATGTTTTGGCATCCTTATTTGGAAAATTTTGTCATTGTATTTGTTGATGACATATTAGTGTACTCAAAGGTTGAGGAAAGGCATGAAAAGCATCTAGTTCCAGTATTACAATTATTAAGGGAAGACAAGATCTTTGCAAAGCTCAGAAAGTGTGATTTCTTCCAATCACAGATAAACTATTTGGGGCATATTATCTCCAAGGAAGGGATATTAGTTGATCCATAGAATATCAAGGTCATAATGGAATGGCCAACACTGAAGAATCTTAGTGAGATAAGATAATTCATGGG
The DNA here is from genome assembly GCA_031772625.1 of Pinus tabuliformis. Lineage (NCBI taxonomy): Eukaryota > Viridiplantae > Streptophyta > Pinopsida > Pinales > Pinaceae > Pinus > Pinus tabuliformis. The sequence continues at coordinate 1,799,395,759 of CM062819.1, forward strand.
ATTGGAAGGTTATTATAGGAGGCTTATCTGAAACTTCTCCTAGATAGGCCATCCCATCATCTCCTTACAGAGAAAAGGAAGAAATTTGGGTGGACAACTAATGTACAACAAGCTTTGAGCAATTGAAATAGTTGCTCACAAATACACTAGTGTTGAGGAATGTAGATTAGAACAAGTATTTTTTGGTGTGCACAGATGCCTACGAGGAAGGGCTTAGTGGAGTTTTGATGCAAGAAGGTCGGGTAGTTTGTTATGAGTCCAAAAATTTGAATGATCATGAGGTGAATTATGTGACTCGTGATCTACAATCAGCAACCATTATTCATACATTGAAGATGTGGAGATGTTACCTCCTTGGCATGAAATTTACTATTATTATAGACCATAGTGGGCTCAAGTATTTTATAGATAAACCAAAGTTGAATGCAAGACATGCTACATTTTTTTCCATACTTAGTGAGTTTGAATTTGAGATTAAGTACATCAAAGGAAAATAGAACATGCTTGTTGACACGCTTCGTAGGAGGATTGATGTGAATCACTTGGTAGTGAAAATATCTTATGAAATGGACCTAGTAGAGAGGGTCAAGAATGTGGAACACCTCGATGAAAAATATCAGCAAATGACAGAAAATCTACAACAATATGGTGGGGATGAGGAATATCATCTCATCGACGATGACCTAATTACATTCAAGAACAAAATTTAGGTGCCAAATAGTGATGAATTGAAAAGGTTCATGATGAGAGAGTTCCATGTCAAGTGATATTCAAGCCATCTAAGTTGAAAAGATACTCTCAGACATTAAAATGTTCTACTATTGGCCAAATTTGAGGAAAGAAGTTGCAGGAAGGACAGCTAATTTATGAAGCTGGGAGGTTGTGCAGATAGTTGGGGAAACAAGCAGAAAATTTGACTTCTGAAAGGAAGGAAAAGGGAGAAGGTGTTCAATTCAATTTTTTTTAGAATCAAGGAGAAGAGCAAGAGTGAAGGAGTTTCCCGAAAAAGAGAAGCAAATACAGAGATATCAATTTTTGGTTGGCAAGGTTGGAGGAAGAATATCTCTCCTAGGTGAGGAATAATGGCCTCTCGATTCCCTATATAGTTAGAGGGTGGAGATGACCTTTCTCTAGAGTCGCTTAATGGCTCAGGTGGAGGGTTGTTCCTTGGAATCTTGAAAGGAGGATCTCTGAAGTCTTTCTAGCATGGCTAGAAAGACTAAAGCAATTCTATTTTTAGATGATTTATAATGCTGACTGGTGGCCAACAGACTTGGTTTCCCCTCGGGGCAAGTTGAGGTCACCTCGTTAATCTATGTGGAGTAAATTTGTCTAATATATAATAGAAAATGAAATGGTCATGCCATGCTTAACAAAAAAAAGAAAAATTATTAATAATAAAAAGAATTCATACACATATATATATATATATATATATATATATATATATATATATATATATAACTAACATGTGTAACAATATTCTTATCCATGTAAATTGACTCCCACTTTATTATGTAAATTCCTAATCTATAAATAAGCTTCAATATATTATTTTTTCCTAATAAGACATGCTCATAAAAAAAACTCATCATTTCATATTACACTTGTACTTATTTATATATGTTTTTAATTAATAATTTTAATTTAAATAAAGCAAAAAAAAAATACAAATACTTTTAAAAATACATCTTAAACTTTAATTATATATGGTATTAAAAATATTCATAAAAATATTCAAAATTATTTTCCAAAGTAAAATTTCTGCCCTCCAATTATTTAATAATTAGTTATGAAAACCTATTCCATATAAACATATGGATCTCATAATAAACGTGACCACACGAGATGGAGCACTAACTTCATTAATTCTAATCACCTTGTCGCTACAGTAATGCTTCATGCAAGCTAGGAGGAGCATTAGAAAGCAAATTCTGCATGTTGTGAGCTGTACACGTAAAAAGAGTACAACATTTTATAAAGTTTTTAAACTTTTTATAAAGTTCAAATAATAATGCATGTTTGGACGGAATGCAAATCAACGTACTGAGCCCATTGTCGATCGAATCTGCATCGAATTTTTTGACAAGTGAGACGGGTTTGCGAATAATTAATTTATGGATCTATGAACTGTCCACACGAATTCTTCTGATAAAGAATATGTCCACTGGGAACACAACGGCACTGATGTTGATGTTGACAACGCACATTGTTTGTATTCACAGATGCGATGAGCGGATATAAAAATGAAACACAATAGTTTATTTCGTTCAACCTTCACTTTAAAACTGTACTCCTCCATCTATTTGCATTTGTGAGGGAAATCCTTACAAATTTAGTTTTGTTCTCATATTTAACTTTCCTGCCTTACCGTCTATTTTATCATCCTGTACGATGGCTGGAAAGTGGTTGTGCAGATTGATAGCTGGACGCAGCTCAGATAAATGCAATAAAGAACAAAAGAATCGACGCCAGGTAAGTTCGACCTCCGCCGTGAAGCCAGTAGAAGAAAAGCCGTCTCAATCTGTTTCCGGTTGCTCTTCTAATTTGCATTCGGCAGCAACAAGGCCTCAAGAACAAGATAATACTTGTCATGCGCACCGTCTTATTCACCATGAACAAGATAGTACTATTCAACGTTGCATTTATGCAGGGGTTGAAGATCAAGAAGTAGACAGGGCTGCAGAGGTTTTCATCGACAGGTTTCACAAGGACTTACAATTGCAGAGAACGCCGTCTGAAGCTCGATATTATGACTACCTGGCAAGGTCTACATAAACAATTTACAGTCGGATAGGCCAATGCGTTGGCCAGTTGGATTAGTAATGATAGAGATACTAGGTTTCGATGCAGGCCCATGATACTAAATTGTGCTGAATATTTTAAATAGTATCTTTCTTCTAAATAATGATATATAAGAATGTTAATGGCAATTCCAAGTGTTCTAATATTGTTAGTGTATCATTATTGTTAATGGCAATTGCAAGTGTTATAATATTGTTAGTGTATCATTTATTGTGAGTCGGAAAAGGCCATTTGTATTTGCTTCTGTATTTCAGCCTTTGGCGGAAAAAATTTAAAGAATATAATTATATTTCTCCGAAATGTTTCATTTATCATTTGAGACGTGTGATTGTGTTTTGGATTAAATCATAATTACTAATTTCGACTTTGAATTCCAATTCCCATTGCTATCGAAAAAAAATGGTTATTTGATTCCAATAGGTATAAGAAAAATTTGGCTACTTAAAAGAAAGATTTCAGAAATTTATCTCTTAAAGAAAATTAAATATATTATTTTTTAAGAATATTTTAAATCATTGAAATGGAGCATAATAACATTAAAAACCTCAAAAACTTTTTTTATTTATCTTTTTAATTATTAATATTACAAATAAAACTATATATTTATATTAAATATCAAATTTTTAATTTGACATTTAAAATAACAAATAAAATAATAAATTTTAAAATTTTTATATTTATCTATAACTTAATTAAGCCATAAATTATATAATACTCAATATAAAATATATTTCTATACGAATTTCGTATTAGAATAAAATATATAAATCCTAAATCATCAAGCATATTAGGTTTGGAATCAAGTCATATATTAAATATGTACAAAACATTCCTTGAAAATATACACTTACATTCTCAATTTCTAATTACTTATATACCAAATAAAATCAGATTTTATTTTAATTTATAAACTTCAATTTATAATATATAGTAACCACATCTATTATTTTATATAATACAAAATATTAAACGTTATAATTCTAAATTTACTGTGAAGGAAATCCACCATGAAAAAAGGTCATAAAATGAATATTTTTGTTTCAATCTAATATATTTATAAATTCTAAATTTATAAATTGCATATCACATATCACATATATGTTGTTACTCTCCTCTACATCCTAAGTCATAGAAAGTCATAGGTTTCTACTGATTTCGTTAAAAACCTGCTCAGAATTTCTACAAAAACTTTATTCCATAAAAACTCAACCAGCATTATCATTTATTAGCCTTAAGTGTATGTCATTTCCGGGATCCAGAAAGGGTTTCTGAAAAGTAAATAGGAGGCTGGAATTTATAATTCTGATTTGAAATCTGCGCGGTCTTCCCATATCAATTCGTGAACCTAATATCCCGCCCACCGTAACGAACTTCAGATCCACATGTTAATACGCAAACTCCAGCGGAACTATCGAATTTTTTATTTATTTATATTTTGCCAAATTTGCTCATTATGAATTAAATGAGTTGCTTTTATAGTGATTTTTTTTAAAAAAAATTGGTAGGTTTTTCTCTAAAATTTGACAAAAATTTATTGAAGTCGCAAGTTTGATAGGTAATTTCTGCACAATTTAAGTGCCCTAAGAATTTTTAAGAGTACTGAATCTATATATACACTCAAAAAACAAGTTTAAATAACACATCAAAATTTCAACGGACCAAATTTCAGCACCAAAAAATCCAAAAAATCACAATAAAAATAACTCCTAAATTAAATAGTTAACCAATACAGAGATACCCACTGTCATACAAAGCATTCTAAAATCGTTGAGTGTTATCTTATCTCTCAGTCGCCTTCTAAAATCATTCAATGCTCCATCTATTACCTGACTGGCCATCCCTTACTCGACCTGCCTCCATGTAATCTAATTCTTCGGAATTTTTCATTTATAATTGAAGTAATTAGTTTTTTGAAATGTGTGATTGTATGATCTGGATAGAAAACTGGGCAAACTATAGCTAATGGATATGGATATCCCATAATTTAATACTTACGAACATTCACTTACTTATATACAAAAGCAAGCTAATTTTATATTCCAACAAAATAATAAAAATCATTGATCGTCCACTCTTACAAGGCCTGCTTCCTTCATTTCACGTTGCTTGAATTTTTGAATTATGCCGTCACATACACATTCTCTGAACAAATGCATGGCAATATCACATGGTTTTTAAATTTGGCCATTAGGAAATTAAGAGGCAAAATAGAGAAATGAAAATCTAAAATCATGGCTTAGTAAGAAGTACATATTTTCCTAAGGTGGAAAAAGAGAGTACGATTGGCATGTTTAAGAAATCTGGTTAGCTAAGCCAGAATCGGAATTTTAACAAAAACATAAAGTATATTTAAAGAAAATAGAATGAGTTTCAAACTCGGTTCAATCATGTTAAATGGAAATCAAACCACTATAAATTTGAACATTTTGCCACTAGGTTTATATGACATTTTAATTGGGATAGATTAGTTGGACAGGGATAGGGAAATCGTTAATTGCCTTGATAAAAATGTTACTTGTACTTCAGAAGAAAGAAGAAAAAAAAAAAAAAAAGAGAACAAACTCAAATTCTAAATGGCATACCTAAGCTTGCTTATGTGTGCCAAATATCTGCTCTACAATTAAGGAGAGATCCAAGGAAAGGATCTCAATTGTTTTCCATTCAAGTGGAGGACCACTCAAAGGATAAACCAACCAAATCCTTGAATGATTTAGAATTTATCAAAGATTATCAAGATGTATTTCTTGATGATATTCTTAGTTTATGACTTAGTAAGAGAGAGATAGTTTTTCTATAGACTTAATACTATGAACTAAACCAATATCAAAAGCACCTTACAAGATGAGTGTGTCAGAATTCATTATTTAACAACATAAAGTCCTACCATGGAAGGGACATGATGGACAGTGCATCAGAATTCGAGAAATTAAGATTATCCAGAGTGAAACCCTAAATAGAGCTCTTGGACAAATCATTAAAATCTGGAGAATATCTATAGAGCTCTTGGATAAATCATTAAAATCTGGAGAATATCTACTAACGCATCGCCTGATGATGGATTCACTTGTCCGAAACGCTGGGTTCACAAAAATTTATAACAAGTCATCCGTCCTCTATCTAAAACTATCCTCACCTGTATGGATCCATTATTTAACAACATCAAATCCTACCATGGAAGGGACATGATGGATAGTGCATCAGAATTCAAGAAATTAAGATTATCTAGAGCGAAACCCTAAATAGAGCTCTCGGATAAATCATTAAAATCTGGAGAATATCTATTGACGCATCCCCTGATGATGGACTCACTTGGTAGTCTGAAACGTTGGGTTCACAAAACTCTATAACAGGTCATTCCTCCTCTATATAGAATTAATGTAGTTAAAAATGTAATTATAAGAATTACTAAACAAAAGCTACATCAGATCCATTGTTTCACCATCTGGTGCACTAGTCCTATGTGTCAAAAAGAAAGATGAGACATTTAGACTATGTATGGACTATCAATATCTAAATAAATCATCAATTAAAAATAAGTATCGCTACCCAGAATTGAATATGTATTCGACCAAGTGTGAGGGCGACTATGTTTTCTAAAATAGATCTTAGATCAGGTTATCACTATTTTAGGATTAAAGAAGAAGGAATTCAACAACAAATTTTTGAACTTGTTACAAACACTAAGAGTTTAAAGTGCTTCCTTTTGGGCTTACTAATGTGCTTGCTACCTTTATGTTCTTGATGAATAGCATGTTTAGTACGTTTTTGGAAAATTTTGTGTCAATATTTATAAATGACATTTTGATTTATTTAAAAACACCAAAAGAGCACAAACAACATTTAGAAATAACACTACAGACTTTGTGTGAACATTAGCCATACGTTAAGTTCTACAAATGCGAATTTTATCGAGAAAAGATACAATATCCTAGACAAGTGATATGTAAAGATGTGATAGCAATAGATCTGAAAAAGGTAAAGACCTTTCTTAATTGGAAAATTCCCAAGGATGTGGAAAATTTGAGATCATTCATGGGTATCACTAGGAGGGAATTCCTAAATTATCATACCCCATAATCTCTCTAAAAAAAGAATGGATGCAATTTGGGTGGACTCAAAAATGTCAAGAAATCTTTGAAAAGTTCAAACATTTACTTATTGTTTCACTTGTACTAAAAATAGAAGAACATGATAAGGATTCAAAAAGAATGGATGAAATTTGGGTGGACTCAAAAATGTCAAGAAAGCTTTGAAAGGTTAAAACATTTACTTACTTTTGCACTTGTGGTAAAAATAGAAGAACATGATAAGGACTTTGTAAGGAATTTGTAGTATGTATTGAAACTTATTTAGTAGGCATATGCACTGTGCTTATGCAATACGATCATGTGGTGGCTTATGAATCTCACAAACTAAAATAGCATGATAGAAACAATCCAATTTACAAGCTTGAGCTAGCTGCAGCAATCCACACACATAAAATGTGGAGACACTACTTTATTGGTAATAATTTTACCTTAGTTACTCATAATGTAAGTTTAAAATATTTTTTCAACCAACCTGGTATTCAGGCAAGCTAAATGGATGGCGTGCCTAAGCAAATATTATTTTGACATTAAGTATATAAAGGGAAAATAAAACAAGGTGGTGGATGCACTAAGACAAAGTTTGACATGAATTTGTGAAGTAATAGTGAGTAAATTTGAAACAAGTTTAATTGAATAGATTAAAATGGTAGCATTGGAAGATAATAATTATAATCATGTTTATAGAAATCTGTAAAAATAAAAAATGTTCAAAGGAAACAACTAGATTATATAGTTAATAAAAGTGGATTATTAACAGACAAAGAAAGATTTTATGTTCTAGATGTGTGGCTAAAACTAATAAATTAATATTAGATTAACACCACAAGATACCCTTCGCAACTCATCTCAGTTATCAAAAAATGATTATAGCTCTTAAAAAAGAATTTCATTGGTCTGATATGAAGAATGAAGTAGTTAAATACTTCGAATGGTGCCAAAAATGTTAAGAAGAGAAAGTGGAACACCAACACCCACTATGATTATTAATTCCCATTCCTCTACCAGAATGGAAATGGGAGGTGATTTACTGGGTTACCAAGATATTGAAGACAACACGATTCTATTATGATTGTGGTAGAAAAGTTGTCTAAGGCTTCCCATTTCATACATGTTCATTCCACATATAGAGTCGTATAGGTGGTAGAAATCTTCATGAAATAAATTTTCAAACTTCACACAATACCAAAGACTATTATATCATAGAGAGATGCAAAATTCACTTCCAATTTTTGGAAGGAATTTTTTACTAGAATGGTTATGCAATTAAGTTTTAGCACTACATACTATCCACGAACTGATGGGAAAACAAAATGTGTTAATTAGATCATTGAGTACATGTTACACATGTATGTAATGAAGCAACCCATGATATGAGAGGACTATCTATGTTTGATGTAGTTTGCCTATAACAATAGTTATCACGAATCACTCACGATGAGTCCTTTCAAGATTTTTTATGGAAGATAGTGTCATATTCCCTTAAGTTAGATTCGGCCATAAGGTAGGATTTTGAAGGGGTCGGATCTGCTACAGGAAATCAAACAGCTAGTGGAAAATATCGTGAAAAAAAAATCTAAAATCACCGTAGGACAAAAAAAAATTATGCAGAATTAAAAGGGATACAAATAATTTCAAGTCGATGAACACACATATATTAAAGTACAACCAAAGAAGAGTTCCTTAAAATTGGGGAACTATTCTAAATTGGCCCTTCAGCTTTCTGGTTTGCTTGAGATACTATCTAGGGTATGGTCAATAGCCTACTAGATAGCACTACCGACCCACATTAGTGTTCGTAATGTATTTCATGTGTCTCTTTTCAAAAAGTATATTCATAATCATGCTCATATAATTCATTGGAATGTTGTACATGTCGAACCTAAAGGTGAGTTCCAGGTTGAGCCTCTACAAATTTTAGAATGGAGGGAAACTACACTCCATAATCGAGTCATAACGTAGGTTAAAGTGTAATAGAAACACTTTTAGGCATAAGGAGGCCACTTGGGAAATGGAAGATGAAATAAAAGAGGCATTTCATGTGGTGTTCCAAGGAAAATGGAAACACAAAAATGACGAGGACTTTGTTCCTTTTTAAGGTGAGGGGAAATGTAATACCACTGGTAATGTTATTTTTATGACTTTTATATTGAGCATGCAACTAAAAAGTCAAAGTGGGACAAATGACATGATGTGGCAATGTAAATATTTATTTTGGCTAATAAAAAGAGAAATTGTTTTTGTATATTACTATTCCTGAAAATATATTAAACACTATCATGTGACATTATAATCTTAAGTCCAGGGAAAACAATTGAAATTAGTTATGTCCAAGAAGAGGTAAGAACAAAAGAAAAGAAATCCTCCTTTTTGTCATTTAGTTGAATTGCTGGCAAGGACATACCACCAAAACATTCATGATTGGAGATAGATGTCATGGAGTGGAACTTGTGTAAAGAGGACCGTGGTAGATAAAGTCATTCAATTTTGCAGAGAAGTGAAAGCGAGAGAGAAAAAGTAGATCACAACCCCAATAACTAGCAGGGTGTCACTAAAGAGTTAAGGAGGTGAACTTGAGAAAATGATCCTAAGTGTTTTCCTAGCATCTAGGAGTAGAGATCGGGGAGATCTATTAAGAAAAATAGTTCATGGTTGGGAGGAACATGGAATCCTTTTATCTCTATTCATGGATTCTCTAGATAAGTATATAGTACTACCTAGAAATGAATCTTTTATTTACACTCTTTTTGTAATTTAGAACTATGAGCGTACTTTAAGTAGGATATCTTAGTGTAATACTTGGTTTTTTCCTCGATGTATTGAGAAAGTGGGTGGATGTGTCTTTTTCCTTTTATGTGAATGATATATATATATATATATATATATATATATATATATATATATATATATATATATATATATATATATATATATATATATATATATATATATATGGACTAATTTGTTGGAGGAAACAAAAGGCTCATAGACAAATTTCACTTTACCATGTCCAAATATTTCTTTAATATAGGTGATGATGATGACAATCACCATTGGTGGATTCTTGATCAACTTTACAACCATGTAGGTCTCCTTCTTCTGGAGCTTAGATTCAAGATTATCCACCACTAACATAGTTATAATTTTCTCTATGATTCCTTTCCACTAGTCACTTCATCATCAAATACATTTTTTTCTTCTTAATAGGAAACAACTCACATAAGATCAACATTGCATTTCTAGGTGAGACACCTATTTTCCTTATAACTATCAATTTCATTTTTCGTGTGTTATTTTTTTATGTGAAACAATTCTTATGGATGAATTAAGTGACTCTTGGACTCTTAAAAGGAAAGAGTCCTACCAAAACTGAGTAACCCTTCACACCTTATAACATTATCCCATTCGAATAATGGCTATATTCTAGGCTACATCCATCCAATGTGACAATGAATTTCTTCAAGCTTAGCAGTAGTTTTTTCTGTAGTGTGATCACCCATTAGTAGAAAAAAGGTTAATGATAATTAACTCATCAACCCTACTTATTGGTAAGGATGCATGAACCTAGAATTCATGTTCCACACATTCATAGTACAAAATTTTATGGTTATGGTGGTGTTTTTGAATGGAAGAAATTTGGTAGCTCCATCTAATGCCTATTTCAGATATAGTGCTTATGTTATGCATTGCCTTCCCTTTGCACATAGGTATACATGATAAAATTTTCAACTAGGGTTGAGACCATGATGCTATTTTATTTTTCCAAAACGATGATGGAACTCCCACAGAACACCAATATGAGTTCAAATACTTAAATGTCCATAAAAACATTAAGACATGGTGAACATTATCACTTTCAAATTTCACTAGAAGCTACTACATTACTTTAGCCTTGTATGCCCTCAGGTACAAATAAACCAAAGTGACATAAGTGGTAGCACTGGTAGTGTTGAATTTGTTTTCTAGTATTCCATCATAATAAGCTATCAATTTATTCGCACGATAGTCCAATAAAAATAACAGGTGGATGAATCTCATGTCCCTATCACTTATGTAAAACAACATCTACTGCAGGAGTCGAAAACCTAATGTCATAATGAAAACCTATTCTAATGGGTTTCATGGTAGAATGTATCTCATTAGTTCCTTTGAAAACCCTAGTTCCGTGCCCAAAAGAAGTTTTTGACTCCACACATTATCAACAAAAGAATTTTTCTGATAACCATGCACAATGGATTGTTTTGTTGTAGACAATCCATTATAAGACCTCTATAGAAGTAGGACAATCCATTTTGATCAGTCACAACATGGAAATGAAGAGGTTAGGACAAATTAAGAAGAAAGATCGGTTGAACAAGGGGGAGTAGTTGATTGTCCAGATTGGATGGATACTCTGAGAAGCCCAAGGGTTGAATTTATAAGATTCAAGGTATATAATGAGATACTAGTGAGATATCAAGAGAAACAAGCTGAGAAAAATGTAGTCATCTTGTAAAATTTGTAGAGACAGAGGCAACCTGAGATGAGGGCTAGTAATAGGGACATGAGGAGCTGTCGGGAGTCATAAGTGAAAATAGATGGTGAAGATGGTAGCAGATCTAGGAAGAGGAATAGGAAATAAACTAATGATAATGTGCAAGGAGATGCACCTTTGAGAACCCCAAGAGGAAGAACCAACACATATGTGCATCACTCTAGCAAGTCATCTAGTTCTACTATTAGAAGTCACCATAATCATCATCGACAAAGAAAAGAAATGGATTACATGCCTGAGGAATTCAAGAAAGAAAAGACGCCCACATTAGATGGGGATATGAATAGATCAGAATAGTCAGAAGCTTGGTTCCTTGGCATGATTTTTTTTTCAGAATCCATGACTATTGGAAAAATATGAAAGCTAGGATTGTTGCTTACAACTTGAAGAGAAACACAAATGCATGGTAGGAATATTTGAAAAATGCTAGAAGCATTGTTGAGGGATAATTGACTTGGGATGTATTTGAAAAACTTTTAAAAGACTAATATTTGTTTAAGCACTACTATGATGGCAAAGAAAAAAAGTTCTATGAACTCAGGATAGGGTTAATGATAGATGATGAGTATGTTACTAAGTTTTTGCAACTATTGGGGTATGTGACATATCTCAAGGATGAGAATGTTAATATTCAAATATTCATTAGTTGGTTTTGCAATGATATTCAAGGACAAAATTGAATTATCAGAATCCCACACTCTAAAGGATGCCATTAAGAGGCTAAAACACTACTATGAACAAGAAAAAGATAGACCAGAAATTAAGAATGACTAGAGGGAAAGGAATAACACTGGAAATAAGAAGAATTGGCCCATGAAATGTTCAGAAAAGAAGGAATGTAATAACCTAGCCCATGTAAATCAATTTAAGCAGAAATATAACATTGTTTCTAAGGGAAATATGCAACATCTAACATTAGACAAGCACAAGCTTGAAAATCATAGGAAAAGAGACTATCCACGCCAGAGAAAAGTTGGACCAAATATTTACATCATCCAAGAGGCTCACATGGTGAGTGATGTAGATCGGAGTTTGCCATGAATTTATGCAATTGTAGACAACCATAAGGCATCCATCATTCAGATGGAAGGTAAGCTTTGTAATCAAATTGTTTCTATTCTAGTTGATCCTAGTTCTAACGACAACTTGATCAGCACAGAAACAATTTCTATAATGCAAAAACAAGCTCTTTTGAAAGCTCAGCAAGTGTGATTTCCTCCAATCACAAATACACTATTTTAGGTGTATTGTCTCCAAGGAAGGGATATCATTCTATTTAAATAAGATCAAGGTCATAATGGAGTGGCCAACACCAAAGAATCTGGGTGATATCATGTCATTCATGGGATTGGCAGGTTATTATAGGAGGGAGAGAAAGGGAAAGAAATTTGAGTGCACAACATAATGTATAGCAAGCTTTGAGTAATTGAAATATTTGCTCAGGAATGCACCAGTGTTGAGGATTGTAGATCTGAACAAGGATTTTATGGTGTGCACAGATGCGTGCAAGGAAGGGCTCAATGGAGTCTTTATGTAGGAAGGTCAGGTAGTTTGTTATCAGTCTAGAAAGTTAAATGAAGAGGAGGTGAATTATGTGACTCGTGATCTAGAATTAGCTGCCAACATTGATGCATTGAGGATGGAGGCATTACCTCCTTCACAGGAAATTTACTCTTATGGCATACCATAGTGGACTCAAGTATTTTTTTGAGAAACCCAAGTTGAACACATGATAAGCTATATGGTTGGCCATACTTAGTGATTTTGAATTTGAGATCAAGTACATCAAAGGAAAAGAGAACATGGTAATAGGAGGATTCAAGTGAATCACATGGTAGTGAGATTGAATTTGAGATCAAGTACATCAAAGGAAAAGAAAACATGGTAGTAGGTCGATTCAATTGAATCACTTGGTAGTGATAAGCTCTTATGAAATGGACTTGGTGGAAAGGGTCAAGAATGTAGGACAACATGATGAAAAATATCAGCAATTGAAAGAAAAGTTGCAACAAGATGGTGGGGATGAGGAATATCATATCGCTAATGATGAAATAATTATATTAAAAAATATAATTTATGTGCCAAATGGTGATGAATTGAAAAGGTTCATGATGAGAGAGTTCCATGTCAATCCATATTCGTGCCATCCAGGTTACCAAAAGACTTTCACGGGCATTAAAAAGTTCTACTATTGGCCAAATTTGAAGAAAGAAGTGGTTGATTGTTTTGATAAATGCATAGAATGTTAGCAAGTGATGGTTGAATGCAAGCATCAAGCAAGATTGTTGCAGCCCAAACTCATTTCATAATGGAAATTGGAGGTGATCTCCATGGATTTCATCACATTTTTTCCTAGAACCTCTAGGAAACATGATGCAATTATGGTGGTTCTTGACATATTTAGAAAGGTGGCTCATTTTTGAGTAGTCAAGTTAACCAACTTGGCTAGTGGGGTCGAACAAATTCATAAAAGAGATTTTCAGATTACATGGAATTCCAAAGAAAAATATTTTAGACAAGATACCAAGTTCACTTCAAAATTTTGGAAGGAGTTGTTTGTAAGTTTGGGGACATCGCTGGGATTCAGTAAAACATATCATCCACATGCAGATCGAAAAATAGGGAGGACAACTAGTATCCTCGAATACATGTTGAGCATGTATGTGATGCATAAACCCAAGAAGTGGGAGGAGTATCTTCCACTTGTAGATTTTTCATATAACAATGGATACTAGGAATCCACAAAGATGAGTCCATTTGATGCATTGTTTGGGAGGAGTTGCAATACTCCTATCAACTAGATTGTTCCAATGAAGAGAGTGCATATTGGGCCTAACATACTCAACGAAATGGAGCAAAAAATTCATATCATCAAGCAGAATTTGAAAGTGGCATAGGATAGGCCTAAAATTTATGCAAATCAACATAGGGTGCATAAAGAGTTCCAAGTAGGGGCACATGTTCACATGAGAATCAAACCCAAAAATATTTCGTTGACACCACAATATTGTGGGCCTTTTGAAATCCTCAAAAGGATCGACCAGTGGCATGCAGGATGACTTTACCTCCTTCAATGAAAGCTTATGATGTTTTCTATGTTTCTTTCTTAAAATATATGTATAGGATTTTATTCATGTGACTAATTGGTTTTTGCTATAGGTGGAACCTGAGGTTGAGTTCCAACCAAATAATTGTGCGTTTTAGACCAAAGGAGTCTCATGTTCCGAATTCTAGCCATAGAGAAAGTCAAAGTGTAGTGGAAGCACTTTAGGACTAAGGAAGCCAATTGGAAAATGGTTGATTTGATGATGTCTATTTATGCATTTTTCTTAGATGGTTCAAGAAAATGTATATATAATTGTAAACATTGAATAGATTTGTACATATAAAGCTCCACAAAATAATATGCATTTTTTTTCTTCTTTACTTCTTATTTTGTTTTGTGTTGCATATGGACAGAGAACACCAAGGGCAGTGTTCCCTCAATCGGAAGGGGTTTGTGATGACCATAACCATGGTTCTCTCATGAGCTTAAATATAAATAATGTTACACGAAAATTAAAAGAGACTGAGTCAAGGGGCACAAATTCCAGAGATGAGGAGGTTGCTTGCTTGGGATTTTCAAGGTTTCCTTTTTGCAAGAAATCTGAACTGGCTATGACAACCATTAAAGGTTGGTTGGCATGTTTTAATGGATTTTCTTTCAAAATTTAATTGGGTTGTAAGAGAAGTATGCAGGGCCATGCTGCCTTGGAAAACATTACAAGGAGAGAAGGTCGAGTAATTTATGAAGTTGGGAGGTTGTGTATATAGTTAGGGAAAAGGAAGAAAAGTTGACTTCTAAAAGGAAGGAAAAGGGAGAAATATTTTGACTCATTTTTCTTTAGAAACAAGCAGAAGAGCGAGTGCAAAGGAGTTTTTCTTAAAAAAAGAAGGAAATACAGAGATATCAATTTTTGGTTGGCAAGGTTGGATGAAGAAGATCTCTCCTAGTTGAGGAACAACGACCTCTCAATTCCCTATATAGCGAGAGGCTGGCGATGGTCTTTCTCTGGAGTCCCTTAATGGTTGGGGTAGAGCATTTTTTCTTGGAATCTTGAAAGGAGGATCTATGAAGCCTTCTTGTTGTGTGGTTTTCCAATGGATTGTTGAATTCCCCAAGGTGGTTGGAACCACTTTGTTGTTGTTTAAAGGGTGGAGACTTGTTACTCTAGACTCCCTTGACATTCTTGGGTGGGGAGGAAATCTTTGCATTCCGCATGTGTATTGGATGGTCATCATTAGATAGTTGGAGGGTGGAGAGTTGTAGCAACCAATGAGGACTAGATCAGGGGTGGTAGCTACTAGTGAGGACTGGTTGCAACTATCCATTGTTGGGTGGAGAGTCCTTGTTTGAGACTTAGCTTCCCAAACACCAATTTTCAATCTAAGATAAGTCTCTATAAATTTAACCCATGCTATTGAATGTACTAGTATGTGTTATGTCTGTTAAATGAAGTTTGCATTGATTTCCTAAACAATTCATAGTCTACTATTGTAAATGGAAAGGAATGAGACTATGTTAAATTTTCGTGTGACTGTGATTTTTCTCTAATTGATGGTGTGCAAGGAGACATACATTTATATTAGTGTCATAGGAGCTTAGTGTATACAACCTTGTAGTCAATGTGAATAGCGTAGGTGAAGGAATGATAACCTAGTCGATTAAATAAACACTTGACTTAATTGTTAAGATGAAATGATGCAATTTTTGGGCACAGTGGTTCTGTGGAGGGAAACCTGCATAAGTCTCCCGACACCACTTAAAATTACGAGAATGAATGAGGCTTTGAGATGGATGGACCTCATTATAATAATTGTAAAAATACAAATAATTCAGATACTCTTGATTATGTGTTGTCAACATTGGCTTAATCCCCATAATTCATGATGGAGGCGCCATACATCCCAGTTTTCCTTCAAAAAAGCTTGTGTGGATGTCTCCCACAGGGTGAGTGTCAGAGAATAATGGAGGAGAAGCATTGAGATGACATGACTAGGATAATGTTTCCCAAATGTTCCTCTAGAGGCACAAAAGGGGAGAGGTCAAGGAGAGCATCAGGATGACGAAATCGAGATGACATGTTCTGGAGGTTCCATTCTGTAGGCGCAAAAGGGGAGAAGTCAAGGAGAGCGGCGGGACGACGAGACTGAGATGGAATGTCTCATAGGTGAAAAGGTGGAGAACTCAAGGAGAGAACCGAGATGGCGATACCAGGATGATGTGTCCCCTAAGGTCCCATCCCAGAGGTGGAAAGGAGAACATGTAAGGAGAATCATCGGGGTGGCAGGACCAGGATGAGGTGGCAGGTCGACATCATGGAAGAGGTTGAGAGATGGGGCCCATACTTTCATTATGTGCCTATCATCAACTTGTAAGTGGTTTTGAAAAATCTAATATTGCCTTCTCCAACACCCGCTCCAATGGTTTCGAAAAAGGTGATGGAGGATATCGAAACTGGTCCTAGTTGTAGATTTGGAGATGAGTAGTTTTGGTAAACTGCTGTGTATGCCACCCCCTCCCTTGTTAACATCTATGCATGTTGACCCATCAAAGTGCGTTGATATGGATCTTGTGTAGTGTGGGTTGTCGATTGTTAAATTCTACATGAGGTGTAACCTTGGTGGGCCCTGGGTGGACACTGGTGAATGCCGGAGCATAGCAACATCATAAACCATTATAGGTCCCAGTGATATAATTATGGTGTATAGTCCATTAGTTGTGGTATCATGGCATACAATAAGTCCATGACATATTGTAACTGCCAATAAGAAGTAATTTAAATATAAATAATTTGGAAGGGCAAGACACCAAATAATGTTAATATCTACACACACGCACACAAATACTCTAACTATTTATACATACATGTAGTCAAGTTATAATACTTGGGAGTAGAAGAAGAGTGGTATCCATAATTATAGAATTCATACCTTTAAGGGACAAAAGATAAAAGACAAAAAAAAAAGTATCCCGGTCTTCTAACATCACATGAAGAATTGTATTAGCGATAAGAACCCCAATAGAGCAAGTCGGATGTTGTTACACCGAGCACCACTTATAACTATAAGATAAATATTATCACAAAATCTTGATTTTTAGTTTTTTAAAATTGAAATTTTTAATCAAGTGTTCCATTCATGATTTTAAACAAATTTTGAAAAAAATGTAGCTTCACTACCATCTCTAATTTAAAATATTTTTATTGATAACTCAATTTCTCAATACTATAAGATAGAATATAAATTTGCACATTCTAAAACTAGCTCACATCAATAAAACATCAAACCATAATATGTATTAAAACATTTCGGTATACATATCAAGTTGTTAAAATTAAAAAAATCATAAGAATTAATTAAATTACAATTTTATTTAGAATAATAATAGTTCTTATTAATGATAAAAATAATTCATATATAAGTTAAACACACACACATATAAAACACATGTAACAATATTCTTATTCATGTAGATTTATTCTTACTTATTGTGAAGATTCCTAATCTTTAAATAGATTTTAATAAAATATTATTGGTTAATACTATGACTTCTTAATAAAATGTACTAAGAAAACATAACCTATTTCATATAACATTTGTACTTGTTCATATAATTTTTTTAATTAATAAATTTCATTTAAAAGAAAAAATAAATAAAAATACTTTTGAAAATAAATCTTAACCTCTAATTATATATACTATTCAAAATATCCAAAATTAATTTCTCAAAATTATTTTTCTACCATCAATTATGAAAACCTATTCAAAATAAAAATGTATAGCTCATAATAAGCATGTCGCATGATCGGATAAAAATGTATAGCTCATAATAAGCATGTCGCATGATCGGATGACATAAGACTTCAGGTCAGAGTCTGAGTTGGTTGAGCGACAAAAAAAAACTATAGGCTACCGTTGATAATAAGCGTGACCACATGACATGGAGTACTAACTTCATTAATTTTAATCACGTTGTGGCTACAGTGATGCTTTATGCAAGGTGGGAGGAGCATTAGAAAGCAAATTCTGCATGTTGTGAGTTGTACACGTGGAAAGATTGCAACGTTTTACACTGAAGGTGTTTCTTCTTGAATCGGTTCACTGCCCACCATCGTCTACCTTTCTGGTTTCCCCTGTTGCTTCGAGAAAACAAGTGTCACTATTTACACCATCGGATTTGTAAAGAACATTTCCGCACACTTTTGACCATGCTCTTATAGTGTTCATGAATTTCCCTTTGGCTTGTGCACACCGTGAAGGACAGGTAAAGGTTTCTGTCCACAACTGGCAACTCGTGGTCATCATCCAGCACTTGCCGGAAGTAACTTGTTGAGGTTGCGAAGAAAATGGTGGACACGATGATGTGGTTTGGTTTCATTCCAGTTGATTGCATTTTTTAAAAGAGTTCAAGGGCTTCCTTGTAGAGCCCATGTTACACATGTCAGGGAAGAATGGTATTTATGAGACCAAATTCGGTTGAGAAATATTACTAAAGACCTTGCACACATTGTCTGCCTTGTTCTATAGCTACACATGCTCCAAGGATGCTCGTAAAGGAGTATTGGTTTGGCTTCATGCCTATGGGTTGCATTTCACATCAGAGCTTCACAACCTCTTCATTATCTTCCTGAGAATATCCTGCAATCATCAGTGTCCATAGGACAATATCTCGTAAATGGATTTTATTAAATACACAACGTGTATTTTTTATACACTCACATTTTAAATACATGTCAGCAAGGACACTCCCGACAAAGATATCTGATGCAATCTAGTTTTAAGTATATACTATTGTATTCCATTAAGCACAATTCTTATAAAAAGTAGCAATACCAAAGATATATTCTATAAACTTCAATGCAAACATGAGAGACATATATAAAGAATATAGATTGTAGAGATACATATCACAATAGGCAGCGCAAAGCTCTCTAGTCACAGTGAGAACATGGATGTGTGGAGTTATACTTGAGGCTAGCGAAAACAAAATAAATAAAAAAAGCTAAAATACTTGGAAAGCAATACAAAAAAAAGAATATAAATTCCGGAGGAATTGAATTGGTGAGGATTTAGGAATTCGTCCTTGAGTTTGAGCAAAGGTGCCAACCAACAATAGTAGGTTTCCTTAATTAAGGGAAGAAATATAATCTATTTTTAATAGATAACTTGAAAATTTGTTGAGTGTGGATTTCTTTTTATTTACATGGTGATATTCAAGATAAACTGGATTATATATAAAATTAAAATTTGTAAAAACAAAATTGGACATGGTTACCAATATATTTATTGAAAATTCAAAATATTAAGTTTTTAGTTATATTTATTGAAATTCAATAGATTAATTTTAAATAGAAAAAAGGTAAAATCTTTCAATTTTTTAGTTAATACTCAATAACAAATTTATATATTAAAATATATATTTTTAACTTACTGTTATAATTATCTAAGATATTCCCTCCTAATATATTCACACAAATAGAGTATTTATAAATTCCATTTGTCAACATGTTATTTGATTTTCATTATTATTCGTGAGAGTAAAATTCATATGTTTTGGACAAATTAAAATGCCTTTCAATGTTTTGTTACCATGGAGTTTTCCACTTTTTCTAGCCAATTTGTTAATTAATTTCATTAATTTTAAATTTTTATGGATGCTTGGAGTTAGCCTTGATATTTTCCAGCTCAAAAAAATATACATAAAAAACTAAAATACTTGGCAAGCAATACAAAACAAATAATATAAATTACTAAGTCATAACTTGATTTGTTTAGTTTAATATGATAATGTTAACTAATTTTCAAATACTTGTGGGAATGCATAACCAATCTAATATTGTAGTGTTAACTAATCTTTCAAATACATGTGGGAATGCATGACCAAATATTAAGAATGTATTGTTTTTTGTTATTGTAAAATGTATTCTAGTTCAGACCATGGGATCCACATTTCCTTGAAATCATTTGAGCATTTTCTGATTCAGTGGAATTTCTTTAGACTAGGGATTCACATTTCCCTGAAATCATTTGAGCATTTTCTGATTTAATGGAATTTCTTTTAAGGCAATATAATGGAATATAACAAAAAAATAAAGAGAACCGTTAGTATCTTACATCATGGTAGGTGTTGTACATTTTGAGGTCCACCTTTCTGAGATAAGGGGCTCCATTCATGCTCACTTTCACATACATAGCGCTATCAAAAGACCCATTTACTGTAGGTGTTGAATTAGCAACCAAAGTGTTTTTCTTGATATATTCAATAATAAGAGTTTCACTTGAATATAGGGGAAAAGCTTATCCATGCTTTTATTAGAAATGCTCGGGTTAGAGCTAAGGTTCATGATGTTGCATATTAAATATAATCATTTATCTCTTTGTTTTAAGAATTACAAGGAAATGATGAACTATTTTGTTTTTAAGATAGTAGCAGCATGCATACCTTGAAAAAGGTCATTGAAACTAGGGATTTGAAAATGGTTCTTGCAGTAGATATGAATTACAAACACGATATAAGACATAATGTTAAAAGAAATTATTGAGATAAATGGAGATAAACCATAGTAGAGATGAGGTTACAACATATACTAAAGAGAAGTGCAAGACATAATGTTAAAAAAAAATTATTCAGATAAATGGAGATAAACCATAGTAGGGATGAGGTTGCAACATATACTAAAGAGAAGTGCAAGACATAATGTTAAAAAAAATTATTCAGATGAATGGAGATAAACCATAGTAGAGATGAGGTTGCAACATATACTAAAGAGAAGTGCACAAAAAATAAAAAATGTTGTAATGATGAAGGAATGATATTGGCCTTTGTGGTTAAAATATCTAGTAGCAAATATTTGGGGCACTACATTCTCAATATTTAAATTTGTAACTACAATTGCATGCACAATTCACATATTTTGGCGATATTTCATTAACCACAAAACTTGCTACTTCAAACACAACGATGAAAGACAAATCTTCCCAAACCTTGCCCACATGATGTTCCTGAATTTTCTATACCTTCGATGTATCTTTGCACCTTTAGGGACAATTGCTAGTTATATAGTTTTTAAACATTTTAAAATGTTGTAATTACACCAATATGCATTATATATGGTGAGGTTTTTAGTGGTGACACTGCTGAGATCCGTCGTCTTTGACACAATAATCAGCACATATCTTCCATTATATACTGACGAATCATCTTGACAACAGCTGAATGTGGAAGGGCTGAGAAATCAAATTAAGTTGAGAAAACACTGAGGATTTATCTCTATCTTCCCAAGCAAGAATACTTTCATAAGAAAATTGTAGAGAAAACGTGACTTTTCTGTGTCTATTCTGCAGAATAACACTGTAAACACAACAGCTGATATTTAATTATATGTGATTCTAAAACTTGAAAAGAGTATCAAATGCCAAAACAAATATTAGAACTAGTATTTAAGCACAATATCATGGTGGAATGAAGTTTCACAAGAATGAGATTAACATGAGGCTCTCTCTTAATGATATCACACTTCTCTTTCTATCATCTAAATATTTATTATTAACCATGTTTTTTTTTGTGGGTGCAGGCTACTTCATGGACATCTTCTGTATCACTTTTTCTGCTAAAGCATAAAATGGCATGATTTTTGTTTGACTGATATGTAAAGGCGAAGAGAAATTTGTATATGCACCTGAGATTCAAGTGACTTTATATTGGATTAAAAAATTGAACAGTTATTTTGCAGACTCAATAATACATTAGCAAATTACTCGTATGGTACGAAATTAGAATTATGAAATTGTTTATTTTTTCTTTGCAAGGTAGAATAGATTTCGGAAAAAAATTGGGAGAATAGCAACTCTAAACTTTTAAGCGAGGAAGATAACAAAGTTAATCCTTTTCTGATTCCTCTGACCAGCTGCAACTTATTTTTCTTGAATTTAAGAGTTTTTTTTCCTTCTTCGTGTTAACCTTTGGGAAATATAAGCTATAGTTTTCGCGTTATTTGTCATATGAAAGTTCACATGCAGTGATTGGCAACAAATATCCTTAAGGTTAAACTGTGGGACACTTCATTCATTCATTCCCGAAGGAAAAAGCTTGAATTCATGTCAAGCATCTCATGCAGAACGTAAATAGGAAAACGCTTGAATTCATGTCAAGCATCTCATGTAGAAGGTAAATTCGGGAAGGTTTGAGATATATGTCATGAATTGTTTGGCGTGGTTGCAAAATTACTCAAATACTTTCTTATCCCTTTATAGGTTTCAGGCTTTGAACACCAATGAAATCCATTGACAACAAAGTTACTTCGAAATAAAATTATGGTATGTATTTGATTTATTTTTTACACTTGGTTAGAAAACAACTAAATTACCATTTATATGAAATTATATATGATTTTGTTATTGATTATTTTCAATTTCCTTTTATCTTTTTACAATTTAATATAATGTATAAGAGATGTATAATGCAATTTCTATTTAATATATTTTCAAATTTAGCAGATGGGCTTTATGCCCCATGTACATCATATGCTTTATGTCCCACATTCACAAGATTTTCAATCAAGCGGTCAAAAGGGTTCCCTAAACCATGGACTCAAAGCCTCATTATCCTCATTTTTAAAAGTGGGGATACAAATAACCCTTCTAATTATTGGACAATTATGATCAACCCTCTCCTAGCCAAGTTATATGGTATTATTTTGGAAAGGAAGTTGAGAATATGGCTTGAAAGTGAAGGTAAGCGGGCTAAAGGCCAAACGGTTTTTAGAAAGCAGCACTCAACAACAGACAACCCCGTTACACTTAGGATCATTGTGGAGGTACGTCGCAATGATAAATCCAATCTCTTTTGTTGCTTTGTGGACTTTAGAAAGGCTTTCGATATGGTTCCTAGAAACAACCTTTGGAACAAATTAGAAGAGATAAAGGTTCCTTTTGAGTTGAGAGTTGCTGCTATAACATTATGCGAGAATGTAATTGCCAAGTTAAAGAGCAATGAGTGGTGGTCGAAAAATATTAAGTGTAATATCAGAGTTAAACAAGGTTTCCCCCTCTCCCTTACCCTATTTGGCATTTACATCGACAAGCTAGAAGGTTGTTTAGAGGAAGCAGTATGTGCTGCCACAATCTTAGCTGGGATAGTCATCATTCTTCTTCTTTATGTTGAAGATATTGTTCTTCTCGCAAAGTGCCCATCTGATCTTGATAAGAAACTTATACTTCTTAAGGATTTCTGCTCTTCCATGAGTATGATTGTTAACACTCACAAAATAAAAGCTATGATTATCAAATCCAAGAAGGACACTTACGCTAATTTTATGTATGACAATGATAACTTGGAGGAAGTGTCTTCTTACAAGTACCTAGGAATTGATATTCATCACAAGCTCAAATAGAACTATAGCATTGAGAAAAGGATTAATGGAGGATGGAAAGCTTATTTTGGTCTTGAAAATAATTGTAAGATGACAAACCTTGTAATGTGGGACAGAAAGAAGTTCCTTTTTGAAATTTTAGCCACTCCGGTTATCTTATATGGATGTGTGTTTTGTGGTTGTAGCATCTCTAGAAAATCCTAGAGAAAGATTGAACAAATCCAGAAGCGTTTTATAACGTATAACCTCAAAATTAAAAGAAACACACCCTATCCTATTCTCCTTATAGAAGTGGGTGTTTCCCTTATCGAGAGCCTAGCTATGACTAGGCTTCTGTTGTACAAGCGCAAACTCAATAACATAGGAGACCATAGACTTCTAAGCTAGCTTTAAATTCCAACCAAAACCATCTAAGGCTCAAACGAGGTTGGTATAAAGACACCAGGGCCTGGTTAAACCATTGGGAGATCGACGAGAATGTTGCATTGCAAAACATTAATAACATTAAAAATATTGTTACTTCTAAGTTCAAAGAGAAATGTGGAGTGAGAAAGATTTAGCAGCTAAAAGAAAATTAAGATAGTATAAGGAGGTCATCAACCCCACCCTAGAAGATCAAAAGTGTCTCTCTGTTTTAACTAGCTCAAAGAAGAAAATTAATATAGCCAAGATTAGAATGAACTCTGATGAGCTCCATAGTGAAACGGGTCGTTGGGCAGTTCCTAAAACACCATGGATGGAAAAGTTCTGCCATCTCTTTGAGAATACGAACATCGAGGATGAAAATCACTTCCTCTTAGAGTTTAGCCTTATTATTTATATTCTATTCTTTGTTTAATTTAATTATTAATTTTAAGTAATTGATATTATTCATCATTAATTCTTATTTTATGTTCTTTATATTTTAGATTATTTAATTAATTCTTATTTTAAATCATTAATTTTAAGATTTCTTATATTTAATTCACTCTTATTTTATTAAATAAATTATTTTAAAAATATCTTATTTTACTAATTAAATTAAATTAATAACAATAAATAAAATTTTCAACTAATTCCTAGTCTAATTTTTTGTTTTGATTAATTTTTATTTGAATTATTTTCCTCTTGTATTGTAATTCTACTTTAATTTTTGATTATCATTAATTCCAATTTTCAATTACTAAATATTATTTAAAAAAAAAATTCTGATTTATTATAAATAACTTAATTATTAATAATTTTTAAATTTGGATTAATTATTAGTTCATTTTTAATTTATTCTTAATTTATATATATATATATATATATATGAGACAGTGATCAGATTTATTCTCTACAAATTAACCTAACATATATTTTTTTCATTTTATCTTATAAAAAAATAACCATGCAAAACGTTGCAGGGATCAATAACATTACACAGTTCACTTCAAAAATCTCCAGCGATATTTAAAATAATTGAAAAATATTTCTATATATATAAAATTAAAAAAACATTAAATATAAAGAAAATTTTGATAATATTTTACTAAATCAATTAAATTATAATAACTAATTTTTTTTATTTAAATTAATAAAATATTATATATTAATAAATTACCAAATAATAAATTTTTAAAAATAACTATGCTCATAAAAACAAATAATTTATTTATAATAAATATATTAAAATATCATATATTGATGATGATCATGATGATGGTTAACGTCTACTAAGACCAAACTTTGGTCTATCGGACTTAAAGAAACAAATTATTTAGTTTGATGTAAGATGTTATTGCTATGCTCAAAAAGCTTGGAGAGAAGCCTTTCGAGCTCACCATAATTTTGACATCGTAAGAGGCTAGGAAGGTCAGTATTGTGACAAAGATTATGAAACTAAGATCTAATGTGGTTGTATGCGGGGCACTCTGATGCAAGAGCATCCAGCTCCGAGGAGACAGAAGGTGGTGGACTGTCTCATGGAGAGGACAAGAACAAGCAAAGAACACATGCATAGCTGGACAGGTTATCAAACTTTTCATTTGTTTCACTTTTCTTTATTATTTGTTTTATTTCCCAGAAGGTCGTTAAAGACCATAGAAATTGCAAAACTGTGAATTGTTTTAGTTTAGGAATTAATTAACAGTAAATTAGCATTTTAGTGAAAGAAACTGGTTGACAGTTGTAATAATTCTGGTTAGACACTTCAACTAGAAGTGGAAGCAGTTATGCTTCCCAGATGTTAAAAACAGAGGGAAAAAGATAGTGAAAAAAAAACCCCTCGCGAGAAAGAAACACAGATACATTCCTCTGAAATAAAATTGTTTTTTTTAAGAACCACTGCTAAATTAATTCATCCGGTTGATATTATCTATGATTAACATCCATTGAAATAAGAGTACCGTAAGCATACAATTACAGTGAGCATATAATTGAAGATAGTAAGCTGTAACGAATAGAGCACGCGCTGCTACAGGAGGCTATTTCCACACAGAAAGGAGGACCGACAACTGACATCGACAAAAGTGACCAGGTAACGAATATACAAGTTTTCATACCCTTTTTTACAAAACATATAGTTGTTGGAAACGAAAGTACAGTGATTTCATTTAACTAAATTATTACAAATAAAGTGCATAACAGAGGTTTTCTGAGCATAAAACGCTCACCAAAACGAGTTTCATTTACAAACGAAACCGCTCCAAGCAAATAGATGCCACAAACAGGCTAACAGAACCGTAAACGACAGAGGACAATACAGTTCATTTGCAAACCCAAGTAACAGTGAATATTTACAGACAAGCATTAAATGACAGAGCAGAATATTGTTCGTTCATAACCCAGGTGACTGTAACTATTTACAGACGAGAACTTCAATTTCTTTACAAACTAACAAGCAAAACAACGCCGGAAGGACCCTACCCGATATATAAGGCTTGAGGGTTTCAGGTTATCTCCAGCAAACGTAGGGAGTATTAACCCTCGGCGACCAGACACCTGAAACAACCTGCAAGAACGAATGTGGACGCGGATTAACACAAACCGAAGCGAGAAAAACAAATAAGAAGAAAGCCAGCAAATGAACGAGCCATAACCTATGGCTCTCACCTAAAGTTGTAAAGGCAGCGTTGCAAAACCAACCGATACCCATAACCTGAAGAACAAGGGATGAATTTGTCAGAGCCTGAAACAGAAGTGAAGACAGAGTCTAGCATCGAACCAGAGCTTACCTCCGAGACAAGGTTGAAACAAAGTGGTTTACTGAAGCGTGGAGCCGAAGGGAGCCTGTCACAGAACCAGTCACAAGTTAAGAGTTTGTGGAATGAACCCATTTGATAGAAAACAATTAAAGAAACAGTAAATAAAACGCATGATGGTGTAAGGAACCAATGGCATGTCGCCCTCACAGGAATCCCAACGCGCAGAATAGCGAGAGGCCGGAGGCACCAGAGTAACTCGATGCGAGAACGAAGAAGCTGTAAGCGCAAAACCCTCCGCAGAGCAGAGACGGGGTTTAACACAGTAAATAATGAAATGACCAACAAAACCGAGGATTGGTTTGACAAAAGGCGGGAGTGACTTGACGGACAGAACCCACAGGTGGAGTTTCACAACCGGTACCGCCGGTTAAAACCCTCCGAAAAATCTAGAGGCCTGTACATTCGCATTTACACCAACGTCAATCGCATTAACTATTGCACAGTGAAACAGCTACGCCACGTTGGAGGGCTGGGCCATCAAAAGTGGTATCAGAGCAGGTTGACGAATAGGAGAAAATGGAGGGTGGTAGAGGAGGAAGAGGAAGAGGAAGAGCGATCCGGAGGATAGCAGAAGAGGGACTCCGCGAGGAGATTCGGTTTTTGGGAGAAAGATTAGCACTGGTAGAAGCTGGGGGAAGGAGGAACCCAGCAAATGATAGTGATGAGGATGTGGCAGAACCAGAAGATGAGGTTGAAGGGGTGACACTGGAACTCCGGTTATTAAAGTCAGTTTTGTTGTCCAGTCATAAGCCAATGCATGAGCTACCCACTTATGACGGAAGTCTGTCTGCAGATGTGTTATTGGATTGGTTGAGTGAAGTGAATAAATATTTTGAGTTTGAGGAAACCAGTGAGGATAAGCAGGTGAAGTTCGCCGCCACAAAGCTGAAAGGACATGCGTCCTTGTGGTGGGACAGTGTTCAGGCGGAAAGGAAGAAGCAACACAAACAGCCTATAAAGAAGTGGGCCAGGATGGAGGCAAAACTAAAGGAGAAGTTTCTGCTGAAAGACTATTAGATCATGTTGTATAGACAAGTGCAGAATTTAAAACAAAGAGGGATGACTGTTAAGGAATTTACAGAAGAATTTTATAAGTTGAACCTGCGAGCAGGGTACGTGGAAGATACCCCAGAAAAGACAGCCCGGTTTGTAAATGGGTTGAGGGGGGAAATCCTGGATGAAATCGGTATCCTCTCGCCCAGAACTTTGGACGAAGCTTATCAGTTTGCACTAAAAGCAGAGGAGAAAATTAACAGAAAACAGAATGCCAGGAGAGGAGGCGGAACTGGCAGAGGGAAAGGTAAGGTTTTTGGCAGAGGTAGAAGTGTAGGTTCCAGTGAAGAAGGCAATAGTTCTAAGTCTGCTGGCACAGCAGAGAGGGACAATAGCACTAGAGGAGGACGACCAGCTCAGCAAGGGCGAGGAAGTGGTCGGGGCAGGGGAACTGTCCAGTGCTATCGTTGCCACAAGTTAGGACACAAGTCGTATGACTGTCCTGAAGGTGAACCGGTAGGTGGAAGAGGAGCTTATGTTGCTCAGCCAGAGGATGTTGAGGCAACACCTCAAGAGGTGGAGAACACACCAGAGACGGGTGAAGCTTTGGTGTTGAATAAAGTGCTGTTAAAACCAGCAAAGGAAAATGCAGAACCTGACCAGCGAAAAGCTCTATTCCAAACTGTTTGCAAGTCACAGGGTAAGTGCTGCAAGCTGATCATCGATAGTGGAAGTACCGACAATTTGGTGGTAGTAGAGGTGGTGGAGAAACTGGGATTGAGAAAGTTGAAACACCCCACTCCATATAAAGTGTCATGGCTGCAGAAAGGAAACCAACTGTTAGTTGATGAACAGTGTGAGGTGGAGTTTCAGATAGGCAGGTATAAGGACAAAATTATCTGCGATGTTATGCCAATGGATGTCTGTCATATATTGCTAGGAAGACCCTGGCAGTTTGACAGAAGTGCAGTCCATGACGGGAAAACAAATTGTTACAAATTTGTCAAAGACGGGATCAAGCACACGCTTGTACCCATCAAAGAGGAAAGTGCAGCTGAAACCAGTGGGGTAAAAGCATTGTTGATGGCAGGAAAAGAATTTATAAAACAGATTGAGGACAGTGATGTAAATTTCGCTGTCATAAGAAGACCAAAAGCAGTGATATTGCATACACAGATTTCAGATTTGCCCGAGGAAATCCAAAAGATGCTGCAGGAGTTTGGAGACATTGTGGTGGATGACCTTCCGGATGAACTTCCACCCAGGAGAGGTATTAGTCACTGCATTGACTTTATACCAGGGGCAAGCCTGCCAAATAAAGCAGCTTATCGTATGAGCCCTAAGGACCATGAAGAAATCAGGAAACAGGTCCAGGAGTTGTTAGACAAAGGATTGATTAGAGAGAGCATGAGCCCCTGTGCAGTACCAACCGTTTTGGCTCCAAAGAAAGGAGGAGAGTGGCGAATGTGCACGGACTCTAGAGCCATTAACAAAATTACGGTTAGGTACAGGTTTCCCTTACTGAGAATGGACGATATGATGGACTGTTTGAGTGGGGCGGCTTATTTCTCGAAAATTGACTTGAAAAGTGGATATCACCAGATCCGAATTCGGGAAGGAGATGAGTGGAAGACAGCTTTCAAGACGAATGAAGGCTTATATGAATGGCTGGTGATGTCATTTGGGTTGAGCAGTGCCCCCAGTATGTTCATGCGCTTGATGAATGAGGTACTGAAGGAATTCATTGGGAAATTCATAATAGTTTACTTTGATGACATTTTGATTTTTAGTAAAACTAAGGAAGAACATTTCAGGCATGTTCGCAGTGTGTTGAGGAAGCTACATCAAAACAAATTGCTGATCAATCTGAAAAAGTGTACTTTTTTTCAGCGGGAGTTAGTGTATCTGGGTTTTGTAATTGCAGAAAATAAATTAAAGATGGACCCAGAAAAGGTGGTAGCTATAGTTAGCTGGCCTTCTCCGGGAAGTTTATTTGAAGTCCGCAGTTTCCATGGACTAGCAAGTTTTTACAGGAAATTCATCAGGAATTTCAGTGAGATCTGCGCACCTATGCTGGATATGATTAAGAAAACAAATCAGCCTTGTCACTGGACTGAAGCAGCGGAAAGAGGTTTTCAGATTTTGAAAAGGAAGATTACCGAAAGGCCGATATTGAGGCTGCCTGACTTCAACAAACCCTTTCAGGTTCGTTGTGATGCCAGTAGTATGGCCATTGGGGCAGTACTAAGTCAGGAGGATAGACCAGTCGCATATTTCAGTGAAAAGCTGAACGAGAGTAGACAGAAATACTCAACCTATGACAAAGAGTTCTATGCAATTATACAAGCGTTAAAGCATTGGAGACATTATCTGTTAGGTAATGAGTTTGTTTTATTTACGGATAACTCTGCATTACAGTACATTATGCAGCAACATAAATTGAACCATAAGCATGCAGCATGGGTTGAGTACTTACAGAATTTCACGTTTGTACTAAAACATATTAGTGGGCAAGCAAACAAGGTGGCAGATGCACTGAGTAGAAGGACTCTACTCTTACAGGAAGGTACGATGCAGGTTTTAGGCTTTGAGCACCTGAAAGAGCTGTATCAAACAGATGCCGATTTTAAGGAGGCCTATGAGGCTTGTCAAAACCCTCTGTTGAGAAACAGCAGTCTGTGGTTGGACTATAATTTATAGGAGGGATTGCTGTTTAAGGGAGGACAGCTGTGTATTCCCAACTGCTCTATGCGAGAAAACATTATTCAGGAAAAACATAGTGGAGGTTTGGCTGGACACTTTGGTATAGATAGGATAGTAGCACAGGTACGACATTTCTATTTTTGGCCAAAATTACAGTGGGATGTGCAAAGGTACGTGAGTAGGTGCAAGGTTTGCCAACTAGCAAAGGGCCACAGTCAGAATACAGGTCTGTACTTATCATTACCCGTTTCGAGCCGACCATGGGACTCCGTCAGTTTATATTTTGTTCTGGGCTTGCCTAAGACATAGCGGGGTTTCGATTCAGTAATGGTTGTGGTAGATCAATTTTCAAAGATGGCGCACTTTGTACCTTAAAAGAAGACCAGTGATGCTACTTATATAGCACATTTGTTTTTCACTGAGATTGTTCGACTACATGGGCTTCCAAGGTCCATCATTTCCGACAGGGACGTAAAGTTCACCGGTCATTTTTGGCGAAATCTGTGGAAAAAGTTGAACACCCAATTACAGTTTAGCTCCGCTTATCACCCGCAGACAGACGGCCAAACTGAAGTGGTAAACAAGAGCTTAGGAATTTTGCTTCGGAGCTTAATAGGCGAGAATGCACGGACGTCGGACCGTGTACTAGCTCAAGCGGAATTAGCATATAAAGATTCACCTAATCGCAGCACCGGTTATAGTCCTTTCCAGATTATGTACGGCATGCATCCACACAGAGTGCATGAATTACGAGATTTGGGGAAGCTTGAAAAACGAAGTACTGATGGGGAAGATTTCGCGCAAGCAATGAGTAACTTACATGAGCAGGTAAAGCTGAAATTACAGGACAACAGTCAAAAGTACAAACAACGGGCTGATTCAAAGCGTCGGGAAGTTCAGTTTAACGTTGGGGATGACGTCCTTGCGTATTTACGGAAGGAGCGATTTCCGAAACGGGAGTACAACAAATTGAAGTATAAAAAGATCGGTCCCTGCAAAATCATTCGCAAATTTTCTGCAAATGCCTATGAGCTGCAGTTGCCACCAGGGATCGGTATTTATCCCATTTTTAACGTGGCAGATCTGTTTCCTTATGTCGTTGATCCTAGAGACGATACAGCAGCAAAGCCACCGCGGGACACCAGTTGTGAGGAAAGTTCATGGATGAGGGAGATGCCAGTGGCACAACCCCTGGAGATCGAGAAGATCCTTGACACACAGGTAGCTAGGCGCACACGCAGGAAGGAATATCTGCGGTATTTGGTCAAGTGGAAGAACCGTCCGGTAGAGCACAGTTCGTGGCTTAACGCAACACAGATATAGAAAGCAGGCTATTCTATCGACGATCTCATGGAACGGAGCCATGACTTTTTGCCACCCCGGAAGCCTGATGCAGGAGCATCCAGCTCCGAGGAGACAGAAGGTGGTTGACTGTCTCATGGAGAGGACAAGAACAAGCAAAGAACACATGCATAGTTGGACAGGTTATCAAACTTGTCATTTGTTTTACTTTTCTTTATTATTTGTTTTATTTCCCAGAAGGTCGTTAGAGACCATAGAAATTGCAAAACTGTGAATTGTTTTAGTTTAGGAATTAATTAACAGTAAATTAGCATTTTAGTGAAAGAAACTGGTTGATAGTTGTAATAATTCTGGTTAGACAGTTCAACTAGAAGTGGAAGCAGTTATGCTTCCCGGATGTTAAAAACAGAGGGAAAAAGATAGTGAAAAAAAAAACCCTCGCGAGAAAGAAACACAGATACATTCCTCTGAAATAAAATTGTTTTTTTTAAGAACCACTGCTAAATTAATTCATCCGGTTGATATTATCTATGATTAACATCCATTGAAATAAGAGTACCGTAAGCATACAATTACAGTGAGCATATAATTGAAGATAGTAAGCTGTAACGAATAGAGCACGTGCTGCTACAAGAGGCTATTTCCACACAGAAAGGAGGACCGACAACTGACATCGACAAAGGTGACCAGGTAACGAATATACAAGTTTTCATACCCTTTTTTACAAAACATATAATTGTTGGAAACGAAAGTACAGTGATTTCATTTAACTGAATTATTACAAATAAAGCGCATAACAGAGGTTTTCTGAGCATAAAACGCTCACCAAAACGAGTTTCATTTACAAACGAAACCGCTCCAAGCAAATAGATGCCACAAACAGGCTAACAGAACCGTAAACGACAGAGGACAATACAGTTCATTTGCAAACCCAAGTAATAGTGAATATTTACAGACAAGCATTAAATGACAGAGCAGAATATTGTTCGTTCATAACCCAGGTGACTGTAACTATTTACAGACGAGAACTTCAATTTCTTTACAAACTAACAAGCGAAACAACGCCGGAAGGACCCCACCCGATATATAAGGCTTGAGGGTTTCGAGTTATCTCCAGCAAACGTAGGGAGTATAAACCCTCGGCGGCCAGACACCTCAAACAACTTGCAAGAACGAATGTGGACGCGGATTAGCACAAACCGAAGTGAGAAAAACAAATAAGAAGAAAGCCAGCAAATGAACGAACCATAACCTATGGCTCTCACCTAAAGTTGTAAAGGCAACGTTGCAAAACCAACCGATACCCATAACTTGAAGAACAAGGGACGAATTTGTCAGAGCCTGAAACAGAAGTGAAGATAGAGTCTAGCATCGAACCAGAGCTTACCTCTGAGACAAGGTTGAAACGAAGTGGTTTACTGAAGCGTGGAGCCGAAGGGAGCCTGTCACAGAACCAGTCACAAGTTAAGAGTTTGTGGAATGAACCCATTTGACTCAAAACAATTAAAGAAACAGTAAATAAAACGCATGACGGTGTAAGGAACCAACGGCATGTCGCCCTCACAGGAATCCCAATGCGCAGAATAGCGAGTGGCCGGAGGCACCAGAGTAACTCGACGCCAGAACGAAGAAGCTGTAAGCGGAAAACCCTCCGCAGAGCAGAGCCGGGGTTTAACACAGTAAATAATGAAATGACCAACAAAACCGAGGATTGGTTTGACAAAAGGCGGGAGTGACTAGATGGACAGAACCCACAGGTGGAGTTTCACAACCGGTACCACCGGTTAAAACCCTCCGAAAAATCTAGAGACCTGTACATTCGCATTTACACCAATGTCAATCGCATTAACTATTGCACAGTGAAACAGCTACGCCACGTTGGAGGGCTGGGCCATCAAAAGTGGTATCAAAGCGGGTTGACGAATAGGAGAAAATGGAGGGTGGTAGAGGAGGAAGAGGAAGAGGAAGAGCGATCCGGAGGATAGCAGAAGAGGGACTCCGCGAGGAGATTCGCGTTTTGCGAGAAAGATTAGCAGTGGTAGAAGCTGGGGGAAGGAGGAACCCAGCAGATGATAGTGATGAGGATGTGGCAGAACCAGAAGATGAGGTTGAAGGGGTGACACCGGAACTCCGGTTATTAAAGTCAGTTTTGTTGTCCAGTCATAAGCCAAAGCATGAGCTACCCACTTATGACGGAAGTCTGTCTGCAGATGTGTTATTGGATTGGTTGAGTGAAGTGAATAAATATTTTGAGTTTGAGGAAACCAGTGAGGATAAGCAGGTGAAGTTCGCCGCCACAAAGCTGAAAGGACATGCGTCCTTGTGGTGGGACAGCGTTCAGGTGGAAAGGAAGAAGCAACACAAACAGCCTATAAAGAAGTGGGCCAGGATGGAGGCAAAACTAAAGGAGAAGTTTCTGCCGAAAGACTATCAGATCATGTTGTATAGACAGGTGCAGAATTTAAAACAAAGAGGGATGACTGTTAAGGAATTTACAGAAGAATTTTATAAGTTGAACCTGCGAGCAAGGTACGTGGAAGATACCCCAGAAAAGACAACCCGGTTTGTAAATGGGTTGAGGGGGGAAATCCTGGATGAAATCGGTGTCCTCTCGCCCAGAACTTTGGACGAAGCTTATCAGTTTGCACTAAAAGCAGAGGAGAAAATTAACAGAAAACAAAATGCCAGGAGAGGAGGCGGAACTGGCAGAGGGAAAGGTAACGTTTTTGGTAGAGGTGGAAGTGCAGGTTCCAGTGAAGAAGACAGCAGTTCTAAATCTGCTGGCACAGCCGAGAGGGACAATAGCACTAGAGGAGGATGACCAGCTCAGCAAGGGCGAGGAAGTGGTCGGGGCAGGGGAACTGTCCAGTGCTATCGTTGCCACAAGTTAGGAAACAAGTCGTATGACTGTCCTGAAGGTGAACCGGTAGGTGGAAGAGGATCTTATGTTGCTCAGCCAGAGGATTTTGAGGCAACACCTTAGGAGGTGGAGAACACACCAGAGACGGGTGAAGCTTTGGTGTTGAATAAAGTGTTGTTAAAACCAGCAAAGGAAAATGCAGAACCTGACCAGCGAAAAGCTCTATTCCAAACTGTTTGCAAGTCACAAGGTAAGTGCTGCAAGCTGATCATCGATAGTGGAAGTACCGACAAATTTGAAACACCCCACTCCATATAAAGTGTCATGGCTGCAGAAAGGAAACCAATTGTTAGTTGATGAACAGTGTGCGGTGGAGTTTCAGATAGGCAGGTATAAGGACAAAATTATCTACGATGTTATGCCGATGGATGTCTGTCATATATTGCTAGGAAGACCCTGGCAGTTTGACAGAAGTGCAGTCCATGATGGGAAAACAAATTGTTACAAATTTGTCAAAGACGGGATCAAGCACACGCTTGTACCCATCAAAGAGGAAAGTGCAGCTGAAACTAGTGGGGTAAAAGCATTGTTGATGGCAGGAAAAGAATTTATAAAACAGATTGAGGACAGTGATGTAAATTTCGCTGTCATAAGAAGACCAAAAGCAGTGATATTGCATACACAGATTTCAGATTTGCCCGAGGAAATCCAAAATATGCTGCAGGAGTTTCGAGACATTGTGGTGGATGACCTTTCGGATGAACTTCCACCCAGGAGAGGTATTAGTCACTGCATTGACTTTATGCCAGGGGCAAGCCTGCCAAATAAAGCAGCTTATCATATGAGCCCTAAGGACCATGAAGAAATCAGGAAACAGGTCCAAGAGTTGTTAGACATAGGATTGATTAGAGAGAGCATGAGCCCCTGTGCAGTACCAACCGTTTTGGCTCCAAAGAAAGGAGGAGAGTGGCGAATGTGCACGGACTCTAGAGCCATTAACAAAATTACGGTTAGGTACAGGTTTCCCTTACCGAGAATGGACGATATGATGGACTGTTTGAGTGGGGCGGCTTATTTCTCGAAAATTGACTTGAAAAGTGGATATCAGCAGATCCGAATTCGGGAAGGAGATGAGTGGAAGACAGCTTTCAAGATGAATGAAGGCTTATATGAATGGCTGGTGATGTCATTTGGGTTGAGCAATGCCCCCAGTACGTTCATGCGCTTGATGAATGAGGTACTGAAGGAATTCATTGGGAAATTCGTAATAGTTTACCTGGATGACATTTTGATTTTTAGTAAAACTAAGGAAGAACATTTCAGGCATGTTCGCAGTGTGTTGAGGAAGCTGCAGCAAAACAAATTGCTGATCAATCTGAAAAAGTGTACTTTTTTTCAGCGGGAGTTAGTGTATCTGGGTTTTGTAATTGCAGAAAATAAATTAAAGATGGACCCAGAAAAGGTGGTAGCTATAGTTAGCTGGCCTTCTCTGGGAAGTTTATTTGAAGTCCGCAGTTTCCACGGACTAGCAATTTTTTACAGGAAATTCATCAGGAATTTCAGTGAGATCTGCGCACCTATGCTGGATACGATTAAGAAAACAAATCAGCCTTTTCACTGGACTGAAGCAGCGGAAAGAGGTTTTCAGATTTTGAAAAGGAAGATTACTGAAAGGCCGATATTGAGGCTGCCTAACTTCAACAAACCCTTTCAGGTTCATTGTGATGCCAGTAGTATGGCCATTGGGGCAGTACTAAGTCAGGAGGATAGACCAGTCGCATATTTCAGTGAAAAGCTGAACGAGAGTAGACAGAAATACTCAACCTATGACAAAGAGTTCTATGCAATTATACAAGCATTAAAGCATTGGAGACATTATATGTTAGGTAATGAGTTTGTTTTATTTACGGATAACTCTGCATTACAGTACATTATGCAGCAACATAAATTGAACCATAAGCATGCAGCATGGGTTGAGTACTTACAGAATTTCACATTTGTACTAAAACATATTAGTGGGCAAGCAAACAAGGTGGCAGATGCGCTGAGTAGAAGGACTCTACTCTTACAGGAAGGTACGATGCAGGCTTTAGGCTTTGAGCACCTGAAAGAGCTGTATCAAACAGATGCCGATTTTAAGGAGGCCTATGAGGCTTGTCAAAACCCTCTGTTGAGAAACAGCAGTCTGTGGTTGGACTATAATCTACAGGAGGGATTGTTGTTTAAGGGAGGACAGCTGTGTATTCCCAACTGCTCTATGCGAGAAAACATTATTCAGGAAAAACATAGTGGAGGTTTCGCTGGACACTTCGGTATAGACAGGACAGTAGCACAGGTACGACATTTCTATTTTTGGCCAAAATTACAGCGGGATGTGCAAAGGTACGTGAGTAGGTGCAAGTTTTGCCAACTGGCAAAGGGCCACAGTCACAATACAGGTCTGTACTTACCATTACCCGTTCCGAGCCGACCATGGGACTTCGTCAGTTTAAATTTTGTTCTGGGCTTGCCTAAGACACAGTGGGGTTTCGATTCTGTAATGGTTGTGGTAGATAAATTTTCAAAGATGGCGCACTTTGTACCTTGCAAGAAGACCAGTGATGCTACTTATATAGCACATTTGTTTTTCACTGAGATTGTTTGACTACATGGGCTTCCAAGGTCCATCATTTCCGACAGGGACGTAAAGTTCACCGGTCATTTTTGCCGAAATCTGTGGAAAAAGTTGAACACCCAATTACAGTTTAGCTCCGCTTATCACCCGCAGACAGACGGCCAAACTGAAGTGGTAAACAGGAGCTTGGGAAATTTTCTTTGATGCTTAATAGGCGAGAATGCACGGACGTGGGACCGTGTACTAGCTCAGGCGGAATTCGCATATAACGATTCACCTAATCGCAGCACCGGTTATAGTCCTTTCCAGATTATGTACGGCATGCATCCACGCGGAGTGCATGAATTACGAGATTTGGGGAAGCTCGAAAAACGAAGTGCTGATGGGGAAGATTTCGCCCAAGCAATGAGTAACTTACATGAGCAGGTAAAGCTGAAATTACAGGACAACAGTCAAAAGTACAAACAACGGGCTGATTCAAAGCGTCGGGAAGTTCAGTTTAACGTTGGGGATGACGTCCTTGCGTATTTACGGAAGGAGCGATTTCCGAAACGGGAGTACAACAAATTGAAGTATAAAAAGATCGGTCCCTGCAAAATCATTCGCAAATTTTCTGCAAATGCCTATGAGCTGCAGTTTCCACCAAGGATCGGTATTTATCCCATTTTTAACGTGGCAGATCTGTTTCCTTATGTCGCTGATCCGAGAGATGATACAGCAGCAAAGCCACCGCGGGACACCAGTTGTGAAGAAAGTTCATGGATGAGGGAGATGCCAGTGGCCCAACCCCTGGAGATCGAGAAGATCCTTGACACACAGGTAGCTAGGCGCACACGCAGGAAGGAATATCTGTGGTATTTGGTCAAGTGGAAGAACCGTCCGGTAGAGGACAGTTCGTGGCTTAACACAACGCAGATACAGAAAGCAGGATATTCTGTCGACGATCTCATGGAACGGAGCCATGACTTTTTGCCACCCCGGAAGCCTGATGCAGGAGCATCCAGCTCCGAGGAGACAGAAGGTGGTTAACTGTCTCATGGAGAGGACAAGAACAAGCAAAGAACACATGCATAGCTGGACAGGTTATCAAACTTGTCATTTGTTTTACTTTTCTTTATTATTTGTTTTATTTCCCAGAAGGTCGTTAGAGACCATAGAAATTGAAAAACTGTGAATTGTTTTAGTTTAGGAATTAATTAACAGTAAATTAGCATTTTAGTGAAAGAAACTGGTTGATAGATGTAATAATTCTGGTTAGACAGTTCAACTAGAAGTGGAAGCAGTTATGCTTCCCGGATGTTAAAAATAGAGGGAAAAAGATAGTGAAAAAAAAACCCCTCGCGAGAAAGAAACACAGATACATTCCTCTGAAATAAAATTGTTTTTTTTAAGAACCACTGCTAAATTAATTCATCCGGTTGATATTATCTATGATTAAGATCCATTGAAATAAGAGTACCGTCAGCATACAATTACAGTGAGCATATAATTGAAGATAGTAAGTTGTAACAAATAGAGCACGCGCTGCTACAGGAGGCTATTTCCACACAGAAAGGAGGACCGACAACTGACATCGACAAAGGTGACTAGGTAACGAATATACTAGTTTTCATACCCTTTTTTACAAAACATATATTTGCTGGAAACGAAAGTACAGTGATTTCATTTAACTGAATTATTACAAATAAAGCGCATAACAGAGGTTTTCTGAGCATAAAACGCTCACCAAAACGAGTTTCATTTACAAACAAAACCGCTCCAAGCAAATAGATACCACAAACAGGCTAACAGAACCGTAAACGACAGAGGACAATACAGTTGATTTGCAAACCCAAGTAACAGTGAATATTTACAGACAAGCATTAAATGACAGAGCAGAATATTGTTCGTTCATAACCCAGGTGACTGTAACTATTTACAGACGAGAACTTCAATTTCTTTACAAACTAACAAGCGAAACAACGTCGGAAGGACCCTACCCGATATATAAGGCTTGAGGGTTTCGGGTTATCTCCAGCAAACGTAGGGAGTATAAACCCTCGGCGGCCAGACACCTGAAACAACCTGCAAGAACGAATGTGGACGCGGATTAGCACAAACCGAAGCGAGAAAAACAAATAAGAAGAAAGCCAGCAAATGAACGAGCCATAACCTATGGCTCTCACCTGAAGTTGTAAAGGCAGCGTTGCAAAACCAACCGATACCCATAACCTGTTGAACAAGGGACATATTTTTCAAAGCCTGAAACAGAAGTGAAGACAAAGTCTGGCATCGAACCAAAGCTTGCCTCCGAGACAAGCTTGAAACGAAGTGGTTTACTGAAGCGTGGAGCCGAAGGGAGCCTGTCACAGAACCAGTCACAAGTTAAGAGTTTGTGGAATGAACCGATTTGACAGAAAACAATTAAAGAAACAGTAAATAAAACGCATGACGGTGTAAGGAACCAACGGCATGTCGCCCTCACAGGAATCCCAACGCGCAGAATAGCGAGAGGCCGGAGGCACCAGAGTAACTCGACGCCAGAACGAAGAAGTTGTATGCGCAAAACCCTCCGCAGAGCAGAGCCAGGGTTTAACACAGTAAATAAAGAAATGACCAACAAAACCGAGGATTGGTTTGACAAAAGGCGAGAGTGACTTGACGGACAGAACCCACAGGTGGAGTTTCACAACCGGTACCGCCGGTTAAAACCCTCCGAAAAATCTAGAGACTTGTACATTCGCATTTACACCAACGTCAATTGCATTAACTATTGCACAATGAAACAGCTACGCCACGTTGGAGTGCTGGGCCATCACACTCTAAGAGGAAGTGGTTTTCATCCTCGATGTTCCTATTCTCACAAAGATGGCAGATGCTTTCCTTCCATGGTGTTTTAGGAACTACCCAATGACCTATTTCACTATGGAGCTCATGAGATTTCTTTCTAATCTTCGCTATATTAATTTTCTTCTTTGAGCTAGTTAAAATAGAGAGATACTTTTGATCTTCTAGGGTGGGGTTGATGACCCCCTTATAATAACATAATTTTCTTTTAGTTGCTAAATATTTCTCACACCACATTTTTTTCTTTGAACTTCGAAGTAACAATATTTTTAATGTTATTAATGTTTTGAAATGCATCATTCTCTCTAATCTCCCAATAGTTTAACCAGGCCCTCGTGTCTTTATACCACCCCCGTTTGAGCCTTGGGTGGTTTTGGCTAGAATTTAAAGCTAGCTTAGGAAGTCTATGATCTACTATGTTATTGATTTTGTGCTTGTACAACAGAAGCCTAATCAGATTTCCCGGCGGGTTTTGGTGAGGATCGATCGATGGGCGGAAGGTTCTGGTACGACCAGGCGCCGTAACATGGCCTGAACGGGGTTCTTTTTTGGTGTAATGAGGCTGCAGGCCGGCATCAATCTTGCAGCCAGCCCTGCCTCCGTACCCCCTTTCGAGACTTGAGTCGGGGTTTTACATTTTTTATCTTTACCCCCTGTTTTATCCCCATCACAACTCCACAGGCGCTCTTCTCATCCCGCTCGTTTTTACCCTGAACCAACTTACCCTTCTCTGCCACTCGTTGCGAGGTCTTTGTTGCCGCGCCTAACTCCTTACACCAATCGCCTGTCACTTTCCTCCCGTCGTTTACCACCCGGACGGTTGTCTGTCGCCCCTCTATTCTCGCTCTTGAACGGCTCAACGACTCACCTGGCTATCGGCGACCGTCCCCGACTGTTACATGGTTCCGAGGTCACATTCTGTTCCAAGCAGCTGGCGATGGATCTTGACGAGGTGGACTACTCGGACTCTCTGCTGGCAGACGGTTCCATCTGGCGCTCCATGTTCACAACTTCTGGAGGTATGTACAGTGAAAGCCTGTCCACTAGTTTTGAGGATCTCACTCAATCGACGGATCCGACCCTTCTTGCCGCTCTCCAGCCAGCCGAACCCTCCACCTGGGCTCCCTTCTCTGTTCCATCGCCGGCATCCCTAGGGTTTCTAGCGGAGTGCCTCCAATCCTCCCCCATCGAAGCTGGCCCCTCAAATCTACAGGCTTCTCATCCCTTCCCCCTGCAACCTGACGCTCCCCTTGAAGGCCCCCCTCCTATAGCTCCCCTCCCCCTCTCCGCGGCCCCTGCCACATTTGGCAGCTACAACCCCATCCCCCCGCCTCCCGAAGGCTATCTCCCGCCCCTCTCGATCCCTCTCCCCCCTCCTCCGGTCGACGCTCCTGCAGGATCTAGGGCATCAGCAAACCCTAGCCATATGTCCGCCCGCCCGAAGAAGAAACAACGATGCTTTAAATCCAAACCTGAGGACATCATTCTGAGGCTTGAAGAAGACATCCAGTGGGGAGACGCGATGGATCTAGCAGACAGAGTACTTGTGGGATTCATCCGGGACAGAAAATACTCAGTGGAAAAACTGAAGACCTAGGCAACAGAAATATGGGGCCAATACCTGGCGGAAATCCCCTCGGTCCAAACGTTCGTGCGAGGCTGGTTCGCGTTGAGGTTCGCAAGGGCGGACCACACGAGCTGGGTACTGTCATCCTTCTAGCACTTTGAAAAAGCACCAGTACTTCTTAAAAGATGGACGCCCCTCTTCGACCTGGAAACTGAACAAATTGGGGTCGGGCCTGTATGGGTTAGACTCCCGGGCTTGCCACTTCAGTACTGGTCCGAGGACATTTTCCGGAGAATTGGAAACTCGTTGGGCACCTTCATGGAATCGGACAAATCTTACATTGCGACGGGGATGATGGCATATGCCAGGATTCTAGTCCACCTTGACACGAGAGGAGGCCTGCAGGAACATATCACTATACAGTGGAAAACATTCTCGAGGAAGCAGAAGCTCGACTATGAAGGGATCCCTTATCGATGTAGGAGATGTCATCAAGTGGGTCACCTCTACAAGGATTGCCCCCTTCTCAAAAAGGCTCAACAGGAATCCATATTGCAGGAACAACCCACTTCAGCAGGACCCCAAGCTCCTCAGGCCGCGGCAGCACCAAGGGCGGAGCACATCAAGACCTCAGACACAGTGGAGGCGCCGCTTGCACCTATGGGAAAAAAGCAGGGCAAAATCCCGATCAGGCCACCATCTCCTCCTCTGACGCGCTCAAGGGCAGCAAAGGGCGTCGTCTTTTCATCGGGTATGTCTCTTCCCCCTGTTAATTCTGCACCGCATCTTGCTTCTTCTTATTTATCACTATCCTCCCACTTGCCCCCAGTGTCTAGATCCCCGGCCCCTCATCCCCTTCGGCTCTTGACCTGGTGATGGGCTCTCACCTGCCCCTTCCCCCCTCAAAATCTCACCACCTCTATGTGACCTGCCCTCTCCCACAGCCTTCGACTTTCCTCTCCTCCTACCCCCTCTCCTCCGTCCAATCTCGTCCCCTCCCTTCACCCTCTCCCTCGGTAAATTCCACTCTGAGGTGCAAAATAGAAATAGTCGGACGCCATAGGCTTGGATGCTGCCCCCTCCATCCTCTCACACAAGCAGGGTAGAGGACGACCCTCCTATATTCACAAGGCTAAAGAACAAGCTGGGGACGAAGTGATCCAGGGCAAACAACACACCATTGAAAGGGTTCTTAGAGCAAAGGACACCCTTCCCCCCCCCCCTCCATGAAGCTCTTGTCCTTCAACTGCAGAGGGTTG
This sequence comes from Pinus tabuliformis, assembly GCA_031772625.1. Classification (NCBI taxonomy): domain Eukaryota; kingdom Viridiplantae; phylum Streptophyta; class Pinopsida; order Pinales; family Pinaceae; genus Pinus; species Pinus tabuliformis. The sequence continues at coordinate 1,799,438,944 of CM062819.1, forward strand.
GCCAGTCCCGAGAAAAAGCTGGCCCTGAAGCGACTCCTCCTTTCCGAGATGGTTGACATTATCTTCCTGCAAGAAACCCTTTGTAATGCTGAATCAGCCAATTCCATCCTATGCTCTTGGTTGCATGACTGGTCTTTCCATGCTATTGATGTCTCGGGCCGCTCTGGGGGCATTGCAATTGGGTTCAAGAATCGTTCGATAAATCTGAAGAACATATGGTGTGGTGAGGGCTTTCTGGGGGCGGACATATACTCTAAAGAGCTAGAGGAAGAGCTAAGAATCTTAAATGTTTATGGACCATGTCACAGTCGGGAACTCTTTTGGCGAAAGCTCCTCAGCTCCCACCTCCTCCAAAATGGGAATTTAATTCTTGGGGGAGACTTAAACTTCTCCATGGGCTTCTCAGAATCTTGGGGTCATATGGCACAGATTGATCCGCTCTCTGATTTCTTTGAGCAGCTGCTCGAGATCCACCAATGGATCGACATCCCCTTAGCCAAGATTCAATACACCTGGAGGAACAATCGGTCAGGCAACCAAAGCTTGGCCAGAAGACTGGATCGTTTTATCATCAAGGAGGCCTTTCACAACAGCCACCCAAGATCCAGACAATGGGTTGGCAGTGGAGGCTTGTCAGATCACAGGCCTATCTTTCTAGAAATTGGGGAAAAACAACTGAAGCAAAAAGCTCCCTTCAAGTTCAACTCCACATGGCTCCGGGACCCCTCCTACATCAAGCTAATATCCGACTTCTGGAAAACACACCCAATCCCTGAGGAGGAGGATCCAACAAATTGCTTTATAAAAAACCTCTCTGAATTAAAGGGACTATCCAAAGACTGGGCTCACAAAAAGAGGGAACAGGAAGACTTAATTATCTCCCAAGCAGAACAAGCAATTGCAGACCTTGATTCGCAGTCGGATGGAACTTTCAACTCCCCGGAACAGAAAGCCATGTATGGAACCCTGATCAATCAGAGATCCCAAATCCTCAGAGACAGAGAGGCAAGCTGGAGATTAAGAAGCAGAGCAATCTGGATTAGGGAAGGGGATGAAAACACAAAATTTTTCCACCATTTTGCAAATGGTCAAAAAGCGATCAACACTATCTGGGAGCTGCAAAATGACCGGGGACATCAAGTGAACAACTCCAGAGAACTAGCCTCAATGGCCACCTCACACTTCAGGAACATCTATGAGGCCCCGAGGGAAGCCAACCTGCTAGAGATCATGCGAGTTGCCGAGCTCTTTCCCAGGTTTTTTGATGACGAGGATGTTGAAGAACTCATCAAGGAGGCCTCATTAGGAGAGCTAGAAGCCACCATGCGAGGTTTCCAAAAAGACAAAAGCCTGGGCCTGACGGTTGGACCATCGAATTCTACCTTGCTTTCTTTGATCTTCTGGGCCAGGACCTCCTCAGGGTTATCAACCATTGCAGCCGCTCAGGAAAGATCCCCTCAGCCATCAAAGCCACTTTCATAGCCCTCATCCCCAAGTCCGACAAGCCAGCCTCTTACAATGATTTCAGGCCCATCTCACTCTGTAACTGCCTTTATAAGATCATGGCCAAAATCCTCGCAAATAGGCTAAAGCCCATCCTCTCGGCTCATATTTCCCCTGAACAGTTTGCTTTCCTTCAGCACCGCACAAGAGCTCCTTCACTCGATGCACAGCAGGAGTCTGAAGGGCATGATATTAAAGGTGGATCTCTCCAAAGCTTTCGACAGGGCAAGCCTGCTCTACATTCGAATGCTTCTTACACACCTGGGGTTTCCCTACTTGTACATCAAAAGGATAATGAGCTGTATAACTGAAGTGCCATATAGCATCCTCCTAAATGGCTCCCCCACACCCTTCTTTACAGCAGAAAGAGGTCTCAGGCAGGGATGCCCCTTATCTCCTCTACTTTTCCTGCTCATCATGGAAGGTCTAAGTCGATTGATAGGGACAGAACACAGGAGAGGCAGGATCACTGGTATAAAGATCACGGAAAATTGCTCTCTCACTCACCTACTGTTTGTAGATGATGTGCTCATTTTCTTAAATGGCAGCTTGGCCGACTCTTCGTCCCTGCAGTATGTTTTCGACCTCTTTCAGAAAGCTACAGGTATGATCATAAATATTCACAAATCCTCCCTCACAGAGATAGGTTGTACGCAACATGAGGTTTTTTACATCCGACACCAGTTCCCCTTCCCACCACACCAGATGGAGGAAGGGCTGAAATATCTAGGATTCCGAATAAAACATGGAGGATACAAGATTGTTGACTGGACTTGGATTATTGCAAAGGTGGAAAAGAGATTAAATATCTGGTATAACAGATACCTCACCAGGGCTGGAAGACTCACCCTCATAAAAGCAGTTCTGGAAGCAACCCCTGTTTACTGGATGTCATTGGCCTGGATTCCAAGAGGGATCCTTGACAGACTACAAAAGATCTGCTGCAGATTCTTATGGAAAGGGAATAAACAAGGAAGCCTCTTTGCATGGGTTAAATTGGATTCTATAGCTAGACCAAAGAAATGGGGAGGATGGGGAATAAAAAGGTTGGAGGTTTTTGCAAAATCTTTGGCAGCAAAGTTAGGATGGCAGCTCATCATCACTCAAAGCCTTTGGACAAAAGTGGTATATGAAAAATACATCTCCCCAGAAAACATATTCCGCTGGATCCGCAGGGAACACAGAGGGAGCGGAAGGCACTCCAATATATGGAAAGCTGTACTCAATTCTCTCCCACTGATCCGGGAAGGTCTAACATGGAGCATACACCAGGGACAAGCTGTACGCTTAAGAATGGATCCCTAGATCAGGTGCGGCAACGCCCATCGCCTCCCTGCACCATTAATTGCCTATCTCCAGGATTTGGACGTCCCCCACATAGCCCACATTGCAGACCATGCAAGCACCACCCCTTTCCAGCAAGCCTAGAAGTCAGCACACGATCTCCACATTCTGGGACAGTGGCGGCATGACTGGGAGACGTACATTGAAGCCCTCACACAAGCTCACATAAGGATAACAGAAGGAGAAGATGAGATTGTATGGGCACTCGCTAAAAATGGAACTTATACCCCCAAGGAAGGCTACTTAAAGCTCATACAAACTGCTCAGCCTGAAAATGTCCAGCCTTGGTGGAAAGCGCTATGGAAACTCAAAGCGGCCCCCAGAACGCGTATGCTCATGTGGACCATACTGTTCAACAAAATTCCCACTGGCGCAAACTTAATGAGACGATCATTCCATGGACCCTTCTGGTGTCATCTATGCAGATGCAATGAGGAAGACACCGATCATCTTTTCCTAACCTGCCCTATTGTCTCTGCTCAATGGTCCCTCATAACCTCATCCTCCCCATCCTTCAACAAATGGCAAGGACAGAACACATCAGAAGCCTGGCTGTATTGGCTAGAGAAACACAAAGGTAGAGAAAGGAACCTACCTCTCCTCATGTGCTGGGCTATCTGGACGGCTAGGAACCGAGCTATTTTTGACCATAGAGACCCCATCTGGCCAACCATCAGATCCCAGATCCTTGCCGATTATGAATTACTCCCGGAAGACCTCTCTCAGCCCCCCCTTAGAACCATCATCCCTGAGCACATTGACAAATCCTCCCCATGGGCCTATTTCGACCGCTCGGCCCAAGCTAAAGGCTGCAGAGGAGGGGCCCTCCTCTACCTCAGGGAGGGCCATTGTTACCATATACAGATGCACCTGGGAAGGGGCACAAATAACTATGCTGAATTGACCACTGCCAAACATCTTATACATTTTTCTCTTGAGAAAGGTTGCACAAAGCTACAACTGTTTGGAGATTCAAAACTTGTCTGCAACTGGATAAATAGAACTTCGCATTGCTCTGCTTTTTTGTTGAGTCACATTCTGGATGAGACACACAGGCTCATAGATTTATTTGAACATTTTGCTTGTCAACATATTTACAGGGAGCACAACTCAAGGGCGGACCTCTTATCAAAACAGGCAGCGAAAAGGCAAGAAGAAGACTGGCTGATACAGGAAGAGTTGGATGGACTTTTCCATCAACACTATCACAGACCTTTTTTCGATCCGTGCTCTCTCCGGAGGATATAATCATGGGGATGTTTTTTTCTTTCTATGTTACAGAACTATATACAGATTGTATTTTTTTGATACTTTTTCGGCACACTGACAAAGCTAGAAGACAGTAGCTACTGTTAACTATTGGAAATATTTTGAACTCATTACAGAACCATCAGACATATCTCTTTTATTTGGATGAACTGCAGATGTTTACCTTTTGTGTTTTCAAACAGCATGTCTCCCTGCGTGGAGCACATATTGCTACTTCTATATAAATATTGGTAAATGACACATCTGAGAACTAAACTCCCTGCGTGGAGGAAAACTGTTAACATTATCTGTGCAGGGTTGTAGACAAAACCTTTTTCTACTATCCGGTGGAGGCGATCAGCCTCATCATGAATATGCCTTGGCATCTACAGAATGTAATTTCTTTTATCTAATAGAAATTACGACTTTTTTCTACGGGAAAAAAAAAACAGAAGCCTAATCATAGCTAGGCTCTCGATAGGGAAAATACATGCTTCTATAAGGAGAATAGGATAGGGTGTACTGATTTTAATTTTCGGGTTATACATTATAAAACGCTTATGTATTTGCTCAATCTTTCTCTAGGATTCTCTATTGATGCTGCAACCCCAAACCTCACATCCATATAAGATAACAGGAGTGACTAAAGTTTCAAAGAGGAAATTCCTTTTATCCCACATTACGACGTTTGTTGTTTAACAATTATTTTCAAGACCAAAATAAGCTTTCCACCCCCCATTAATCCTTTTCTCAATGTTATGGTTCTAGTTGAGCTTGTGATGAATATCAATTCCTAGGTACTTGTAAGAATGCACTTCCTTCAAGTTATTATTGTCATACATAAAATTAGCAAAAGTGTCCTTCTTGGATTTGATAATCATAACTTTTGTTTTGTCAGTGTTAGCAGTCATACCCATGGTAGAACAGAAATTATTAAGAAGGCTAAGTTGCTTATCAAGATCAGATGGGAACCTTACGAGAAGAATAATATCGTCAGCATAGAGAAGAAGGATGACGACTATCCCGGCTAAGATTGTGCCAGCACATCCTGCTTCGTCTAAATAACCTTCGAGCTTATCGATGTAAGTTCCAAATAGGGTAGGGGAGACAGGGAAACCTTGTTTAACTCTGATATTACACTTAATATCTTTCGACCACCCCTCATTTCTCTTTAGCTTGGCAATTACATTCTCATATAACCTTATAGCGGCAACTCTCAACTCAAAAGGAACCTTTAGCTCTTCTAATCTATTCCAAAGTTTGTTTCTAGGAACCGTATCGAAAGCCTTTATAAATTCCACAAAGCAACAAAAGAGATTGGATTTATCATTACGAAATTCCTCCACAATGATCCTAAGTGTAACGAGGTGGTCTGTTGTTGAGTGATGCCTCCTGAAACCCACTTTGCCTTTAGCCCATTTACCTTTACTTTCAAGCCATATGCTCAACTTCTTTCCCAAAATACTACCATATAACTTGGCTAAGAGAGGGATGATCATAATTGTCCGATAATTAGAGGGGTTATTTGTATCCTAACTTTTAAAAATAGGGATAATGAGGCTCTCAGTCCATGGTTTATGGAACCCTTTCTTGACTTTTTGATTGAAAAGCTTGTGGATGTGGGGGATGAGGATAAGACCTCCATTTTTTAAGATTTCTGTCTGGTAACCTTCAATGTCCTTATCTTTCCTATTAGCCAGGCATTTAACCCCAAACTCAATGTCTTCTAAAGAGAAAACTTCTTTCGTTGTAAGCAGGGTTTTAAAGTTATACATAGCATTTGGAGATTCATAAAGCTTTTTAAGATAGGAATTCCAATCATGTAGAGCAATTTTATTAGTATCTTTAGTTTTCCTAGTTAGAATCTGCCTCCAAAATTTCTTAGGAGCTACCTTAGAGAGGTGTAAGAGATTCTTTTGTCTTTTATGAATGTACTGCCTCTTTTTCCTTTTAGTTAGGTCTTTGTATATTTTTAGCTTGCCCATTTTAAGAGATTCATCAACAGCTTCTTTAATTGCTCTCCTCACACTTTTACAATCTTTGTCATACCATGGGTTGGTTTTGCTAACACTTCAAAAATGTCGTGATAGTATTTTCGCTTATAATAGTTATATACTTTACATTCAAGTTAATGAAATATTATATATTAAAAAAATTTAAATAAATATATTTTAAACAAAGATTTATATTTATTTTAATTTAAATATAACTAATATATCATCAAATAAAGTATTATATATTAATAACACAATAAATTATATATTTCATATTCTTAAATATAAATAAAAAATATTTAAAAATCTATTTAAAAAAATATTTTTCATATTTAATATATATATATATATATATATATATATATATATATATATATATATATATATATATATTCATTCCATTCATATATAAATAAATAATAATTTAATATTTAAATTTTATTTAAACATTTCATAACATGTTTATTTACCCACATATATATAAATTTTTATTTAAAATTTATTCAAGCATTTTGTATCCTATTTCATATGATATTTAAGATTTATTCAAAATGTATTAAATAAGGTATTACAGACAAAATATAAAACACAATTTTTATTTTGATTATAATTTAGTTTTGAGTATATTAATTTAAGAGACCACAAATCATATTTTTAATATTTTAGCCAAGGAAAAAATAATTATTCAATTCTCCTAATAATCATTTTGATTTATTGGTGGGTCTTGGGGTTTATTAAATTCCATACTTTTGTGGATATTCTTATATTGGCCATATATGTTGACCACTCTAAAACCCTTGCCCTTGCTCGCTTCACTTCCACCTAGATCATCCATGAAATCTTAAAAAATTGGAAAAATTTAATTGTGAAGATGGCTACAAGTTAAGAAATTCTTGGAAGCCTCTCATTCAAATCCCTAATCTTTGATGGCATCCCCTTCACCCTCATTAATTTTATCTTTGGCTTCCCCTCCCCCTCTTTCCAAGAATCTATTTCATGTCATTTAAAAAAAACCCAATGAAAATGAACTCCTATGCGATGTACCTTATTCCTACCAAGATTAACATTGTTATTGGACATGCATGTTGGCATTAGTTTCTTTCTACATTTAACCTCTTGATATATTCTTTAGAATATATATAGAAACTCCAATTTTGATTATATTTCATTTTCCATATATTTGGTTTGATTATTCATTTCCACATTCCCTGACTCTTCCTATCTGTATTAATTTTCACCTCTCGGTACAAATGTTAATAATAACTCTTGTTTAGACTGAATGCAAATCAACGTACTAAGCCCATTCTTATTTGAATCTGCATCAAAATGTTTACTATTTCATGACAAGAACTGAGACACGTTTGTGAATAACTGATTTATGGATCAATGAACTACCCACACAGATTCTTTTGGAAATGAATATGTCTATTGGAAGCCGAACGACATTGATGTTTACAAGACACTTTGTTTGTATTCAAAGATGCGATGCATAGATATAAATATGAGACACAATAGATCATTTCGTTCAACCTTCAATTTAAAATTGTACTCCTACATCTATTTGCCTCCATTTACTTTTCTCCAGGTTTTACAATTTGAGAGTGAAATCCTCGCAAATTTAGTTTTTTTCTCACAGTTCACTTGTCTCCCTACTTGTTTTTTTTTATTCGTATCCACTTTTAATCACTAGCTAATATTTGAATACATCTATTTTATCATCTTGTACGATGGTTGGAAAGTAGTTGTACAGATTCATAGCTTGATGAAGCTTAGATAAATGCAATAAAGAACAAAATAATTGATGCTAGGAAAGTTCGAACTCAATAGTGAATCCAGTAGAAGAAAAATCGCCTCAATTTGTTGGTGGTTCCTCCTCTAATTTGCATTCGGAAGCAACAAGGCCTCAAGAACAAGAGAATACTTGTCATGTGCACCATCTTATTTGCCATGAACCAGATAATGTTATTCAATATTGTATTTATGCAGGGGTTGAAGATCAAGATGTAGACAAGGCTGCATGTTGGAAAGGCAGAGAAGCTAAACACACAAATTCACCCAATACACATGGGTTGTGGCTCTTCTATTGATCACACAAAACTTGATTCTTACAATGAACTTGGTGAAGGGTATTTAAATATTTTCGACTAGCGACTCACCTAACATATCTTGACATGCAACCACACACTAAAAGTCGTCTATAACTTAACTCAACTTGACTCAAAACTCAAACACTTAACCCTGAACACTCAGTTAACTGACTCTCTAAGTTTAGCCAGTTCCTCATGTGGGAGTAATTAGCTTATGTTAATAGTCCCCCTTAATTATGACTGCTAAACTAAAACATGACTCGTGACAACTCAAACATGCCTACTGGTCTATTTATCAGCTAGGCTTGCAACACCCAAGTTTCTTCTATGAAACTCAAACATATCTTTTGCTAATGACTTAGTAAATATATCAGCCAATTAATCACTAGATTTAAAAGGCTTCAAGTGAACTTCTTCATTGCTCACAAGTTCTATAATAAAGTGATATCTATTATCAATATGCTTGCTCTTTTAATGAAAGACATTTTTCTTGGATAATGCAATCGTTAATGTGTTGTCACAATATATTGTTGTTGATCCTTGTTGTTTCTGCTTGAGTCTATCAAATACTCTTCTTAACCAGACTGCTTGACATGCTACTGATGTTGCTGCTACATATTATGTTTCTGTTGACGAAAGTGTCACAATGGGCTGCTTCTTAGATGTTCATGAAATCACGCCTCGACCAAGATGGAACAAAATCCAGAAGTCCTCTTCCTATCATCCAAATTTCCTGCAAAATAACTGTCTTTGTACCCAATCAAATCCTTTTTTTCTATGCTTGCACACATTATGTGAAAATCTCTAATTCCTGTTATGTATCTCAGAATTCTTTTTCCTACACTCCAATGTGTATCTTTTGGAGTCTCCATAAATTTGGAAATCAAACTCACTCATTGCATGATATCAGATCTTGTAGTTGTGAGATACATGAGGCTGCCAACCAATATTTTGAACAGAGTTGGATTGACATCTAATCCTTCATCATCCTTGCTGAACTTTGTACCTATTGCAACTGGGGTAGGGACAAGTTTGCAATTTTCCATCTTGAATATTTTTAACACTTTGGCATATTTATTTTGACAAATAAAAATTCCTTTTTCAGATTTCTCAACTTCTATGCCAAGAAAATATTTCATGAGACCAAGATCTGTCATCTCAAATTATTTCATCATGGCTGCTTTAAATTCATCTAACTCAAAATCACCTGTAAAAATCATGTCGTCAAGATATAAGCAAACAATCAAAATTTGTTCATGCTCATTTACCTTTGTGTACAAGGTAGGTTCAATGTTGTTTCTGCAAAATCTATTCTTAATCACGTAGTTGTCAATTCTACTATAACAAGCTCTAGGTGCATGCTTCAGTCCATAGAGCACTTTCTTCAATCTATAAACTTTATCTTCATTACCTTCAACTTCATAACCTGGAGGTTGTTGCACATAAATTTCTTATTCTAGAATTCCATTCAAGAAGGTTGATTTCACATCCATCTAATATACTTTCCACTTTTTTTGAGTTGTTGTGGCTAGAACAACTCTTACATTATCCAATCTAGCTATCAGAGCAAATGTTTCTCCATAGTCTATTCCTCATTGTTGCGAGAATCCTTTTGCTACGAGTCTTGCTTTAAATTTGTCAATTTCACCTTTCTCATTCAACTTTGTCTTGTAGACCCACTTCACACCAATGACATTTTTGTCATTTGGTAAATCAATCAAATCCCATGTATCATTCTTTCCAATAGCTTCAATTTCTTCATCCATGGCTTGCACGCAATTTTCATCTTTGATTGCTTCTTCAAACGAAGAAGGTTGGAATGACGACAATGCAAAATTTGAACTAACATCCAAATCATCATAAATATCTTTTAGACTTCTCATATTTCTCTTACCATTGCTTGAATCATCACCTAAGTAATTGTTGGGAGAATCTCGATTTGTTGATCTGCTCGAAGACCCATGCTACTCAGAAAATCTTGGAGTCCTTGTTGGTGTGTCTATGTTTGGTGTCTTTAGTTGTGATTCTTTCTACTCCTTTTCTGTTACGTCAACTTCTTCCATGAGTGGCACTTGTGCATCAACTGTTTTGTCTATACTACCATTCCACGACTCTTGTTCGTTGAACACAACATCTCTACTAAGTATGGTCTTCTTGGTGACAGGGTTATACAATTTGTAAGCTTCTGATTGCTCATTATAACCAGTAAATATGCGTTTTTCACTTTTATCATCCAATTTGCCTCTTCACTCTTTAGACACATGTGCATAAGATACACATCCAAATACTCTAAGATGAGATACGCTGCAAGACATACCTAACCATGCTTGTTCTGGTACTCTGTTTATCACACTCTTTATAGGAGATCTATTGATCACATAAATAGCACTTGCAACTTCTTCTGCCCAATACTCATTAGACAAGTTTATGTCTTTCAACATGCTTCTTACCATGTTCATAATTGTCATGTTCTTTCTCTCTACTACACCATTTTCCTGCGGTGTGTACCTGGTTGTAAATTGTCTTATGATTCCATGTTGTTTGCAGTAATCATGGAATGCCTTTGGGTCATGTTCTCCACCGCTATCTGACCTCAATACCTTGATTTGTAGATCACTTTGGTTTTCTGTTAAGGATTTGAATTCCTTGAACTTTGCAATAATTTCAGACTTATGCTTCAAGAAGTAAACCCAAGTATTTCTACTATAATCCTCAATGAAAGTGAGGAAGTAACAACTTCTACCAATTGACTGTGTCCTCATAGGTCCACAGAAGTGTGCATCTACTAGCTCAAGCGGTTGCTTTCCTCGGTATGCAACTCCCTTTGGAAAACTTTCACAGTGTTTCTTTCCCAAGAAGTAACACTCACAAGTACTAGCAGGTTCTTTGATGGGTGGTAATCCTCTGACCAACTATTTCTCTTGCAACAATCTTAAACCAAAAAAGTGCAATTTTCCAAACTGAAAGTGATATAACAAATAATCATCAAAACATGCAACTGTAAAAGCACTGACCTGATCATTGTAATTTACAATCAGAGGAAAGAGTTTGTTCTTCGTCGCATCCACCTTCGCTATCAGCTGCTTTCTTGGGGTCTTGTCATATATAACACATTCTTGATCTTGAAAGATAACTCTGTGTCCTTTATTTGTTAATTGACCAACACTTATCAAATTATGTTTGAGACTAGGAACATAATATACCTATGAGATTATCTTCGACTCCCCCTGCTTGGTCAGAATGTTGACCACTCCTTTTCCATATACTTCCACAATCTTTTCAGTCCCCAACTTTACCTCTGTTTTCACAGATTGATCAAAATTTGCAACCAAATTCTTATTGCCTGTCATGTGGTTACTGCAACCACTATCTAACAGTGAGACATTAACAGAAGGGTCATGCATGGTATGGCAAGATTCTCTGTAGTGACATTAGCTCTCTGGTTCCCTTGATCAACTATCTTCTTCCTACAATAACGAGCATAGTGACCAAATTTATAGCAATAATAACATCTCACATTTGATTTGTCAACTCTTTGATTATTTTTGAAGCTTATGTAGTTGATTCCACTTTCATGTTCATGCTCTTCTCGACCATCTCTCTAACCACGATATCTTCCGCTTCGTCCTCTACCTCTTAATCTACTTCGGCCTCGACCTCTGTCTCTTGAAATAGAAACCTGACTTTTGAAAGTGGTCTCTAAAGTGGAATCCTTATTTCTATCTATCCTTGCCTCATGCAATAGAAGCGATCCCATCATCTCATCAATTGTTAATGATGCCAAATCCTTGGCTTCTTCTACCACTTCTACCACAACATCAATTTTGGTAGACAAAGATCTGAGGACCTTCTCAACCACTGTCTGATCTTTAATATCTCCACCATAAATATTTAACTGATTTACGACAGTTATGAATTGATTCACGAAAGAATTCATATCCTCTATCTCCTTCATCTGTAGACTTTCAAAATCTCTCCTAGTATTTTGCAACTTAACAATATTGATTTTGGCCATACTTGTATTGTTTGCCGCTAAAGTATCCCATGCTACTTTTGCTGAAGACATGATCATAATCTTCTGGAACACTACTCGGTCCACCCTCTATTGGATAAGCTGCAATGCTTGTGCATTCTTCTTCTTGTCTTTCTTCCATTGTGCTCTCTCTGTATTATTGAGAGCTCGTTTTGTTGCTTCATCCTTAGGTTCTAAAAACCCAAACTGGACATAATCCCAAACATCATAAGCATGCAAAGTGGTCGCCATCTTAATGGCCCACACATCATAATCTTTTCCTGTAAACGGTGGGAACTAGGGCTGAAAATTTGAAAAACCCATCTTTCTTCAAAAATCTCCTTTTAAAAACCCTAAATATTTTCTTTTTAACTTTGCAAAAACCTGCTTTAATAATTTTATAAAAATTCTATGATTTTCTTTATAAAAAACTCCTTATGATTTTCTTTATAAAAAACTCCTCCTATTTTTTCATATATTAAAAAAATTATATATGAGAAAAAACTTTTAGCTCGTTATAAAATACGCCTCCTTTTAAAAAAAAACCTTTCAAAAATTAACTTGATAGAAAACCCTTTAAAAACGATATTTTCATAAAACACGTTAAAACCAATCCTTTCATAAAAGCCTTTAAAACCATTCCTTTTATAAAGCAATTATGAAAAGACGTTTATATTAAACCAACGCGACTTTAAAAATTCGTTTTCAAGGTTTTGAAAAAGGAATGGTCACGCTTTACTTCGTTCCACTCCACATTAATGCACATGGCCCCACTACGTGAATGCGGCATGCACACGCCCAATTAAAAAAAACAACAAACAAACAAAACCTGTGCATTTCCCATACGCAATAAAACCGCGCGGTTTATGTACTAATAAAGTGTGAAATTTATGGGTTTTTTATTTTCGATGTAATTTAAAAAAAAAATTATTGTTTTTTTTCTTGGTTTTTTCCCGCACAGGATCTTGTGATATTTTTTAGTTTTTATATTAATTTGTCGAAAAGGTAGAGAAGCTAAACACACAAATTTACCCAATACATACGCACAAAAACTTGATTTTTACAACTTGATTTTTACAATGAATCTGGTGATGGGTATTTAAACCTTTACACGAATTCACCCAACACACACCAGCTGCAGCGCTTCTATTGATCACACAAAATTTAATTCTTACAATGAACCCGGTGAAAAATATTTACACCTTTTCAATTAAGCACTGACATGCAACCACACACTAAAAATCATTTATCACTTAACTAAACTTGATTCAACACTCAAACAATCAACCCTAAACAAACAATCAATTAATTAGACCAACTCTACTCTTTATATGACATTAATTAACTTAAATTATCATGCACAAATTTCAGAACGACTTAGAATTTCAGTGAACCCCTCTCAAGCGCAATATTTTGACTACCTAGCAAGATCTAGTAAACAATTTACAGTCAGATAGGCCAATGCGTTGACCAGTTGGATTAGTGAGGATAGAGGTATCAGGTTTCGATGAGGTCCAGGATAATAAATTGAGCTGAATATTTTGAATATTTTATAGTACCTCCATTCTAAATGAATGGAATAAGAAAAAGTTAATGGTAATGGCAAGGGTTATAATATCGTTAATGTAGCATCATCCACTGTGAGGTCAGCGGAGACGATTATATTTTGTTGGACATACAATGAGTCGAAAGAATGTAAAGAATAAAAATAATCTTTCCCATATTTCTCATTTACAATATGGGTTATTTGTTTTTTAAATATATATATGATTGTGTTTTTTATTAATTTTTTTTTACATTAATATAATTATATAAATTTAATTATATATATATATATATAGATATCAATTTTATGAATAATTTGTTTATATATATATATTAATTTGGAGTTGTATTTAGTGTGACTTTTTGGATTTTTAGGTGTCGGAATCCAGTAGAAAAATTTGAGTTGAAATCTTGATTTGTGTTATTTAAACTAGTTTTTAATTGCATATATGGATTCAACACCCTCAAAAACCCTTAAGGCACTTAGATTGTGCAAACTAGTCATTTCAATAAATGCCTTCTAAATTTTATAGAAATTAGACCAAAAAATCCCACCAGAAAAATTTCTAAAAAATCACAGTAAAACCACTAATATTAATTTTAAGTGGAGGAGGATTGTTGATTTTTATTTTTAAAGTTTAATGTATAGTTTAAGTGGAGGAGGATTGACTTTTGGTTTTAAAGTTTAATGGAGAGAAGAAGAGGTTGTTCTAGAAGAGAAGTACTTTATTATACCTCTAACGTGATTGTTAAGGTTTTTCACCCTCACCTTACTCTACTGGACTAAGCTGAAAAGGGTTACCCCAAAAACAACCGACTAGAGTAGGTGATACTAGTTAGTGTGCAAGCCTTTTATTTTCACCAAGGTTCACTTCAAACAATACATATTTTCCTTCGATGTATCATGGGCCAAAAGTAACAAGCTCTTCATACAGAGGCAGGATCACAGATAACCGAGTAGTGATAGCTACACAAGGCCTCTTGTACCTTACCCATCTTGTTTCAAGAGTCATACATGGTTTCCTGTGAAACTAACCTACGAACAAAATAAGAAAACTAACAACAAAGAAAACAAGGAGCAGAAGAAAAAGAGAAAGCAAAGTCAGTAAGAAAACAAGCAAGTAGACAAAGAAACTAACAAAGCAGGTAAGAAAATAAGCATGCAAGCACACTGACTGAAATCAAGGACTACTCCTACTCCTCAGGTAATAGTGCATGGGCCATCTCATGTGAAGTGATAATTCCAATGCAGCCACTGACGCATTGGTGGACCCATGTTGGTGAAGGCATGGTTCATGAACAAGAAAGATATAACAATGAAGACAAACACACTCTGAGTTTACAAGTGACCATAGAACAAAGATGAGTGAAAGTGCATGACATGCACTCTGTGAAGTTGCAATGGTGCTGTGCTACACTACATGTATATGTTGAGTGTGTGCATTCTCTTGACTGTGACATTCAAGAAAACGTCAGAAAGGTAGACCAATTATGTTGTGCATGTGTTCTTGCTGTGTAAAATTCCTCCAATGCATGAGCGATGGGATCATGTAGTTTGAGTGGAGGAAGCGAAATTTGGGTGTTTGGTTGATCTTCAATGCAAAGTAGAGAGTGATGAGGAGCCTTGAGTGTTCAAAAATTTCTTGGCCGAAAGTGAAACCAACCCTAGGACAGTGAGGGCCCGACATAACCATCAGCTTGGGCTGAAGTGCCTCGACAGTCTACGCGGCTTTTACTTCATTGACAGATAGATCATCGTAGACCAGTGTCTTAGATAGATTAACAATGATTTAATCAACATCGTGATTGGATGAGGAAATGAATAGATGACGACAACCAAGATCAAAAAATTTAGGATGTTTGTTGACATCCTCACGATTTGATGAATCAGGCAAAGGGGTAGGTGGGAAGAAAATATGTTCACCTTGTGTTTTTAGGAAATATAGATGACATATCGGATGGATTTTTTAAGGAAGATGTGTCCTCCCCACACTATATTGACATATTGACATTCGACGTGTCTTGTGAATGATCGGTAGTAGAAACATACAGAAATGGGTTTTCATAGGGAAAATTAGTAATGGCAGAATCACAAGGGATCTCAGGATGAAGTAGATGAGGGAGGAAGGAAGGGAGTCATCCTTCACCATGATTTCTTCATTAGATTCCCATACCCACTCATCATGAATGATGGCGTAGGTTGGCTACATAACACCAACTCCCTCGATAACTTGATCCTCGTTCACAGTAGGTGAGGAGTCCAGAATGTGAGAACATACGATAGTACAATCTGAAGGATCAACAAAACGCGAGGATGGAGGTGGAGGGAACGAACCCATGTGACAACCAACATGCTTGCAAGCCAAATCTATGTAGATATCCATATTAGGTGGGGTGGGAGGATGTGACAGTTCAACAAAGGTGTGTGCATGATCTCACTCATCACTCCATGGTGGTGGAGCCATTTGATGAGGTGAAGGCAGACAATCACTTGTGACATTGACTGTGCCTACTTGTGATTGTGTAGCTCCATCACCGAAGTGTCCTTAGCAAGGTTCGGATATGTGAAGAAGATAATCAAATCTTCCATAAAGAAATTCCCAATCAATTTCATCTTCAGGAAATCGGTATGGAAGATTGCAAGAGTGTGTAAAACTGATTAATGGATTCATCGGGTGCTTTTCGTAATTTCAGAATTTCTTGAT
The DNA here is from genome assembly GCA_031772625.1 of Pinus tabuliformis. NCBI lineage: Eukaryota > Viridiplantae > Streptophyta > Pinopsida > Pinales > Pinaceae > Pinus > Pinus tabuliformis. Next base: position 1,799,455,382 of record CM062819.1, read on the forward strand.
CAAGTGCTTCATGGTCAAAGTGATTGAAAGCAGGGTCTATCTATGCAACCATATGAACAAGAGAATGAATAGATTTTTTGGGCAGCGTGGCACACCAGTGCATTAGGTGCCCTTGAAGCATGTAGATGAATAACGTGCAACTCATCTATTCCTCAAAGAATCCATGTCTTTCACATGAGCCTATAACACCGACTGTGAGCCTAACCAAGGTTGTGTAGCCTCCACCATCAAATGTTTTATGAGACAAGTTATCCGAGAGATTTTCCAAGATAGTGAAATCGTTTCCATAAGACATAAATTCTGGAAGAGCAACTCGATAGTTAGTCATGATAGATGTGTAGAGATTCAAAACAAATGTGAGGACTCAACTTGTCATCTAGCCCTCCTTCTCATGCCAAAATGTTGATGGTACTAGACCTGCCAACATGTAAGGGGATATCCTCGGTAAGAAGTCCCAATTAGACCTCAAACCATTTGGTGTAGGAGTCCCAGCAGTGGGTCATATGGTAATGCCTTCATTGCGATTTCACACAGAGGCAAGTAGAATAACTCTGTTGCTAGCAGGGGTGTGACAACTGCGGCAAGCCAAGGAAGATGTGTGAGAGGATCTAACACACTGAGGGTGAGGTGAGTGTGCCCCTTGGAAACTTGTAATAGTATGTGGCTTGAAAGGGAACACACGAGCAAAGATGCATCACAAGGTGGAAAGCAAATTAGTGAGCAATCCAAAGTGATGGTTAAACCAACAACACATTTAAGTAAGATTCACACATACTTATACAGAATAGTCCATACATGCATGTGTAAGCAAACACATACATATGTCATTTAGAGTAAAGTAGATAACATAGACTACAATACAACATAAGCATGAAGCGTGCTCGCTCTGTTCAATTAAGAAGTGTAAGTTTTGGTCATACAATACATCCATGTCCAACCACTAGTTCCAATAGTGGAATGTTACAACCACAACCACGTGCTCCTCCAAAGAGATGTACTAGCTCTGCATAGTCAAGAAGCCAAGGCTCGTTACAATACTATCCAAGCTTTCTCTAAGATACTCTTATCGAAGCTTGGCTGAACAAAAGCCTTTACAATGAGTTATGAGGTTCTATTTATAGCAAAGGGTGGGGTGACCCTTGAAATTCCCCTTTGTGACAGTTCATCTACCCTCATGACTCTTCATCTACTCTATGACTGTTACATTCAAGTATTGACACTTGAACTTCCACTTGACACAACATTACATTACAATGCACGTGTGCTCATGTGAGACAAAATGGATTAAGCAAGCCATGCGAGACATCACTGGCACTTTGTCCATTGAGGTGATACCAACTCTTTGACATGCTTGTGATGGTGATGGTGGTGAGTTGATACCAAGCTTGGTTGTTCCTGATGGTGTGCATACACCCCATGGTGACATCTTGCTGATGAAAACTCTTGCCTCTGTTGCATCTGGGTGCATTGGTGTGGCTCCTTCATCCAACTCATCTGTTAGCATTTGCATGGTCTTCTTGGTGCAACCGAACTGACAACACACTGATGCATAGTGTCTATGCTGATCTTCCAGTGTGTGTTGGTGGTCATGCACATCAACTGTTAACTACATGTTCAGATCCAGTTGGACTTTCTTCTTGTCTTCACCTTGGTGAGTGTGCCGAATGGGATGGATCGCATGCAAGTGCACAATGACATGCATGCTACTGAATCCCTTGCATGCGATCAACAACACTGCTCACCATGTATGCTCTGTGCTAGCTATTGGGATGAATCTATAACTTGTACGAGTGCAGTTTCATGCATGAGTGCATGTTGCATCCCTTGCTATTCATGTTCCTGCTGTAACTCCTTTTCTTGTCTTTGTAGCTCATGCTCTCCCTTGAGTTTCTGCTTTAGAAGATGCAACTCCTTCTTTGTTCCACTCTTTTTCTTAGTGCGATCGCGTCGTCACCTCATAGTGTGAATCTCCAAAGTTGCTTTCATCATCAATGGATCTACTTGAGCTTGCAACTTTGTTCTGCCTCCGTGTTGTGAACAACCTTCATGTTGCATTCATTGCATCTGGTATGTTGTCTTCAATTATTGTTCATGATGATGCTCACATTGATGCTGCTGCTGTCATATCTTGATGTCCTTGTCTACGAACAACTTGATGTCTTTGTGAGTAGTCAATATCATAGACACCTGATTGAATGCATCCCCAAACGTGCTCTAACCAGTGTCTTTGGATTTGCTCTCCGAGAAACCATTGTACCTGTGCTGTTGAGAGGGAGATGAACACCTGCGATACCTGGAGACATGGAAAAACTCATGGAAGGCAATCTGTTAGTCAAAAACCAAAATGAACTTGAGAACTGACTTGCAACATACCTGTGTGACTCATCATGAAGGTCGTGTAATTTCCACTAGGAGGTCAGGAGACTGACTGCCAAGACTGCGCAAGGCATAATCTGGGCTGCTGGGAGGTTGACTGATTGCCAGAACTACATAATGCACAATCTAGTTTCACTGTTGACTATTGGAATTGTATAATGCACAATCTCAGCTGGCAATGGTTGCACGCTAAGTGACTGGATTATGCAATTTTTTGGGTCAGCAGTCACTATCCCTTAGAAATGCACAAAACAGTCTTAGAGGATAGTTCCTAGGAAGAAATTCACATTTATGGAGAGGAAGACAAAGCCTCCCTTCCCCAGATTGTGCAATTTTGTCTAGGTGAAGGCAGTACGAGCCAAGTTTGGTCAGACTCGCTGACGGGCAACTAAAAGCAAAAGTGAATGTGGATGCATGACGATGATGAGTGTAAGCGTAAGTGAATGATTGTGCATGAAAAAAGTGAATAGCATATTTAGAAAATGGAACAACATGCATGTGAGTGAGGTCAGGCATCGAATTGGCAACGTTCGTGAAAAACAGTTTCATGCACGCGCCAATAGTGAGATGTTAATGAAAACTAAAAAAATGCTAGTACAAGCTAGTTTCTATCAAAATGATAGCAAGAGCTCACTGAAATCAAGCAGACAGTGTTCATATGAATCAAAACACAAAAAGCACCAGAAATGCAACACAAGACATGGAAAATGCGGTTACCCCAAAATAATTGAGTTGAATGCACCGACAACTCCTAGATGCGATGTGGGATGTTAGAGCGGCAAGGTTGATGTGAGGAATGAAATCTACAGCATCCCATTGATGATTTTTTATAAAATCGAGGTTGTGATGTGCATGCCACAAATCTAGGGAAAACAACACTTGGTGGGAGGTTTCTGAAATGATCCTTGCATGTAACCTCCAATTGCCAAAAATAGATGCTTGAAACAAGGGATGCCTTTGAATGCTGCCTTGGGAGAAGAAGTCCATGCATGCAATTCTATTTTCCTTGGTCCTGGAGGGAACCGGTCAACTCAGCTACACATGCAAGAGGTTGCTCAACTCCTGGGAGAAGATGCACATTTCTGGCTGGGAGCTAGGCTGGCTGCATAGAAGATTTGCGCAATTTCTAGGTAGAGCAGCTGATTGCTGCCCAGATTTGCACAAATTTTGTACTAAGCGGCCTAGCTGGGAAGGATTCTGCAATTTTCTATGTGAAGCTTCCTCAACAGCATTGTGCAATTTTAGGGTCCAATAGGCCGCTAGTCAGGATTGCATAATTTTTGGAGGGCAGGATGGTTGCCCTCCAAATTTACGCAAATTCTTGAAGGAGTTTCTCAGCCTGCTGCTCGACCAAGTCTGGATGAACAACCTATGAGGGAAATGCATCAAGGTTTTATCAACAAGCTACCTCTCTACAAGAAAATCACTGGAGCTTGTGTACTTGATGAAGTAATACATGTTTTGCTGTAAAGGTTGGTAGGGAGAATCCAAAATGAAGGTAAGGAAAAATTTGGAGGGTCGTTGTAGCCACTATAACAGTTTCCAATAGATATTTATGAGTTGTCAACTCACAAAGAAGTGAACTTTTCTATTGAGGGTGTACCAGGGGTAGCACCAACATGCAAGGCACCATATAGGATGAGCACACCGGAGTTAGAAGAGTTGAAGTTTTCATTGAAGGAAAAGCTTCACAAGGGATACATTAGGCCAAGTGTATCGCCTTAGGGTGCATCAATATTATTTGTGAATAAGAATGATGGTACTCTGAGGTTATGCATTGATTACGAGAAGTTAAGCAAGGTGACCATCAAGACCAAGTATATGTTTCTAAGGATTGATGAATTGTTTGACCCATTGAAGGGAGCGACAATGTTCTTAAAGATTGGCTTGAGATCCAGATATCATTAGATATTCATTAAAGAAGACGACATCTACAAGACTACTTTTCAGACTAGGTATGGGTATTATGAGTTTTTTGTCATTCCATTTAGTTTCAGTAATGCTCCAAATACCTTTATATGATTGATGAATAGTGTGTTGTGTCCTTATTTGGACAATTTTTTTATTGTTTTCATTGATGAAATTTTGATATGTTCTAAAAATGAGGAAGATCATGTGGAGCACTTAGCAACAATATTGAGATTATTGAGAGAGCATTAGTTGTATACTAAGCTCAGTAAATAAAATTTATTTTAGACATAAGTACACTACATGGAGAATGTGGTTTCCAAGGAAGGTATAATAATAAATATGTTGATGATAAGAGCTATCATGGAGTGGGTAGTTCTTAGAAATGTGGATGAGCTAATATCATTTATGGGATAGTAGATTATTACAGAAGGTTCATCAAGAACTTCCCTTGGATTTCATATCATATTATGTCACTGTAGATGTAAGGTACATAATTTGAATGGACAGAGGAATGTTCAACAAGTTTTGAGCAGTTGAAGCAAATGTTAACAAATGCTCTAGTGCTAAAGATTATAGATTCGGATAAAAAGTTTTTGGTGTGTACAAAATCCTGCAAGAGAGGACTTAGTGGGGTGTTGATGCAAGAAGGATAGGTAGTATGTTACAAACCATAAAAACTGAATGAGTATGAGAAAAATTATCCAACACATGATCTTTAGTTGGAAGCAAACATCCATGCATTGAATATTTGGAGAAATTATCTTCTTGGAAGGAGGTTTGTACTGATCACTGATCACAGTGGATTGAGGTACCTATTTGACCAACCAAATATGAATTCCATACAAGTTATATGGTTGGACATGATCAATGAGTTTGAATTTGAGATAGGGTACATCAAGGGGAAAGAGAACAAGGTTGCAAATTATCTAAATAGGAGGATACATGTAAATCATATAGTAGTTATGAGCCCGTACGGGACAGATTTATAGGATCTGATTTTATAGGCAGAACAATAGGACGACAGGTACATTAAGCTTATGCATAGATTACAACAGGTTATAGGTGGTCAGGATGTGGACTGTCATCTTACAAGAGATGGTTTGGTCAGATTTAGGGACATGATCTATTTTTTGAATGAGAGTGAGGTTAAGAAGACTATCTTGGAACAATTTCATGCAAAACCATATTCAATTCACCCAGGACACTAGAAGACATTGGCAGCAATGAAGAAGTTTTAGCATTGGCCGAATCTGAAGAAGGAATTGTCAGATTTTGTGGCTATATGCTTGATTGTCAGTAAGTGAAAGTAGAGTGTAACCATCCACAAGGGTTACTTCAACTGATTCTAATTCCAGAGTGGAAATAAGAGGTTATTTCCATGTATTTCATCACAAGTTTGTATAGGATACCTAGATAGCATGATTCCATCATGGTTGTGGTTGAAAGGTTGATGAAGGTAGCACACTTTAGTCCTGTGAATTCTACTTATTTAGCTAATGATGTAGAATAGGTCTTCATTAGTGATGTAATGAGGCTGCATGGTGTTCCAAGGAAGATTGTGTCAGACAGGGATACTAAGTTCACCTTCATGTTTCGGAAGGAGTTGTTTATAGGTTTGGGTACATAGTTAGCCTTCAACACATCTTATCATCCATAGATAGATAGGCAGACAACGAAGGTCAATAGGATATTGGAGGACATGATGAGGTTGTATGTGATGAATCAAAGGTTATGGGAATGGTACCTTTTTTGGTCAAGTTTTCTTACAACAATGGGTATCAAGAGTCACTGAGGATGAGCTCGTCGAGGCATTATATGGGCAGAATGATAATACTCCAATTATTTGGAGTGATCCAGTGAAAAGGGAATTGATAGTACCAAACATGTTGGTAGATATGGAATAGGAAATGAAGGTAATCAAGAAGAATCTAAAGGAAACACATGACAGGAAGAAAAGTTATGTGGATCAAAATAGGATGTTTAAAGAGTTTCAGGTTGGGCAATAGGTGTACTTTCACATCAATCGCAAGAAGAACTAAGAGCTAATTAAGGATTGGATCATGCGCCAAGTTGGAACCTTGACTTTTTGGACCTCTCAAGATTCTTGAAAGGATTTCACTGGTATCCTATGGAATTTCACTATCGCTGACAGTGAAATTCCATGATATTTTCCATGTGTCCTTACCTAAGAAGTATGTTAAATATGTTGATCATATGATTGACTAGTTTGTATTGTAGGTGGAGCCAAATGGATAATTCAAACTGAAACCTTAGTGTATTTTGCAGAGAAAAATTCTCATGCTCTGGAACCAAGAAATCGAGTAGGTTAAAGTGCAGTGGAAACAATTTGGGCCTGATGAAGCTACATGGGAGATGACTAATTAGATGTTGGCTATGTATCCTTCGCTATTATCTCCTTGAGTGGATGTTTTCTGCATGTGTTTTGGCATATGTATATGTGTATATGGATGTAAATACCACCATGAGTTGTGTTATAAAGATCCAATAAGTCATGTTATTATGTTTTCATGATGGTTTGCCTTTCTATAGGATGATTATTGTAAATAATACATTGATCTAAGTTATAAAACTCCATGGGAATTATGTTTTTATTTTTAGTGGTATTATTGGTGGTAGGTTTCATTTAAAACTGTGGATGGTGTTCCCCCAAGGGGGAGGGTTCTCTAACAACCCTGATGAAAAATTTGTGTAATAAAGTTAATAAGGGAAAAATAATAACCAAGGTCATGGGACACTTATTCGAAGCTGAATGTTGGGCAACATCCTAGTGTGGTTGTTCATCATGTGGGCTTCACTACGAGAGAAATTCCATACCACATGCATTCATGTTGAGGGATATATAATGAGGAAAAAATGACATAATATATTAGGGGATATATAGATGGTAAAGGGTTTTTATATTGGAAGATAAAAAAATAGAGCTCAAAGTTAATGAAAAAATATAAAGGGGTATAAAAAATGTTAATGAAATAATGGTTACCTACAATATCTAGTGAAATAAAGAGATTCCTTAAATTGGGAAGGTGTATTCGGTTCATATTGGTAAGCAAGTTAAATAATGTGATTTTCAGAGGTATTTTTCAATCTTCAGGCAAAGTAGGGGTATTTTATAGTATGTCGTGAATGCATGTGACATGTCATAAGTTCATTGAGTGAAGGTCCCATGGTGTTCATTTCATTTATTATGGCTAAGAAAATTGGCAAAGGAAGTGGAAAAGGATTTGAAATGGAAAAATGACATTAATTGACATTTTACTTATGAAAAAAATGGAATCAGGAGAAAAGGAAGGTTGAAGGTCATAGGTTGCATGTTGGGAGGAAAATGAAGGAAAATAATGGAAAATAGAAGAAATAGAGGTCTCATTAATAAAAAGGCTTCTAAGAATGAGTTCACAACCTTTTATTAGTTTAGTTCTGGAGCTCTCTCTCTACTCTCTCTCTCTCTCTCATAATCTTGGAGAACTCTAGCATTGGAGGAAAGAAGGCAAAGGAAGGACGAGAACGTAAGAGGAAGCAAAAGATAAAGCAAATAAGAGTAGGATCAAGTGGCTACAACAAGATTACTTGCACGTATTGAGTCGCATGTATGATTTCCTTGCTAGTTTTGGCATGCATGGTACATGAATGTGTGTTTTTGGTTCTCTTTTTGTCATTGTTATGGGTTTTTCCATGTGTGAGAATGTTCTTTAGCCTTCCCTTACCATTTCTAGATAACCATGGTGTGATGGGGTTCTCTTGTTTTGGTTGAGCTGGATTTCCAATGAATTCGAAGCTGAGTGGGGTGGTCTTAGGATGAATCACAAGGCCTAGAAATCCTGGGGTAAGAATATATGGTAAAGCCTTATTGTGAATACCCTTGATTGGGCCTAGGAATCCCTTGACCAATAATAACATGATACACGGTAAAGCCTAGAGGGTATTGACCTCAAAGGATTAGGAATCCTTTCACTGGTAATAACAGGATACATAGTAAAGCCTAGAAGGTGGTGACCCTGTAGGCCAAGGAATCCCTGATCAGTAATGACATGATACATGGTTAAGCTGAGAGGTTGAGAGAATAAAATTCTTGATAGTTTAGGTGGAGAGATCCATAGGCATCCACGACCTTGTATAAACCTAGTGATCTAGTGGGTTTGTGTTAAAGCCTGGTTGTATTAATGAGGATTTTAGGCCTCAGAATACCTTGGTGGGATATACGATAAAGAATGAGGAAGCCCTAGTTGGTTTTATTGTGATTCCCACATTCATGCTTAGAATATGACATAGAGGTGATTGGTTGAAATAAATATTTGGTTCAACCCAATCTATGGTCGGGTGGTTCACAGAAGTCCCTAACTTGGTTGGATTGTACATTCATGAATAATAGCTCCTTCTCCTTTGGCATTTCATGTGTAAATGTACTTACTCATATGTGGTCTTATGCATGTTATATCTTTGTTGTTTATGTTGATTATATGTTGGTTATAAGTAAGGGTTATGACAAACTTGAGTTATGGATCTCATCATGATTTAATTAGTATGTGAGATGTGAATGAATATATGACCTAACAGATGATAATCCAACAACTATGATAAGGCTCAATCATTATTTTCGAATCTCAGATAACTATGAGAACCCTATGATCAGATATGTTGTTATGACCTGTGGATTTCATATTTGTGATATGTTTGATGAAATTCCTATCATGGCCAGTAGGCCTTTAGTCAATTATTTGTACCAATTTCTACATTAGGAGCTATAATTCATGTTTATTTAAAAATTTTGGAAGTTTCATGAAGTTCTCAGTAGTGCACTGAGTCATGGCCCTAAAAAAAGGCACAAAATCTAGGGTCGCTGGCACAAAAGTGTTTGAAAAAGGCCTTAGTTGCTGGAATGCCTTGCTTTGGGAGCAGTTGGAGGGCTTCAATCACATGCATGGATTTTCATGGGAGTAACTAGAGGGCCGCAGTCACATGCATGGATTTTCATGGGAGCTGCTAGGGGTCTAGGTCAACAAAAAAACAAGTTGTGTCAGGGGTTAAGTAGCTAGATGGGTTGGTTTCCTCTTGAAGGGTCTATAACTCTTGAGGTAGGTCAGATTGGTTTTCTTTTCCAATTCTACTTCCTCAACTGTACATGGGGATTTGAATCACATCATAGTAGCATCTCATCACATGTTTACTCCAATGGACGGTTAACTTGGGTAAATGTAGGAGGAGGGTGTTATAGCTAATGACATAGTGAAAATCAACAAAGTCACATTTGATAATATCAAAATTTATCTATGTCATGTAAATGTGATGGTTGATTTTCTCTAGATTGATTCAAAACTACAACAAGAAGAACTATAGTAGAAGGGTCATGACTCCCATCAACAGTCAAAGATTAATCAGAATTATGGAGCCATTTTAGGAGAAGATTTACATGCAGATGTGAAGGTTCAACCTGCAATTCCCAAGACCTTCATCAGACCTTGGAAAGAAGTTGTGAACAAAAAATATAGAACTGGTTTCTTATATGATAAGGAAACGTCCTTTCATATTTCAGAATATTACAATCCCATCCAATTTAACAATGTTATATTTTTTCAAGATGATCCATCTTCACTTTCTCTTATTGCACAACAGACACAGATTGTCAGATGCAAACAGTTTGATAGAGTTGGCCATATGAAAGATCAATGTTTTGATCTTCATCCTTGTGAGAATTGAGTTAAACACAATAATAATTCAGACAAACGTTCCATAAACAAAACTCCTTCAAGAACAAAGATTCACCTTAGATGGATCACTTCTTGGAAATTGTCTTCAATAGCCAAGAGGATATATGATCTGGATTTAAATAGGAATGCAACAAATTACAGATATAATCATACATACAAAGATGCATCAGAAATAATACTTCATTTCATTACTATAAAATATTGAAATATGCTTACAAATAGAAATGGAAATAAGCTATCTAGGGTGATGGTAGCTTACCTTTGAGAAGAGATATGGTGATTAAATGCCACTGAAATGTCTTACAATGAGGCTCAAAGGCCTATTTATTGTTGAGAAACAATGGAAAACCATAAACATCCAAAAACCTAACCCTACGAGATGAAGTGCCAAACTATGGGCCCCGTTTTGGGTAAATTTGTACATCAACTTCCCCAGGTCGTAACTTTGGCATATGATCTCCATTTGATGTGCACAATACCTCATTAGAAAGATCTATTTGACAAATACAACTTTGCGAAGAGAAACATCTGTCCACAGACCCATGTTGCTCCCAGTTTTCCCAAAAAACGTCATTTAGGGCCTAAAAACGACTCCGGAAGTTCAGGACCCAAAAAAATTCTAAAAATAGTAAACTGTGCTATAGTTAAGGAAATAGAAAAATTGAAAGAAACAATGGTGGGGGTCTAAGTGGAATTGGCGGGTGGCAACCAATATCCACCTAGAACATTCCTCCCTCCTTAGGAAGCAATGGTCCCCATTGCGTTGAGTTCCTCCATGAGATGAGAAACTTCTACTGAACTTGGTCCCTGGTGAGCCACTTGACCTAGTGAAGGAGTTGGCCTACTTTGGAAACTCGATACAGTTAGATCTTCTACTGGTGAGTGCACTTGATCTATGCGTTCATGATACGATCATTTTCATATTGTTCCATGCAATCTGGATTTAACACTATGGGTGTGAGTTGTTCTACAATGTCAAATGTGTCTAGTAATGGTGGAAAGTATGGTTGAAGGTAGTTCACATTGAACACTGGGTGTAGGCCAAGGAATGGGGGAATTCTGAGCTCAAATGCATTGTCTCCCACAACCTTGATAATGGTGTAAGGACCATATCGGAGTGGTCTAAGTTTCCTATGGGCTCTAGTAAGGCGTTCCTTTTACAAATGCAACCAGATATTGTCGCCCAGTTGAAACTTGTGTGGCACCCAATGTTGATCATGTCGCTGCTTTTACTTGGCATTTGATTTCTCTAGAATGTTGTGGACCTACTGGCGAATATGTTGGATGTTCTCAATGAAGTTGTTTTACTTATCTGTTTCAGACTGGACATGAGCTGAATCTACCTAAGTAGCTACAAATGGCATGGCCACATCAATGGGACATAGTCTTTGGAATCCCAAGCTCAACTGAAAAGGGTTATGGCCAGTTGACCTGTGGAGAGACCGGTTATAGCTGTGATGAACATAGGAGAGGTTCTCATCCCATTTCCATGGATGGTTTGAGTTGTACATGCACATAATGTGTACGATCATCCCGTTGACAACCTCTGTCTGGCCATCAGTTTGGGGATGGAAGGCTGTGGACTTAGTGACTTTGGTGTCCAGCATCAACTAGAGACTGGACCAAAATGTATTGAGGAACCTGCTATACCGATCTAAGATGATAGACTGGGGGATCCCAAAGTGTACCTACACTCATTCAAAGAAGAGTTTAGCACCGGCTTCTGCTATGATATTCTTCTTGCAAGCCGCCATAATGGCCATCTTCGAGAACCTATCAACGACGATAATATCACAGTCATTTCCATGCCTATTATAAGGAAGGCTTGATATGTAAAAAATGCAGATGGATTCCCAAGGTCGACTAGGGGTAGGCATTGGGGTATAGAGGCCTTGCTTCTTGACGGTTAGTTTGGAAATGGCACAGGTAGTGCATGATCTGATGTACTTCATGACATCCTGTCAAAGATTCGACCAATAGAGATACTTCTACAATATTGCCACCATTTTCTCGACCCCGAAATACCCAACAACCCAATTGTAGTGTTCTTTCCAAATCATCTTAGCACGCTCACTTGAAGGAACACTAAGACGACCCATGTGGCATAATAGGGCATCCTGGAGGTGAAAATATGGAACCTGTTGACCCTCCAAGATTGTTTGGTATGTGTGGCCAAATTTTGGGTTGCTTTTGTAGAGAAGTGTCCAATCATAGGTCTTGTTCCCACAAGAGTTGAGCACAGTGGTTAAAGCCATGATCAGTGGGGCTGGTAGTTTATATCGATGATCGTTTCCTTCCCAAAATGGTAATGCTTCCATTGTCGGCAGGCCTGCACAATGGAATACATCTCTTTTTCATAAGTGGGATACTTTTGGACTATGTCTGAAAGTGTCTCACTGTGATATGCCATTCGATGCCCATGTTGACTAATGACTGCCCCAATAGCATAGTCAGAGGCATCTGTCCTGTCTTGACCTCAAATGGTTGTTGCAAGTTTGTTAATGCAAGCAATGGTGCCAAGTAGAGGCAATGTTTCAACTCTATGAATGCCTCCTATTGAGATTTAGAACAAAATATTTTTTCTTTCATTCCTCCCTTGGTGACTTGACTCAAGCTCCAAGTGATATGAGAAAATTCCAACACCTACGGTAGAAGTTGGCAAGATCTAAAAAGCTATGGAGATCTATCAGAGTGGTTAGAGATGGCAAATCTTGAATGGCTTGGATCTTGGCTAGATCCACATGCACCCGCCATTCATCAATAATGTATCCAAAATACTGAACCCGGGTCATGCGAAAAGTGCATTTCTCCAAATTGGCACATAACTTGTGTTGCCACAGTGTTTGGAGAACCTATCGAATTTGGTGGAGGTGCTCTTCCCAACAGTAGTGGAAGATCAGGATTTCATCCAAGTATACCACTACAAATGAGTTGGTGAATGACCGAAAGATGTCATCCATTAGCCACATGAAGGTTGCAAGAGAATTCATCAACCCGAAAGGCATAACCACCCATTCAAAAAGGCCCTCCTTAGCTTTGAAGGTAGTCTTCCACACATCAAAGGGTTCGATTGGTACCTGGTGATATCATGACTTCAAATCGATCTTTCTGATACATTTTCCCCCTTTAGTTGGTCTAGGAGGTCATCAATCCATGGGATCAGGTACCTATTATGGAGAGTGATCTTGTTCAGCACCTAATAGTCAATACAATGTCTCCAAGTCCCATCCTTATTCTGTACCAACACAATCGGGCTCCCACAGGGTGATGAACTCAGACGGATGTGACCTTTCTGCAACAGCTCCTGAATCTACCTCTTTATTTCATTGTTCTCCCAAACGGAATGCTGATGGATTGGTCCATTGGGCAGCGGCACACCTAGGGTCAAATCGATGGAGTGCTTGGCCTGACAGTGCAGAAGAACCCCTATAGGGGAGGTGAAGATGTCCTCGTATGCCTCCATGACCTTTTCCATCTATACTTGTCATGTGGAGGGACCCCGTTTGGAGGTCGTGGCCACCGTCCTCTTCTTTCCTTGAGGGCGTATCATTAGGAAAACAAATTTATGAATTTTGGAAATGAGTTTACTGGATTGTTTTTCAGTAACCAAAGAGATATCAGTAGGCGGTTCCACCTTCGGTATCCTATACAACTTATTTCCTAAAGTAACAATTACAACACGCGGCCCTGATTCATACACAACATGTCGCTTCCACAAGTATGGTTGGCTTGATAATACATGAAAAACATCAAGGGGGGCAACGTCACACAATACCTCATCTGTGAAGGGTATGATGTTGTATGGAAGGTAACACTGTTGGTTCATGCGAAGATACCATCCTTGGTGAAGGCACTTGATGGTATATGATTGTGGATGTGTTGTGGTTGGTAAGCCCAGCCGCTTCAAGACCTCTGTCGAAATGAGGTTATTTAGCCACATATGGGAGTGGAAGAGGCATCCCTCCTCCTATGGATCTTCGGGTTCCTCCTTCTGGATCTTCGTGATGGCATTGGGCTCCACATCAATAATATGCTTCCCTTTATCATTCCCATTTTTGGGTTCTGATTCTAAGTTCAAACATGCATCTGATTCTGAAACCTTTAGCTTAGCCACCAGTGATTGCTTGGTCTGACACTCACTTGTGTTGTGAGTGGGGCTCTTATGGAACTCAGACAACTTTCCCATGTCATTTTTTGGCCTCGTAGCGCTGTTCTTTGCTTGCAAATTTGGCGGGTTGTCTTGGGCCACCCCGCCTTGGCTTTGTCCTTTGTTCTGCGGTTTGGGGGCACCTTTCCATTACTTCAGATTCGCATATCCAAAGTCTCACTTCTTCTATTTAAACTTTTTCTCGAACTTGACAACATATCGATATGCCATGCTGAGTGAGAAGATGTTCAGGAATTCTATTTTGTCCTGGATGTACCTGTGCAGGCAGCCGCGATATTTTGAGTAACAAATGCTGCTCTGAATCCTTGATACCCAACTTTGTCGAAGTGTATGGAAACTATTGGTAAACTCCTGCACGTCTTGGTCCCTTCCCTGCTGCATCGTGGTCCACTTTATGTATTGATCCTCATAGCTTCTGACAAGGTAGTATTACTCATTAATGGCAGCACACAATGGATTCCAAGTGGGTGCGGCTAAAAACAGGGAGGTCGCACTTTCATCCTTCTGCCCGCAGTAGGTTTCCTACCAGCCCTTGATGTGGGGTGCACTTTGAGAAGAGCGAAAGTAATCTTCTCCCGGCCAAAAAAATCATGAATAGAAAAATACCCTTTTAGTAAATTTAACCATTTATCTATGACGTCTGCATCTATCTGACCCTCAAATATGGGAAAGTCAAAGTTAACTTGTACCTTAAAGGGTGTGTCGATTCTAGAGTAGCTGCTAGAAGTAGATGTGTCGCCCCTAGGTAGCCGTTGAAGGATCTGGGAAAAGTGTCCATCATCGTGTTCCTTTGTCACTCGAGGGCCTCTTCGAGCAATAGTTTGATAGGATCTCCTACACCCTCATCTTTCTTTTCATCCGCCATGGGAGGCCATCGGGATTTGCGAGGTTGGTCTTGTAAAGGTTCGACGAGTTGAAGCCCTAACTCCTTATATCCCGACCTCGTTGCAGACATGGAAAGAAAGACAGAGAAAGAGCAGATCGCTCTAATACCACTGATTCATATTTAAACAGGAACACAAAAAATTACAGATATAACCATACATACAGAGATGCAACAAAAATAATACTTCATTTCATTATTGTAATATACTAAAATATGCTTACAAACAGAAATGGAAATAAACTAGCTAGGGCGATGGTAGCTTATCTCTGAGAAGATATGTGGTGGCTACATGCCTCCGAACTATCTTACAATGAGGCTCGAAGGCCTATTTATGGTTGAGAAACAATGGAAAACCCTAAACATCCAAAAACCTAACCCTAGGAGATGAAGTGCCAAACTATGGGCCCCGTTTTGGGTAAATTGGTACATCAACTTCCCGGGTCATAACTTTGGCATATGATCTCAGTTTGACACACACAATACCTCATTAGAAAGATCCATCTGAGGAATACATATTTGCGAAGAGAAATATCGGTCCATGGACCCATGTTGCTCCCAGTTTTCCCAAAAAATTTCGTTTAGGGCCTCAAAATGGCTCTAGAAGTTCAGGACCCGAAAAACTGCTAAAAATAGAAAACTGTGCTACAATTAAGGAAACTAAAAACTAAAGGAAATAATGGCGGGCGTCCAAGTGGAATTGGCGTGTGGCCACCAATATCCACCTAGATCAATAGACATGTCATATCACATAATTTGTTCTCAAGTATTGGCTAATCCTATAGTGAAGACTTCTTCATCTTCTCAGCTTGTATCTAATGGGGGGGAATTGATGGTTAGTTAACAACTTCTAAGATTCATCATTCGAATATTTTTTAAGTGAAACTAAGCCACACCCTAAAATTGTTTTCTGAGCATACAACCGTATATTTCCATAGTCAGATTCAGAGTTTTATCAAAAGATAGAGCAATGCTCAATGAACGTGATTTTTTATTGGTGGCATTTCTTAAACCATCACCTACAAAAATTTTGGTTTCTGCTATAGTTTGTGTTAGGGATCACTTTCACTTGCATAAGACTTCAACTTCTATCCAAATTAGGATTTTTCTAGGAACTACTTTGATAGTTCTAGAGTTGGTGGTCATCCTAAAACCACCATTGTTTGCAATTGTGATTTCTCGCACCGTTTTTGTTTGTTTGTGGTTTTCTAGTAAAAACCACAATTATAGATAGCTTATTAAACCATTGGATGCCATGCATTTTTCGTTTTAGCTCTCTTCTTGGACTTATATAAACCCCCTTGGATTAAGGGGGAATGTTAACCAACTAATTCTTTAAGGTTCTCTTAGACAATTAATGCATGCCCGAGAAAGGTGGAAAGTAAATCTAACAGTTTCATGGTTGTAATTATGCATGTACATTTTACATCATTCTTAATATACAGTTGAATTCTTTTTCCACTAATTGTTATTCCAACATCAAAATTCTCTACTTGAAGATGTTTTATATATAAAAGTACTAGTATCATTGTATATATCTTTTTACTTTCTTTATTTCTTTTCAGTTGATTTTATTTTCTTATATTTATGTATTCATTTTTCTTTGTGCATCATTTTTGGTTTTTCTCATGCATGTCTTGATAGTTCACAATTCCTACTCTTGATAGTTCACAATTCCTACTCTCAATAATTAGATGTACAATTAATCTTTAATAGTGTGGACCATTTACTCACCATCATAAACTAAATTACTTAATTGTGCAAGTCGAATATGTTGTAATAACTAATTTTCTCACTATTACAATGAATTTTGACTTCTTACCTTATTTTTTTTTTTCATATTCACATAACTAAATAAATTTTACAACATTAAAATTTTTTTATATTTTAAAAATATCTACATTTTAATTTTTATAATTTCCATTTAATATCCAAATTTATACATATCCTTAAAAACCACAATACTTATATAAATATATTAAATAAATTAACAAGATAGTGCATTTTATATTCAATAAAATCATGATCACAAAGTAATGTTAACTTTCCAAACCATCCTAAGAATATCAAATAACACCTCATGTAGCCCTTCTTCTATCTCATCCCCACCAATACCTACCTTACCTACCTTATTGTCTAGCAACATGAGAGGGTGTGGCATCTTTATCATACATATTAGTAGATAGCAATTTATATTATTTGTTTAATTATTATTATTATTATTATTATTAATTTTATGTTTTGTTTTTGAAATTTAAAATAAATTATAATATTATTGGGGTGAGAGGTTTTATAGCTCAATATGAAGTAAAGCTTATTATGAGAGATATTGTCACATAAGATTACATTTAAAAATATAAAAAATTTAATTTACTAGGGAAATAAGAAATCCTTTTACTAAATAATATAGAATTGACAAATTGCATTAAAAATAATATTATTGATATTACATGATCTATAATTCATTCTATGTTTTTGACATGTAATATTTAAAACAAAAATTTAGTGTCAGTCATAAATAAAACATTCCACTATATATATTAAATAACATAATTTTATATTGAGTTGATAGAGAGAAAATAAAATTAATTTAAATTGTCGAGTAAAATGTTTTAATATTTTAATATGTGTTTGTAGAGGGATAAAGTTAAAAGTTGTAATTCCACTAATATGTTCTTTTTAATTCAAACTAGGGGAGAAATTCCTAATTCTTTCACTATTTAGTATGAAATTCACAAGTATGCTAAAAAGTAATAATAAAAATAATAATTCAATGTGTCTCTATACACATAGGTAATATTCAATGTATATGTGTTTTCTGAAATGTGTTAACATTTTAAAGCAGGTAGTGAATTATAAATAAGTTACGAGTCAATGTCAACTATGTATATATTATATAAAACAAATAAAAATAAAATATCTTTTTATAGTTAAAACATTTTATAAGCTTGTGTATTAGAAGCAACAACATAGATCCATCCTAATAAATCTTTTAAGATACAAACCTCTTTTTAATACAAAAATTAATAAAAAGTCTACACATTAAAGAAATTTGATCTTTATAAACTCTTAGGAAATTCAAACTCAATATATAACCAAACTAATTTAAATAACAAAACATTAATAAAATCACTTGTTTTAACCCATTTTATTTAATATATATTTAATTAAAATATAATATTTTATTTATAATTCATATACCCATTACAACAATTTTTTATATTTATTTTAAATGGATTTCTCTTATAATACCTTATAAGCATGATGACAAAAGTGAGGTGTCGAGGTAAGAATCACTGAATAAAAATGATTTGAAGTGAGCATAATCAAATATGAATCGTGTTTCCCATAAATTGATAAGCAAAGAAAAGAGTTTGACCAACCAGGAAAGTGGATACATAAATAGAATTACGGGGGGACATTCAACTCAGTGACAAAATTTGTCGAACCACGAAACTGGAAAAAAAATTAGAATTAATGGGGGAGCGTTGAACTGAGTGAACAGCTGTTTTATCGAAAAGTGAAGCATCCTGAATCTGACGTTTGAGATGTGTTTTAATGTTTTTAAAACGAGGAAAATGAATTTGAAGAAGAAGAAGAAATTATTTAGATGTCAAACACCTTCTCGTATCTGCTCTCAAATAAAAAGGAACTCTACACCTGTCCAAATTTAAACGTGATAAATCAGGTATAAAATGTGCGGCGAGTTTAAGTTCACTGCAGACTCCTGGAATATTCGGGAATCCGATGGTGCGGTTAAAAAATTGACCGCACCCATCTACCACCGACTTAAGGATGGCCTAAAATGTGGACCTAAGATTTAAATAATAATAATAAGTATTGTATACAGCGCCCGTTATGTCCGTTTACTGGCTTAATTCAGAAAGACAGTTCACGAGAACTCGGGATACCCGTTCATTGATTGAACTTTAATTAAAAGCAAATTGACTTCACATCTGCTCTTCATATTTTAAATTTTTGAAGGAGATTCCCACGTTCCTGGCCTTTTTTGGGCCATCGGCTCATTACTTGGATAGTTGTTCCGTCCACGCGTGGACGATGATTATAATCTATAAAAAGTGGCAATCCTTTGATTGTTTAATTTTCTACATGCAGAAACTGCTTTTTAAAGCGAACCCTGTCTTGATACAGATGTCCCGACCGCCCCAAGACAGTCCATGTTGTCTGCTCAGGCCGCACTAAACCAAAGAATACTGCCCTACTGTACGCAGAAGGAACTACGCACAAGGAACTCATTTAACCTGCTTTACAATTAAAATCCAGTTTTTTAGAGAACCTTTGTAAAGGGATCGATTTTTAAAATGTTATTCACACAAACACATATCTATTAATTAGATATTTTTAACAGAAAGAAATCCAGCACCATGTCGTTCGCATTGCATTGGCACACGAAACTTATCATTATTGGTAATTTCGAAGCTGAATATTTGTAGAAGCCAACAAGCACCCTTACCTTCAGTTGTATAAGTGAGAAAAAGTAAGGAATTCTAGCGATTCCAGTAGCTTACCTGCCCAGTTGTTAATTTTGACATGGGCGTTTCATTGTGTTCAGCCCAGAATGGAAGAGAGATACCGCGACATGTAAAGATTTTGAGTGGGTTAAATAAAAATAAAATTATATAGATATAGAGTTGAATTTGACATTCAGAAAAGATGGTTGCATTTTGAGAAATTTGATTGTTACACAATTAAAATTTAAACTATTATAGACTTTATAGTGATTACATATACATGAGCTCTACAACCAAGGGTATACGTATGTAATGTACGGAAGTTTGTTAATATTTTTACATATCATGTTAAAATATATAATATATAAATAATAGTTATATATTAAAATTCATTTTACTATATAAATTAAATAATGTTTTTGTAACCATATTTAAATTTAATTAATAAATATATAAAAATTAATATTTAATTACTAATCATATTATTCACCCTTTGTTATCATGGATATTATTTATAAATAGGCTTTGTTACAATACTATAGGCCAATACCATAAACCAAAAACAAGAAATAACATTTAAAAATTAAAACTTAATATATACAATAAATTTACAATATAACAAGATTCTTAACCGTTGATATCCACCCCATTTTAGCAGGGATATTATTAACTTCTAAAATAAACCAATACCCTAGCTTCTCAATAGCACTTGACCAAAAGTCATAACTCATTCAAAATCAAAACATTTTATAAATATTTAAATTTAATTTAATTTAATTTAATTTTTAAATTCAATTAGGTTGGAGAGGTTCTCCAACCAAGCATGTGTTTCCTCCTTAGAGGTTACCTGGTTGAATCCAGAGTGAGATAAAATATGCATATAGACATAATATATACCCAGTCAAATCACTAAACCTAGATTCATCTTAATTCAAGATCTATCTAAAAAAATCAAATCTTTTTAAACCAACCTAAATCCATAAATTCTTTATAATTTTCTTTATAAACGCAAGATAAAAATACCAGTTCTTACCCATGTGATTTCCTAGTTAAAGATCGCACAAATATGCAAAACGTTGTTATTTAATATATGGGTGTTCTGTTTTTTTTCTCTCTGCAAAATGTATCTTACACCATTTTCAAAACCCACAATTTTTTTATAATGATATGTGCATTATAATAATAATTTATACACTTCGAAAGATTATAACTATTTATAGAATGATAATTATAATGTGTGTTGGCCGGATCGCAAAACGACACACACAGGCCGTTGTCAGCACATCAAAAAGCGTGCAAATCTCCTCCGAAATGTTTAATATTTCATAACAAGATAGCCGGTGGATTTGCGACCTGTCCTCCATTGGAAGCAGACCGGTACTGATGTTTAGAATGTACTTTATTATAATGGAAAGGTTGGATTCATACACATGACACAATTATATATATATATATATATATATATATATATATATATATATGACACAATTGTTCATTGCATTCAACTTTCAGGTTAAAATTGTCATGCATTTATTTTCTTTCCTTTCTTAATTTTTCTCTTAGTGTGCGTATGTTTTCTCTTCAACCATTTCTAACAAGTAATTCATTTAATTGAATACATCTACTTTATCATCTTGTAAAATGAATGGAAAGTGGTTATGTAAACTGATACATCGATGCAGCCCAGATAAATGCATGAAAGGAAAGAAGAATAAACCCCAGCGACAATCGATCTCCATGGTGAAGCCAGCAGAAGAGAAGCCGACTCAACCTGTTTCTGGGACCTCTTCTAATTCGCATTCGGCAGCAGCAAGGCCTGAAGACTCTTTTCAACGTTGCATTTATGTAGGGGATGAAGATCAGGATGTGGATATGGCTGCAGGAGCTTTCATCGACAGGTTTCACAAGGACTAGCAATTGCAGAGAACTCCGTCTGAAGCTCGATATTATGACTACCTGGAAAGATCTACATAAATAACTTACAGTCGGATAGGCCCACCGTTTTCCAATTGGAATACTGTGTGCACTATTAAAAAACGCTATCACAGTTTTCATTAACTACCATGTCCGTGATGATGGAAATACTGGCTTCCAATGCAGGTCGAGGATAGTAAATTGTTCTGAATATTTTTTATATTTTTTTTTCCTGAACAGAATATAGGAAAGTTGAGGGAAATTATGAGTTATAATATTGTTCTGTAACATAACTGTGATGTGAGCAAAGAGAATTTATGTTTTCCACTGTTTGTCCTCCTGAGTGGAAAATCAGATATCTCCACGAAACTCTTTATTTAAGTTATTCAATAATTTTCCAAAGACGATTTATGTTCTGTTTTGCTAATGCTATATATCTGTGAAATTCATCATTTATAATGAAGTTATTATTATGGTTTAGGAGTTGTTTATTTTTTGGACTTTGTTGCGCTCAGAATCAAGTTGAAAAATTAAAGGTGAAGTATTGATTTGTACTATTTAAACTGGATTTTCAATTGTATATATCAATTCAGTATTTTCAAAAATTTCCAGGTCACTTAAACTGGTCAAAGGTTATCTATCAAATTTTTGATTTCAATAAATTCTTGCCAGATTTTAGAGAAATTATACCGGAAAAACCCAAAAAAAATTCCAAAAAATTACACTAAAGACAACTCATCTTCTCTAATGTATCATTGTGATCCTGTGAAAAATCCTACAGATTATATACTAAATTATCCATGGCAATTGTACATGGCAGTCGATTCTAATACCGGTTTAGCAGTGTCGAAAGAAAAGTCGTCTACATTATAACTATGTTTTAAGGGCCGGTGTGGAGCACAAGAGTAAACATGAATGACATGCTTTCTCATTCTGTGTTCTTTAAGGGAAACACTGATGCTACAAAATTCTGATATGGAGGAGGTTTTGTGTATTTCTGGTCATTCTAATATGGGAAAGGTTTTGTGAATTTGTAAGGGTTGAATTTGTATTTTTCCTAAATATATAATTATTATTATTATTATTATTTTTAAGTATGTTTTATAAAAGATTGTAATTTCTTGATTTTATAATGTTTTTATAAGTTTAAAAACATATATTTTTAAATACAAATTTTGTATTTCAATAAACTAAAAAGTTATAAGTTATTTTTTGGAAGTCTATTTTGTAGGTTAGTAGAAAAACCAAACGTAATATAGAACTTCAGCTATTTCAAAACTGTAAAAAATATGGTACTAACCAATGTTCTAGAACAAAAATAATTGAAGTATTTGTGGGGCTTCCTAGGACATTTTTAGATAGAAAATTAAATAAGTGAACCATAAAAGAGTAGAAAACATAGAAACTAAAAGGTATTTAGACCGATTTATCTCAATTGGTGGGTTCCACTCAATTGGGCTCCTTGTTGTTGTCTAGGAGTAACCTAGACTAGGAGGAATGCTCATGTGTTTCTCAAGAGAACCCAATCTTCAATCCATGACTATCATGTACCCTCGATTTGGAGGAATGCCCATGTGTTTATCAAGAGAGCATAATCTTCAATTCATAACTGTCATGTACCAATGCATCTGATTTAGAGTTATAAAAATATCCTCCATGATCTCATTTCCATCAACCAAAACTCTGCCAAGGAGGAAATTCAGGTGAAAATAGATGTTCCCTGTGTACATGTACTAGTAATAATGACCTCTACTATGCCCTACATCGAAAACCCAATATCCTACTTCCACCAATAGTTTAGTGACTATGAGGGTGCATCTCTTGTCAATATGTTCCCTCTTCGCCTGCATAATTTCCTCTTGAGTTGAGTTGGGAGTGAGCTCTCTGAAGCTAGCCACTAAACTTTTAATTCACACTTGATCTTGATTGTGTTCCCTTTCCTAATACTAGGCCACTCCACGGTGCACTCAAGCTCTTTGAAGTGGTATGGTGAGTGCCAAAGGAGTATTTTGGGCCCAAGGGTAATCATAGTGCCACCTTGACTAGAAAATGAACACAAAAGGGATGCTTAAATGTTGAACGGGTTGAAGAATAATAGGGTCACTTTTGTAAGACGATTCCAAAGTCCCAATTTTCTATTAGAGCTATTGATTAGGCGATAAGTGTTGGAAGGCCCATTTGCGAAGAAGAACTAACACACCTCACAATTCCCTAGAAAGATAAACACCACAAGAGCAAGAATAACAAATCCTTAGAGCTGTTAATAGGGGAATATGAGTAGAGATTGAATTTGTGTTCCTTGCCATTTAGACCACCTATAGATTTACTCCATATTTTATTGAAATTTATAATTGTTATGAATCATGTTCATTATGGAACCTTGTACATTAAGGATCTTCATTTTCTCGAAATCTTATTTATCGCAACTCATCAATTTTGTTTCTTGTCATTTGTAGACTGTTTCTTTCTTGGGAACTACATTTTCTATGAATATAATTCTTACAATGGAATTTCATTTTCTATGGATCATTACATGTTCTAAATCACCATTTACCCTAGTATGTATCTACTACATAATTATAAAGGTGTGATTGTATGAACTCCACTCCAATTGTACTTATCATTTCATTAATTTTCCATATCCCTCACTTGATTTATTAGTTGAATGCAAATGGATTTTCCTTCAATTAAGATAATTTGCATATCCAATACTATAATTATTTGATGTCATCATTCATACATCTTCGTCTTACCATCCTGCATGTGGTACTAATCATTTTTTTTATGTAAGTTTAATCTATTAATATGATACAAAAAAGAAGTTACAGTGAGGCCCGACCTCAGAATTTCTGAGCTTAGTCATCACACAGTAACACTGTCTAGCGTTGACTGCCCCAACAGAGGGGAAACTAGTCCAAGAAAGCAAAAGAGCCTCAACAGAGGGGAAACCAGTCCAAAAAAACAAAATAGCCCACGCAGGGGTCACCAGTTTGATCACAAAACAACAATTTTTTTTAGACATTATAGAGTCCTAAACACAAGCTTAACCATAACTGCCCAATCAACGAGACAAAACATCCACATGGCAAACTCGACACCTGGCTGTCAATTGTCAGTCTTAGAGGTTGTCCGGCGCTGGTTCTTCCATAACCAGACATGTATATTTGTCCAAATCGTCATCCTCATCTAGAGTGCCATGGCCATGTGCTGGATGGACTCCATCAATGCTGCATGCATCCACACGCGTTCCTGACATGTTGCCACGACAACTGCCTGAGGCTTGCATGTTACTAAGCCTACCTTCCTCATCTTGCCAGCTGCCAGCCATCGCTTTACCATGTATGGTGGCTTTATCTTCGTCTGCTCACTGTTCACTGGGGTTGCACCTACCCTTTTTGCTTGGTTCTGCTTTGTTTGACTCATCATTGTGCTCAAATAGAGGAGCTGGCAGTTCAGTTTCTTCAGTGAAAGTGATTGTAACAATGGCTATGATTACAAGGCAATTAAGGGAGCTACGAAATTGAAATTGCATGGTATGGGGAGCTAGATGCAAAGGAAGGGGGAAATTAGTAGTGTGAACCGCTGCATCTCCTCTTCCTGTGCCATGGAGTGAGGCTCTTCCTCGTCCGCTGTGTGTGTCTGGGTAATGCCCAATAAAACTAGGCAAATTGGGGTTGTTGGCTGAGGAAGCAGGGGAGATCGAGTTGGGGCTGGACATAGCAGGTGAGCGAGTGCACCCACCTCGAGTGCACCTCTCCTACTTCATATATGATCGCAGACCATGGTGGGGTTGAAAGTAGGGATAATAGCAGAGGGGATGGTGGAGAAACTGTGCGACGAATGGATAGATGAAGTGTAGACCTGAGCTAAGTTGTAGAGACTGGAGTGGGAATGATGGAATCCATTGCCCAGGTCAATGCAACTTAACAAATAGCATCAACTACCTGTTATAGTGTGCACACATGGCTCTCCAGCCTACGGAGGACAAACACAGTGAATCGGGGGGGAAGAATTACGGAGTAGTTTGCAGGCTCCATAGTTATGAGTGATTTGGTTCTATCTCGGCCTATGCATTCATTAAATGGCGCCTGCAAGGTTCCTTGAATGCAATTGAGGTTGGCATGGGGGAAGTTGCAGGGGGGCATGTGGCCAACCCTTCCACTGCCCGACCATCTCATCAACTTAATGACTTTGGTAATCACCCACATCCGGGTCATGTGGTACTAATCATTATCGCATCCATCAAAATCTAATTGATTTATAATTATGACTTTCCATTTTTATTTATAATCATCATCCAATATAGTAGTTTCCATTGTCTTCAATAGCTAAAATATCCATGCATTGATTTTCTTACCATTGCGGGACACTGCTTGTTTGTAGCTGCTTTAGAGATGTTGATTGTTGTCACTATCGTATTGTTGATCATTAATTTTGATCACCATGCAAGGGTCCATTATTTGACACAAACGTTTCATTTTTACCAACGACATAACAACCACGCGGTATATCAATTTTTTCATAGGGTAGGTTAGATAATATATTTTGAAATGTGAAAATGGTTTGAAGCATTTTGTTACATAAGAATGTGCTTAGAATTTTTATTTTTCCACCACAATCATGTATGGTATTCAACATAGAATCAATGGAGAATCTATTATCAAAGTAATTTTCCTCCCACGGATAGGAACAATATGGTGTCAAATAAAGGTTATGAATATCCATGACAAGATTAATTTTTCATGAATGAAACGACTATCATAGATGGGGAGAAGGGTATATAATGTCTTTCAATACCTTAAGCATCGTTAAGTGTAGCATATTTTATTTAGAAGTATCTAACTTGTGGAAGGAGATAGTCTTCTATTTGGATATCACATCAAGTTTCTCTAATACAAATCATGAAAGGTTGATCAACATACCCTACTTCTTGTTGAGAGGCTTACAACTGATAGTTTATAATGTCAAAAGTACATGAAACCTTATTTCGAGCATTACTCATTATAGGTTAGTCAAACTATTGATTTTGGATGCCTTTCCTAGATCAAATCAAACTCAAGAAGCTCTTTTATAGAAAACTCTTTAAATAAAAACAATTTCAATGATTGGATAACAAGAATAAAACTAAGAGGAGGTAGAAGAAAAAGTGAAAGAAGAGACAAATGCAAAAAATATGAGGGAAATTAATAGGGGATGAATGAGATAGTTGAGCAATACCAAAGGATTGTTGGTTAGTATAAGTAGGAAATGCAACCCTTGAATTCTATTTATGTTGATAGTGATGTTCAAATAAGTGGTGTCTAATGTCCTAGAGAATTATTTTAGATATGCCATACTATTGATGACAGACATGTTGTAGGAAGAAAAAGATCATTTGCAAAATATTGGGAAAGTTCTATGACACGAGGTTTTGAAATCCTTTATGAAAAATATTGAAGAAGAAAAGGACAAGATATTATTAGTATAATAATATTAGTATGTTATGATGATAATGATGGTGTTGCGACAAAAAGACTAGCATTAATAAACACACAAGAAATAATTACAATGATTTTATATAGTTAAACCACCAACATAATAAAAAAAGAGATGGAATGGATTTTTTTACATAAGAAATAGTATTAGAGGATCCTTTTTTTGCTAAAAAATAATCATTAATAGAGAAAATTGTTATAGAAATCCTTGGAGAGAGAAATTATTACATCATAATAATACACTGCAAAACAAACTATCAGAAAAGTAGTCTATCTTATCAAAGGACAAGATAAAACAATGAATGTTTCTCTAGAAGAACATATTGTAGAACAAGTTATTATAGAAATAATCTTCACTACTAAAAATTTTTCTAAGGAACAAGCTATCATAGAAGCACCAAAATTAACGTGAAGACTCTAGTGATAGTCCTCTACAAAAATTTCTAGAAGAAGAACCATTGAATATAAGTATTATTGAAGATGTTGCTATGAAGTTACTCAAATTAGAAAGGAAAAGAATGTATAGATATTTTTTAAGTCACCTATGCAAGTTTCTTATATATTTGTGAAAAGTAAAATTGTAAAATAGGGAATCAAAAGAGTTGTTTAAAGTAAATTAAAGGTTTTTATAAGGATGTTCGTTGGCCATAACAAACATGATGGGATTCATACTCTTCCGTATGTCCTCAACATGTTTACTTGGTTACCTTATACTAAAGATAACCATTCTAAAGAAACACCCTTTTAAGAAGTAATTGATACTATTATTGGTACAAAATCATTCTCCAAAATTGAAACTAATCATTTAATTGTTGCTAATCCTCTAGAAACTTCTCTTGAGCATATTTGATACACTATAACACGTATTGAATCCCCTACAACAGGTGTTGGATCCCATACTAAACTAGTTGTGGGTACTCATATTGAATTGATAGATGATATTGCAATCAACCATAAGAAAACACTATTGCTGGTTCTTCGGATACCAAAGAAAATGTTGAAGTAGTTGTTGGAGGATGAATTACTAAACCAATAATCAGCTGAAATGATGAAAAGAAAATTCTATAGCATCAGCTATTGAGGTTTGAGAGAAATAACACATAAAATATTATAAGAATTCTATAAGGGTATAGACCAAAGAGAAATCGTATAGTCATCCTCCTAGCCAAGGCAAAGAAATGAAAAGGTTACCAACTCAATGAGACTTGTCTAGAGTTCTCATATTTTAGAATTCACTTTTAGGGGTTGTTCTAACATATGTTTCAAAATGTAGTGTTATTAGTAGCACCATTATTTTTAGAGGTTAAAATTTTGAATTGTTTGATATTATAACCTTGACAAGTGGACAAAATCTCAAAAATTGACCCTCGAATTGGAAAGTGATGCTATGAATAGCACCACTTTTATGTTTGGAGTTAAAATTATGACTTAGTTGGAATTATGGCCTTAGAAAAGGGTGCCATTACAAATAATAAAAACTTAAAATTGTTCCCCAACTCAAGAAAATTGCGTTAGTAGAAATATAATTGATTATTTAATTAATAGATCATTTTTTTTATAAATTTACATTTTGAAAAATATTTTTTAAATATAATATTTTTTAAATATTTTTACATTAACATTTTTTGAGAAAATAACCCATGAAAGAAGAAAAAAAAAGGAGACGAGGATGTTTAGTTTCTCTTTAAAACAATAAAACAACCTTTTTTTTTCTCATAAGTGCAATTTAAAAATAATAATAATAAAAAAAAAAAAAAAACCAAAAAAATCTAGCTAGAAAGCAAATTTTATTTATTTATTTTAAAACATCAAAATATTATGTATATGGAAAAAAAAAATTGAAAAATGAAAAACAAAAAGACACTTAAAAAAAACCACGGAAAAACACATTCATCAGAGGGACTGTGATTTTCGAAATCACCCATTCCCCACCAAGTTCAAACCCATGACTACACATAGCCTATTACTTCCAATGGTAGTTCATGAGAGCTACAGGGACGGAGGGGAGTTGGAGTGGGTGGAACATAGTCAGAGGGGGCAGTGAGGAAGGATGATATGGTCATATGCGTTGGGGAATGTTTCTAGTGGGGGTATTGAGGAACGAGGATGTGGTCATATGCATTGGGGAATGTTTCTAGTGAGTAAGCAATGAGAGATGGATGATTACAGTAATTTCCCTCCCATGAAAGCTTGTATTTTCCCATAACCGTTTTTTGGTATGTTAGAGGTTTATATTGACATATCAAAAATACAAATTTATATAGTCTTCGTTTGTCGTAGCCTTCAACCAAAGAAACTAGACCAATGGAAATGCATCAAACTATTGAAAGAAAAGTTTTAGGGCCAAAAATTAAATTGAGATAAAATGGAGTCCAATATCGAAAGCATAAAAGTTTGTCCAACTAGCATTTTCAAACTACCTACCTAAAGATAAAGGACTAAAATTATTAGAATTGTAGAAAAACATAAGTATTAATAAGAGCCAGAAGGTTCCACCTCTACGGAATCCTTGCCCAATGGCTATGGTTTCTGAGATTGTTAGATGTGGCTCGATCGATTCCATTCATTTTTATAAGTGTTTCATTTACACATGGAACTCTGTATCATGAAAAATATATCATATTTTCTATCATTTCTATCTAGAAGCATTTTCCCTAGAAAATTTTTCATTTACAAATATAAGTATATGGAGTGCATGTACTAATTCTGACACCTTGTACTGTGTATAATGTTTGGGACCAATGTTGACATTTCTATTGCAATCTTTGTTTTTTAGAAAAATAGCCCCTTCCTCCAAAATATCTTATGTGATGTCCTAAATTTCCTGTTATACGTTTGTCAAAATATATTCCTGAAATTATTAGGTAGATGATTCTCCTCTATAATAAACTCATGAGCCTCCTTGAATCTCATTACACACTTCCCTACATCTATAATGAACATGTTTACCAATAATGGTGGAGGCATCGAACATGTCTTAAGAGAAAACAAAGGAGGGCTAAAGAGCTCCTTAAGAATAAGTGAAGTCTCCATAAGGAGTAGCTTACTCCACTACAAATCTAAGAACTCGAATCCTAATCCCTTGAGGCTAGGGAGATAAGAGAATGGAATTGAGCACACTTACGAGGGTTAATGAGGCAACAATGGAAGATGGTGAAACATTAAATTGCAAAAAAATCCAATGAAGGTATTGAGGACGGAAGGGAACTCCATAGGGGAATTCAACGCTA
Source organism: Pinus tabuliformis (assembly GCA_031772625.1). Classification (NCBI taxonomy): domain Eukaryota; kingdom Viridiplantae; phylum Streptophyta; class Pinopsida; order Pinales; family Pinaceae; genus Pinus; species Pinus tabuliformis. The sequence goes on from CM062819.1 coordinate 1,799,485,533, forward strand.
TAAAGTTCAGTAGATGTGGAGAATAAGCGTCCATCAACCCCGTAACTAGAAAGAAACATTGCACTATCATGATAAGACATGAAAAAAATTTACTGTTATTCTCCTTCACACACATGCAGAGGGCCTCATAATGAGAAATTTTTGCGACGTTATGTGCCATAATCAAGGTAACATGAGGAAAAACCCCATAACTAGAAAGAAACTTCGCACTATCATGATAAGACATGAAAAAAACTTACTGTTATTCTCCTTCACACACATGCAGAGGCCCTCATAATGACAACATTTTGCGATGTTATGTGCCATAATCAAGGTAACACGAGGAAAATATATGGGAATATTCATTCTCGGAAGGGGGACATGGCACATCCTTCCTCGTAATTGCTTGGAGGTATGGAAATCATGCCCTTGTCCCACCTAGCACCTCCATCGACGCCTCATAAAAGGATGTATTTTGTTAATCTTTTAATTTCCTTTTTTAAAATTCTTATTTAACTTTTAATTATTTAATTTATGTTTTCACTTATTAGGAGGTTATCTTTCTTTTTTTTTTGGGTTTTTTTTTTTTTTGGGCTTTTATACTTTTTTTAGTTCTTAACTCTATAACGGGGCCAGTTTTTAGAGTTCCTTTGGTTCTTATTTTTTTAATTTATGTTTTGTTCCTAAATTTCTTTATGTTTTAAAGAAAAAGTAAGATTTTTTTTTGGTAATATATATATAGGGTTAATTTTTTTTTTTTCAATATTTATTCATAAAGGAGTTTATTTCTTTTCAATTTGTTTTTTAAAGTTAAATTTATAAAAGTAATAATTAATTAATTAATTAATTAATTTTACAAAACTTCTTGATTTAGAAAACAATTTTAAGATCTTATTTGTAATGATACTAATTTTTAAGGCTGTAGTATTAATTAAGTTACAAATTTAAATTCTAAAAATAAAGGTGTGTTATTAATAACAACACATTTTTATTCAAATGTTATTTTTTTTTAATGTTTTTTACACTTATCAAGGTTATGGCTTTAAACAAGTAGCAATTTTAACCTCTAAAAAAGAAAGCACATTCTCAATAGCACTAATGTTTGATTCAAGAGTTGTCTTTAGTGTTTTTCATTTTACTAGAAATATAGGCTTATGGAGATAGAATTCTTGTTAAATTAGTAACCATATTAAACCCGAATAAATTAAGGAATCATTAAGTATGTTATTGACATAGTGGAAATTGAAATAAATCCCACATATGATAATGGTTCTCTTCAATAAATATAATTAAAAGTAGAGATTTCTAAATGGAAATATACACTTATGTCATATAGTATAAAAGTAGTTTCTCTAAGAGAGCATGAGAAAGTTACCCATAATCTAAGACAAAAAAATCTAGAATCCATTTCCATCAACAACATAAAATTGGATAACTATAAAGAAGATAGAAACAAGATCCTAAAGATTGAAGTAAGAATAAAAACACTACAATTAGAGAAATGGTATTTAAGCACACATGTTTAGTATCTTCTTAGTTGTAGATGGCCTTCACCTTAACATATTGTCCTCTTCAAATAATAATATTTCTCATTTTAACTCTGAGCTATAATACATGATACAACTCATGACCCAAGGTCTATCAAGTTATTTTTTTTTAGATTCCCATACTAGTAGAAGAGATGATCATATAAATTTATTATGTGAACTATGTTAGTTGCAATGGAATTTGAACCCATTTGTTGGTAATGTGCAAGTAAGATATTTCTTCCTTCATGCATAATTAGCTTCAATGAAGTCAACCACAAACCACTATTGCACATAATGAGAAAAAATTGTAACTAAGGTAAATAAGAAGAATTATGTAGTTCTTAATTCATCATTGGGGAATTGTAAGTTTCTCAAACCAACAACTTGAGTATCCATGGTTACAAGATATCATTTCCTATTATATCGAACACATTACTTATTTGAGGATGAATACTTTGTTATCATGTAAGTGTAGATGGTGGGTCTCCAGTAAATAAATCAAAAGGTGAAACTTATTTAGTTAGCCACCTTTTTTGGAAGCATTAAAAATATTTGAGAGATACATTACATGTTTAATAAGATGCATCAAAAAAATGTATTGGAGTAAAATTTCAACTTCCACTAATAATTCAAAGGCTCCCAATGCTCTCTGGATCCGACACACAAACACTTGTCCCTGCAATCCTCCCTCTAGGGTTCCAATCTTACATAAGGAAAACCAAGGATAAGTTCACTCACAACATTGTCACTACATGCATATCAACATGCATAGGTGGAGCTCTACCATTCTCTCTTGAACACCTTATCTTCCATAGGCTTCCATCTAGAAGACTGCATGTCATACCTTCATTGGCTTCCCAATCATGCTATTAACATGTTTCAGATTACTTTCTCACCACTAACCTCTGTTAGTTATTTGAATCATGTTGTGACAACAAAGTAGCCTCAGTATTTATGTATTCACATCATTTACTATATGTCCCTAGCATATATTCATGCATCTAGCATATTCTTATTTAATAAATATTCATTGAACATGCATATTTCAACTATTTCATCTCTTGCATTTTTATCATGCCTATGTTATTATTCATCAACATATAGGAACTTCTAAATACATCAAATATAAGTATTAAAGTTAGAGAGAGAAAAGTTAAGAGATTCACCCACATAGTTATGGTTGCATCATCATACCATAAACTTTTACAATTTTATTGTCCTGCTTTAGGGAGTATAATGAACATACTGCATGTTTATCCAAGATGTTTATATTCTTGTATCAAAATCAAGTTAGTCTTCAAGAAACATCATTGTATTAATATATACAACAAAATAATTTCAACTATGTACACATGCATGCATAGATATTAATTAAAAACATAAATCCTATCTTATAGTCAATCCCATCTAGGTTTAGTGTTGAACCTTAGTTATGATTATCACTTTTTCACATAGTATCAAATCTCCCATTTTATCTTTTCTTGAGTCCATCTATGTGTAGTGTTGAACCATGCTCTAATGACTGTTATGAAACTAGCTCACAAAAAGACAGAAAAGATAGATAAACACCTTAGAATTCAGCCTCTTCGAGGGGGAAACCTCATTTACATTACACAAATGAACAATTCTTGGATGATTCAAATGAAAATACCTCCTTTCTATATATAGGAGTTTAAGGGGTCATAATATAATCAGAACCGACATGACAATAGTAATGTAAGGGCAAAATAATAACAATAGTGGGCTTCTATGGGGCACAATAATAATAATATGGGGACTACATGGGCACAAAAATATAATAAGGGGGTTGTACTAATAACAATAAGGGGTTACACTACTAGTATAGGGACCTAACATGCTCCTCTCCTTCAAAAAGTGTTGTCCTCGATGCTTGAGTAGTTCTTGATGCTTCTGTATAAAATTCTTGTCCTCCCATGTTGAATCATCAGTGAGTAAGTTTTTCCACTTGATGAGATACTCTGAAATTGATCGATTTCATAGCCGTTGGGTTCTTGTTTTTGTGACTGCTCTAGGTTCCAATATGATTTTTCCTTCCTCATCAAGTTTTGGCAATATTGTTTGAACTGGGACCTTCTGTAACTTCTGAATGAGTGGCGACACTTCTTCATCCTTCTTCCATTCATCCCTTGCTTTGTTTATCCAATCTGGTTGGATATTAGAAATAGCACAAAAAAATTCTTCCACATCCTCATTCTTTCTTGAGAGTACATTTGCAACAAAATTTTGCTTCCCCTTTTTGTAGATGATTTCAAAATCATAACCCAACATATTTGTGACCCATTTTTTATTTTCTTCTAAAGATAATCTTTGTTCTAAAAGGTATTTCAGACTATCATGATCCAGTTTTAGTTTGAAGTGTCTTCCCATTAGGTAAGGTCGCCATTTCTTAAGTGCATGTAGTATTGCCAACATTTCCTTCTCATCAATATCTTGCTTGAGATGTAGCCGTAAAAATACCCAATCACCTGCATCAAAACTCTTTTCACTGCGATTTTGATCTACCTGTTGCTTCATTCAATTCTGCACCAAAGTGGCGTTATCCTTTAAAAGTTGGAGAACTTGTTGTGGATGCTCGATGTGATCTCTCACTACTTGAACCTTTTTCTTCTTGATATGTCCTTCTATCCTGATAGTTTGAGGAGTGGTAATTCTGGCCAATGCATTACAAGATATTGTTGGATTCATTTCTTCTTTCTCAATGTGATCTTTCACTTCTTGAACCTTTTTCTTCTTGATATGTCCTTCTATCTTGAGAGTTTGAGGAGTGGTAATTCTTGCCAATTCTTTACAAGATATGTTCGGATTAATTTCTTCTTTCTCTGGGGTAGGTTCCTGGTGTATATCCTCTTCTTTTGATGTTTCTTGATCCTTTTCTTCCTTCTCTTCATAATATATGTAAAATAATTTCTTCTTAGTGCACTTATGACCTTTATTGCATTTGCTATCACAATTGTAATAAAGGTCTTTTTCTCTTTTTTCTTCCAATTTTTGTGGTGTAACCTTTGTAGGTTTTGGAAGGCTAGGAGAGACAACACTTTCATATTTATAGCTGTGAGGGGTAGACTTCCTTGTTGCCATAATTTTTCTTTCTTCTTTGTAACAAAGCTATTTTGTTCTTTTTTCTTCCAATTGTTGTGGTGTTGCTCTAAAGAAGGTGTTTCTCTTTGTATCCTCATAATGTGCTATAATTTCCTCCGTGAAAATTAACCATGTAAAAAGTGCTTTACAGGAACAAATCCCTTTATACCATAAAAATTGATCTTGTTCTAAATATGAAGATGCAATACATACCTTTTGTAACAGTGGTACACCATGTATATCAAAATATTTCTCCATCTATAGTATCCAATTTACTGGATCCTTGGCATCAAACTTCATCATCTTGATTTTTCTTGATTTTAGGAGCTCAATCTTGAAACGACTGTAACTCTGCACTTTCGGATCTTTAAGTTCTGAAATTTGGGTCTGCAATATCCCTCTGAGTCCTCTTTCTAGCTCCGCAAGTCTGATTACAATTGAATTCCTGAAGAAATATTTATTCCCAATCTCCCGTGATGACCTAATTATAGACCTTTTCAGAAGAGCAAAATTGTATGAAGTGCCACGTTTCACTGTTTTGACCTCCGGATATAAAAAATATACACTAGAAACTACAGTCTGTCCTCTTTCTGCAACTACTTATGAAATTTCAATCTGATGCTCAGAGAGACATTTATGACTATTTTCCCTAGGTCACCTGCTTGGGATGTAATTCGGGAGCCTGCAGAAACCCTAAATGTCTTAGAATGTAACTCCAAAAATATAGTTGAACAAGAGCTGAAATTCGGACCTGCGGTTCAGACTAATTTCTTCTCAAATGGGTTGTTATTTTACATTCTAAAACTTCGTAGAAAGAAATTTATAGCAAAACTTCCATGATGACCTATTTTAGATGAAATTATGGAGCTTGCAAAAACCCTAGCTTCCTTAGATCATATATCCTAAAATATAGCGAGACAAGATCTGAAATTTGGACCCGACATTTAGCGATATTTCATCTGAAGTGGGTTGTTTTTTAGCTTCTGAAACTTTGCAGGAAAAATGTTATTGCAAAAATTCCATGATGGCTTGTTTGGAGCAGCGAAACCCTAGAATCCAAAGCTCTGATACCAAATGTTATGAAACCAACTCACAAAAAGATAAAAATGATAGATAAACACCTTAGAATTCAGCCTCTTCGAGGGGGAAACCCCCTTTACATTACACAAATGAACAATTCTTGGATGATTCAAATGACATGACCTCCTTTCTATAAATAGGAGACTAAGGGGTCATAATATAATCAGAGCCGACATAACAATAATAATGTAAGGGAAAAATAATAACAATAGTGGGCTTCTATGGGGCACAATAATAACTATATGGGGACTACATGGGCACAACAATATAATAAGGGGGTTGTACTAATAACAATAAGGGGTTACACTAGTAGTATAGGGACCTAACAATGACACTTTTTCACATAACAAGTTCCTTTAATAACTTGCAAAGGTTACAGGGTACCAAAAATTTTCTTTTTTTTCACTAGATTCACAATAAGCTATGGTACAACTCCATCACTTACCCGTATAAAATTTATTCTTTCCATACTTGCAAAAACCTAAATTTCATCTCTCATACATTTTTTCAAACACTTTACATGTAAATATTTCTTCAAATAATTTGTATAAAACCAATTATGTAGAGTTTTTCCTGTAGAAATTTTGTTAAATGTTTTGTATCAACATTAAATAAAAAAACATTGCTTTGATTCCACCTATAATGTACTAACAGAAATATACCACTCAATCATGCAATATTTGTTTCTGTTCTTTAAGGTATTTTATCAAATACTTTGTACGAAAACTGTAATAAAACACCTTCAACATATTTCATCAAATGCTTTGAAAGAAAATATGTATATATTAGCTATAGTAGTACTATCATACAACACTTATGACATAGAAAAATATTATTCCCTTCCAAAAAAACATTTTCACTGGGCCATTTCATCAAATAGATTGCATGCAATGAATCATTCAACCATTTAGGAATTTTTGCAAACACCTTACATGCAAAGTAATATAGTAACTCCCTTAAAGTATATCTCATAAGTTGTAGCAATCCAAGTTATAAAAATTGAACCTGATCATCAGTGGGAGTTCCCCTCAATATGAACCCAGTTTTAGCTTATGGATCCTCCTAGATGAAAATTTTTAGCAGAAATGCTAGCATGATGTGTTTGAAACATGATATTAGGAGCATCTATAAATCTCAAATTTCTCTGGTCATATCTCCTAAGCTATCACAACCTAGCAAATAAAAGTTGGACTAGATGACTAACATGATTCCCCTTTATTATGGTGAACATTCTAGAAGAAAAGTTATACATGAAATGGAAACATGATATGTTTGATGCATGTTTGAGAGCATCCAAGGAGCTTGAATTCCTCTGGTCATATATCCTAAATTATCATGATCCAATTTTTGAAAGTTGGATTGAATGATTTGTGAGACTTTCCCTCACTGCGGTCCAAGTTTCAATTTTTAAAACCTTCCTTAAGAAATGTTATGGAAGAAGTGTCAAAATGACCTATGTAAATATGAAATTAGGAAGCCCAACTTCCTCTGATTATATTTCCTAAAATTTCATGATCCAAGATCTAAAAAATGCACCATAGGATCATGGTAATTTCCCCTTACTATGGTCCAGCTTTCATATTCTCAAACATTTGAGAGATTTTATGAAAGACATGCCAAATAAATTAGGAAGCCTTTCTTCCTCAACCAATGTTATAAATTTATACATGTTCAAAGCTACGACCAAATAATATAACATCTATAGCCATGATGAATTTTCTAAAAGATAAACGCACGTACATATAAACTTGCTAAAAGGGGAAATTAAATAATCATGCATGTCACTAAACAATCTATGCTAGAAATATTATTAACGCATAAAAAAAAATATTCTATTCAAGCTAAAAAAATATTGTAAATTAAAGTAGGGTGAGCCACATTCCACCCCACTATAGTCTTAATTTTGTTGAATGGTTTCTCACAGGTTGGCACCCCTTGCCAGATCTTGATACCCTGAGGAGAGCTTAACTCAGGGGTATTTCACACACTGAGATTCAAATAATATTTCAACACCAAAAGTAAAGGTCATTCTCCTTTTCACACACACATGAAAACTCAATGATCAACCTTTCCATTTGTGACGAGGCTCACATTGAAAAACATACCATGTATATATGCAAAGCACAAGGGTGTCCTCCTCTAGTTTATATAGTCCCTCAAACCTCCCATCTTCAATACTCTATGTGCCACACACAACCAAGACTATTATCAGTCCTCAAATACATTTAGTGAAAATAAAAGAGCATTGTAACATGTTTATTTTCTGTCACATAAGTTGTCACTTACAACTCTTATCTAGTCATAAGGTTTGAACCTCTTTGGGTTATATCACCAATAATCTTTCCAAGTCAAATCTGTTTATGTGAGAGAGAAATGTATGAAAGAGTAATATAAGAGGGAAAATCTAGAGGCTTAAGACCTAAGAAGAAGAACCCCTTTATTTCTTTTCCCTCTTATTTTTATAATCACACATGAACCCTTCATCTTTCGAAGCTTTCATCTTCTAGGGAAGACTAACCATAACATCAAAGGGAAATATTCATTGAAGGTATAATTTTCCTCTAAGTCATGTTTTCCCTCTCCATAAGGCATCATAATATTTTGGTTGTCCCCTTTCTTCAACTCTAGCATGTTTTTTAATAAAAATAAATATTACATCATATAACATATTTTGACACCATAGCATCAATTCCAACATCCCAGAATTATATGTTCTTAAGTACATTAAATTTTGGTTAATGTAGGTGGTGTCACAAATGAAACCATAAAAATGTGAGTCGTTTCATGTAACATCCTTGGTTGATAAATATTTTATTTTTATAAAAACCTGAGAGGAGGGCAGAAACATGGGAAGCTTACTTTTCTTGAAATTTCTTCAATGCTCAACCCAAACTACCAAGGGACGCACCTAGAGAACTTAACAAAGAAATAGTTGAAGAAGGTGGTAGTGAAACAAGAGTTAAGTAAGATGAGAAAAAAATAGTGATGATAGCAGATTTGAAATTGAACAATGTCAGCAAAAGCTGAAGAAGGTTGACAAAGAGAGAAGGACACATGTTGTCACTAAAAGGGTCACTATAAGCATGACAAAAAGAGGGTCATTATAATAGAGTGATCAGGCATCCTTACGCGCTTTAGAGAATCTTAAAGGATCCTCACCCTTTGTTAAGCCTAGTATTACAAACAAATGATACCTCATAAGCCCTCCAAATAAGCTACATTTGAAATTGTTCCTATTACATTCAACCATGGGAAACTAGAAAAAATCGTAGTCTCATTTTATAAAAGACCCAAAAATACATATTTTAAGGTTGATATTTATGATTTACATATTAAATACATTATTGGTTCATCTATTCCCACTAAGTTTAAGAATACCACTGACTACTATGACTAGCCTATACCAACTTACTCATCCATTATCCTAACTTGGAATTCACTTGAAAAGATAAGAAAGAAATATAAGAGAATTTTAAAAATGATGGAAATAGTTGAAGTCTTCAAGGTGTTGGATCATTATATCAAGAAAAATAACTATCTTCAAAAGTAAAAATGTTAAAATTTTAGGAAGAAATTGATAGGTTGGTGCCAAACAATAAGAAAATGTATAAATTGGAAAAGAAATGTTGCCAAAGGAACCACTACCTAGCCATTCATAATAGATTAGTGGAAACTAAGTTGAAGATAGAAAGAAAGAATAATAGGGCCAATATGAATATGTGTTCTTGGACCCACTAACTCAAAATGTTATAACATTTTTCATCAGTTATGTGTTTTGGTCACTTATACCCCAGCATGATTGAAATTATACTAGGTTGATAGCTGTATTTTCTTGTATGAAGACACATAATAACATTAGAATGGAGCATATGTCATGGCTCAAAATGAACATGATTTTAATACTAGTCTTCCTCCTTTCTGGCACCATATAACACCCATTTTGACCAAGTAATATCACCCTCTCATTCCTTTTCCTCAAAAAGTTACTAAAAGAGACCCACAAGGTAACTTGTTAATATTATATATTTATTCCAATGTTTTAACATGATTTGGAGACTTAATTATATGCTTAATGGTACTAATGATGGATTTGAGAAGATTTGTGACCTCCATGGGTTCTTGTAACCAACCTCCAAGTTCCTAATGTTTCCATAGCTTCTAGGAAGAAAGGGTGTCTGACACCCCTCTAATACATTTTCCATGATTTTTATAACATATTGATACTTTCAATTATAAATTAATATATTTTTATGAATAGGCTTGAAGAGTGGGACTATAGATTCATGATCTAAGGAGGAAGAAGAAAATAAATGTGTGTGGAGCTAGCTGGTGCCAATTTCTAATTTATGGTGCAATTATCAATGAAATTACAAGAAGCTTCTAAGATGAGATAAAGAGCCCAAGAGAAGCATGAAGAGGCACCCATGAAAAACTATAAAAAGGAACTTGCACAACAATTTTGAGGTTATATTTTCCTCTTGGAGAAGCATATGAGAAGTGTTGGGAATACCTACAAGGTTGAGTGAAGGGAATTACCTAAGAAATGAAATTGTGGGCATTGCTTCCAGGCCTCGAGAAGCTCAAGAAATTCTATGTAAAATGGAAATGAGTGCTTTGCAAGAATTTCCTGAGAAACCACTTAGGGTGCTTTCTAAAGAGCTAATAAACCACTATATTTTATAAGCGATTCTTGTCATCTTTGAGTTCAATCTGAATCCTACTATAAACTATTGAAGAAAATTCTCCTAAGATCATGGATATGGCTTAAGGTTGACTACTGCAAGTGATTCTGGCTATAGTGATTCTAAGGTTAGGTGGAAAATTGAAGTCCCACATTCATTTTATCTTTTTTTTTTATTAAAAATTAATGTATTTAGTTGACAGCTCTGAAATTAATGATTTCCCTTGTGGAATTCAATATGTAGCTCTAAGAAATTTTACATGGATGTAGGATGCTAGTACATGAGTTTGATTGACTGAAAGTCTTGAATGCTATGTTGTTTTTCTTATAAGTTTCTTCATGCATTTGTAAGTTAAATTCCTGAAGTTTCTTTATAATGCATGTGGATATCTTGTATGTATTTGATGTTAATTTTGGAGCCTGATTATCTTCTCCATTTATAGGTCTGGTTTTAGCTAGATGTATAAACAAGGAAGACTACACACCCCTCCATGCGATGGGGACTTGTCCCCCTAGCAGGGGTCTAGGGGGATCGTCCGCATCAGATGTGGGGTTCAGGGGCAGTGCCCTGAAGTAAAAAATTAGAAGAAAAATTGCCTTGTAAAATATTGTAATTTTGTAGTTATCTGGGTTATTCATTAGGAGGATGATGTGAAGGTAGAAGTTATGTTAATTTAGGGTTATTCTCCTATAAGGAAATCCTCGGTTTATATCAGGGAATTGTATTGTGGCCATGGGTGAGTATTCTTATTGATGAAGAGAGAGGAGAATGTGTGAGAGCAAAGACTAAATTATAGAATATTTGTTGTACATTGTGTCTATTCATTTTATTAGATAATATAAAAGGAAGGATTGGTTTTTTCTCTGTGGGCATAGCCCAAATTGGGTGAACCACGTATATCTATGTCTCTCTTGTTTATTGCATTTTAGATTTTTGTATTTTAAAAATATTTTATGTTTTACATTGCTCTCTAACATATAATTCTATAACAACTAGTGTCAGAGTCGAAGGTCTATTTGGCTAATAAACTTGCGGGAGGGAAGGGTTCATTCTTCGAGTGGGAGCAATGGCAGAAGATGGTAGGTTTATGGTCGCAAAATTTAACAGCTAAAACTACTAGTTGTGTAAGATGCAGATGGAAGATTTTGTGTATCAAAAAGATATGTACTTACCATTGAGCATAAAATCAAACAAGCCAATGAGTATGAGAGACACATAATGGGAGATTCTCAACAAAAATGAACTTGGAACAATACGGTTGTGTTTGGTAGCATTAGTGGCATTCAACCTTTCAAAGGAAATGCCTAAAAAGGGTTTAATGACATCATTGGAAAAACTATATGAAAAACCCTCAGCCTCAAATAAGGTAATTCTTATGAGGTGTCTATTTAATATGAACATGTCAGAAGGTTGATTTTTTGTTAGTCATTTAAATGAATTTAATACGGTTACTGGTCAGTTATGTTCTGTAGGGGTAAATTTTGATGATGAAATTAGGGATTCGTTATTTCCATGCTTATTGCCATAATGTTGGAATGGTTTAGTTATGGCCATTAGTAACTATGTCTTTGGATCTAGTACTTTAAAGTTGGGTGATGTCGTTGGTGCTATCCTTAGTGAGGAAATATGATGGAAAATCTCTGGTGAGACATGGGGGAATGCTTTGACCACAAAGACTAGGGGAAGAATAATGGAAAGAGGAAAGAGCGCAAGAAATTGAATTAAGTCAAGAAAAGGCAGGTCCAAGTCTAGAACGGGGATAGTGTGTTGGAAATGTGGGAAGAAAGGACACCTAAAGAAGACTGTAAGTCACGGAAGTGAAAATAAGGATACACACAGCAAGAGAACAATCATGAAGCGAATGTGACAAGTGATGTGTTGCAAGATGCTTTGATTATTTCATTAAAGAATATTATTGATGCCTAGGTGGTAGATTCAGGAGTCTCATTCCATGCCACACTCGGCAAGAAACTCTTTCATGACTATGTTGAAGGAGATTTTGGATAGATTCCCCTGGGTGATGATAAACCCTGTAAAATCATTGGAATGGGTAAAGTTTGTACAAAACATTAGAATGGAAACCAATGGATATTGAGGGAGGTTGATGCAGGAGCATCTTGCTCAGAATATTATTGTACATTTAATTGATTTACGGTGTGATGTTTTTAATTATTTTTAGGAATATTGTATAGATTGATTGAGAAATCTATGTGTGAGGTTTTCAGTTGTGAAATATTCTCAACTATGTGAGAATATCATGGATAATTAATATGTGTAGATCTTGTAGATATCTTAGCGATATGAGATCCACAAATAGGAATTAATTGAGTTAATTCTGGAGAAAATCATGGATTTAGAATAATCCATAATTATGTAATTAATCCATAAATGTAAGCCTGCAAGGAGAGTGAGAAATAGAGTGTTAGAGGTGTTAGAAAGGGCTAAATAGTGGTGTGAATAAATTAGAGAACGAGATGTTTTGAATGTATATATTGTTATGAATAAAGGAGTTTTGTGTTTAAAACTTGTTTTTGTGTGATCTTTTATCATATAGATGTGATTCTTTAATTCTACGTTGAATCCTCTATTAATTACAGTAACTGTTAATAGCCTGGTTATGTTTCAAGGTCACAGGAATATAGTTTAGGGATGGAATAAACTTGGTGGAAGTGCTAAGACTTGGCGGAACAAGGAAGACCCCGAAAAAATTCGTGAGAACCCCAAGGAAGATCTGAACCGTCTTATCGATAGGAAATAGATCTAACGGTGATCGCATGCTAACAAGTGCAGACATTAATTCCAATTTCAGACGTGATATATTACAAAACTGAGTTAATAGCTCAATTAATTTGGACCATCGGCTGAAAGGGGTCAGGTCTGACGGTAATCACATCGAAAAACGAACAGAGTTTAATACAAATTTCGGACGCGATATTTTATGAATTGTGATTTAGTCCATTGAACTCTAGCTCGGTCATAGCCGTTTCCTATGAAGGAATGAGGTCCAATGGATATCGCATCAAGGGATGCACGTGATTTAATTTCAATCATGAACCTGAGAAGGTTATGAGCTCTGGTTTTATTTCCTTTCGGTTCTGTGGGTAAAAGTAGAGGTTTGCCATATATCGGGAATTTTGAATAGTTTTGCTGTTTTAGCAGAATAGCTTAATTTTGGATTCCGCTAAAGAGATTGGGGTCAATAGTTTAATTAAACAAGAGTTTAATTAAACAAAATTCTTGAATTATGTAAAAGTGGGAGTTTCATTGCATCAAATTGGTATCAGAGCAGAAGAAGATTCTACGTGAAGTATGAGTAGATTTTTCAATGTTTGTCTTTATAATTTTTTTGTAGAGTAACAACAGAGGAAGGTGAGAAGATTTGTAGCATCCTAGAGCAAGGAGAGATCATATGGTTCTAGAGGAGAGAACCAGAGAGATGCCAAAATACTAAGCTTAGAGGAGGAAAGCTTAGTGAGGTTTCATGTAGCAGGGAGACTTGCTACTATAGAGGTTGATTGTAGCTCACAAGTTAAAGCTATTGGAAACAAAAGAAAACATATGATAAGGAAAATCAGAGGCACAACGAAAGAAAAGGGAAAAATAGAGGAGTCAATTTTAGGATTTGATTGAGGTAAATATTTTCTTTTATTTGAGTTTGAAGAATTAGTGAAAATGAACATGGAGAAACTTAGGAAAGGTTCAAATCAATGTTAGATGAGCCATGAAGAGTGTAGGATAAGTATTACAGTGATGTGAGTAGAGTTGAATATACTACAAGAATGGTTTCAAGAGAAAGAGAATGAAGACAGAACACATGGATGGAGAATAAGGAAACGGGTCAAGTGGAATCTATTGCAATAAAAATGGAATGGTATGTTGATTAAAAAAATTGAACAAATACATATTTCTTTGTCAGAGAAGGAGAGACTCATAGGAATTGAGTCACAACAAAGAGCATTTGTTGAAACCCAGAAATTTCATGGTGGGAATTTGGTGCTTGAAGCATCAAAAGAGACCAGAAGGTTTGATATTTTTAAAACTGATAGTTTGTCTGTGAATGCAGGTATGGTACTAAATAAGAAATTTGTTGCTATAGAGATAACTAATGACCATTGTTATGATCAAGAAGTATTTTTTTAACCTGAAGGAAATTGGGATGATTGTTTTTCATACAATGAAGTTGAGTTTGTAGCTCAATTGGAGAAAGAAGAAGCAGACAAAGAGCCAGAGGCTGAAGAAGTTGAGACCATAGCAACCGTAACAAAAGAAGGAAAGGACACCAGAAAGAAAATCAACTGCGTTGATGTCATTAATGAAGAGGAATTACTCCTAGAGCATGGTGGGGAATATTGCTTTACAGATATACACAATTTGGTTGACAATTCGAGTAATGATGATGGTGAACTTTCAGATTTAGCTGTTACTAATCTTAGCATGACAGAGTTATGTGGCAAAGCTATAGGTGTAGATGATGAACCAGTTCGAAACTCGTTCAAAATTTGGAAACCAGGAAAATGGGTATTCAAGTTTCCATATGGAGTTCGCGAGTCTATATTTCCAGAACAGAGGATGATGAAGTATGGAAAGTCGAGAATAGTGTTTAATAATTCTATGAAGATATTATTCTATGAATTTAATGCCAGACTACATGACGAAGTTATTCCTTTGAAGGACCATCAGCAAAACAAAGATTGGAATGCTGGAGGTAGCAAGTCATCCAGACTTGTAGCTATCACATTACTACAGAAAAGTGGCAGACCTCATAGATAGGAGTCTATGAATTTTTTCTACATCAAGAGTCTGATGTAGGAGCATCTTGCTTAGAATATTATTGTACATTTAGTTGATTTAGGGGGTGATGTTTTTAATTATTTTTAGGAATATTGCATAGATTGAGTGAGAAATCTATGTGTGAGGTTTTCGGTTGTGAAATATTCTCAGCTAGGTGAGAATATCATGGATAATTAATATGTGTAGATCTCGTAGAGATCTTAGGGATACGAGATCCTTGAATAGGAGTTAGTTGAATGAATTATGGAGCATGGATTTAGTACAATCCATAATTATGTAATTAATCTAAAAATGTAAGCCTACAAGGTGAGTAAGAAACAGAGTCTTACAGAGTGTTAGAGGTGTTAGAGACGGCTAAATAGTGGTGTGAATAAATCAAAGGACGAGATGTTCTAAATGTGTATAATGTTATAAATAAAGGAGTTTTATGTTTAAAACTTGTTTTTGTGTGATGCTTTATCATATAGATTTGATTCTTTAATTGTAGGCTGAATCCTATGCTAATTACAGTAACCGTTAATAGCCTGGATATGTTTCAAGGTCATAGGAATATAGTTTAGAGATGGACTAAACTTGGAAGAAGCGCTAAGACTTGGCATAACGAAGAAAACCTCGACAAAATTTGTGAGAACCCCAGGAGAAGATTTGAACTGTCCGATTGGCAGGTAATAGATCTAATGGTGACCGCGTGCTAACAAGCGCAGACATTAATTCCAATTTTAGACTTGATATATTATAAAACTAAGTTGATAGCTTAGTTAATCTAGACTGTTGGCTGAACGGGGTCAGATCTGACATTAGTCGTGTCGGAAAATGAACGAAGTTTAATCTCAATTTCAAACGCGATATTTTATGAATTGTGATTTAACCCGTTGAAGTCTAGATCAATCACAGTTGTTTGCTATGAAGGAAGGAGATCCAACAGATATTGCATCAAGGGATGCACATGATTTAATTTCAATATCGGACCCGAGAAGGTTATGAGCTGCAGTTTTATTTCCTTTCGGTGCTGTGGGTAAAAGTAGAGGTTTTCCATATATTGGGAAGTCTGAATAATTCTACGGTTTTAGCAGAATAGCTTAATTTTGGGTTCCGCTAAAGAGATTGGGGTGAATAGTTTAATTAAATAAAATTCCTGAATTATGTAAAAGCGACAGTTTCGCTGCATCAAAGTGGTATCAGAGTAGAAGAAGATTCTGCGTGAAGTATGAGTATATTTGTCAATGTTAGTATTTATAATTTTTATGCAGAGTAATTTCAGAGGAAGGTGACAATATTTGCAGCAGCTTAGAGCAATGATATCTCATATGTCTCCAGAGGAGAGAACCAGAGAGATGCCAAAAGACTGAGCTCAGAGGAGGAAATCTTAGTGAGGTATCATGTAGCATGGAGACTTGTTACTGCAGAGGCTAATTGTAGTTCACAAGTTAAAGTTGTTGGAAAGACAAGAAAACATATGACAAGGAAAGTCAAAGGTGCATCAGAAGCAAAGAGAAAAGCAGAGGAGTTTGTTTTAGAGTTTAATTGATGTAAATATTTTCTTTCATTTGAGTTTGAAGAATTAGTGAAAATGAACATGGAGAAACTTAGGAAAGGTTCAAATACATGTTAGATGAGTCATGAATAGCGTAGGATAAGTATTGCAGTGATGAGAGAAGAGTTGAATATACTACAAGAATGCTTTCAAGAGAAAGAGAATGAAGACAAAAGACATGGATGGAGAATAAGGAAACAGGTCAAGTGGAATCTATTGCAATAGAAATGGAATGTTATGTTGATGAAAAAACTTGAACAAATACATATTTCTTTGTTGGAGAAGGAGAGACTAATAGGAATTGAGTCACAACAAAGAGGATTTGCTGAAACCCAGAAATTTCATGGTGGGAATTTGGTGCATGAAGCATCAAAAGAGACCGAAAGGTTTGATATTTTTAAAATTAATAGTTTGTCTGCAAATGTAGGTATGGTACTAAATAAGGAATTTGTTGCTATAGAGACAGTTAATGACCATTGTTATGATCAAGAAGTCTTTTGAGAACCTGAAGGAAATTGGGATGATTGTTTTTCATTCCATGGAGTTGAGTTTGTAGCTCAATTGGAAAAAGAAGCAGCAGACAAAGAGCCAAAGGCCGAAGAAGTGGAGACCATAGAAACTGTAAAAAAAGAAGGAAAGACACCATAGAGAACATCAACTATGCTGATGTGATCAACAAAGAGGAATTACTCGTAGAGCATGGTGGAGAAAATTTCTTTACAAATATAGAAAATTTGGTTGACAGTTCAAGAATGATGATGGTGAACTTTGAGATTTAGTTGTTACTAATATTAGCATGACAGAGTTACCTGGAAAAGCTATAGGTGTAGATGGTTAACCAGTTCGAGATTCATTCAAAATTTGGAAACCAGGAAAATGGGTATTCAAGTTTCCACATGCAGTTCATGACTATATATTTCTAGAACGGAGGATGATGAAGTATGGAAAGTCGAGTATCATTTTAATAATTCTCTGAAGATATTATTCTGCAAATTTAATCCCAGACTACATGATGAAGTTATTCCTTTCAAGGGCCATCAGCAAAACAATGTTTCGAATCCTGGAGGTAGCAAGTCATTCAGACTTGTAGCTGTCACATTACTACAGAAAAGTGACAGAACTCATAGACAGGAGTCTATGAATTTTTTCTACATCGGGAGTTTGATGCAGGAGCATCTTGCTCAAAATATTATTGTACATTTGGTTGATTTAGGGGGTGATGTTTTTAATTATTTTTAGGAATATTGTATAGATTGAGTGAGAAATCTATGTGTGAGGTTTTCAGTTGTGAAATATTCTCAACTATGTGAGAATATCATGGATAATTAATATGTGTAGATCTCGTAGAGATCTTAGGGATACGAGATCCTCGAATAGGAATTAGTTGAGTGAATTATGGAGAAAATCATGGATTTAGTATAATCCATAATTATGTAATTAATCTATAAATGTAAGCCTGCAAGGAGAGTGAGAAATAGAGTGTTACAGAGTGTTAGAGGTGTTAGAGAGGGCTAAATAGTGGTGTGAATAAATCAGAGCATGAGATGTTCTCATGTATATATTGTTATGAATAAAGGAGTTTTGTGTTTAAACTTGTTTTTGTGTGATCTTTTATCATATAGATTTGATTCTTTAATTGTAGGCTAAATCGTCTGTTAATTACAGTAACCGTTAATAGCCTGGTTATGTTTCAAGGTCACAGGAATATAGTTTAGATATGGACTAAACTTGGTGGAGTGTGCTAAGACTTGGCAGAACAAAGAAAACCTTGACAAAATTCGTGAGGACCCCAAGAGAAGATCTGAACCATTTGATCGACAGGCAACAAATCTAACGATGATCGCATGCTAACAAGTGCGTACATTAATTCCAATTTTAGACACGTTATATTATAAAACTAAGTTAATAGCTCAGTTAATCTGGATCGTCAGCTGAAAGGGGTCAGATATGATAGTAGTCACGTCGAAAAACGAATGGAGTTTAATATAAATTTCGAACGTGATATTTTATAAATTGTGATTTAATCCATTGAAGTCCAGATCGATCACAACCATTTGATATGAAGGAATGAGAGCCGACGAATATCGCATCAAGTGATGCGTGTGATTTAATTTCAGTCACGGACCCGAGAAGGTTATGAGCTGTGGTTTAATTTTCTTTCAGTTTTGTGGGTAAAATTATAGGTTTGTCATATATAGGGAAGTTTGAATAGTTCTGTTGTTTTAGCAGAATATCTTAATTTTGGATTCCGCTAAAGATATCGACGTGAATAGTTTAATTAAACAAGAGTTTAATTAAATAAAATTCTTGAATTATGTAAAAGAGGCAATTTCGCTGCATCAGAGGTAAGGAATGTTCCATATCTAAAGAAAAATATAATTTCAACATGGAAATCAAGTGGTGAAGGTTGTGTGACTACTTTTACAAATAAAACTTGGAAGGTCACTAAAGGAGCTCTAGTAATACCAAAATGAGAAAAGGTCGGTACATTGTATTTATGAAATGGTATTTCTAATTTTGTTAATACTTTAACCTCCACAATGGCAGATACAACATCGTGACATCATAGGCTTGGGCACATGAGTAAGAAGGAGATGCAAATTCTTTACTTGAGAAGTTTGTTTCCAGGTTTGAAGCATGTTGATTTGGATTTCCGTGAAAATTATGTTTATGGAAAAAAAGAGAGTCAAATTTCCGAGAGTTGGGAAGGAAAATAAGAGGCAAAAATTAGATCTTTTGCATACAAATGTATGGGGGCCTACTTAGGTATCTTCTCTCGATCGCTCTCACTATTATGTTACTTTTATTGATGATGCAACCAGAAAAACCTGGATTTATTATATTTGAAATAAATCCGATGTATTTGATACTTTCAATAAATAGAAAGATTTGGTTGAGAATGAGAAAAGAAAGAAGTTGAAGTGTTTAATATCGGACAATGGAGGTCAATACAGCAAGAAAGACTTTGATAAGTATTGTTTATAACATGGAATTTTCAAAGAGAAAATGGTTCCAAGAACACCACAGGAAAATGGTGTGTCAGAAAGGATGAACAAAACAATCATGGAATGTGCAAGGTGCATGATATTGCATGTAGGATTGCCTTTACAATTTTGGGAATATTCTGTAGATATTTCTATTTATCTAATAAATAGGGGGCCTTCAAGTTCCTTGGATGGTGGTATTCTAGAGGAGTCATAGATAGAAAAAGTCAAACTACTCATTTTTAAATACGTTCAGTTGTGAAGCCTTTGTCCACATCAATAAATAAAATAGAGCAAAGCTCGAGACAAAATCAATGAAATCTACCTTTATTGGATATGGTGTTAATTATTTTGGTTATCACTCATATGATTATGAAAATAAAAAAATCATTAGGAGAATATATGTCATATTCAATGAAAAGGTCCTGTATAAGAATTAGATGCAGGAAAAGAAATAGCAAAAAGAAAACAAAGAATACATAGTGCTTGATGATATCACAAGAAAACTAAATTCAGAGGTGCCTAGAAATCACAGTGATCATCATCAACAACAACAACAACACCAACAACAACCACAACAACCATAACAACAACCACAACAACAACAAGCACCTCAAACACCTGAAAGAAGTGTTAGAAGACCTACCAGGACAAGTAGACCCCTGAGCCATACTCTCCTTCATTATATTATGTATTGTTGGTAGGTTCTTGTGAACCAAAATGTTATGAAGAAGCAATGCAGGTGGAAACTAGGAAGAAGTTGGAGCTAGCAATGAAATAAGAGTTGGAATCCCAAGTACATAACTAGACTTGGGACTTAGTTAGGTTTCTTGTAGGTAAAACAACATTGCAGAATAAACAGGTTTACAGGTTGAAGGAAGAAGATGGAGGTAGAAAGAGGTACACGGGTAGAATTGTTGTGAAGGATTTTTCACATAAGAAAAGTATAGAATTTGTTGTTAAAATGGTTTCAATTAGAACTATTTTAAGTCTAATAGCAGTAGAAGGTTTGCATCTTGAGCAGTTAGATGCAAAGAAAAACATTTTCCATGGGGATTTCGAGGAAGAGATCTATATGTAGCAGCCACAAGGATATGAGGTCAAGGGGAAGCATAAACTAGTGTGCATGTTGAAGAAGAGATTTTATGGCCTAAAACAGGCTACAAGGCAGTGGTATCTAAAATTTGATAGGTTTACGTTTAGACAAGGTTATACTAGATGTCACTCTGACCATTGTGTTTATCTTAAAAACCAAAATGATGGCAGATATAATATATTGTTATTGTATGTAAAGGGCATGCTTGTTGTAGGGTATAACATGTAGGAAATAAATGTTCTCAACGAAAAATTGGAAAATTAATTTGCAATGTAGGATTTGGGTGCTGCAAAACAAATCCTTGGTATGAGAATAACTAGAGTCAGGAGAAATCACAAATTAATGTCATATTAGAGTGAGTACATACAAAATATTTTGGAAAGATTTGACATGCATAATGAAAAACCAGTTAGTACACCTTTGGCTAGCCATTTTATACTAAGTAAGGAGAAGTGTCCCAACACCCATGAGGAGATGGATTATGTGTCTAAAGTTTCACATGCATCAGCAATTGGAAGTTTAATGTATGCAATGATCTAGACAAGGCTTGATATTGCACATGGAGTGGGAGTTGTGAGCAGGAACATGAACAGTCTAGGAAAATAACATTGGATGACACTGAAATAGATTATTAGGTATTTGAGAGGTACCAAAAATCAAGCATTATGCTTTGGTGGTTCAAATATTTCTCTATAGGGATATGATGATGCAGATACGGAAGGTGATAGAGATGACAGGAGGAGCACCACATGGTATGTGTTTAATTTGGGTGGAGCAACTGCCAATTTGGTTTAAAAAATGAAAATTGTTGTTGCATTGTCAACAATGGAAGCAAAGTATGTTGTTTTTATAGAGGCTAGTAAAGAAATGACTTGGTTGCAAAGGTTTATGGATGAATTGGGTAAGAATCTAGAAATGGGAAGATTATACAGTGACTACTAGAGTGCCATTCATATTGTAAATAACTGAGCATTTCATTCCAAGACTAAACATATAGAACTCAAGTACCATTTCATATGGTCAGTGTTGGAAAATGGACAATTGAAGCTGCAAAATATACACACTAGCCATAATCCTAAAGATATGTTAACAAAAGTTGTAACCAAGGAGAAAATGAGATTTTGATCAGTTTCAACTGGTATTAAAGTATGAAGATGAAGATGAGAAACAACTATGTCCAAAGTGGAATCATTGTCTAGCAAATGAAGCAACAATGAGGTTGCTATAATTAGTCTCCAAGTAGGAGATTGTTTGGTGCGGAGCCTGATTATCTTCCTGATTTAGAGGTCTTGTTTTAGCTAGATGTATACCCCAGGAATACTATGTAGCCCTCCATGTGGGGGGATGCATGGGGGAACATCCCCCTCGGCTGGGGGTCCAACGGAAGTGCACCTGAAGCCAAAAATAAGAGGAAAAATTGCCTTGTAAATATTGTAATTTCATAGTCAATCTAGGTTATTCATTAGGTGGATGATATGATAGTAGAAGTTATGTTAATTTAGGGTTTCTTCCCAAGAAGGAAATAATCGATTTATATGAGGGAATCTTATTGTGGCTATGGGTGAGTATTTTGAGCGAGGAAGAGAGAGGAGCCTATGTGAAAGAGAAGAGAAATTACAGTAAATTTATTGTAGGTTGCATCTCTTCATTTTGTTGGATAATATAAAATGAAGCACTGCCTATTTATTTATGGACGTAGGCCAAATTGGGTGAACCACAGATATCTGTGTCTCTCTTGTTTGATGTTTTTTTTTGTGTTTGTATTTCAACAATATTTTACGTATTCCATTTCTCTTTAATATATATTTTTCTAACATTTGGTGTGATGATAATTTTCTTAGATATATAGTGAGGGATGACATTCTCCTGTGAAAAAACAAGAGATTGATTCCTTGATTATTTTATCAAGGAATAGGTTTATTTCTATGTTTATTTCGTGCATGTTGATTGATGTAGATGTTGGTACATGGAAAGAAAGACAATTTGTGATAATTCAATTGGATGGATGCATTACAATAATTTGGCTATCAGGCTTTGTTTAAAAGTTGTAAGCTCAGAAGGGGTAGCTCTATTTTGTTTATAAATAGATATATATTTGCATATATGTGTTTCCAAACTATGCTAAGTTTGTGCAAAGCTCAAAAGAGATAGCGTTTTGGGTATATATATGTACCTTCACCTATTTATAGAGGTGTAATTGTCATGTTGAGTCTCACAGTTCTTAGGAAGGATAACATTGGGCCTACTTACTTCTATATATATATATATCTATATATCTATATATATATATATATATATATATATATATATATATATATATATATATATGTATATATATATATATGTATATATATATATATGTATATATATATATGTATACATATATATATATATACATATACATATATATATGTATACATATATGTATATATACACATACATACATACATACATACATACATACATACATACATACATACATATATATATATATATATATATATATATATATATATATATATATATATACACGTATGTATATATATATATATATATATAAATATATATGTATATATCCATATATTTTTTTCCAAAGAAAAAAATCGAACTTTTTATTAAAATAAAAAGTTACATAGTATATGCATTAAGCATTCAATTTGGCTGTATGAAAGTAGATCATACAGCCCGCAGGATACAGTCCTACCTAAAAGCAGAAAAAGAAAGTGCCGCTCCTATTATCCGGAGTGCAGCCCAAAAAAAAACCAGTTGGCCTAAGTCTTCCTGCCCTTCTTCTTCTCCACTTTTCACCAACCATCCATGTTGTGAGTGCAGTCAATAATGGCAAGCTGGTTTTGCACTGTGTTCATTGGTTGTTCCTTATCTGAATCCGATCCTTCAGGACTGTGACTTCATTTATTACCACTTATTTCCAGCTGGAGTTCTTGTTCCTTTTCCTCATTAATATTTTTATCCTTATTGTCCTAATCTTTATCCTTTGTTGTATTATGTTCTTCTTTCTTTACTGTAGCTGCCTTCTTAAAAGTAGCATCTATGTTCTGCCATCCTTTTGGCTTCCTTTGTTGTTACTTTCTCTTGTTGAGGATTGGACATGCATTGTACAAATGACCTGTTTGTTGACATCCCCGTCATCTGAAAGCTGTATTCTCATAGTCGAAGGGTTGTTTCCACTGTGTATTATTGAAGTTCAGGATTATGCTTTCAGGTAGTCCTCGGCTGAGATCTACCTCAACACATATTCTAGCAAAAGTAAATATTCCTTTTAGATGTCTCTCTGCGTCTATCTTTAACATTCTCCCCAAGGTATTTCCAATAGCTATTAGAGCCTTTGAATGCCAAAAATGTAAAGGAAGGTTATGCAGCCTAACCCATACTGGCAACCTTGATACCACCATGGTGTTGGCATCAAAATCAGGAAACCAAGGGGTGATAAAAAGTCCAGCACTGCCCAGAACCATGGCCCTTGGTTGAGAACTTTTTCCTTTTCTTCTTCTGTGTGAAAACATACTATAAAGAACCCCTTAGGGTATAGGTAGATTTGGCAATTTTTTGTCCAAACCGAGTGGATCCATTGATACAATGCATCAATTCTAGGCCAAAAGCCATTGAATCTACAACTAACTGCATTTTTTTGTAGATCTGAATGTATATTATTTACCTCTGGTATTTCGATGGAGATAGTTGGGCTCTCCGGCATTTGATCTACAATGTACTGCCCCGAAGGTTCAGTGACAGCTGCGGGTTCTTTTCCTTTGCCCTTCACTGCTTCCTTAAAAGACCCTTTTCTTTGCGAGCTAGTTCCAGTGCTTTCGGCACCTCCTCGTAATCTCATATTGAGAATGATTGTAGAGCCTGACTTGATGTTGTATTCTTGCATGGTTCTGCATTCCTGCAGTGATCTGCCCTCATTTAATAGGTGTTGTTTCTCAGCCGGGTAGCCAATCTGATCGGCGATGTTGTTCTTCAAATCTGAAACCCTGTCGCTGTCATAAGTCCAGATCACGGTTGTGTTTCCTTTTGGCGTCTTTACAAAGATTTGAAAACCGGACCTGGCAATCTAGGGTGGCTCGATTCTTGTCAGATCTGAGCCATCCAAATCCATATCTGATCTGTTTAAAACCTTAATTTCCTAAGCATAACTTTGGATCTCACTTGCCTTACGGAGATCCTCTGCGCCTGAAAAGGGATCCATGGGAAAAAAATTTTATTTGTTCCCAGATCCATTCTTTGGTTCTGCTCGAATCCCAAAACAAACCTACAACAACTTCTGAAAATCCAAAATACCGGCGATTTCATCTTCGTTTGCTACTGCCGCTGAGCAGATAGTCGATCGCCCAATTCACAGATCCTTCCTTTGCCGAGCCGCTTCATTAACTCTAATCGATGCTCATCCAATACAGGGTCTCAATTGAGAAAGATCGACAAGTAGAGGAATTTTCCAGGTTTCCAGATCTGGTGGTTTTTGCAGCTCCAAATTCAGCAATTGGTTCAGCAACCCCGCTCTTGACGGTGCATCTGAACTTCGTGCGGGATTAGGCTTTGGATAGATGGATTCACCGAGATTTTGAGAGTCGCAGGGTGCCATTGCATCTGGTTAGGGTTCGCTCTGAGAGATCTGATATATATAAATGTGTTATTATAAAAAATCATGTATATATCCATATATATATATATATATATATATATATATATATATATATATATATATATATATAGATATATATATATATCTGCAAACATCTATGTATGACCAATACTTGTTAATAAGTGCATGAAGAATGTGTCAGAGGTTTGGGTAAAACTCCAACCATATATAAGTAGAATGAACAAAGTTGGAAGTCCATAGGATTTCGAAGAAGTGGGATTGGAAATTTAGATGACCATATGGACAGGAACTATAATTCACTATTGAAGTGCAATCAAAATTAAGGTCATCGACTACCAGGAGTGTTTATCTATAATTGGATGATATTGGAGGTTTTTCCATGAAGATTTAAAGTGGAGGTTGTTTGCAAACCCAATGAAATTTTACTTTTGGGATGACATGATTGGTGGGGCCCATTGGAATGGCATGGAAATGCCTTAATATATCTTAGTTTTTAATGTTTTATGTGCTCCTCACTGTTAGATGGACCCCAGTGATTTGTAACCATGACATCACCCTGTCGAATAAAAATTGTGACATCACCTGAGACCCTGGACCCTGAAAGTTTTGAGATGAGGTGTAGTTGATATTGTTATGATTTTACTCCCAAGATGATGTGGCAGTGCTGGAGGCCACATGTGTGACCGTGACCAACAACGATACAATTCATAGGGAAGCGGTCCACGATAGAACCCATGTCATTGGTTGAACATTCCTGATAGATTGACATGGCGGTATGACCAAGAGGGGTTCCATATAACCCCAAATGTTCTTCCCCTATAGGGTTGATGATGTACTATGAAGGAAACTGACAAGATTTTATTCCCAGGGTGAGTTGGTGTGGAGGGGTCTATGTGACACACACACACACACACACACACACACAAATATATATATATATATATATATATATATATATATATATATATATATATATATATATATATACGTATGGAAAAATCTTGCAAGTCATGCAAAGGGGAGTGCGTATATAATGTGACTCAAGAAATCAATGGGTTGGAAGTTGCCATGTTCAAAATGGCATGGATTCCCACTTGGGCACCATGTGGGGACCTCGTAGATACAACATGGAAGGTCAGAGTGACATGGCATTATCTGGTAAGCCAAACTTTAAGGACTTATCTATTTTGATCCAAGCATCGAATTGAGGAAATTTTCATATCATTGCAAAGGTTTCGATGAGACAAACACAATGATGTTATCCATTTTATGTTTTGAATAAGTTAGAAAAGATTGAAAAGTTTAGACCGCATTTTCATAATTGTACCTTATAGATCGACTTAACATGGAATCTTCCCTCTTTCTACCTTGGTAGGATGATGGGTGGTAAGGGGGTGTGTTATAAAGTGCCATTAGAGCTTCTAGGTTCAAAACTTGGAATTGATGGGCTCTATTACGAAATAAATGTAGAAACATGTTTCAACTGTAGACATTTGGGAATAAATTGGTACCCCATTATGGAATTAATAGAGAAGTAGGTCCAATTCCTAGATCTTTTGAGCTAGGGTGGAGCTATAGCTATGAGTGTTGTAGATGAATGCGTATATTATCTCATTCTATTTATAGAATTTAATTCCAATTTATATGCTAGTTGAAAGGATCTCCTCGTATGATTGATTTTTATTGAAAATGCAATGTATTGCATGTGTTTGCTATTAGGCATCTTTAACGCTTGGATAATATATTGTTATCACCAGGGATGCTTGTTATTTAAATATATTTTTGAAAAATTACACTTATGTTTGTGTGCATAATTGTTTAAGAAGTGTGTTCTTAGACACTCAATGTGAATGTGTATGTGAATGTTCCTATGATATGAGGGATTGGGGGAATCCCTTTGTTGCTTGTATTTCATAGCTAGTTGTTTCTGATTGAATTTACATATTTATGTATATGATGATTAGATGGGACTGTTACATAGTATGTAGGTTTTATGACAAAAATCCTTAGTGGGATTAGAGGCATACCATTTTGTGACACTATTTGAGAGTAATCTATTTTGATGATTACCTGCTAGTACTAGTTGTTGTACTGTTTCATGTTAACTACTTGCTTATGCAAGTGGGTACTAGGTGTAGAATGATGATTGAGAGTTTTTAGTGTTGATATAAGACTATATGCATATTTATGATGTCTTTATTAATGTGATAATTGTAATATTATAAATATGAAAAATGTCAATTCAATATATGGCTTTTAACTGACTTCTTAATATTGCAAATGCATGATAGCTACCCTTGGTAAAGAGGTTTAAGTTAATGGCATGAAGATAATGATTATAATATGAATATATATATATATATATATATATATATATATATATATATATATATATATATATATATATATATATATATATATATATATAAATATATATATATATATATATATATATATATAGATATAGATATATATATATATATATAGATATAGATATATATATCTATATATATATATATATATATATATATATATATATCTACATATATATATATATATATATATATATATATATATATATATATATATATATATATATATATATATATATATATATATATATATATATATATATATATAAGTTGATGTATATGTTAGATTATGTCCTATTTTGAGACACGTGCCTGATGAAAATTTTGAGATGTGTGAGCAACTGTAGGGTAACGTGCTTGGCTTAGCATGGTAAGCTAACAACTCGTATATTTTTTTATATTTCATTGAGGTACTAACAACTGAAGTGTATGCAGCAATGCATGAGAATACATAGTGGAATAGAAAGGGAAAAGATGACCAATGGAATTCAACATGAGCTAGAGAGGGTAAGCTTCCTAGAAGAGCACGAGCCTTTACGGACTAGAAGGTTGAGCTCAAGGAATTGAAAGCTACACTAAATATATGCAAGCAATAAGTTAATATGCTCACCAAAAAGTTGTAAGAACTAGTCGATTGGAACTTTGAACTGCAGAAACATCTACATGAATTGAAATATCAAACTAAATCCTCATAAGGGGAAAATGATATTGGCAAGAAGAGACCTCATGATTTGAAGAAGGAAAATAATCCCATATCATTTTGTTTCTTGTTGATGGCCAAAAATGACCATAACCAACATTTGCGAGATCACCCATTTAAGGCCCCAACTATTCCCTTAGCCATTTGCGATGGTAATTTTCACTGGTTCAAATATGTCTAGTTGCCCCTCACTCTCCTTATTCGTTTTTGATATGTCTAATTACTTACCAACCAAAGGAGTTATAATAATTACCCTCTTGCTACATGCTTTTAATAAAGCATTTCTTAAGTCGATATAAGGACTTGGCAAAGCCACCAATGGTTTTTCTCATACATAAAGAGACTAATGCAATAAATTAATCTTAATTTAAATCTAAATACAACGTGGAAAAACAAAGAAAACGAGGAGATATCTCCTAAATACCAAGTGCAAAGATTAAATGTAATGGGGATTTAACATGAATTATGTGATAAATATCAAGTTATTGAAATAGTTGTAACAACTTATATTATTAATCTAGAACATGCTCTATTTAGAGATTAAAATGATAAATGGTAAGCCACTAAAACATGGAAATAGTTCACATAATTTTAATGACAATTAAATTTATTTGTAATGACAAATTTTTGAGTAAATAATTACCTAGAAATTATTTCTAATGCAAGAGAAAAACAAGAATAAATGGTAGATCTATAAAGTTAAAAACCACGGACAAAATTATAAGGATTAGAAACAATTGTTGTACGAAGCACGCTAAAAGGATCCTCCTTTGCAAATGGCATTGTTTCCTATTGATTTTCTTATTGCTTGTTGCCTATTGATTTTGTTGGTTCGCGATTTTCTTCTTTAAAAGAATTATCCTAATTTCGAACAATAGAACCATTTTGATTTAGAGAATATTTGTGTTTCAACATTATTTATTTTATTAGTAACATTTATTTGCTCCTGAAATTGGTCACTACCAATATTTGCATTTTTTGTTTGAAGTGAATCTACCATGCTATTAATAACCAGTGGTTATTCAACACCGATAAATGTGTTAAGTAAAATAATCTCTTCATATTTATTGTTTTCATTTTGAATATAAGTGAAGGAAAGTATGTGTTGAAACCATTAACTCGATTCTAAAGGTCTATATTTAGATTTAAATTTTAAACAAACCAATTTGAATCCACTTTTAAAATCTATTGTAGATTCATTTTCAATTTTTTTGTAAGTTTCCAAGCTCAATACATACATGTTATGCGTGAAGGAACTTTGTTAAAAAATCATCCCAACTGTGAATAGAGGCGACTCGAAGATATTCACACCATCTTTTGGCTTTGCCTATGAAAGATAAAGTAAAGATCATACATAGAATACCTTCATCAATATTAGTAAACACACAATTTGTAAAATTTTGAATGAATTGTAAAGTATTATTACATGAAGAAGCTTCACTCTTACAATCATACATTACCTTAGATAAGTGTCTTATAATTCTCACCAGAGTGGTGGGAGATGCACATCAAGAGATACAACCTCAAATGGGAAATTAGAAGGTGCCATTACAAATAAATAAAATTTTAAGAAAACCTTCAAAATAACAACATGTCACCAATCATCCTTCTAACAACGAAAATTTTGATGCCCAAAAATGGCCATAATCAACATTTGGTAGATCACTTGGTTAGAGCCCCAACTAAGTCCTTATCCATTTGATATGGTGGTTTCGATTGGTTCAAATGGGTCCAATTACCCCTCACTCCCTTTGATGGTTTGTGATATCTCTAATTACCAACAAACAAGAAGAGGTATCAAGCTTAGCTTCTTACTACATGCTTATAAGAAAGTAGTCCCTAAGATGATATAAGGAATCGACCAAACCACAAATGATGTTGCTCCTATTTAAGGATACATGTAAAAATTCAATGAATTAATCTAAATTTAAATCTAATTGCATTGTAGAAAACAAAGAAAACTACTTTAACTCGATGCCTAGGAGATAACTCCTAATACCAAGTGCAAAGATTAGATATAATGGGGATTTAACATATATTTTGTGATTAATTCCAAGCTACTAAAGTAGTTCTAACATTTGATATTGTTAGTGCAGAACATGGACTATTTAGAGATTAAAATTATAAAAGATGACCCACTAAAACATAGAAATAGTTCACATAATTTTAGCAACAATTAGATTTATTTTCGATCACAAATTTTGAGCAAATAGTTACTTAGAATCTCATTTAGTATAAGAGAAAATTTATAATTAATCAAATATCTATCTAATTATAAAAACATATAGCTAATATAATAATCATAAATTCGCATATACAATAGTAGTTCTATAACATTAAAATATTTACACAAATCTAACAAAAAGATTAAAATTACATTGACAAATAATAGTATTTGACTACAATAAAAAATTTGTGTATCTTGTGCTCTTCCTTTACATTGAACTTATCCAAAAATTGATTCAAACTTAAACATGAATGCAAAAAATTACACATATAACCATAAATACAAAGATGTAACAGAAATAACACTTCATTTCATTAATATCAAAACTGAAATATGCTTACAAACAAAATGAAAATAACACTAGCTTAGGCAATGTTATCTTATCTTTGAGAAGAGATGTGGTGGCTACATGCCTCTGAAATGTGTTACAATGAGGCTCAAGGGCCTATTTATTATTGAAAAGCATGAGAAAACCCTAAAAAACAAAAACCCTAACCCTAGGAGATGTAACACCAAGCATTTGTGGGCCCCGTAGGGGTTAGTTGGGTAGCCAACTTCCCGGGGTCATAACTTGGTCATATTATCTTTATTTGGCACGTACAATACTTTGTTGGAAATGTATTTCTAAGTAATACAAGATTTACCACAAGCCCCCACATATGGCCATTGGCCTACATCAGACCTCAAAAAAACACTATTTAGGGGTTAAAAACTACTCTAGAAGTTCAGGACTCGAAAAACTGCTAAAAATAGTAAATGCTGAAATAAACAAGGAAACAAATAAAACTGACTAGAGGTCTAAGTGGAATAGGTGGGTGGCCACCAATATCCACTTGGATCATTCCTCCCCCCTTAGGAAGCAATGGTCCCCATTGCGTGCAAGGCCTACATGAGGTGAGGAAATTTTTGTTGAACTTGGTCCCTGGTGAGACACTTGCCTTGGTGCAGGAGTTGGCCAGCTTTGATAACCGGATATAGTTGGATCTTCTATTGGCGAGTGTTATTAACCTATGTGTCCATAATCTGGTAAGTTTTGGCCTATTCCATGCAGTCTAGGTTTAACTCTATTGGTGTG
The DNA here is from genome assembly GCA_031772625.1 of Pinus tabuliformis. NCBI lineage: Eukaryota > Viridiplantae > Streptophyta > Pinopsida > Pinales > Pinaceae > Pinus > Pinus tabuliformis. The sequence continues at coordinate 1,799,517,305 of CM062819.1, forward strand.
AGATGTTCTGCAAGGTCTGATGTGTCTTGTAATGGTGGGAAGTATGGCCAAAGTCGGTCCATATTGTAAACTAGGTGCAGGCCAAGGAATGGGGGAATGTTGAGCTCAAAATCATTGTCTTCCATAACCTTGGTAATGGTGTAAGGACCATATCAGAGTGGTCTGGGCTTTTGATGGGCTTCGGTAAGGAATTCTTTCTACAAATGCAACCAAACTTTGTTTCCCACTTGAAACTTGTGTGGCACTTGATGTTGATCATGTCGCTACTTGTACTTGGAATTTGACTTCTCCAGGATGTTGTGAACCTACTGGTGGATATGTTGGATGCGTTCAATAAATCTAGTTGTTTTATCAACCTCAAACAACACATGTCTGGATTATGTCTATGTTGTCGCGTGAGGCATGGCAACATCAATTAGACACAATGGTTGAAATCCTAGACCCACTTGAAAGGGACTGCGACCAATCGAGCTATGGAGAGCTCTATTATAGTTGTCATGCACATATGTAAGAATCTCATCCCAGTTTCGAGGATGCTTGGAGTTGTACATGCAAGGTATGTGCATTATCATCCTATTGATGACCTTTTTCTGGCCATCAATCTATGGATGTAAGGAAGTCGACTTGGTGAGCTTTCTGTCCATGGGTGTCCAACGACTTAACCAGAATGTGCTCAGGAACTTGCTATCCTAATCTAATATAATGGTCTCCGAGATCCCAAAATGTGCCCATACTCATTCAACGAATAGTTTGGTAGTGTCCCCTGCGATGATACTCTTCTTGCAGCCACCAATATTGCCATCTTAGAAAATCTATCCATTACCACAAATACACTGTCATTACCATGCTTGGTAGAAGGGAGGCTAGAAATATATTCCATGGAGATGGATTCCCATGACTGAATGGGAGTAGGAAGAGGAGTATATTGTTATAGATCTAATCTGAAAATATATGAGAATACAAGTATACACAATAACTGAAAATAATCACCAAAAATAACAAGATCTGAATATAGATAGAATGGTTCTCTTTATTAATCAAACCCTTAAGGTAGGGAAACACCATACATTCACTCCTTAAGGAGGGAGAACACTCCACAAGCCATATGCTTGTTCATACAATAATCCTTAACACCTCTTAACAGGGAGTCTCTAGCCTCTATATAGGCCTCATACATACAATACCATGGGTCATTACCATGGTTCCCTCAATACCATCTATCTAATACCATGGGCTTATTACATTATTGTTAACTACTTGTGGTCGCTTACTTGATATGGGTTAACCACCTTATTTATTACTATGAACCATCCCATTATTACATTATTCCCTTGGGTACCTTCTTTTGTAACCCATATTATCCCCCCTAGGTATACTACATTCCACCCCCCTTAACATGTTTCATCCCCGAAACATGGGAAGAACACAAATAATAAGATCTACTCAAAAGAGTAGTCCACTGGTACCATGCACGTGCATCTAGCCATCCCAGAGAAAGGTGAACCATCAATCTAGCTGGTGCCTCGCTCGCTTGAGATGGAAGCTGATCGTTGCGGCTCTTCTGTGTGGATCGTCACTCCTCTCTATCTGTCATGCTAGGGTTGTTGTCCTTGTGGCTAATTTGTTGCCATCTTGTTGGTTGTTTTCTTGCGGGGTGATGTGGGTGGTGATATGCTGAAGTTTTAACCCACGGTGTCTTTTTCTTTAATTCACCACCTAATGGAGCCTGATTGGTAGCTGGTACATGTTGTGGCATCTTTTGTTGTTGCTTATCTTCCAATATTACTTCAACCACTGATTCCTCATCTGATGTATCTGTACCTGTAACATTTTCTGCTTCAGCCTCCTTGGACTCTACCTGTACCTAGTTTGATGTTTGTGTTTGGTTGTCGACCATCAAGGGCTCATCATCTGATGTGTGAGTCCCTGGAACATATTTTGCTTGGGTTTTAATGGAAATATCCTACAATGCAATTTTCTTCTTTTTATACCAGAGCTTCAGGAATTTCTACTGCACATTAATATTGATAGTACCCATAGATTCCATCCAAGGATATCCCAACACAACATCCATGTTATCCATATTTGAAGTATAAAATTCACCATGAAACACATACTTATCCATTGAAGGCTTCAAATCCTTATAAACTTGAACATCCTCGTCATCAAACTATGTGTTTTCAATGTGTTTGGTTGGAAATTGCAATTTTTTTCATAAAATTATGCTTGCAGCTAGGATTTATAGACACAATCATCTTCTCCTTCTGAATCAATCCATGAACCTGCAATAAGGAGACACCAATAGAAAATAACCCTTTATGTGTCTCCCTTTCCTTTTTTCTAGCATGAGACCATTTGTCTAAAAGGACTCTTTCAAATGATGCATCTGAAAGTTTGGACAACTGCTTGTTGTGAAGTGAGAACCACCATTTGGTAGCTTCATCTTTGAAATGAAGCGACACTGAAACATTCCAAAGTGTCCCATATGTGAACTTTTGTCTCTATATGAATTCATCAATAGTATGGCTATCATCTCTCCCTGTAAAGTTAAGAGCCGCAATGAAGAGTGTTTTGAAAAAAAATTCACTTACTTGGCGAAAATTTTAAATGGCCACAATTCCATCAATATTGCTTAGAATCCCTATTATGGCCTATTTTCGGAAATGGAACAACCATTCTGCATCTTCTCATGTGGTAGAAATCCCCATCTAGGCACTGGAATTTCAGATCCACGCTGCAACTGTCCCGCCATCATAAAAAATTTCTGAAAAGAAGAGTTGATTTTAAATCAGCGATATCTCCCTCACCCGGACTCCGATTCGACTATTTTTTCTTTTGAACTTGGGTATTTTTCCACAAAAAATCTAGATCTGCAATTAGATTCTACATATTTTGCATCAGGACGTTCAGATCTACTCTGCAAACTCGCTGCCCCGAAAAATGTCTGAAACACCATTGATTTTTAAATCAGTAATATCTCCCTCATCCGGACTCCGATTCGGCCATTTTATCTTTTTGAAATTGGGTATTTTTTCACAAACAATCCAGATCTGCAATTATATTTTGAATATTTTGCTCCAAAATGTACAGATCTGATCTGCAAACTTTCCGCCCCAAAAAACTCCTACAAAAATAACAAAAAAAAATTCTCCACTTTGCCCAAGAAAGTACTCTGATACCACTAGTTATAGATCTAATATGAAAATATACGAGAATACAAATATACCTAATAACTACAAATAATCACCAAAAATAACAAGATATGAATATAGATGGAATGCTTCTCTTTATTAATCAAACCCTTAAGGTAGGGAAACACCATACATTCACTCCTTAAGGAAGGAGAACACTCCACAAGCCATATGCCTTTCATACAATAATCCTTGACACCTTCCAACGAGGAGTCTCTAGCCCCTATATAGGCTTCATACATACAATACCATGGGTCATTACAATGGTTCCCTCAATACCATCTATCTAATACCATGGGCTTGTTACATTATTGTTAACTAATTGTAGTCCCTTACATGATATGGGTTAACCACCTTATTTATTACTATGACCCATCCCATTATTACATTATTCCCTTGAGTACCTCCCTTTGTACCCCATATTATCCCCCCTAGGTATACTAGATATACAGGCCTTGCCTTTTGATGGTTGGCTTGGCATTGGCGTGGCAGTGCAGGATGTGATATATTTCCCAACATACAATCAGAATTTGGGCCAATAAAAGTATTTTTCTAGTACAACCACCATTTTCTCTGCAACAAAGCGTCCTGCGACCCTACTATAGTGCACCTCCCAAATCAGCTTTTCACGCTCACTTGAAGGAACAAAAAGGTGGCCTAGGTAGCTTAATAATGCGTCCTAAAGGTGGAAATCGAGAGCTTTCTTTCCATATACTAGAATTTGGTGTGTGGAGATGAACTATGGATCCTCTTTATATAGCTGTGGCCATCGAGAGGTCTCATGACTGCAAGTGTTGAGAACAGTAGTCAGTGCTCCATCTGTGGGTCGACCGAGGCACTTTGCAACATGATTGGTGCTTCTCATTTTATGTTTAACGTTCAAGTGGAATTTTTATATATATGTATATCACTTCTGATGGAAATCATTCTACAACTTCCCCTGTGTCTATATAGACTGAAGAGGTTAGTGATTGGTGTGAATGACCATCTCCTTCCCTAGAATGTAGTGCTTCTACTCTAGATAAGCCTGCACTATGGAATACATCTCTTTATCATAGGTGGGGTACTTATGAATTGTATCGGAAAGCGTCTCACTATGATAGGCCATTGGATACCCATGTTGGGTGAGGACTACCCCAATAACATATTTTTAGGCATCTGTTTCGATTTCAAATGGTTCCTCCAGGTGTGGCAATGTGAGTACTAGTGCAAAGCAGAGGTGATGCTTCAACTCAATGAACATCTTTTGTTGGGAGTTGAACCAGGGAAAATTTTCTTTTTCCTCGCCCTTAGTAATCTGAATCAAACGCTAAGTAATATGGGAGAATCTTGACATGAACCTTTGATAAAAATTTGCAAGGCCCAAAAAGTTAGGAAGCTCCATTAGAGTGTTCAGGGATAGCTAATTCTGAATGAATTCTATCTTAGATAGGTCCGCATGCACACCAAGCTCATCTACAATGTAACCCAAGTATTGCACCTGGCTCATACCAAAGGTTAATTTCTCCAAGTTGGCATACAGTTTGTGTTGTTGAAGGGTTTGAAGGACCCTCCAAGTGTGTTGCAAGTGTTCTTCCTAACTCTTGTTGAAGATGAGGATGTTGTCCAGATAAACCACCATGAACGAGTTGGTGAAGGAATGCAAGATGTCATCCATTAGCCTCATAAAATTAGTAGGGTCATTTTTCAACCCGAAGGGAATAACCAACCATTCAAAAAGGCCTTTGTTGGATTTAAAAGCAGTCTTCCATACATTTGTGGGCTCTATGAGAACCTGGTGGTAACCAGACTTCATATCGACCTTGGTGAAATACTTTTCTACCTTGAGTTGCTCGAGTAGGTCATCAATCTATGGGATTGGATACTTGTTCCTAACAGTGATTTTGTTTAATGCCCGATAATCAATGCAGAGCCTCCATGTCCCATCCTTCTTCTGTACAAGTACAATCGGGCTCCCATAAGGCAAGGAACTTGGTTAGATGTGCCCTTTTTACAGCAACTCCATAATTTTCCACTTGATCTCTTCATTTTCCAAAATTGAGTGGTGATATATCATCGCACTAGGTAGAGGTAACGTGGGAGTCAAATCGATCGAATGCTTGACCTGACAATGTAAGGGTACCCCTCTGGGTGAGGAGAATATGTCCATATATTCTTCCACGACTGTATCCACCTGCTTCCATTGCTTCAAGGAAACCTTCCCATGGGCCATGGATGTCACTACGACCTTCCCTTACTTTGAGAGCAAATCAGAAAGAAAACAAATTTTTGAGTCTGGGAGATGATATTACTGTATTTCTTAGCAACGATCAAGGAGATGGCAGTAGTTGGGGCTACCTCCAATATCCTATATAACTTACTGTTTCCGGTAAAACTAGTGTTGATTTGAACTGCTAGTCCCACTAAGATGGGTAGTTATCTTAGAAACAAACAATCAAAGCAATTAAAGATTTCCTTTAGGTGTAATAGATAAGAGGGAAGAAAAGAGGACCAACTTGGATCTTCCGCTTTGATCCTTGCTTGATTTCTCTTTCCCTTGATAGAATTTTCCACTCTTCTCCTACTTGTCCCGCTTTAAAGAGTACCTATAGGGTCAAAGTAACAGAAAACCATCAAAGCATATGTATCTAAAACATCATAAACAATGTAGAATCTGAAACACATTGACCATACACTTGCATTCATAACCAATAAGATTCACAAACACACGATTATATGGAGGAAAACTCAAAGAACTTTATTAATAATACAAGAAAGGATTACAACCTAGCAATCTGATCCAACATCATCCTCCTAGTATAGAAGCCCTCTTCACCTCATGAAAAGCAAGATCACCCAACAATACAATGTTTCTTCTCACAGACAAACCAACAACACATCCTTACAAATTACAAAATTCCAGCCTTTAGATCTCTCAGATGAGGGATCCATTTATATATGTCTTACAAGGGTGTGAGTCAGCTCTGGGTTTTTGATTAGTGTCATTCCAATGATAGTTCTTGGTTCCACTTGGAGATTTCATTGATCTCTTACTCATCCCTAGGCGAATTCAAAGAGGCAAGTGTCTTGGGAGAAGTTTCTGGAAGATTCCATGAGCTTCCACTTAGCAAACTGTCTCTAATATTTCTCTATTCTCACTCATCACACCCTATAGAAGGCCATTTCAGCATGCATCGCACTTGGCTAGTGTGGCAGCCAGTATGCATCACACCTTGACCATGGAGCAGTCAGTATTGTCTAGTTTTGGCTTGTTTTGAGTGATTTTTTAGGTGGAACTTCAGGGAAATGATGTAATCAGTTGACCATGATCCATTAGCATATGAAACAACACTTTTAAGGACTAAAAATCCCTTGTTTTATTGACATATGAGTTTGGGGTTGCAGTGCCCAAATATGTCTATAACAGTTGCCCCCTAAAGCATGAGGTCATAAATCTTTTGATGCCGGGTGAAATGCTTTATCATGAGGATCCGAGGTATTCGAACTGGAAGGTGACCTGTATAAGATACAATACAATACATCATCATCATATTACTTTCATGATCTAGCTGAGGCGGGCATTCCCATGCTCAGCTTCATAAATTTATTTTCATGTACATAGGACAGAGTGATTCTTCATATGAAGAGTCATATTCTTTTTCTTAGATTACTATCTATGTAGATTCTATGCACATTTGATGTCTTTATGTTCCTGAATATATCACAGCCAGATGGATGAAACTAGATCTAGGGTCTTCAAACTTGTTCAATCTTTGCTCGATTTACAAGTCGATCCATGTGAAAAGATGTTCTGAAGTTGAACATGGAAAGACATTGCCTGATTACCAGCCAATAATGTAAGCTGTTAATAGGTGTGAGAGGAATCATCGATAATGATAATGACCCTCAAGGTACTACAGTACAATTCACATGGTGTGAATATATGAGCCGATGTCGAACACCATGCAATATATTTCGGTCGAAGGTCATTGATGTAAACATGTTGTTGGAAGTGAGAAACTTTCCATTAAGGCATGCAAGCTTCAAAGTACTGAAAGGGTTGTTTCTAAGTCAATTTCTTGAATAATGAGCTGATTTCGACAAGAAGTCACCCATCGTAGGACGGCCTTGATGTATTCCACATCCATGACATGAAACGAAGCAAATGATTTTTCTGGAGGTGAAAACGATCTGATGATATAAGGTTCTAGAATGGCAGTCATGAAAAATGAAGGGTGAAGGTATTGCAGTGGATGAGGCGTTAGCTAGATGGTAAATTCTCTGAATGACTTCTCTTGAACGTGTCGGTGACAATGATATGGATTGGTAGTGTTAACCCCATGGATGGTACGGAGGACCAATGATGATATGACCAGTGAATGGAATAACCCAACCTGACTCAATCATGGTGATGGGGTGAAAGTGTCATGTTCAAGAGCGACCTGCTACCAATAAAATTCTTCAATTTTTCTTCCCTTTTCCCTAGTCATTGTCGACCAGTACCTCTTTATTTTTGTCAATATTGAGGAGGATAACATATGCTTGGTCTATAATTTTCCCTTCAGGCAAACCTGTCGCTATGTTTTAGTGAGCCTATCGTCAGTGAGACTCGTTCTTGTCTGGGTGGATAAGTTTGTCGCTATTGTTTTAAGGATTTTAATGACAAAGATAACTCGGTCCTTTTTTTGTTTAGAGAATTTGAAAAGGGATGAAAAGGAAACTCCAACAATCCTTTTTCGTAGTATAATCCCTTAAGTCTGAAAAGGTATATATAATACGAAAGGGATAACATTTTGATCGCTTTAGCGAGCCGAAAAGGACAAGCACTCGATCTTTTTGTTTGATAATCCCTCAGGTCCAAAAAGATTAAAATATATAGGAGGGATGGTTTTTCTCCTTACTTTAACGAGCTGGAAAGGCCAATAGCTTGACAATCTTTTTATATTTAACGAGTCTAAAAAGAGTTTAAAAGAGACTCATTTTCTAGGAACGAGTGGTATTTTCGGGTAGCAACTGGTTCTAGGTATGTTTGGAACTTCTTGAAACATGGCAGTTTGAAGAGGGTGGCAATCAGAATCACTCGTCACAACTGTTCCTCAAAAGGGTAAACAATCAAGTGGAAGCATATGATCGACGACAAGAATGGAGGTGATGGTAGGAACACAACCAAGGTTCAAAAGGGCTGATAACAGGGCAATCACAAAGGTTATTTACCAAAAGTGGATTCATTTTTTAATGAGCTTGAACCAAGAGAAACTATGCTCATAGGCAGGTTTATTTTTTAATGAGCTTGAACCCTACGGAAGCATTGCTTATAGGCAGGTTTATTTTTTTAATGAGCTTGAACCCTACGGAAACATTGCTCATACCAGTTGTTTAAAGATGTCTCTTACTGGTAGGCTTATTTTTTACTGAGCTTGAACTCTACTATAACATGTGCTCATTGTCTTTTTATGTAAGCTAGAAACGACCAAACTACAAAGCTAACTACACCAAAGCTAAGAAACTACTGAAGTTAGGTAGGATGGTTTTGTCCTTTGACGAGGAAAAATACTTCCTTTGGTCCGTCTGGTGAGCAGATGTCTTGGACCAATTGCCTAACCTAAGAAGTTGAACTAAAAAGCTAAAAAGCTGAAAACACTAAAAAGCTAAAAAATCAAATTGGTCTCTTTTTACTTGCATACAAGGGTTTGCATGCCCCCAGGTATTTAAGAAAAGGAGAGTTCCTAGGTCACCATATGGAAGTTCCTGTGGTTAGGCAGGATTGTTTCTGTTAGCAGACAAAAAACTCTTCCTTAGCTTTGTCCATCAAAATGGACGAAGGTGAATGGTGTGAGCTTCCAATCACATAACTTACAAGGAAATAACTGTTTCGGATTGATCACATATCCAACAAGGAAATGATTTTTCAGTCCAATCATATAACCTTCAAGGAAATATCTATTTTAGACTAATCGCATAACCTACAAGGGAATGTTTTTTCAGTACAATCATATAACCTTCAAGAAAATCTCTCTTTTCATCTAGGTTCACCTACCGAAGCAGAGCAGGGTGCATGCCCCCTAATATTCATTTCATTCACCGAAATACCCGCGGTAATTAGGTTGATGGAATGAAGGTTGAAGAGACATTGTTGACACAAAGAGACCATTTAGGGATGATGGTTGATTCGTAGTCGTGTTTGAACTGGGAAATGAAAGCTGGTTGACAAATTGAACCAGTTTCTCTTCATCTGGAAAACACATCACTTGAAAGAGTGTGGAAACGATAGCTTCCATGCTATATATATAGTCACGTCCAAGGAGTAGATTGTAATCTAATCGCTCTTGGACTACCATCATGTTCAAGTGAACGGTTTTCCTTTTCAAAGTTATCGATAACTTTGGAAGGATCCCTAATGGTCGACTGGTTCCTTTGTTGAAGCCTAACAAGTTTTGGGCTTTAGGCAGAAGCAATGGCGAACCAAGCACTTTCCAAGCAGTTGAGAAAAGGATACTCATTGAAGCCCCATCATCTATGATAGTGGCAGACACGATCATTTTGCAAACTTGTACTATGATCCGAAATGGTACATTATATGGAAAGCAGGGTCTTGCTAGTTGATTCCAATCAAAGAAAATGACTAGACTGCTCGGAGGAGGTACCAGATAAATAGTTGGATAAACCTCATGAACTGGGGGGCTTTCCTCCTGTTGTAAAGGAACGGGTGGATTGCCCCCAAGTTCACCAGACTCTGTATCGACAAAAAGAATTTGAACGGTGTCATTCTCATTCTCTTTGGAAATTGTATCATTTGAAGGTGGACCTTCTGAAGGCAAGACTGGGTCGACTGCCATCTCGACCTGTTGACTTTGGTCTGGTATGGACTCAGAAGGTTCACTTTCAATGATAGGTGTTTCGACTGACAACTGAGTTATGTCAGTCAGGTTTTCAACTAGCAATGGACTCGGTAAGAGTTTCTTGTATCCAGGCAGAAGTCGCTGCGGTGAAGTAGGACGATTATGCAATATTCTCTTGGCCTCATCTAGAAAAGGACAACTAGGAAGGTGGTGGTCTCCCTCACATAGTTGACATGGAGGTTTGACCTTTCTTTCCTGTCTAGGGCTTTCATTTTCACTAGTCGACGGTGTGCTATCAATCTGATTTCAAGAGGTTGATGACACTGGATTGTGTGAACGGGGAGACCATTCTCTCAAGATCCATGGAATACAAGGACAATCTCGATGAAAATGGTTTTCTTTGCAAATTAGACAAGGATATCTAGGAGATTTAATGTGTGAATTTTCACCAGATGATTCATTACCGCCCCCTTGCTTAACTGGCTTCTTCTTCTTCTTCTCCTTCCCTTTCTTCTTTTTCTCAGCTACTTAGTTTTTAGTATCACTAGTTTCACCAAGTGAAGAGGAAGAAGGGGAGGGAGAAACAAGTGAAGTAGAAGGTGAAGGGACCACTTCAGTATCATCTGGTTGCTAAGGAATTACGCCATTTTGAATGATAGAGGTCAAGAATAGCCATACTGGCAGGCCGATTGTGATTCTTGGAAGGAACAATGTAGCCATGTATGGAGCACCAATATCTCCCCAAGAGGAGAAAGGACTAGTATTCCCCCCAAGAGGTTTTCCTTGATTGGACTCCATTATCTCAACCTAATATCAATGAAGGAACAAGGATGTTATTCCAATTTAAATAAGTTTTAAGACACTTTGATGCAACTTGGCTTTTTCAATTTTTAAGAGTCAAGAAAAAGCTAAAGGTGACTCTAGTCGCCTTCGATTTTTAATGAGCCTGAAGTGGCAGGTGCTCAGATGGACCTTTTCTTTTAAGGAGTCGAAAAGGAACGAAAATGACTTCTCTGGAAATCTAGATGGAGGGATTACAAAACCAATCGTAAAACTACAAAATACACCTTGGTGATAAATGAAAGAGAAATTACCAAGGACTTATGTATGGCAGTCAATCTTCCCAAATGCTGTGTTCAGTGCATTGCGATTGATAAGGCGACAGACATGGCTTCCTAAGGATAAAGGGTATCAGCCTATTGTGGTCTCCCAATATATACTCGATGGTATGGGGAGTAGAAGTCCATACTGGCAGTTGTCATATCAAAGAGAAGGAATCACCCAACCTTCGATGAAAACGATAGTTACCAGGTTTTACGATGCCGGAACACGTCTCTAGCCTAGACTTCTAGATGTCTTGCATTAGGTTCCAAAGCATTTTTATGTTCATTGGGATTTATTTTAGAGTTTATCTTGCTTAGAAGTTTGTCTTTCAAGGTTCACCACATGATGTAGATGTAAAATTCCTAAATATGCAATCTAAAATGATGAACAGTCGTTTATTTTGTTTTAGCAATGAAAATCCTAGCTACTAAGGAAAAAAGAGTACAATTCTTTCAACATAGAATAGAGAGCACACACTAAATGCACTTTTCCTAAATCATATTTCGCATAGAGTATAAATGCAAATGCAAATGCGTGTATTTGTTTTTCGTTTCCTTGATGTGAGAATTTTCAAAAGGAAATATAAGTATAGATCTGAACTATTTTCTTCAAAGTGACATTTCGACAATTTGTTTTTAAAATGAAAGGAAGACTAAAATGACACTTTCAAATGTGAATGGAAAACTACTTTTGACACTTCAAATATTAACAACTCAAATCAAATACAATGAAAAAAGTACAATCGACTATCTAGAGGAGGAAGACTTTACGACACTCTTCTATTTTGACTCAAAATGATAGGTACGACACTTTTGCATCAAAAAACGACAGTTCGATTAAGCTACTCTTGACAAAGGAGGATTGTAAATGATTGACAAATACATAAAAACATTTACAATTCCTAATCAATGGAGGCTGAAATATGTGAAGGAAATAGGTTTCAACAATGAGATACTGATCATGAATAGCAAAACTACTGAATAAAGTGGAAAATCAGGAGGAAAAACCAACTTTCAAAAAGAGAAACAATATCAGCCAATCATCGCACCTGTCCTTAAGGGAAACACGGATGCATCTCACCTACAACACATGGGAGGTGCGATGCATATAGGCTACCAGTTACAGATAGTGTGATGGACCAGGGAGTGAAATTGAGTTTGGTTTTTGCTCAAAATTTGTAGCTAAGTTCAGTGATTTAGGCTGAGTTATGATGGACAGTAAAAACAAGGTATAGGGGTATGATCTTATGAGGTTATGAGCTACCATGAGGGCGCTTAGAATGCTTGTAAGTCATATGTTTAGTTCATAAACCAACTAAGAGATTGACTGAAGTAGCATTCATCTACTTCGCAATTGCATAGCAAAGGTGGTTCGAAGGCTAGCTGGCTAGCTTTAGGCTCCGTCTGTAGTTTTATAAAGCAAACAATAAACAAACAAAACAAACCATTTGTTCCCCAGCGGAGTCACCATTTTGTTTCCGGGAAAACTAGTGTCAATTTGAACTGCTAGTCCCACTAAGATGGGTAGCTATCTTAGAAACAAAAAATCAAAGCAATTCGAGATTTCCTTTAGGTGCAATAGATAAGTGGGAAGAAAAGAGGACCAACCTGGACTTCCACTTTGATCCTTGCTTGATTTCTCTTTCCCTTGATAGAATTTGCCACTCTTCTCCTACTTTTCCCACTTTAAAGAGTACCTGTAGAGTCAAAGTAACAGAAAACCATTAAAGCCTCTCTATCTAAAACATCATAAACAATGCAGAATCAGAAACACATTGACCATACAATTTCATTCATAACCAATAAGACTCACAAACACACGATTATATGGAGGAAAACTCAAAGAACTTTATTAATAATAGAAGAGAGGATTACAACCCAACTGTCTGATCCAACATCATCCTCCCAGCATAGAAGCCCTCTTCACCTCATGAAAAGCAATATCACCCAACAATACAATGTTTCTTCTCTTAGATAAACCAACAACACTTCCTTACAAATTACAAAATTCCAACCTCTAGATCTCTCAAATGAGGGATCCATTTATAGATGTCTTGCAAGGGTGTGAGTTAGCTCTGGGTTTTTGATTAGTGTCATTCCACTGATAGTTCTTGGTTCCACTTGGAGATTTCATTGATCTCTTACTCTTCCCTGGGCGAATTCAAAGAGGAAAGTGTCTTGGGAGAAGTTTCTGGAAGATTCCATGAGCTTCCACTTAGCAAACTGTCTCTGCCATTTGTCTATTCTCACTCATCACACCCTACAGAAGGCCATTTCATTATGCATCGCACCTAGCTAGTGTGGCAACCAGTATGCATCACGCCTTGACCATGAAGCAGTTAGTATGGTCCTGTTTTGGCCAGTTCTGAGTGGTTTTTCAGGTCGAACTTCTGGGAAATGATGTAATCAGTTGACGATGATCCTTTAGGGTACAAAATAACAATTTAGGGACTAAAGAGCCCTTGGTTTATGGACATATGAGTTTGGGGTTGCAGTGCCCAAATATGTCTATAACACTTACTACCCAAAGAAATAATAAAAGAGCGAGGTCTAAGCTCATATACAACATGTCACTTCCATAAGTATGGTTTTCCTAACAATACATCACACACTTTAAGATGAGCAACATGACACAATATCTCATTCGTGAAGGGCCTGTTGTTGTAGGGAAGGCGACACTATTGGCTGACATAGAGATCTCATCCTTGGTGATGCCACCAAGTGTATTAGGTCCCTATACTACTAGTGTAACCCCTTATTGTTATTAGTGTAACCCCCTTATTATAATATTGTGCCCATGTAGTCCCCATATTTTTATTATTGTGCCCCATAGAAGTCCACTATTTTTATTGTTGTGCCCTTACATTATTATTGTTATGTTGGCTGTGATTATATTATGACCCCCTCGACTCCTATATATAGAAATGAGGTCTTGTCATTTGTATCATCCAAGAATTGTTCGTTTGTGTAATATAAAGGAAGTCCCCCCCCCCCAAAGATGCTGATTTTTAAGTCGTTGATTTATCTTTTCTATCTTTTTATGATCTGGTTTTATAACATTTGGTATCAAAGCTTGGATTGTAGGGTTTCACTGCCTAAAATAGGTCATTGTGGAACTTTTTCTATAACATTCTTTCTATGATGTTTTAGAAGCCAAAACAAAAACCCATTTGAGATGAAATATCACTACACTTCGAGTCCAAATTTTAGGTCTTGTGTTGCTATATTTTTGGATATTTGATCTGAGCAAGGTAGGGTTTTTGTAAGCTCTAGAATTCCATCTCAAACATGTCATTGTGGAATTTTCACTATAATTGTTTTTATACAAAGTTTAAGACTCTGAAATTCAAAGCCATTTGAACCGAACTCTTGTTGAATCTTGGGTCCAAATTGTAGATATTGTGTTGCTATATTTGCGTAGATATAGTCCAACACATTTAGGGTTGTTTCAATTTCCTGGATTACATCCCAAATAGGTGACCTTGGAAAAATTGTCATAACTTTCCTTCTGAGCATCATATTGTAATTTTGTCAGAAGTTACAGAAAGAGTAAATCCTTTAGGTATCTGTGTACTAGGTTCAAGTTTGAAGGGTGAAACAATGACATGTGGCACTTCATACAAGTTCCCTCTTTTAAAAAGGTATATAATCAGGTCATCTTGGGAGATTTTGCGTAAAGCTTCCTTGGAGAATCCAATTTCAATTAGACTAGTGGCACTGGAAAGAGGATGTAGAGGGTTACCATAGGTTGTAATTTCTGAATTAGGAGATCCACAGTTACAGAGTTAAAGTCATTTCAATATCGAGATCCTAAAATCAAGAAAAGGCGATATGAGGAATTTTGATGGTAAGGATTTGGTAAATTGGATACTATAGATGTAGCAATATTTTGATCTACATGAGGTGAAACTGTTACAAAAGGTACGTATTGAATCTTTATATTTAGAACCAAATCAATTTTTATGGTATGAAGGTATTTTTTCTCGTAAACCGCTTGTCACATGGTCAATTTTCACAGAGGAAATGATAGCACATTACGATGATACAAAGAGAAACAACTTCTTTAGCCAATTGATAAATCTCAAATAAAAGGGTTCAATTAAAGAATACATTGAGGAATTTCAAAAATTGAATATAAGGGTAAATGATATTCTAGAGAAGCAAAGGGTTGATGTTTTCATATGGACTTTAAAGGATAACATTCAACATGAGGTTCGTCTTTGGGAACCTGATTCATTGGAGAAGGCATTTAGGTTGGAAATAAAAATTGAAAGTTGAATTATTGAAACCACTCACAAATATAAATATAGAAGTGTTTTTGCTCCTATCCTTCCACAACCTACAATTTTTACACCACATCAATTGGAAGAAAAAATAGAAATAGGGCTTTGTTACATTTGTGATAGCAAATACACTAAAGGTCATAAGTGTGCCAAGAAGAAATTATTTTACATAGATTGTGAAGAGGAGGCCAAAAAGGATCAAGAAAAATCAAAAGAAGAGGATATACACCAGGAACCAACCCCAGAGAAAGAAGAAATTAATATGACCATATCTTGTAAATAATTGGTAAGAATCATGACTCCTCAAACTCTCAACATAGAAGGACATATCAAGAAGAAAAAGGCTCAAGAAGTGAAAGATCACATTGAGCATCAAGAAGTGAATCCAACAATATCTTGAAATGCATTGGTCAAAATTACCATTCCTCAAATTATCAATATAGAAGGACATATCAAGAAGAAAAATGTAACTATGTTGAATGATTCGGGCAGTACCCATAATTTTATTCATTGTAACATAGCGAAGGAGTTGAATTGCTTCCTATATCCAGCACTAGAGAGTCAAGTGATGGTTGTAAATGGAAGAACTATAAATTTCTCTAGAAATTGCCATAATATCAAGCTATCCATGGGAGAATATGTTTTGAATAGTCCAATGCTTTCCATTCCAATGGGCAGTGTTGATGTTGTACTAAGAGTCCAATGGCTACAATCTTTGGGTACAATAACTTTTCATCAATTTTTTTTTGGAAGGAAATGAAGATTAATTAAGGGGTATCATAGGGAAACTGGGAAAGATAATCATCTCTAATGGAATGAAAAATCTTCTAAATAAAGTAAAACGAGGCGTAAATGCAAAATTATGTTCACTAGAGGTTCCCATGTTGAAATCATCTATTTCTCCAGATCTCCAAAAAGTCTTGGACAATCATTCCAAAGTATTTGAGACTCCCAAAGGCCTTCCACCTATTTGTGATCATGATCATGCTATTCATTTTCCAGGAAGTGTTCCTCCAAACATCAAGCCTTACAAATATCCCTTTGCACAAAAGAGTGAAATTAAACATTTGGTTGTAGAAATGTTGTAGGCTGGTATAATTCAACCTAGTCAAAGTTCTTTCTCTGCTCCAGTAGTATTGGTGTACAAGAAGGATGGATCATGGCACATGTGTCTTGATTATAGGGAGCTCAACAAACTCACTATTAAAGATAAATTTCCCATTCTTGTCGTTGATGAATTATTGGATGAATTGCATAGATTAATTACTTCACCAAGTTGGATCTTCGTTCAAGATATCATCAAATAAGAATGAAGCCTGAAGACATTCCGAAAACAACATTATTGAAGGAAGATGCATTTTCATGGACTCCAGAAGCAACAAAGGCCTTTCAACATCTTAAAGAGCTAATGTGTGAAGAATCAGTCTTAGCTACGCCAAAATTCACAAAAATCTTTATTATGGAAGATGATGCATCAGGAAATGGAATTGGTGATGTTTTAACACAAGAATAAAGGCCCATTTCTTTCGAAAGTCATCCAATCAAAGGAAATTATTTACACAAAGCTATTTGTGATAAGGAAATGTTGGCAAGACTACATGCACTTAAGAAATGGTGACCTTACCTAATTAAAGGATCCCAGTTCAAACAATATTGTCAAAACTTGACAAGGAAGGAAAAATCATATTGGGACATAAAGAAGTCACAGAAACAAGAACCCGACAGCTATGAAATCGATCAATTTTAGAGTATCTCATCAAGTGAAAGAACTTACCTGCTGAAGATTCCACATAGGAGGATGATAATTTTATACAAAAACATCCATAACTACTCAAGCGTTGGGGACAACACTTTTTGAAGGAGAGGGGAATTTTAGGTCACTATACTACTAGTGTAACCCCTTATTGTTATTAGTGCAATCCCCTTATTATATTGTTGTGCCCTTGTAATCCCCATATTATTATTATTATGCCCCATAGAAGCGCACTATTGTTATTGTTGTGCCCTTACATTATTATTGCTATGTCGGCTCTCATTATATTCTGACCCCTTAGACTCCTATATATATAAAGGAGATCGTTTCATTTGTACCATCTAGGAATTGTTCATTTGTGTAATGTAAAGGAGGTTTCCCCCTCGAAGAGGTTGATTTTTAAGTCACTGATCTATCTTTTTAATCTTTTTGTGAGCTGGTTTCATAACATTTGGTATCAGAGCTTGGATTCTAGGGTTACACTACTCCAAATAGGTGAGCGTGGAATTTTCGCTATGACATTTTTTCTGCAATGTTTCAGAAGCTAAAACAAAAACCAGTTTGAGATGAAATATTACTAAACCTCAAGTCGAACTTTAGATCTTGTCTCGCTATATTTCTGGATATCTAATCTGTGGAAGTTAGGGTTTTTTCGAGCTCCAGAATATCATCTCAAACATGTCATCATGGAATTTTTGCTATAATTGTTTTTCTATGAAGTTTAAGACTCTAAAATTCAAACCCATTTGAGCCGAATGCTTGGTCAAGCTCGGGTGTGAATTTTAGATCCTGTTGCACTATAGTTTCGGAGATACAATCCAAGAAATTTATGGTTTTGCAATATCCCGAATTACATCCCAAATAGGTGACCTTGGTAAAATCATCGAAACGTTCCTTCTGAGCATTAGATTGCAGTTTCGTAAGAAGTTACAGAAAGAGTATGACTTGTAGATATTTTTGTATCAGGATCAGGTCTGAAGGCTGAAACAATGACACGTGGCACTTCATACAATTTCACTCTTCTAAAAAGGCATATAATTAGGTCATCTTGGGATATTCTGCATAAATATTTCTTAGAGAATCCAATTTTGATCAGACTAGTGGGCGTGGAAATAGGATGCAAAGTGATACCGCAGGTTGTAATTTCTGAACTGTTAGATTTGAAGTTACAGATTTACAATCATTTCAATATTAAGCTCCTAAAATCAAGAAAAGGTGATATGAAGAAGTTTGATGGAAAGGATCCAGTAAATTGGATACTACAGATGGAGTAAAATTTTGATCTGCATGTGGTGTAACTGTTACAAAAGTTACGTATTACATATTTATATTTAGAATCAAATCAATTTTATGGTATGAAGGGATTTTTTTCTTGTAAACCACTTGTCACGTGGTCAATTTTCACAGAGGAAATGATAGCACATTATGAGTATACAAAGAGAAACACCTTCTTTAGCCAATTGATAAATCTCAAACAAAAGGGTTCAATGGCAGAGCACATTCAAGACTTTCAAAAATTGAATATAAGAGTAAATGATATTCCAGATAAGTAAAGGATTGATGTCTTCATAGGGACTTTAAAGGATAACATTCAACATGATGTTTGTCTTTGGGAACCTAATTCATTGGAGAAGGCATTCAGGTGGCAAGAAAAATTCAAAGTGGAATTATGCAAAACAAGGAATCCCACCACTCACAACTATAAATATGGAATTGTTTTTTCTTTTAGCCTTCCACAACCTACAAGCTTTACACCACAACAATTGGAAGAAAAAATAGAGAAAGGGCTTTGTTACATTTGTGATAGCAAATACACTAAAGGTCATAAGTGTGATGAGAAAAAATAAATTTACATAGCTTGTGAAGAGGAGGCATAAAAGGATCAAGAAACATAAAAAGAAGAGGATATACACCAGGAACTAACCCCAAATAAAGAAGAAATTAATTCGATCATATCTTTTAAAGCATTGGCAAGAATGACCACTCATCAAACTCTCAAGATAGAATCACATATCAAGAAGAAAAGGGTTCAAGAAGCGGAAGATCACATCAAACATCAAGAAATGAATTTGACAATATCTTGTAATGCATTGGCCGGAATTACCACTCCTCAAACTATTAAGATAGAAGGACATATCAAGAATAAAAATGTAATTTTGTTGATTGATTCGGGTAGTACCCATAATTTTGTTCATTGTAAGATAGCGAAGGAATTGAATTGCTTCATATATCCAGCACCAGAGTGTCAAGTAATCGTTACAAATGGAAGAACCATAAATATCTCTAGAAAGTGCCATAATATCAAGC
Organism: Pinus tabuliformis; assembly: GCA_031772625.1. Classification (NCBI taxonomy): domain Eukaryota; kingdom Viridiplantae; phylum Streptophyta; class Pinopsida; order Pinales; family Pinaceae; genus Pinus; species Pinus tabuliformis. The sequence goes on from CM062819.1 coordinate 1,799,536,760, forward strand.
TATTCATGGGAGAATATGTTTTGAATAGTCCAATGCTTTCCATTCGAATGGGTGGTGTTGATGTTGTACTAGGAGTCCAATGGCTACAATCTTTGGGTAGGATAACTTTTAAATTTCAAGAACTTTTCATGAATTTTTTTTGGAAGGAAATGAATTTGAATTAAGGGGTATCACAGGGAAACCGAGAAAGATAATCAGCTCTGATGGAATGACAAAGCTTCTAGAGAAAGTAAACCAAGGCGTAATTGCACAATTATGTTCACTAGAGGTTCCCACGTCGAAATCATTTATTTCTCCAGATCTCCAAAAAGCCTTGGACAAACATTGCAAGGTATATGAGACTCCCAAAGGCCTCCCACCTATTTGTGATCATGATCATGCTATTCATTTTCCAAGAAGTGTTCCTCCAAACATCAAGCCTTACAAATATCCATTTGCACAAAAGAGTGAAATTGAATGTATGGTTGCAGAAATGCTAGAGGTTGGTATAATTCAACCTAGTCAAAGTTTTTTCTCTGATCCAATAGTATTGGTGCACAAGAAGGATGGATCATGGCACATGTGTCTGGATTATAGGGAGCTCAACAAACTCACTATTAAAGACAAATTTCCCATTCTTGTCATTGATGAATTATTGGATGAATCGCATGGATTAATTTGCTTCACCAAGTTGGATCTTCATTCAAGATATCATCAAATAAGAATGAAGATTGAAGAAATTCCAAAAACAACATTATTGAAGAAAGATGCATTTTCATGGACTCTAGAAGAAACAAAGGCCTTTGAACATCTTAAAGAGGTAATGTGCCAAGCATCAGTCTTAGCTACGCTACACTTCACAAAACTCTTTATTATGGAATATGATGCATCAGGAAATGGAATTGGTGATGCTCTAATGCAAGAAGAAATACCCATTTATTTTCAAAGTCATCCAATCAAAGGAAATTATTTACACAAAGATATTTATGAGAAGGAAATGTTGGCAAGACTACATGCACTTAAGAAATGGTGACCATACCTAATGAGAAGATCCCAGTTCAAACAATATTGTCAGAAATTGACAAGGAAGGAAAAATCATATTGGAACTTGAAGCAGTCACAGAAGCAAGAACTCGATAGCTAGAAAATCGATCAATTTTAGAGTATCTCATCAAGTGAAAGAACTTACCCTATGGAAGATTCCACATGGGAGGACGAGAATTTTATACAGAATCATTTAGAACTACTCAAGCATTGGGGACAACACTTTTTGAAGGAGAGGGTCATGTTAGGTCCCTATACTACTAGTGTAACCCCTTATTGTTATTAGTGCAACCCACTTATTATACCGTTGTGCCCATGTAGTCCCCATATTGTTATTATTGTGCCCCATAGAAGCCCACTACTGTTATTGTTGTGCCCTGACATTATTATTATTATGTCATCTCTGATTATATTATGACCCCTTAGTCTCCTATATATAGAAAGGAGGTATTTTCATTTGTATCATCCAAGAATTTTTCATTTGTGTAATGTAAAGGAGGTTCCCCACTTGGAGAGGCTGATTTTTAAGTCGTTGATCTATCTTTTCTATCTTTTTGTGAGCTAGTTTCATAACACAACAGTGTATCACCGCTGATGTTATGTAGTGAGAGGGCCAAGCCGCTTCATTAACTATTTTGGAATGAGGTTCCTTTGGCTCCTATTTTCGACAATGAACTATAACATAGAACACTTCGCCCACATCTATGATTGGAATAGACATTCCCCCTCTTCTGGATCATGGTGGTGGCCATAGTGGCACTGGGCTCTGCATCAATTATCTTCTTCCATTTGTCATTTCCCTTTTCGAGTTCTAACTCAATGTCAGAACATGCATCTAACTCAGAAGCCTTCATCTCGGCCACCAATGACTGCTTGACCCGATGCTCCATTGTGTTGTGAGTGGAGCTCTTATGGAATTCACACCACTTTCCCGTGTCCTTCTTTGTCTTTGTGGTGTTGTTATTTTGTTGTCGCTTCAGCGGGTTATCCTAGGTCACCCCCCCTTCACTTTTCACTTCGTTCTACAGTTTGGGGGCACCTTTTCCTTGATTAAGGTTCGCAAATCCAAAGTCTCACTTTTTCTCTTAGAAGTTTTTCTCAATCTTGACAATGGAGAAATGCGTTGTGCAAAGCAAGGAGATGTCCTGGAAGTCCATCTCATCTTGGATGTACTTATGTAGGCAGTCACGGTACTTGAGTACCAAATGTTTCTCAGAATCCTTGATAACCAACTTTGTGCAAAGAGTATGGAAAACATTGGTAAACTCTATCACAACATGGTATCTTCCTTGTCGTAGCATGGTCAAATTTATGTATTTGTCCGTATAAATCCCGAAATGGTACTAATTCTCCTTAATGGCATCCCAGAATGAATTCCAAATAGGTGCCGATGAAAATAGTGAGGGTGTACATTCATATTTATTCTCACAGTAGGTTTCCCAGCAGTCATTAATGTGGGAGGCGAATTTGAAAAGTGAAAAAGTAATATTCTCTTGGCTGGAAAGATAATGAACAAAAAAATATCCTTCCAGCATATTTAACCATTTATCTACGACATCCACATCAATTTGACCTTCAAATATGGGGATGTCAAAGTTAGCTTTTACCTTAATGGGTGTGACCCTTCCAGAGTAGCTATCAGAAGTAGATATATTTCCTTTGGGTAGTCGCGGAAGGATCTAGCGAAGTTGTCCATCATCACGTTCCTTTGTCGCTTGAGGCCTTCTTCGAGCAAGATTTTCAAAGGATCTCCTATGCCTTCGTCTTTCTTGTCTTCTACCATGGGAGGCTGTCATGATTTGTGAGGCTGGTCTTACAAAGATTCGATATAAACCTATACAGGAGTAGAATATAATATTCAAAATATGAATATAGATAAATTCAATTTCTTTTAGCAAGCAATCATTAGAAATGGTTGTGGAAGATGCTCTTTATGATAAGAATCAATTATAAAATAAAAGTTGTGTAATATAGAAAATCATGCATATTTTAGTAAAAAAATAAAATATGTTTAGTATGTGAATAAGGTACATTACAATGTTTATATAACGAGACTCTAGAGAAGAACGAATCGGTAATTTCCATGTGGGAAATGAAATGGATGCCTATGTGGGCACTACATATGCATCATGTGCAAGGACATAGTGATGTGGTATTATTTAGTAGGTCAAATTATAAGGGTTTATATTTTTTATTTGGGAATTAGAATTGAGAAAAATTTTATATTATTAGAAATGCCTCAACGAGATGAATGCAATAATGCTATCCATTTTAGGTTTTGAGCAAGTTTGAAAAGATTGAAAATTTTAGACCCCATTTTCATAAATGTACCTTGGTGACTTGGTCAACATGGTAACTTCCCTCTTTCTACCTAAGTAGGATGACAGGTAGTAAGGGGTGTGTTTCAAGGTGACACTGGATTTCTTCTATACACCACTAATATGTTGTGGTGTTGATTGGATCAAGTCAGGGGATTTAACACAATGTGTTGATTTCCAGTCAAACTCAATTTTAACCAAACCACAAAAATGGAATGAAACAAAAGCATTGGGCCTACAAAACTTGATTTTCCAAATCACACACAAAGAAAAAGTTTGCAATTACATAGATTGGATCACAATATTTACTTGGGTGGGGAATTTAATCATGTGGCATTTCTCAGCTCTTGTTGATACTTTCATTGTAATTTATGGGAAAGAAATGGGATCCCATAAATCCACCTACTCACACCCCCTTTCTCATGTAACTATATAAATCATGAAATTTTATGCACTGCATTGGAGGAAAGAAGACATTAGGAGAATAGATTGACCAAACTTGTATTTTTTTAGCTTTAGATAAACCTCCTGCTAGAGTTTTCCTACACATAGGTTGACATCTAATTATTTTTGGATCAAGTTAATATAAATTTGGTACATTGGCGTTGTTTCATATTTGATATTTTTGTAAAGTACACATCTAGTTTATATCTTTAACGTAGGTGACATAGCTTGGAAGGGCCCACTAATACCACCACACCCACCTTGTGATTTCAATATACATTATTTCATGAATGCATGTGGTAATAATATTTTATGAATAGCATGTTTTAGTTCGATTCATGGTGTATATTTTATGTTTTTTATTGCTTCAAACATCGCTATAGTATATCATTATATACCAACAACAATTCACTCATAGTATCATTATACAATAATTGTATTGATGTTCTATCACTTATTGAGTTGTGGGTATGGAATATTATTTTTGTTGTTATTGTTTTATATAGTTTGTATGCTTATGTTGTGTGTGTTGCATGTATACAAAAACATATCCATTCTCTTTCCCAACATAGAGTATAGATTCATATAACTAGTCTTTTTATCAGCCCAACAAATTCAACCTTAGCTATGTATTTCTTTTATTTGCAAAAATAGATAGGTTTAATTTCCTTATGAAATTTGGTGTGTTCCCAATGAATTCATTGATTTTTCTAACTTTACTATTAAATTGTACAGTGTGAAAGTGCATTAAGGACAAAGTTAGAACTTTTATTCCCTCCTTGATGCACAATGAATTTTAGTCTATCTATCATGATAGAGATTGTATTTTCAATTAGGGACATCATACAGGTAACCCAAATGGCCTCTCTAGATATAGGAATTCTTTACCTTTCCCTGCCTTTGCTTGTTGTTTTCACCCTCATAGTGAAACAATTTAAGATTTAGTTAGAGTTTTTTGCATTATGGTTTTCATGATTGATGCTATCTTGTGTTGGCATTGACATCAACCTTATGGTAGTCTACATGATGCATTGATGTGAACCTTGTGATGCCTTGTGATAGTATAGATGATGGCATTGATGTGTTTTGTATGCAGAGAGGAGTTGGAGAAATATCTACAGGTGTTGGAGATGTTTGTGCTTCATGTTGATGAGTTTCGCAAACTAGGTTTTTGTGTTCATGACTTGTTGAAAAGGGGCTTGGCCTAGTTGATTAGTTGATGTACTAGGTTATTTGGTCTGCTTATAGAGGTGCTACATTGTTGTGTAGTGGTGTAGCAGGTTGTGCAGGTGTCTAAGGAAAGTAGATGGTTGTTGCAAATCATGTCTATTTTATAGAATCTACGATTGTAGACAAAAGTATCTTCCCTATGCCTGGTGGATTGATGTAGAAAAAAAGAAAGACAAAGAAGCTAATGTTTTCCTTAAAGTAAATAAATAATCAGATGAATCGTACCTAGAATCTATTATATGCTTCGCTCATTCCTTTGCTTCTACGCTCCAATCCTAGCTTCGATCACTATAATTAGAACCCACACAATCAAGAAAGATGAGCCAACAATCTACGGGATCTATATAACATCATCTAATCACTTTATTTAATAGATCAACATGGTATTGAAATACATGGAATCATAACATCATATATAGGAAAACAAAGAAATATTTGCATTAATAGAAATTGAGTAAGTTACAACCAAAAATAGGTGTTCCTATTGTAGAAGATCTCCTCCAAGTTGACTTGTCCTTTCCTTGCTACATAGTGCACCTCTAGTCACCCTAATGCATGGAATACTTTTTCTCACTACAACAACATAAGGGTAGAATCAATCTCCAAAATCTAACCCCTTGGTTATGGTTTCTTGTAAATATATAGATGAGGGAGATAGTTCATGAATTCTCATCCATTTACCAATCCAAGCTTGAGATCCACTCTTGATGGGAGGATGAGCTCAAGGGATAAGGGATGAAAACTCTAGGGTAGGATAGGATAGGATTCAAGGCTTTTATCTAAGGTCAACAGTTACAACATATCCTAGAAGCTTATGGAACAAGAAGCTTTGAGATTATTTTTTTTACTAAATTTCTAGAATCAACACACCCTCAACAGAGGGAAACTTTTAGGTGATCAGTGAAGGCCCAGAGTAGGAAAACCTAGTAGTCAATGCTGGCCAACGAGGGGCCAAGGTGCATTGGTCCTAAAAATGACTGAAATAAAGTAGTTTCAAGAAGAAACTCAGGGATATGAGAGATTCATACTTAGGGCTTTATGTAGGGAGGATGACAAAGTGTTCAAAGGATGTGAATGATCTTGACAGAAGGCCTATTGACCAAATGTGACAAAATGACCTATAACAATGTCAACGCTTGAATTGTTGGCTTCTAGGTCAACTTAGCAATAGAAGTTGGTTGCGATGTTATCACACTTGGTGAAGTGTCACACAACTTGGTAGAGGTTTGGAGATGTGTATAGGCATTGATGAAGGAGTTCAATAAGTTGGAGGTAGTTCTGAGCTAAAGGTTTATTTTCTTCTCCTATGCTATGCAAAAATCATTGGGAAAGAGTGTTCTCCACGTGATCATATGATTCCTAGCAAGAATTGTTAGTTACATGCATGTGGTTGTAGTTGATATCTACTAGGTCAATCCCTACGACTATGGCTCTACATGAGAATTTCTCTACATTCCTTGTGCACATTAGAAGTATTTCATCTTCGAAATTCCAGAAGCTTCTAAATTAATTGAATAAGGTTGGAAGTAGTAGAATAAGTCCTCCAACGGCTGTGACTTACTTTAATGCAAAATTAGTGATGGTTATGGATAGTTTTAGTCAAATTTGTTGACCTATGAACTCAGTCCAAGAGAGGAATTCTCCGAGAACTTTATATGTATCTAATTTTGGATTTGAGATATGGTTGGTTAGTGTGATTGCGAGTGTAAGAGGTATCTAGAAAGGAACTATGCTTCAGACATATTTATTAGCTTAGTGTATGAGTGAATAAGGAAGTGGAGTGATTAGATCAAAGTATTGTAGCATAAATTTGAAGCAGAATATCAATTTGCAGATTAGATTTGTAGCTATTGAAGAATAGTTTTTTAGAAGAGCATGGATTGTGGAGCTCACCTATTTCATATTTCACATTTGTTTTGCAGGGCTGTTGATGCATATGTCACAATTCCATAGTATTTTTATGTTACTGATATACTAAGGGTCTGAATCATATATTTTGTATTTTATATTGATGGTGATTTATGTGGCCATGAGTGGCTTTGTTGATGAGTGTTGATGGTTGAGTGTTTTGCTGCTAGTTGTTTTTGTTGGTGAGCTTATTTTTGTTATTGTTGAGACTGTCTTTCTATTGGGGTTTAATAGCAGATCTTAATCTTATTGAGCATGGTGCCTTGGTTATCTAGTTTTAAAATGAATGAAATCAAGTTCCACATAGATTTTTGGAGGAGTGACCTATGGTAAGTGGATGCTTGCTAACTTGGAGCACTGATTCTGTGATAGTGGAAGAAAGTAACAATGCTGCAGAAGTGGTGACTTCTGCCCAATGGTAGATGGAATAGTTGGTGGTCACCAACTCACTCTATTTTTTGGATCGATTCTCCTAGCTGGTGGTGGATAGCTATTTGTATATGAGGTTGAGTCTCTTAGCTGGTGGTAGCTGGCAATCTATGTAATGGGAATATTTCTCCTTGACACATAATGGAAGATTCAGAGAAACACAACAAAAAAAGGGGTGTTTTTATCTGGAAAGTGTTTCTAGCAGATGCCTTTATGTCTGATGTGATTGATTGTTGTGTTGTGAATTATTGCTCTGATGGTTGTTTTGGTTTAGCTGCTAACTTAATTTATGTTTATGTGATCATCTATTAATTTGTTGCAGGTTAAATTAATGCATGAATAAGTTGAAGTTATAATTCGTAAAAATATATCATACTTGACACACTATTGATTCAACCCACTCTCTTAGTAGTTCTCAAGGTTTCTAACAATTGGTATGAAAGTAGGCCTCTTGGTTGCAACTTGATCTCTAGAGAGTAGATCTAGGTAGCTTTGGTGAAAATTTTGCAAACTTTTTAAAATGAATTCCTCAAGTGTTTCTATCCTCACTACTACAAAATGCAAGGTATGGCATGATATTGTTCAATATCAATTATTTCCTTGTGTATCTAACATTTGGAGATTAGTACATGAAGCATGTGGCGAGGATCCATGTTCACCAGAAGTTTTGCAGTAGGATTCTCAAGCGAGATGCATAATTTATGAAAATATTCGTGATACATATTTGAAGAGGTTACCAGATCTTAAATATTTTGAAGAGATATGGGACAAACTAGATATTGTTTGGATATGGTAGAAACGATAGTTGAGGGAACAATAATAAGGGAAAGAAAAAGAAAGAGAAGAAGGGCTGTCAAAAGCAAGAAAGTGAGCCACAAGAGTCTCATCCAACTAGTGAAAATGGTTCAAGTGGTAACATCAAGAAATCGAAAAATAAAGAACCAAAGGTATTGCAAGAAAATGAATCCAAAGGTATAGATCTAATTAATTTCTTTTGAGTTAGACTTTGGATGGTTCATATTTTAGTCATGTTGAATTTCCCAGTGAATATGAGGATAATATGAAGCTTTTTAGAGCTGAGTATGAGTTTGGCATGGAAGTTGTAGAGAAATTATCTACTGAGATTAGTAGACTGACAGTTGCATGAAAATATTAGGAAAATTTATTATAGATTTGTGATGATAAGGAGGACAAGCTCAAGGAGGAGATTGTCATCTTAAGGACTCAGTCGGAGAAATTAGAAACAGTTAAATAAGGTATGGGAAAATAGTACAAGGAAAAGGAATATCCGTGTGAGAAACTGGAAGCTGAAGTGATGTCCATAATGAAGTAGCTGAAGATGGAGTTGAGTACCATAGCCTTGGATAGTTTTCTTAAGAGCCAAATATTTCCATTTGATAGGTCTGGTCTTGGCTTTGAAAAGCAAGAGTCCAGTTCATATGTTATAAATAAACAAGAAAGTTGATCCAAAAGGATATGTGTTGAACAATAACAACAACATGTTTAGTAGTAATCAAGGAATTAAGAAGCATGTGCAAGAACAATAGAAAGAAATACCTTAAGGAGAACCTACATTCATAAGATATTTTTCTCCTAGAGACGTTTGTGGCAAATCTGTCAAATTCCAATGGAATCAAATTCCATTTGTTCCTTTGATGCACAAGGTAGAGTGGTATAATGATCATAAGTTTGGACATGTTGTAGCCAACTGTAAAAGAAGAGTGTATAGATCTAGTTAAAAAAAACTTGTAGCAGTATGAGCAAAGAAGGAGATCAACCATTAGGTATAATTATGGTTTTAATGGTTTTTGTTTCTCATGTAACTTGTTTATCCACAAAGAAATTGATTGAAGATCTATCCCATGGAGAAGATATATGTTGTACACGAGGTGTATATATATAGCATGAGCAATAGGATATTTAATCCTCCTGCTTCATATTTTGACTATGTGGAGTCTTATTTCTGGCACAAATTTTTCCATATAGTGAGAGAATGCATGTTGCCTAGTTTTTCAAGGCAAATCTCGAAAGAGCAGCAAAATTAGAGAGGAGCTAGGAAAAATCAAGAGAAGAATGAAAAGAATAAGTCGAAGCTTATGTGGAGAAAAAAGGAGTAGCATCCCATGAAATAAATATTATCACCCTCTACAGTCCATGGTTACCTTATGCAGATTCATACACGACTACAGAGTTTATGAGAAGTGCATAGCCTCAGGTAGAGCATATGGTAGCATGCTATATGTACAAGTTAGAGCAGAAACATATAGATTATTTGATGGTTATCTCATGAAAATTTAGGTCTGTAGGATCAACCATCCTATTGGAGGTATATTAAGCCCCGGGGGAGCTATGCATTGTACGAAATTTGCATGGGTTATTTGACATTTTATTCATTTCTTTAACTTAGTTATTTGTAGTTGTTACTATAGAAAATCCTGCAGATTCACAATCTCATGCAAATTACTAAAGCACAAGACAAGAATCTACTCCTTATTTCAACCAGTGGAAACCAATAGATCGATGAAAACAATATGAGCAAGAAGAACATAAATCAATGGAACATAACATAATAAGTTTATCTAGGTAAATCCAATACTCAAAACCCTGTGTATCTATATTGCATTTATCATAAATATGAGTGAAGATACAAAGCTTGTTCTCACTAGAACAATTCCACACAAGTATACCCAAATCTCTGCCTCACAAGCCCACTATTAGCCAACGCTTAACCAATTTCCACTACTTGCAAAGCCCCTATTTCCTTACACAATTCCTATGGATGAATAGCCCATGTTAATGGGAATCCAGTGCTTCCAAAAATTGGCAATCCAAACTAGGTTGAATTCCAGATTGCATGCATGATCTATACAACTCAGTAGATCATACAACTAATAGTACATTGTCCCTACACTTTAGTCTCAATTGGGTCTTTCTCAAAATCAACATGCATGAGTTTCTGATGAGGGAATCTTCAGTTAAATAGAGTGAAACTTATAGATGCACTAGTGCACCAACTGAATTTTAACTCTCTATTAGTTCCACAAATAGTTTGGAACTAATTTAACTGAACATAAATTAGTAAATTGAGTTATCTAATTACAAATCACAATAAAACTCATCCTAGACCCTTAAGACTTAGGGAGATCATATACATGAATTCAGAAAGACTTCCAACTCAAAATACCTAGGCTAATTAGTAGTAGTTAGAGATATACATTTATTAATAATCTTGTACTTCTAATTTATTATATTTACAAGAATACTATTTATTTGCTTTAATAACATTGGAATTATAAATTATTAAATTTATATAGATTATTTAATAAATATAAATTATTAATTATAACTTATTGTTTAATTTCAATAAAAATAAAATAATATAATTTACCAATGGACCATTAGATTTATTTAATGAATATAAAGTATTAATTTGATTATGAAAGGAGGCCTAATTTTACCAATGGACCATTAGGTTTAAATGGTAAATATGAAATCATTATTAATAAATATATGATATACCAATAGTAGTAGTTAGAGATATACATTTATTAATAATCATGTACTTTAAATTATTATATTTACAAGAATACTATTTATTTGCTTTAATAACATTGGAATTATAAATTATTAAATTTATATAGATTATTTAATAAATATAAATTATCAATTATAACTTATTTTCAATATAAATAAAATAATATAATGGACCATTAGATTGGAATAATTATTGAATAAATATAAAATTACGTAATGAAACGAGATTCTAAAAATTATAGTTATTTAGGACTATTTGTTTATATTTAATAATGTTGGAATAATAATAAATAAGGATTATTTAACAAAGATGATTTATTAATTTGACCATTACATTTGAATAATAAATATGGGTTATATGAATATTATATGAATTCATTTAATTTTAACTAATTTTTTTTAATAAAAATAAATTCTATATGAATACATTATTTCCCTGATTTATCTAATTTCTAGGAATAATAAGAATTTATTATATCAAGAATATTAGTAATTTGACTTTGATCATTAGGTCAAAATTAGCCGTTGGCAATATAGCCGTTGGAGTCTCTGCATGCTCTATTTAATCAAGCTAAGCCGGATTGGACCTTCAACTTGTCCTGACGATGAACCACACTGGTTGGTTCGAAACGCATCGACAAAAGATTTGTTATGTGATTTTGCCGAAGAATTTCTGAACAATGCTATGGATCACAGAAGTCTAAATTCCTTACTAATTAAGTTAATTAAACTTAATTAGTTTTTTGCAAGTTGTTATGAGAATAGAATTTGATTTTAATTCACAGTTTAATTCAAGGACAAATTTAAACTGGCATTTCTTCTTTCCATTTCTCAACCTTCCCTGTCAAAAAGAAAGGGATTATCAGCTACCGCGATCCTGTCTCTGTGAAACTTGAATTTACATCTTAACAATGCCTTCATCAAAATGTCAACATCTTTCTCCTATGTGGCAATGTGCTCTCACAACATAATCCACCTCAATACACAATTTCTGAGATGATGATATCAGATATCAATATGCTTAAACCGATCATGAAAAACAGGATTTTCATAGAGTTTGATACAACTCTGATTATCGTAGTAAATCAAAGTTGGATCCATATGTTTACCAAAAAATCCAACCAGGATCTTCCTCATCCAGATGGCCTCACATGTTGTCTGATTGACAGCCATGTACTCTGCCTCTACCAAACTGAGTGAAACCGATCTCTGTTTCCAGCTATACCAAGAAAGTGTCGCTGAGCCAATACTGAAGATCCCTCCTAATGTTCTCTTCTGGTTGGATGAAATCCCTACCCAATATGCATTAGGGAAGCCTCGAATCTTCACTCCCTCTATCTATCTTTACCATCATCCAAACTGGGAAGTGCCCTAAGGTATCTCAACACATGCTTTTCTGCCTTCCAATACAGTGTGGTAGGCATAACCATTGCTTGACTAAGCTAGTTAACTACATAGCACATATGCAGTCATGTGTTCACCAAGTACATGAGTGAACCCACAAGTTTCCTATAAACAATAGCTTCCACTAGCTCTCTTGATGTAATATCCTCCTTCTTCTAGTTACCAGCTAGAGGAGTCTCCATAGGCTTGAAAATCTCCTTGTGAAACCTAGTGAGTATCTCACTGGAATACTTACCTTTAGACAAAAGAAAATCTCAATCACCATGCCATACTTCCATGCCGAAAAAGCTATGCATAAGCCCTGAGTCCTTCATCTCAAACTGTCTTATAAGGTCCTCCTTAGAAGATTTGATAAGCTAATCATCACCTATCAATATGAGATCATCAACATAAAGTACAATGATCTATAGTTTACCTTCCACAACAATGTGGTACATGTTCATATCCACTTCACACTTTGTGAAGCCCAACCTAGTGAAGTAGCTATCTATCATGGTATACAAGCATGGGGTGCTTGCTTCAGCCCATATAATGCTCTCTCGAGCCGGCTCACATATGAGTCACGATCAATGGTCCCAAAACCTTCAGGCTGCTGTATGTACACTTCATCCTCAATCATGCCATTAAGGAAGGTTGTCTTTACATCCATTAGATTTATCTTCCAACCAACCTACGCTGATAGTGGCAATATAGATTTGATGGACGAGTACCTTGCAATAGGAGGAAAGGTCTCATCATAATCAGTTCCTTCTACCTATGAAAATCCATGGGCAATAAAAATAGCCTTATGATTCTCCACACTACCATCTACAACTTTCTTTACCTTGTAAAGATAACATGAGCTCACCACTGACTTGTCCTCCGGTCTTGGGACCACATCCCAAACACTATTACTAACTATGGAGTCATACTCCACCATTACGTCAACCCAAATCGGCTACTGCATTGCTTCCTTAAAGGAAGATGGCTCTGCCACAACACATTCACCTGTGCTGAGAAGTCAGTTCCCTCACATTTTCCCGTGCATCATCCAATAATTTGTCAGCATTTGTAGTGCAGTTTCTTTCCTCTATGGAAGACTCTGCCTAAGTGGATGTCCTCACTACTAGATCCTCTTCATGTGGTTTCTCCACATCAATATGGGTTTCCTCAATCTTAGGAAATAAAAGTTTCTCAACCGCATGTAGTTGTAGCTCCCTCTCAAGGGAAACTCACATGGCCTTCTCCTTATCAAATCTGTGTACCCCAGAAATATCCCCATCTTTGTTGTCAGTTGAAGCTTCTTACGTGCATTTTTGGTCACATGGAAATATACCAATGACCCAAAAAGCTTGAAGTGACCAACATCTGGCCTCTTACTGGAATAAGCCTCCTACAGTGTCTTCATCCCAAGTATCTGATGTGGGCTACGGTACTTAACATAAACTGATGTGTTGCATGCCTCAGCCCACAAGTGTAGTGGTAAGCCTTGATCATGCAACATCGCCCTTGCTTTCCCTACAATGATTATGTTCTTCCTCTCAGCCACACTATTCTGCTGAGGGTTATGCAGTGTCGTCAACTTTCATTTAATCCCTTCCACTGCACAAAAGTTCTTAAACTCATTTGATAAAATTTCACCACAATTATCACTCCGTAGATATTTAACATTCTTTGCCGAATCTTTCTCCTCCAATGCTTTAAACTCACAAAACTTTATGAAAGTTTGATCCTTTTTATACATGAAAAATATCCAACATTTTCGAGAAAAGTCATCAACAAATATAACATAATAATTGTGTTTGGATGTGGATGCTATCCATAATGGTCCACACACATATGAATGTACTCGCTCTAGAATACTCTCCTCTCGGCTTTCTTTGTCATGAAAGGAAGACTTGGTGTATTTTCAAAAAGTACACCCCTTGCATATATCAACCTGCTCAAGCGTACCTTTCAAAAGACTGGTAGATATCTTCTATAATATCTTCAAAGCCACATGATTCAAGTGGCCTAATCACCTATTCCAAAAATCACCAATATCTTGGCTCTACACCCTTTTTGATTTTATGCTCAAAGCAGCACACTCCTCTACCTCCAATTTATAGAGATTGTTGACCCAAATCCTCTTTTTCTTTACTCGACTCGTGGCTATGTGTCAAGGGAATGCCTTTCCGTTTGAGAAGATCATATCATAGCCTCTATCCTCAAGCATGGAAATGGATACCAAGTTCTTCTTAAGCTCGGGCATGCACATAACATTCTTCAAGGTGAGTGGAACCCCATTCTCCCCTTGAAAAGTAACCGTGAACAATCCTATCGCACTATACTTCCCGTTGTCACCTATATTGATATGCATCTAGAGATCTTTCTCCTCTAGGTCACTCAATAACTCCTTGTCACCATTCATGTGGAATGAATCACCACTATCTAAGTACCATACACTTCTTATCATTGATGACACCATGCATGCAATGGGGGAAAACTCCAATTCAAATTGAGAGGCCAAAACCTCACCCACCACTCCTCCTGAGGACTTCTTGTTGGACTTCTTGAGTGGAAAATTTGTAGAAAAATGGTCTAGCTCATGACAATGAAAGCACTTAATTTTCATCATGTCTTTCTTCTTAATACAATTTGGAATGGGAAGCTTTCCCTTTCCCCTTCTTCACCTTAATCGTTAAGGCATAGTTCTCTTCATCATTAGTCTTTGATGAAGAGCCATCCTAGTTGTTCCTCCTGATCTCCTCCTGCATCAAATCCAACCACAGTCATTCCAAATCTCGCAAATTTTCCTTACAATTGAGAGTGTCCCGATAACTATGCCAAATATTTAAGAGTCTTAGAAGACTAAGACTCACCATATCATTATTGGCAACCATTATTCCAACACTTCCAAGTTCATCATGACACCGAGTGAACTTGGTCAAGTATTTTGGAATAGTCTCGCATTTCTCCGTTTTGATTTTTTGAAGTTTGTCCTTCAATGCCAATTTCCTTTGGTCATTCTTGTTCTCATACAAGTCTATAAATGCTTTCAGCATAGCATATGAAGTTTCCTTTCCATGGAGACTTGAGACAAATGTGGTCTTGAACTCCCTCAAGGATTATTCGGCTCACCTTCGCCACACACTTCTTCCATTTGGCAAAATTTTATGCATTTGATGTTGTTGGCTTAGGAATTTCTTGATCAACGAATTCCTTCAAGCCATTATCCTCTAGCACAACCTCCATTATGTCCCTCTAGGCTATAAAATTTGAGCTACCTTTGAAGGCATACTCGAGCCACAAACCGTAGAACGCCATCTTCCTATCTTGAAGTATGTATTGAAAATTTAAATTTCATCTATAAACCAAAACTTAAAACTTCAAAATCTCCTTTGGTATACTATCTTTAGCTTTAATACCATGTAGAAAATCTTGTAGATTCACAAGCTCGTGCAATTTACTAAAGTACAAGACAAGAATCGACTTCTACTTTCAACTAGCAGAAGCCCATAGACCAATGAAAACAATATGAACAAGAAGAAGATAAATCAATGGCACATAACACAATAAGTTTATCTGGGGAAATACACTTCTCAACACCTTGCCTATCTATATTGAATTAATCAGAAACATGAGTGAAGATACAAATCTTTTTCTCACTAGAACAATTGCACACAAGTATGCTCAACTCTCTACCTCACAAGCCCGCTATTAGAAAACACTTAGCCAATTTCCAATGCCTGCAAAGCCCCTATTTCATTGTAGAATTCCTATGGCTGAATAGCCCATATTAACAGGAATCCGATGCTTCCAAAAATTTGTAATCCAATCTAGGTGGACTTCCAGATTGCATGCATGATCTATACAACTCAGTAAATGATACAACTAATAGTACATTGTTCCTGCACTCTAGTCTCAACTGGGTCTTTCACAGAATCAACATGCATGAGTTTTTGATGAGGGAATAGTTAGTTAACTGGAGTGACATTTATGGAAGCACTAGTGCACCAAATGACTATTAACTCTCTATTAGTTCCACAAACATTTTGAAACTAATTTAACAGAACGTAACTCAGTAAACTAAGTTATATAATTACAACTCACAATTAATCTCATATTGGACCCCTAAAACTTAGGGAGAACATATATATGACTTTAAAAAGACTTCCAACTCAAAATTATTAAGCTAATTAAGTTAATTGAACATAATTAACTATTTAAGAGTTGCTATGAGAATAGGATTTGATTTTAATTCACAGTTTATATTTGATGGAGAAATTTAAATTACAGCTTCTTGTTTCCATTTCTCAATAGTTACTTATATGTTTCCATGTGTGGAAGAGTACATTTTTCAGCCATCTATGTGTTCTTGTTTCCCACTAATAATTGGTTGAAAATAACATGTGCTAGCCATGAATAGAAGAAGATAATTGTTTCATCCATGTGTAGAGGAAGGTGATATCTTCAACCGTATTTTATTATGTGTTATTTTTTACATTATGGATGAAATGGCCTTTGTACATGAATTTTATTTTATTATTATGTTTAGTAGCATTTGACGATGGTATGCAGTAGGAGAAGACATTGTATTAGGCTTGTAAATCACTCTTTTTTCCATTTGAGCAACCATGAATCATTCATATATTTATAATTGTGGTATTGGTGGTATTGTCATTGTGTCAAGGATGTATTGTACAAATGTCATTTATGGTTGAGAGTCCAATCATTAGTAAGTTGAGTCTTCATGGTGATAGGAATGTCTTTGGAGGAATCTCATGAAGTGTTTCTGCAGCCATATGTATGGGATAATGATGTTGTATCCGTTATATTATGTTATGTTTTTGAATCATTGGTCCATTGGAGACGTTATAGCAACAATATTATTCATTTTTAAAGCCATGTAAAAAACATATGAAGCCATGTACTTGTATTGTTTGTATTTTTTGATCACTTAGTGGATTGGAAGGAGTGTCATGTAGTCATGTTATAGTCATGTATGAGGTCATCATTTGATCCAGGTGGATGTTGGTGGCCACCCATCTATCCCATTTGTACCCCCACGACTGTCTCTTTTAGTATTTCAGTTTCCGTAATTGTAGCACAATTTTGCTATTTTTAGTAGTTTTTTCGAGTCCTGAACTTCTGGAGCCGTTTCGAGGCCCTAAACGATGTTTTTTGGGATATCTGCGAGCAACATGGGGTCATTGATTGACGTTTCCCTTCCCAAAGTTATAGTTCTTGGATAGATCTTTCTAACGAGCTATTGTACGCATCAAATGGAGATCGGGTGCCAAAGTTACAACACAAGGAAATTGATGTACCAATTTACCTAAACGGGGCCCACAATTTGGCATTTCATCTTCTAGGGTTAGGTTTTGGGATGTTAAGGGTTTTCCATTGTTTCTCATCAATAAATAGGTGTTTGAACCTCATTGTAACATAGTTCCGAGGCATGTAGCCGCCACATCTCTTATCAGAGATAAGCTACCATTGCCCTAGCTGGTTTATTTCCATTGTTGTTTGTAAGCATATTTTCAGTATTTTACATTAATGAAATGAAGTATTATTTCCATTGCATCTCTATTTTTATGGTTATCTCTGAAATTTATTGCGTTCCTTTTTAAATCCAGATTAGTGGTATCAGAGTTGTCTACTTTTTCTTTGTTTTTCTTTGCATGTCCCCAACAAGGTCGGGATATAAGGAGTTAGGGCTTGAACTGGTCGAACCTTTGCAAGACCAGCCTCGCAAATCCTGATGGCCTCCCATGGTGGATGAGAAGAAAGATGAGCGGGTAGGAGATCCTATCAAAATCTTGCTTGAAGAAGCCCTCGAGCGGCAAAGGAATGCGATGATGGATAGCTTTGTGCAAATCCTTTAGCCACTAACCAAAGGTGATGCATCGGCTTCCAATAGCTACTCTGGAAATGCCACACCATTTAAGGTACAATTTAATTTTGAAATCACCATCTTCGAGGGTTAAATAGATGCAGATGACGTAGATAAATGGTTAAATATACTAGATGGGTATTTTTCTGTTCATGAATTTTCGAGTCAGGAAAAGATTGTTTTCACTCTTTTCAAAGTAGCCTCCCATGTCAAGGACTGGTGGGAAACCTACTGTGAGCAGAAGAATGAAAGTACGGGCTCAATATTTTCAGCCACACCCACTTGGGATTGATTCTGGGATGCCGTCAAGGAGCAATACTACCCTGTCAAAATCTATGAGGACAAATACATAAAATGGACCACACTGTGACAGGGAAGGGACCAAGATGTGTTGGAGTTCACAAACATTTTTCATACACTCTGCACACAGTTGGGTATCAAGGACTCTGAGCTGCATTTGGTACTCAAATACCGTGGCTTCCTACACAGATACATCGAGGAAGAGATGGAGTTCTTTAACATCTCCTCGCTTGGGACGGTGTCTCGATACGCTGTCAAAATCGAGCAAACGTTAAAACAAAAGAAGAGAGAAGAAAATCCGAAGACGACATGACAAAGCCAAGGCAGAATGACCCAATACAACCAATCGAAGTCACAAGAAAAGAACAACACCATGAAGTCAAAGAAGGACACAGGAAAGTGGTGTGAGTTCCAGAAGAGTCCCACTCATAACACAAGTGAGTGTGAGACCAAGCAATCACTAGTGGCTGAGTTGAAGGCTTCAGAATCATATGCATGTTCTGACCCTGGGTCAGAATCTGACAAGGAGAATGGCAAAGGGAAGCAGATCATTGATATAGAGGCCAGCGTCACTGTTTCCACTGCCAAGATCTAGAAGAATGATCCCGAAGATCTAGAGGAGGGGGAACGTCTTTTCCACTCACAGATGTGGGTGAAGGGTTCACCACTGCAATTCATTGTCAATAGTGATAGCCAAAAGAACCTCATTTCAGTAGAGGTCGTGAAGCGGTTGGGCCTATCGACTACACCACACCCACAACCATACAGTATTGGGTGGCTTCATGAAGGACGAGATATCAAAGTTCGCCAATAGTGCTGCCTTCCCTACAGCACCCTTCGCAGACGAGGTATTGTGTGATGTTACACCTTTGGATGTTTGTGATTTATTATTAGGCTAGCCATACTTATGGAGGCGACATGCTAGGTATGAGTTAAGGCCTCACGCTTTCATTATTTCTTTAGGTAATTCATTATACAGGATATCAGAGGTAGCCCCACCTGTCGCCAGTTCTTTTATCTCTGCTAAGAAAGGTAGCAAGCTCATCTCCCAGACTAGGAAATTTGTTTTCTATCTGGTTCGCTCCCAAAGTAAGAGGAAGATCATCACCACATCCATGAACCCCATCATGGGTTCCTCCACACAGTAGCAGCAGCAAAGGGATACAGTCATGACAGAACACAAGAACAACTTCTCCGCACCCACAGGGGTACCACACAAGCTTCAGGTGGGCAACAAAGTCTGGTTGCATATGTAGAAGGAACGCCTTACAAGAGCCCATCAAAAGCTTTGACCACGCCGACATGGTCCTTACACCATTACCAAGGTTGAGGGAAATAATGGTTTGGAGCACAACATTCCTTCATTCCTTCACTTGCACCCAATGTTCAATTTCGACCATCATCAACCATGCTTCCCACCATTACTGGACACATTCGAGATTGCAAAACAGCACGCCAGGGACCAAGTTCAGCGAATGGAGGAACTCAACGCAATAGGGACCATTACTTCCTAAGGGGGGAGGAATGATCAAGGTGGATGTTGGTGGCCAGCCACCTATCCCATTTGGACGCCAACGACTACCTCTTGTTTTTTAGGTTTCGTAATTGTAGCACAATTTACTAGTTTTAGCAATTTTTTCGGGTCGTGAACTTCCAAAGCCATGTTGAGGTCTAAACGAAATTTTTTGGGAAATCTGGGAGCAACATGGGTCCATGGATTGATGTTGCTCTTCTCAAACTCATAGCTCCTGGACATATCTTTCTAACGAGCTATTGTACGTGTCAAATGGAGATCGGGTGCCAAAGTTACGACCCTGGGAAATTAATGTACCAATTTACCCAAACGGGGCTTGCAATTTGTTGTTTCATCTTCTAGCGTTAGCTTTTGGGATGTTAAGGGTTTTCCATTATTTCTAAACAATAAAAAGGCCTTCGAGACTCATTGTAACATAGTTCAGAGGCATGCAGCTACCACATCTCTTCTCAGAGATAAGCTACCATCGCCCTAGATGGTTTATTTCCATCGCTGTTTGTAAACATATTTTGAGTATTTTACATTAATGAAATGAAGTATTATTTCCACTGCATCTCTATGTTTATGGTTATCTCTATAATTTATTGTGTTCTTGTTTAAATCCGGATCATCATTTGCTGCTACAACCGTGTATTTTCAATTGTATATGTCAATTAGTTAGGGTCATATGGAGTCTTGGTCCACATTGTACTAATGTCTTGTGGAAAGGAAACAATGATTGCAGCGAAATCAATTCACTACAGCTTGGATATGGCATGTGTTGAAGGGAAGCATCTTATTTTCTCTTGTTAACTTTAAACATTGATTATTGGCATTATGGTCTACTAGGAGGTGTTTATGATTCACCTCCTGCTATGCTTTTAATTTTTGGGTTGTTGACCTCATTACATGAGAAAATAGGTTGATGATTGATCATTGAAATTGTTGTTGGAGACATTGCACTCAAAGATGGTTTGTGGTTGTTCTAGTTGTGTTTCTCGAGCATGTTGTGCTACTGATATGTGTTTTCTATTATGGAGTGTATGTGTTGGTGCCTCATGTGGATGTGATTTCATATTATGATCGATTTTTCTCATAGATGCCACATATTATTGTACATTATGACATTATTCATTGATGGTATGTATGGTTGCCTCATGTGCATATTGTTGATATTGCTAGAGATTGATTAGCTTGACATGTTTCTCTCTGGAGAATATTTTTGTTTGGCTTGATATGAAATGTGTTTTTGTTGATGTGAGAGGCATGGATACTTGCTTATGTGCATTACTATTGAGCCATGTAGAGATCATATGTTTTAGTGCTTGAGTCTATGCTACATAGTTCTCATTGCCTTATCAAATGGTGTTGACCCTTTGCGATTGATGTCAAATGGGGAGTGATAGAAGACAAGATTGGTCTAAAGTTTGTGTGCACTTGTCATCAATTCCAAAGGGGAGACTTTTGACATTATGGTTCTAATGATGGTATTTAGCTTATGTTGAAATTGATGTCAACCTCATCATAGTATACATGATGTATTGATGTCAACCTTGTGCTGCCTTGTGATGACATAGATGATGGCATTGATGTGCTTTGTATGCAGAGAGGAGTTGGAGAAATATTTATAGGTGTTAGAGATGTTTTTCTTCATGCTATCGAGTTTGGAAAACTAGGTTTTTTTTTTTCATGACTTGCAGCAATGGTTCTTGGCCTATTTTATTATTTCATGTCCCAACCCATTTGGTATGCTTGTAGAGGTGCTACAGAGTTATGCAGAGATGTTGTAGGTTGTGCAAGTGTCACAGGTGAGTAGATGGATATTTAAAGCCATGTCAACCCTAGACTTATTGGCTTCTAGGTCAACTTTGTGATGGAACTTGGTTGTGATGTTAGTCCACTTGTTGAAGTGTCACAAAGCTTGGTAGATGTTTAGAGCTGTGTACAGGTGTCTATGAAGGAGTGGAACAAGTTAGAGGGAGTTATGAGCTGAAGGTATTTTTTTATCCTATGTTATGTCACAAGCACTCGGAGAGAGTGTCCTCCATGTGATTGTAGTCTTCCAACAAAGAATTGTTAGTTACATGCATGCAGATACAACTGAAATATGCTAGTTAAGCCCCTATAGATGTGGCTCTACATGAGAATTCTTATGAATTCCTCATGCACATGAAAAGTAATTTAACTTCTTAATTCCCAAAAGCTTCTAAATTCATTATATGAGGTTGAAGGTGGTCGAATGAGTCCTCCAATGGGTGTGAATTCCTTTAATGCACATGTAGTGATGGTTATGGATGGATTTCATCAAATTTGTACACCTATGAACTCAGTACAAAAGAAGAATGCGGCCTTCAATTTATAAATATCTCATTTTGGATCTGACATATGGTAGATTAGTGTGATTGTGAGTGTAAGAGGTATATGTAAAGGAAGTATTCTTCAAACATATTGATGATCTTAGTGCATGAGTGTAGAAGGTAGTGGAGAGATCATATGAAAGGCTTGTAGTCAAATTCTAGTGTAGAATATCAATTTGTAGATCAAACTTGTAGTTGTTGGAGTAGAGTTTCCATGAAGAGCATGGATTGTGAAGTGCACCTATTGCATATTTTACATTTATTTTGCAGGGTTGCAGATGCATATGGAACAATTCCATATTGTTTTTATACTATTAATATTGTTAAGTCCCTTTACTACTAGTGTAACCCCTTATTGTTATTAGTACAACCCCCTTATTATATTTTTGTGCCCATTTAGTCCCCATATTGTTATTATTGTGCCCCATAGAATCCCACTATTATTCTTATTGTGCCCTTACATTATTATTGTTATGTCAGATTTGATTATATTATGATCCCTTAGACTCCTATATATAGAAAGGAGGTATCATCATTTGTATCATCTAGGAATTTTTCATTTGTGTAATGTAAAGGAGGATTCCCCCTCGAAGAGGCTAAATTATAAGGAGTTTACCTCTGTTTTCTATCTTTTTGTGAGCTAGTTTCATAACATTTGGTATTAGAGCTTTGGATTCTAGGGTTTCATTGCTCAAAACAGGTCATCGTGGTATTTTCGCCATAACCATTTTTCTGGGATGTTTCAGAAGCTAAAACAAAAACACATTTGAGGCAAAATCTCGTTAAACCTCGGGTCCGAATTTTTGATCTTGCCTTTCTATATTTTCGGAGATATGATCTGAGGACGTTAGGGTTTTTCGAAGCTCCAGAATTTCATCTAAAATAGGCCATGGTGGAATTTTCGCTATAAATTTGTCGATACACAGTTTCACAAGTTAAAAAAAAAAAACCACTTGAGAAGAAATCAATTTGAACCTCATGTCAAAATTTCATATCTTGTCTCACTATATTTGCGGATATATGATCTGAGGAAGCTAGGGTTTTGGAAGACACCCAAATTACATCGTAAATAGGTGACCTGGGGAAAATATTCATAACTATCTCTCTGAGCAGCAGATTTAAATTTCGTCAGAAGTTACAGAAAGAGGACGGGCTGTAGTTTTCTATGTATATTTTTTAGATCTGATGGTCAATACAATGACATGTGGAAGTTCATACAAGCCTGCTCTTCTGAAAAGGTATATAATCAGGTCATCTTGGGAGATTGTGCATAACTCTTTCTTGGAGAATCCAAGTTCGATCAGACTGGTGGCATTGGAAGGAGCACGTAGAGGGCTACTATAGATCATGATTTCAGAACTAGAAGATCTGATATTACAAATTTACAGTCATTTCAAGATCAAGATCCCAAAATCAAGAGAAGGTGATATGAGGAAGTTTGATGGTAAGTATCTAGTAAATTGGATACTACAGATGGAGAAATATTTTGATCTACATGGTGTACCACTATTACAAAAGGTACGTATTACACATCTAATTATTTAGAACTGAATCAATTTTTATCGTGTAAAGGGTTTTGTTCTCGTAAACCACTTGTCATGTGGTCAATTTTCACGGAGGAGATGATAGCACATTATGAGGATACCAAGAGAAACACCTTCTTTAGCCAATTGATAAATCTCAAACAAAAGGGTTCAATGGCAAAGAAAATTAAGGACTTTCAAAAACTGAATATAAGGGTAAATGACATTCTAGAGAAGCAAAAGATAAATAGTTTTATCTATGCCATGGAAGCTCACATTAATGATATGAAAGCATATTGGAAGAAAGGCATGGAAGATTTGAAGAAAAACATGGAAGGTTTGAAGGAAGGTGGACAAAGCTGCTATAAGAAAGGCCTCCTAATGATGAAAAGGATCGATAAATTTCAAAAGAAGAGGATATACACTGGGAACCAACCCTAGAGAAAGAACAAATGAATTAGACCATATCTAGTATTGCAATGGTAGGAATTACCACTCCTCAAACTCTCAAGATAGAAGCACATATCAAGAATAAGAAGGTTCAAGCAGTGAAATATCAGGAAGAAAAGTATCAAGAAACATCAAATGAAAAGGATACTCACCAGGGACCAACCCCAGAGAAATAATAAATGAATCTGACCATATCTTGTAATGCATTGGTCGGAATTACAACTCCTCAAACTATAAATATAGAAGGATATATCAACAAGAAAAAGGTAATAGTGTTGATTGATTCGGGTAGTACCTATACTTTTATTCATTGTAAGATAGCCAAGGAATCAAACTGCTTCCCATATCCAACACCAAAGTATCAAGTGACGGTTGTAAGTGGAGAAACCATAAATTGTTTTGGAAAGTGCCATAATATCAAGCTATGCATGGGAATATGTATTCGATAACCCAATGCTTTCCATTCCTATGGGTGGTATTGATATTATAATAGGAGTCCAATGGCTACAATCCTTGGGTACAATAGCTTTTAATTTTCAAGAACTTTTCATGAAATTTTCTTTGGAAGGAAAGGAAGTTGAATTAAGGGGTATCACAGGGAAACTGGGAAATCTAATCAGCTCTAAAGGAATGACAAATCTTCTTAAGAAAGAACAACAAGGTGTAATTGCACAATTATTTTTGCTAATGGTTCCCACATCGAAATCATCTATTTGTCCAGATCTCCAAAAAGCTTTGGACAATCATTCCAAGATATTTGAGACTCCCCAAGATCTCCCACATATTCATGATCATGATCATGCTATTCATTTGATTCCAGGAAGTGTTCCTCCAAACATCAGGCCTTATAGATATCCATATGCCCAAAGGAGTGAAATTGAACACATGGTTGCATAAATAGTAGAGGTTTGTATAATTATCCAACCAAATTTTATAAACAAAGCAAGGGATGAATGGAAGAATGGCGAAGCAGGGTGGGAACTCATTCAAAAGTTGTCGAAGATCCTAGTTCCAACAATATTGCCAAAACTTGACAAGAAAGGAAAAATCATATTGGAACCTAAAGCATTCATAGAACTGAGAAGTCGATAGCTACGAAATCAATCAATTTTAGAGTATCTCATCAAGTGGAAGAACTTACCCGCTGAATATTCCACATGGAAGGATGATAATTTTATACAGAAGAATTAAGAACTACTCAAGCATTGAGGACAACACTTTTTGAAGGAGGGGCATGTTAGGTCCCTATACTACTAGTGTAACCCCTTATTGTTATTAGTACAACCCCCTTATTATATTGTTGTGCTCATGTAGTTCCCATATTGTTATTATTGTTTCCCATAGAAGCCCACTATTGTTATTATTGTGCCCTTAAATTATTATTGTTATGTTGGCTATGATTATATTATGACCCCTTAGAATCATATATATAGAAAGGAGGTATTGTCATTTGTATCATCCAAGAATTGTTCATTTGCGTAATGTAAAGGAGGTTTCCCCCTAGAAGAGGCTGAATTCTAAGGCGTTTATCTCTCTTTTCTATCTTTTTGTTAGCTGGTTTCATAACAAATATATTGTGTGTCTGATGTATTTTGTAGTTTAGATTGATGGTGATTTATGTGGCCATGAGTGGCTTGCTTGATGAGTGTTCAAATGGATGAGTATTTCGCTCTTCATTGTTTTTTTAAGTGAGCTTATTTTTATTGATGTTGAGATTATCTTGTTGTTGGGGTTTGAAAGCAAAACTGAATCTTGTTGAACATAGTGTATTGGTGATCCAATTTGAAAATGAACGAAATATAGGTCTACATAGGGTTGCGGAGGAGTGACCTCTAACAAGTGGGTTCTTGTTAACTTGGAGCAGTGATTCTATTCTAGTGGATGCTAATAGTGTTGCGGAAGTGTTTGCTTCTTCCTAGTTGTAGATGCAATAGTTGGTGGTCACCAACTTACTGTATTTTTGGGATTGAATCTCTTGGCTAGTGGTGGCTATCTATTTGTATATGAGGTTGAGTCTCCTAGCTAGTGGTAGTTGACAATCCATGTAAAATCCATCTTCTTGCTTGACACATAATAGAACATTTAGAGCAGTGTAGTAGAAGAAATGGTGGTTTTCTCCCAAAAGGGTTTCCAACCAATATGTTTATGTATCATGTGATTTATTGTTGTGTTGTGAATTGTTTCTCTCATGATAGTTTTGGTTTAGCTGCTAACTTGATTTATGCTTATGTGATCATTTATTAATGTGATGCTAGTTAAGTTAATGTATGAATCAATTGAAGTTAAAATTGGTAAAAATATGTCACAAGACACACTAATGATTCACCCACCCCTCTTAGTAGTGCTCAAGGTTTCTAACAAAATATTGCTTAAACAATATATGAATGAAATAACTACTATGTGCAATAATATTATCTTGTGACATTCCTAGTAGAAATCTTCCTAAGTATATTGTTTGGAGGACAAGTTCCCTATGAGTATACCTTCATTTCGATTTTTCTTTCCATGTCATTTCATTCATAGCAATAGGGTAGAAACCCATAAGTAATCTATCCTTTGGACATATAGTGTAGTATCTAAAACTTTACGAGCATCCTAGTTAATAATTTAATTTCAAATCTTTAAGAAATTAAATCAAACAATATTGTGAATGCTCATAATCCAACATCCCCTACAGAATGAATAGGGTTCCACATGGGGTCATGACACATTAAAATGTATTATTGGTAGAGTTTGTAGAAGAGGTTATTTTCTTCATTGGTGCATGCATAATAAGCCTCATGGAATCTACTTGGAGAGGTGATCTCATATGGATTGGAGATAATGAGAGTCTTCCTTTGGAACATGAAGCACTTTTCCTCCAAGTACATAATTTATACAATGGAAGGAGCTGTATAGATAAGTGCAAATTCCACAAATAGTTCAAGTTGTATCTTCTTGAGTTTGACCTTATCCACCTATTTGTAGAGTTTGGTATTATTTTTAGCCTCTTTCTCCATTCCCTTCTTACATTTATCCTGTTTCCATTTTGTGTTTTTTAGGTTGAGGGAGTAAACACATAGGACAACATCAAAACCACTTTTGAAGTTGGGATCTAGACCTGCCAGCTTCAGAGAAGGATCTCCTAGTAAAATTTATCTTTGTTTTATGAGAATTTTAGGCTAGTTATGATTGTATTGTTTGTTTTGATTTGAATTGTTTTGGTTGATTTAAGTGTTATAATTCCATTGGGTTATGAAGCCTGAAGATTTAATTGGATTTGGCATCAAAGTTTAGAGGCGTTTCCACAGGGCAAGCTAGGTTGGACTATTTGGATCTTTTTAGAAATTAAATGGATTGTGAAATAGTAGAAGCGTAAGGTTCAGTAGCAATCAAGGAGAAATTAAGAATTCCTTAATTTGAATTTAATGGAAAACATGAAAATTATGAACAACCAGAATAGGGTGCTCTAAATAACAAATCTTATTCGTCATAGTTTCTTTTAAATAAATGAGATATTAATAATAACAAAGAAATAAAAAGAATGGTTAAGCAAATAAATAGAAGGAACACATCACTATTTGGTACACCATATGAATCCTGTGAAACGTCCTTGTATTATTGATGCTCCAATACTTTAAAAAATTACAATATGTAGAAGAAATTACATTCATAAATCAACCCTTAATACTTCAAACAATGAAGTATTTATAAAAAATAATTATAAAAACACTGTCAAAACCGACAGTGTATTATTAGCCTAATTACAAACAATAATATTTATCTCTAATAGAAAAATAGGCCACGTAGACAACTGGATGGAAAGGTGGCTCTGCTTTGGTGGATTCAGTTGCTGAGTCAACCTAAAACTGTGTTGCATTGATGTGCTGACTATCATGCTAGCTGATGTGTTGGCCACT
Organism: Pinus tabuliformis; assembly: GCA_031772625.1. NCBI lineage: Eukaryota > Viridiplantae > Streptophyta > Pinopsida > Pinales > Pinaceae > Pinus > Pinus tabuliformis. Next base: position 1,799,564,946 of record CM062819.1, read on the forward strand.
TTCTTACTACATCTAAATTAATTTTCAATCTAGTAAATCACAAAGCTCTTCCCATCTCTTTTCATCATGTATGGCCAATTTAATCACCCTTCGGGAAATTTCATCCACCTCTATGTATTTGGCAAAAGTTGGCTTCACTGTAAAAATGCGTTTTACCTCATTCTGTATGTAGGAATCATTTGACATGGTCTTCAAATATTCCCTTGATGTCATACTTCCCTTAATCCCACTGAACTTGATACTTCTCTTGACCATTTCCTTCATCTTTAGGACATAGCCTTCCTGAGTGATCAATTTGTCATTTATTACATAAATGTTGTGTATTCCTTTCTAGATCAATGCTTCAATTCTGTTGTAGAACCTATTTATTCAAAGCTCCAATGTTTCACATCTTTCTTCCAACTGATCAATAAGGTTCCTCTTGGTAAAAAATTCCTTGACTTATAAAATAGTGGCAGTTATGTCATTGATTCCTAATTCTTCAAGTTCATATTTTGACTTAGAATTCAGGAATCTCATAACGTTAGAGGCTTTTGTGGGCATCTCTCTAAGCTTCTCCCTTTCGTGAGCAATGGTTTCTATAAATTTTTCTATCAATTCCTTTTGCTCAAAGATAATTTGGATAGAAGGCTAGATCTCATTCATAGAGTCTAATATACCCATCCAAATGGTTTCCTTGGTTCGGGCCAAGGTATGACAAATTGAGGTATCTCTTTCTACCTTCTGCAACTTCTCCAACAGTCTCTGTGATTTGTGCATTTCAGTGATACGAGAAGCTTCGGCTTTGGCTTTCTATACTTCTAAAGCTTTGAGCTCATCCTACAAAGTCTTGATCTCTTTTGACTAGATGGACATGTTCTCTAATGTCTTGGTCACCTATTCAGCATTTGCAGTATGAGTGGAAGAAGTAGTTGCAGTGGATATTCTTATTTCTAGAAGCTGAGAAATGGGAATGGCATCTAGGGGGACAATGGCCATCTTCTAACTTTTTTCTTTCTCCTTTACCATTTTCTCCATTTCTGCCTCCATCTATCTAATCTGTATGTTTTTCTCTATAATCAGCTTCATCATGTCAGCCTTTTGTGCTTCATTTTCTTCAATGTCCTTGGTTAATGGATCCTATGTGGCTAGAATCTTAAGATGCTTTCTCAAGGCTGCAATGTCCATATTCTTCTTTTTTATAATCTCCTCTGCAACATTGACATCTTTAGGGTCATACTCTATCTTCACCAACAAATCCTCCAAAGACATGATCCTATTATCCTTGACTAAGGAGGAAAATTTCTCCATTTTCAACTGAGAGTGAACATTGGAAAATGAAACCTGCAACTTCAACAATGACATAGCAGTTTTAGGAAATGTAGAAGATATTATCTCACCATTTTTCTTATGCATCTCCATTTTATCAATGGGATGGATGTCTTTGGTATTGAACTAAAATTTAATTCTCTTGTAGTCTGTTGTTGTTTTTGGCTATGGAATTTTGGTCTCAAGAAAGGCCTATTCATCTTCCTATGCTCTATGTCAAAATATGATAACAACTTGCTCTGTGAGCTAGAGGTCTTCTTCCAAAATTGATTATAGGTACTATTTTTAAGAATCTCATTCTTCATCTTAATTTTCGTGTACCTATCAGAAAATTTCTTTTGTTTATCTCCTTGGACATTCTGTGACTCTAGCTTTGTTTGCTTCTGACCTTTTGATAATGAAGGTGGAGTAGAATATATTACAAATTTTCTGCATGCAGGTGGTGAGTCTGTAGTTATGATGGCAGCCTTCTCTTCTATATCTTTGTCCACATTTGCTCTAGGAGTCAATTTTTTCCTCTCCCTGTAATTGATCCTGAACTCCTTGACTTCACTTCCATTGGTTGATGATGATACCTCCTCCCTTTGTCTTTTGCTTGATTTCTCTTAAGGAGTGGGATTCTAGAAACAAGAAGTAGAGAAGAGCTTTTCTTTAGCTTCCTGCAAGGTGCTTTCTTGTCCATTCCAACTGATTAGCATACTTTTCTATTTTAGGCCTTGAAGTATGGACGTAGGGAGTCCTTCTATTTTCTACTCTGAGCTTTGAAATAATGCCACAAGGGTCATAAGACCATGTAAAACTTAGGGTGAATTTCATTTCTTTAAGCATTTTTTTTGCTTCTTCACCTGTTATCCTGGTATTGCTTACAAATGGGCCCACTTGTGTTTTTTTTCAAAACTGTTATTTCTTCGTAGCCACTACAAAATGAATGTCATCAAAATTAACATTTGTCTAATATACTCCAGGGAAAAAATCCTCATTGGGGGTATTTAGGGAGTTTGTATGGTGCCAATTCATAACCATAAACCCTGATTTCTGTGTAGTTTTGGTATAAATACCAATCCCTAATCTTGGCTTGATTTGTTAAGTGCAAAATTATTTTGATATCTTCACCAATTTTGGGCTATATTGAACTGTTAAGGATGTTCATGGCTAGGTGAACAAATTCCTCAATAAACTACTTGTAAGAAAACTAATGTTTTTCTTTCATGACAAATGAGGTCCAGAAAAACACTGGTTGTTGGTTTCCTACATCATCAAGCTTCTATAATGAAAAATGGAACTGATCTGACAGATAGTAAAGGAACATATAGATAAAAGTAGAGGTGTAATTAAACACCTGATCCATGGGAAATTTTAGAATTTCTCAAGAATTCTATCAACCAAGAATTGAATGAGATTGAATACAATGGGTGGCTTACTATCTGTAGAAAATATGGAGAGGAAATTATAAAATGGGCTTGTATACCCATTGATCAGAATAATAACCCAAAATATAGGAAATTATGGATATTATTTTTTTTTCTTGATCAAGGAAGATGGAGGAAGGATATGGAGGATTCTTTTTAGGTAATTGGTCATTCTCAGGCAAGAAGCTCTTAAAAATTTTGGCTCTGGTGGTGAAATCTAGCTTCTGATAAATTTGGGTGAGGGCTTCTAAGGAGAAGTGAGTACTATTTTCCATAGAGGGAGCTAGCATTATTTGGTCTATGGATTGGGCAATAATGGTAAAGAGTATGTCACCAGATCGGGCCATGATAGCTCTTTGGGTAGGGACATAAAAATCTTGAGATTTCCAGGTAAACTTAGGGGCTTCGAATGTCAGAGGGAAGATGTAATGGGGAAGATTGGACTCCAAGAGCTCAATTTCATCAGTTTTATCTGCCTGCTTGTCTTCCAGCCAACAATATAACTCTACGAAGTCATAGACACACTGGGTATCCGATAATCCCTATTAGCCAAAGGGATATGATATAAATCTATGGAGGGAGGGATCAAGGGATTAAAAATCTTCTCCTTGGTTTTGCTTTTGGGAGGCATGACTCTATTCATGAAAGATAAGAGATATTGGCAGAAGACCTTACTATGAAACTATTTGGGTAAGGAATTGTCAGGTGAAGGAAACAAAGGACTGTCAATTTTTTTTTTGATTCTGGTTGAGGGAATACTCTAAGAACAGTTGTTGTACAAAGGTTGTCAATTACAAAGAATAAGCTAGTAAAAATGAGAAAGCGATGGTTCCTGAAAGGCTTTAAAAGGCATATCGTGGTGAAAACCATTGGAGGTGGCGTGGGATCGTTATGTTTGAATGGTTACCCAGGAATTATGAATTTGATGCCAAACAGTTGTTTTGCCTGGAGTGCATTTAAGTGGACAATGGCTAGGTGACATGGCAGGAGGTGAATGGTGGAGGCGTCCTGGTGGGGATACGGTAAAGCGAGAGAAGGAAGAGTGGTTTCATAGGATGTAGCGGGTGGTAAGATGTTTTGGCTAGGGGGGTGTGAAACGCAGAGAGGATGCCACATAGGGATGGGGCTTGGCAAAAGAAACAACTTTTTCAGAACCCCCCCTCCCCTTGATGGTAAAGGTAGGATGGAGAGGTGGGACGAAGGCAGATGAGGGTCATAGATTGTAAGGTGGAGCGAATCCTGATGCCTTGATAGCGTAGTTGATTAACTGCATATGACAAAAGATATTTGTGCATATGCACTTTTGCATTTTTCCTTTTCGACATAGGATAAAAATAGAATTAAAACATGTAAAAACACTTTATCCCATGACGCATATTTTTCCTTTTTACCATGTCTTTAGACTAAGGACAAAAATTACATAGGCCTATATTTTCAATAGCCACCTAATTTACCTACCCATAAGTAAACTAACATTTTATTTTTTCTAAAGGGTTCACCTAGACTAGCAAACCCACATTTTTTTCTTTTATACAAAATGAAAGCCTATCTAATCTATCCCTTATTTCTCCTATTGATTCAAATTAAATAGTTGAATCAATGACATTTTCTACCTAACTACTGATTTACCAAGATTGGACTATTTGGAAATCTTTATTCTCTAACGTAACTTGTAGAAATTTAAATAAGTTTAATGATGATTACATTGTATGATTAAACAAATAGCTAGTCATTGTGGCATTTTGAACAAGATGCACACAATCTTTATTTAACAATGATGAAGAAAACTATCTATCAATAGTGGCATTTAGGCTTGCAACACTTTCAGTATTATTCATTTTTTTCTTTAACTTTTAGCGGGGTTCTATTTTTCATTCTTTTTCAATATTTTTGTTTTTCTCTTTTTGTCATTTATACCCTCTTCTCATTTTTTATTCTATTTTTTTATTTGGAAATCATTGGTAGATTAACAACTATTTACATTATAATATTCTTGAGATACAATACTCAATATCTTATGATCCTATCAATTATAAGACCCTAACATATCCCATACGGTTATATGGACTTTCAATTTCTCATCCTATATATCTCCAAGGTTCTTGAGAATATGTTGATGGTACTTGGTGGGAATTACCTTTTCCTCACAGGAAGATGATATTCCACTCCACTTGTCCTCTTTAAGTTTCACCCATTGGTATGGGAAGTACACCTGGAATTCTTGATCCTCCATCACAACAAGATCTTCCTATAAGGTAAGCTATATCATTTTAGGTTCCTCATGTTCTATTTGAACAACCTTGTCTTGGGTTTCTTTCTTATGTGGTTCTACTTGGGTTGCTTCCCTTTCTTATAGAAGAGGTTGTCTATTCCTTTTTCAACAAATAAAACTACTACTCGAATAAGGTAGTTCAATTTTTCAAAGGGTTTGTATCCCCTTATTCCAATCCTTAATAGTTTGATTCAGGTTTGAAGTTTTTAAATTTTTTCTTAAGCATTCTACTTATTTTAATAAGAGGGGTATATAAATATATAAAATAATGAATACCTATCATTTTCTTATGCTTCTTTACCTTGAAGGTTTTGTTTGTTTTTGGTGTCTAGTAACTTCTTATAGTTCTAAACGTGTGTTGGCTTCTATAGTCCCTTCTTCTTATACATATTGTTCCATATCAACTTCTATAGCTATAGAAAGGCCATCTTCAAGGTTTTTCCCTCCTTGTCCTTATGTTTTAGCAAGGTTATTCATCTTAGTTTTCCCTTGATAGTTATTTTGTTAAAACAAGGTTTCATCTTCCATTTTCTCCTCCAAATTTGGTTCCTTAAATCCATGTTCTCCTCCCATTACCTCTACTAGTTCTTGTGTCATAATAGCGGTTTCTTCCTTCATTTCCCATCCTATTTATTATGTGATAGTGGGTGTTCCTTTATTTTGTGGTAAAACATATTCCTTTAGCTTTTCCACATCTACTATTTCTTGTGATTCTTTCTATTCATCCTACAATGTAGTAACTAGGGTCAACTCTTTTTTTCTTTTTAATCTTGTCCTCTTTTTCCTAGCTTCTTCCATGTAAATTAGCCGCTTTGTTATCTTGATTAGCCTCCTCATTGGATACTTTCTTCGAGTAACATCCACATTAATATCATGGTTGGCTTCTTTCATGCAGAGCTGTAGTGAGGTCTTCCTCTACGATATGAATTGTAGTAAGGACCTATCCTTCTATGAGTTTTGTACTTGGGTGTTCCTTCAACAGTCACAACAATTTTGACCTTTAGAGTTGCAGCAATATTCACCACTGAAGTTACATTAGGGATTATTTTAGGTGGAGTTTCTCTAGTTCAAACTAGAGGTAGAGTTGCAATAGCTACTTATTTGAATCGTTCCCAGGTTACATCATTCAAGACATGACCTACCCTATGCAATGAATTTTGAACTAGTATTTTTATGGTGAAGTGATGTGCAAAGGTGTTCTTCATATCACTAGACCTCTAATTGAGAGTTATCATGGTTTGAAGTGTTCTGTAAATGAAGAAATCCATGTTGATTAATCCTTCATGCCTCAAATGGTCAGAAAGCCTCAAATTATGCAAGTAGACTACGCCATAACTTCCCTCTCATTTGAAATACCTCTACACTACTATGGCCACATATATCTAAGGATATGGTAGTACTTTCCAATGAAATCTAGTGATTCTCTTGACTAAACCCTCTATAAGATCTATGAATTTATCCATGATTTCTTGTTATGGAAATATACTACAGTACCATCACTACCCAGTTTGAGCATCCCTGTAACCTCAATGATTATGTCATCATTCACCTACAATATTGTCCCTCCTACCATTGACCTTTTTTCTTTAAATCTCAAGGAAAATTTGAACATCACATCATCATCATATCCATAGAGCCTTTGAACATATTCAATCCATTCCTTGTTCTAGAAAATATTCAAATGTGGTCACATTCTTGTAATAAAAGTGTCTTTATAGAACCTTATTGTTTGAGTACTCTAGTCTCCCCATGCACTGATAGTTATCACATATCTTCACATATTGGTTGGAATATCTACATATAGTGGGTTAGTATTACCCCTAAAGGAGTCCATTGTACCACATCCTCTTATCTTCTAAGTGGGCCCCACAAGGACCATCATGGGAAGCCTTGAATATATCATAGACATAGCCTTCTCATACACATATCTGGATGATAAGATCTACTCCTATGTTGAAGAGTCAATCATCGATACATGAGAATATCCAAATTTTCCTAATAATACTTTCCACTCTTTTGGAGGCAAATGATGTGGAATTTTTCATGCATCCAAGTAATTATAAATATGTGAAAACCAGGGAGAGTTAGTAGATACTTCAAAAATATTCTTGTCGGGGAATGAAAATTCTACAAGAAGGTTATTCTCATTTGATGTTAGTTTTAGAAGAAAATACCCACTACATTATCCTTCCCTATTGTTTTTGGGATGGTTATGTTGAATTGTTGCAATATTAGTATCCACCTAGTTATTCTACCATTTGTGATTCATTTATTCGTTAACTATTTTATGGTAGCATGGTCAACATGAAAAATTACCAAATAACTTGCTATATAATGCTAAAAGATGTTAATTGGATGTGTTACTGCAATAAACCCATATCATGCCACTCTATAGTTTAGTTTTCTTGGTGGTTTGTTTTTGATAAAGTAAATTTCATATGGGACATTCTCTTTGTACCTTCCTAGGATAACTCCAATGATAGTGTTCGATTCATTCATAGATATGTGAAATTGGATGAACCAATTGGGTCCTCTCAGAATATGAGATTTGGATACTCAATATTTCATTCTTCTGAAAGGAACACTAAAAGCTCTCTAGTGCCAGAAATTCAACATTTTTATCAAGAAAAGAAAAACAAGGGGAAATCTAATTGGGAAAATTCTTCAATGAAATGATGATAATAAATATCATGTCCTATACAAAATTTTATCTATTTACGTCTTATTGGAATAGGAAAGTTTAGTATTACCTTTATTTCTTCTAGGCCAACTTTAATTCCCTTTAATGATATGTGATTCCCTTGTACTATATCGTTAATTAACATAATGTGACACTTTTTTTTAACTAGGAGTTACGTGGTTCTCCTTATATATTTTTAAAACATTTTCTACATTACTTAGGGAAAAGAATAATATCACACCATATGTTGTGAAATCATCCAATTTTTTTTCCATATAGTGATAAATTATATTGAATAATATGCCAATCATAGCTCATTGGAAGTCTTTTAGAGAATTATAAGTCCCAAATTGTAGAATATGGTAAGAAAACATTCACCAAGGACAAGTTAATGTAGTCTTCTCTTGGTCTTCTAGAGCGATATGGATTTGGTTGTATTGACCGAACGCATCAACGAAGGAAAAATATTTTTTCCCTTCATACCTATCCAAGACCTTGTTAATAATTCATAATGGAAATTGGTCTTTATGTGTAGCTTTATTATGGTCCTTGCATATGTCATAGATCCTTAATTTTCCATTCTTCATTGGTACATTGACAAGAGGGGATACCCACTATCTATCAGAAATGGGATGATAATAATTTATACAACTGCTATTTAATTATATCCCTAAGTGTTAGTTTCATCAGTCACTCAGGCTAATGAATGGATTAAAATATTTCCTTGATATAGATATGAAAAGTACATATGTCAAGCTGGATCCCCTTCATGTGATTGTATTCCTACATGAAAGCTTCGTTATTCTTTCGTAGGACTTGGATCAATCACTCCTTGTGATTTTTGGTCAGCTCTTGATTAATTTCTAAGGTCTTTCAAAGTCGGATTTATATAGCTTCTAGAGTTGGTATTGTCTCTTTATCAAAAGAGATTTAATTTTTTTTTTATTGATTCATTTGATGCGATAATAGAAGCCTATAATTCAGGGTCCATGATGTGAGTGAGATCATGTGTGCTAGGTGAAAAGGAGGAGGAACCTATGAATTCACTAATTTCTTCATCCTTGGTATTATCTTGTGTGGCTAGATAATGGTATATAGTGAGGTCTTCATTAGAAACATCATCCTTATCACTTTCTTCCCTATCCCAATTTTTTTTTTTCAATATATATACTATTCTTGGTGGGAGGATAGAGGGTAAGTTTTCTTGTTGAGGTCCCTTGTGAAATGGTCATGTTACTAAACCTACAAAAAATGTAAGAACCTATAGTATTTGGCCCATACCTCCTTAATATTAAAGGATATTCTCTTAAATGAGAGATGTATTATATGACCATAAATTTAGTGGGATATTCCCCATGAATGTACCAAGATCACTACGTCATCCAACATTCCTTCTAGTTCCATAATTGATCACATGACAAGTTATAACACTATGAGGTTATTCATAACACTAAAAATTCATAGGGATTCTATGGTTTCACAAGTTATAAAATTTATGATGGCCCCAATATCAATTAATGTGCTTTGGATAAAGGTACAATTAATTTTCACATGGACTATTGGGCTCCCAGGGTTTGATTGGCCATGTGAATGCCCCTGGTTATAAGGTTCGATAGCTTTCCCATGACATTAGAAATTTGTGGATCCTTTCTTTTTATTCTAGGTTCCCTTAGACATAACTCGCTTACTTGTTTCAAGTAAATAGGGACATCCTTGATTTCTTGGAATAGTTGTATGAAAACACACACATTTTTAAGCTCATTCAGAAAATAAAAGTTAGGGTAGGAAGTTGGCTTTTGTAGGTCCAATCATCCTAGGTAACGAAGACCCTATGGTTCATGGGGGACTTAGTTTCTCTTCTTCATTTAGAATTCCGTATTGAGATATTCAATATGTAGAGGAGGATATTCTTTGGTTAGGATATTCCATGATCTTCAGTGAATATCGTGGAAATCTAGGGTAGAGATGAAATAATTTGGGTAAGTCGGGTATGATGTGAGCTCAAAAACTTGGGATGGTTGGGATGTCTTACAAATATTGGGGTCAGGAATAGGCTATGTAAGTAGTTTTAGTTGAAGAGGGGCCGATGTATATGAATGCATTTGTGAAGAGGTCAAAAGTTGGAAGGTTGGTTGCATTACAACTTATTGAGGACCTCTAAAAGTGGGATTCCTCTATGTTTGTTGCAAAATTTTATTTGGGCTTGCAGTAGCCATCCATGGCTAGGAAGGAAGGCATGACATAGGAGAAGAATACTACATAAAAATATTAGTCCAATTTGAAATGAAATACTGAGATTGGTCTTGGACCATACCTTGAGGCTTTGGTTGCCATGGTCATTTCTAAGAGAGAAAACATAACTACTTTGATTCCTTAGCTTGTTGGTAGATATATTTTATTCCTAGTAGGCATGGACACCTTCTAGAAGCATTTTCCTCACTACATATCACATGTCTCAATTTGCTTCCAAAAACACTACTTTACTTTTTCACTTTAGGAAAAAGATTTTTAATACCAACTCTTATTCAAATTTAGTTTTGTTCATATGTAATGTATCTAATTGGTAACATAATGAACCAAGGATATCAATTTCAAAATATTTCAACATATTCTTAATTTATTCTCTTGTAGCCCTATTTCTAGCAATATTTCCAACCCTTGTCAATACATCTTTGGATCCTCTACTAGCTTTTGAAGTGCCTATAGAACATCTTCGACATAGCTTAGTGATGATAAAATATAGTTGTTTATAGATATATCTTGCACATGTGAGGATGAGGATTTCAATACAATCATCTCATACCCCTCTTAATAATAAGATATGTTGCGTATTGGGAACCACAATTTCCTATCTTACTCTATTGAGATTATAGTTAAATATATCAACATAATATTTAATAATTTCACCTTCATTATTTATCATATTGAAGAGATCCTCCCTTATTTTGTTATCCTTGTAGTAGTCTTGCTACTTCTCTAGGAATTTCTACTTCATTTGATTCGATGTGTGGTGCTTCCCTTACCAAGACTCATTAATCTACTTAATGAAGAATTTTTGAGTGTGGGAGGGAACAATTTCAACTTATGAGAAACTTTCACATTATCATAACTCCTATAGAGTACATCAAACTTGAAGAGGAATGTTTTCGGGACTTCCTTGGATAGACAATGAAACTTTAACAAAGTTGGGTGAGGAATATTCTTCTTTTTTGTTTCCTCATTTGATTCTTAGATAAGAAATATGAAGATGGTTACTTATTCATTAACTTCAAGTGCCATATTATCTTAAGGCCTTTTCTATTCTTTCGGAGGTTCTATAGGAGAGTCAATAATAATCAACTCTTCGAAGTGGAACTACTCACTTATGGGATCTTCATGAAACAAGTGTTCTTTGGTGCAAAGGATGAATGTTGTGAAATTTTGGATTTCTAGCTAGTGATGTTACGTTTCCTTTTGGTAAGGGAACTTACTGTGGGAGTCAGGTAATTAGTTTCAATATACCCTTTTCCTCTTGAGAATGACCTGCACTCTACTTTTTATGGGTGTTTTTGCTAGAACTAGAAAATCTACGATGTTCATTTCTAAGTTTAGGCATGAAAACTTAGAGTGAAATTCTATCTAAGTTAAATTGTTGTAGAAATAAATTGATTTCATCAAATGTTGAAAAGGAAATTCTACTCACTAAAGCAGGCAAAAACCAATAAATAAAAAATTATTGTATTATCAATAGGTCCCCAACAACTACACCAAAAATAAAGAACCTTTTAATCTCCTAATTACTTAACAAAAAAATAAAGAGTTGTACATTTAATTCTCAACCTAAGGTTCTTATGGAACTTGTGAACTGTTGTGCACCATATATGCTATTAAAATATATTATGCTCTATCGTAGTTGTAGTGTTCTAAATGAATTTCATAGAGAAATATATTACGATGTTATGAAAAGTTGGTAGGAGAAATCAACACTACACTTTCAATAAATTCACCTCTTACAAGAAAGTAAAGAGAACACTTGCAAGGAATTAAACACACGTTTAGGAAAGCAAAGAAATTGGCAAAAAATGGGTGACTTGTTCGAGGTTTTATATGATCTTGAATTATATAAAAGGAATGCACATGAAATGAAATGGCTAACAATTATGTTATAAAGTACAAGCTATAAGAGATTCAACCCATTTTGTGCTACCAAGAGTCACACCAAGGAAATAATTGCAATTTTTGGAGAAAAAAATAAATTGAAAGGTAAATCCAAAAACAGAGTAACTAACTAAATCTGCAAAAAAAACAACTTGAATATTAATTACAGATTTACAATAATAACCTAATCTATGAGCTGCACTGATGATTGCACACAAATTTCATTAATAATCAAATCATGAGTTAGAACTATATGAGTTGCAACTATGTATTATATAAATATTCACAACACTATGCTAATGAATGAATTATATTTTAATGTCACATTACTATAATAGAATTAAATTTCATTGTTGCATCACTATGTCAATAGAATAATTAAATATGAAATTTGCAACAATATAATAAATAAAGGAATTGCTGGAAATTAAAGAATGTAAATAAACTACAACTACACTATAACGTTACAAACTATACCTGGAAAAGGAGGGGGCATACTTCCTTCAGCAAGGCACTAGTTAGAGGAAAAACAAAGTGTTAACAAATCGACATAGCATCAGCTCAAATTGAAAAGGAAAATAAAATTTTATTGTAGAAGTTATATTATAAATATAGACTAGTTAAGTATCTTGATATCTTTCTATAAATATATATATTTATTGCCTATTGTTTTGTTTATACAACCATCTAAACTAAATCAAGGGGTTGATGGATAGTCATGAGAATATATTTATTCCAACCAATTAAAATCAATTCACCAAAAGATAGAAAAATAGGAAAATGTTGACTCATTAAGTTATGTGACAAGTAGTAGTTAGGTCATGCTTTCCTTGTTGAGTGACCAATTTCCTTGGTTAATTTTTGTTGTTATGAGATTGGGTTATTGATTGATTTATGTGTTTCATTGGTGATAACTATGGAGTTGAGATGAGTGCTACACCAAATTTCTAGAGTTGCAACACCTTTCCCAAGTGGTTAACTCATTGAGAGATGAAATAATAATTCCTAGAGTGATTTGTTGAAATGGTGTTGAGGTGCATTCATAAATGGTGCTATGTGAATTGTAGTAGCCAAGAGTTGCAACATGAGTGACAACACTTTAGAGTTACAACACAAGTTGCAACACTTTGTAGTTGTAGCATGGTTGGTAGCACTTCAAAGTTTTGACATTTAAAAATTATAACATTTATCTAGAATAATGAGTTGTAATTGCCATCAATATGGAGTTGCAACACCTAGAAATAGGGATTTCAACACCTAACAATAGGTAGTAGTAGTAGCTATACATGGTGAATTGTGCCACCTATGTCTTGCTACTATCTAAGTTTAACTCTGTAGTTGTACCTCCTGAATACCATTAGTTAACATAGAAAGGTAATTATCTCCTTAAATTCATAAGAATAAACATCAAAATTGCATATTAATAGGAAATTATACCTTGAACAAAATGAATCTATATGAGAAAAAAGGTTGTTGGGATGAGATGAAAATGGGAAAAAGATGTCAAAAAAGGTCTTAAACGGGTGATAAAAGGATGCCAAATTGGGCACCCATCAAAATAATACTTTAGTAACTTGATCATAAAATGGATTTCTAATGAAGTGCACATGTGCCTCAATGTTATTATTGTGTTGATCTCAAACTGGATATTTTGCGAACTTGATGACACCATGATTTTTTCTCAAGAGGATGGTCAAATTTTATTGTTGGATCTAAAATCTGAAGATTTATGAAAGAGACAATACTTCTTGAATTGGATTAACAACTTGACACTCTTATTCTATCAAAGAAAGAGCAATAACTTATTGACTTTTACAACCTAAAGTGACAAGTCTCGAACCATGACTAAAAACATAATTTTAGTAAACATCTAATCATCATGGTTTCTAGTCCAATCTGAATCAGTGAAACTAAACAAAAAAAGGTTTCCCCATAAACTATAATTTCATCTAAGCTAAACTATACCATGAATATATTAGAGTATCATTTTTTATTTCTTTTCAATGACCTTCATGTCATGTTTACTTATACTAGGAAATATGAACATCAATAAAGGAAATATAATGACATGTATGAGTAAAATATAAGAGGCTACCACCTAACACATGCTACAAAGTGGCATCGACTTCGGGTGTAGTGTGAGTGGCAGTAAGTTTAAATCTAGAGTGAAAAGGGGGATGTGATGGCTTACCATCTTGGAATTGAAAATAGTGAAGAAGGTCACATGCCTACTTTAGATTAGTAAAGATAAATTTCGTATGGTTTGGTAACATTTAGAGGCCAAGCAAATATTTCGAAAATCCTAACTTTATCATGTTCAACTTCTTCAAAGGCTTTAATTCAAATGGAATAGATGTTTAGTGTTGTTACGAGAGAGGATAAGGTCATCAACATAAAGAACAAGGATTATGAAATGGCTTCCTACTTTCTTTTTTATACCTTTGGGTTGAAATGGCATCTACATAATATGGCATAAATAACGAAGCTATCCATCTTTTCATACCATGATTGAGGAGCTTATATAAGACAATAGAGAGAATTATTAGGCAGAAAACAAGGATGAAGTCACTCTAAACATAGACTATAGGATGTTCCATGTATATTTATTCATACAGGACCCCATGTAAGAAGGTGGATTTAACATCAATTTGATGGAACTTCCATCCATGTGAGCCAACAAGAGCTAAAAAAAGGTGGCTAGAATTCATTTTGGTGATAGGGGAAAAGGTTTCATTTTACTTAATTCATTCAACTTGAGACAATTCTTTAATCAATAACTGTGGATAATGTCTTTTGATACTTCCATTTGATGCATATTTAGTTATATATACTCGTTTTTGTTTAAAATAATTCTTCCTTTAGGAAGAGGTACAAGTTCCTAATTACTGTTCACCATCAATGAACAATATTCTTCATTAGTATTTCTTTCCCAATCTAGATGACTTTAAGCTTCTACATTTTTTTTTGAATTGTGTATTTCAAACATGGGCCAAAAGAGAGGAGGCTCGTTTGAATTGGGAATGAGAATTACATGGATCTATAGGATCACCATCAAGGTCACTAGCTTATTCACATGTTAAACATTCCCATTTGGGAAGTTATAGTGTTGGTGAAGGTTCATGTTCAATGGACTTAATTAGAGTAAGGTGAGCAAGAGGAGGTGGATTTCGATCCTAAATTTCATCATTTGAAGGACAAAATATCATAGGAAGAGAAGGTGTCCCAAACGCCAAATATGGATTATATGTTTAAGGGGACACAACCATTCAATTAGGTTCACAAGCCAAGAAATTTTGATTAAATTTAACATCTATTATAGTGATCATTTGATTAGATTTAGGTTGAATAAGTATATGATATTTTACAACTTCATAATATGAAACAAAAATACACTTTTCACTTTTACGTTGTAAGTATTTCTTTTCTTATTTAGGAATGTGAGCCCTTGAGATATTAATGAAGATATGGAAATGAATTACATCTAGCTTAATGTTGTTCCATGCTTTTTTAGTTTTATATTTCCTAAATCCTTTGTGGGAGTGCAATTTACTACATAATTTGCACATTTGATTTCTCCCTTTGACACTTAATACGTTAGATTGAATCATATAATTACCCATTTCCTTTAAAGTACAATTCTTTATTTTAGCAACAACATTTTGCTCCTATGCATTTGTTGCATTTGAATTCTGCATTTAGTGCAATAATTTTCTAATTTATTATTAATAGATTTACCTCCATTATCTATTCTCAACATTTTCAGTTAAAGTCCATATTGTTTTTCTATAAGGGCCTTGTAGGGAAAGAAAATGTAAAATAATTCACTTTTAATTCTTAAGAAATAAACCAAATTTCAACTAGATAAGTCATGAATGAAAGTTAAAAAGTAATTTAATCGAAAGAAAGATAGATAGTAAAGTGTACCATATAAATGACAGTAATTAAGCTACAAAGGGGTTTATACCTGTCAACACGCATGCTTATCAAAACTTCCCGAAGATTGTTCGCTCATAATAAAATCAATGAAAAAACCATCTTTGAAATAAATAAGAGGAAAAGGTGAGGACCTAAAGTTGTAAAAATTGCACAAGTGCATAATATCATCAACTATTGTAGTGGAAAGGACTTTCTTAGGATTTTTTAAATCGTTGATTAAAACCTAGTAAGGTGAGAACTAGATTATTTTACCTCCAACCAAATGAGTGATATAATACTCTATTAGAAGGTTACAAAAGATACTTGGAAGAGATAACACATCACTGAAATGATCATTATCTACTTCAATTATTTCATACCCTACAACATGAAGAGATTAATCATCACCAACAAATATTTATTTGGTGTTACAATGATTAAAAGTTAAAAGAATGGCATTATCCTTACCCATATGATAAGATTCTCGAGAAGCAATAATTCACTCATCAGAAGAAGAGGTAGAGGCTACATTGAAGGAGAAACCATGAGAAAAATGTGAATGTTCTTGACAAGAAGTGTTAGAATAAGAATCAAAACTAATGTTATTCTTTTACATTATTTCTTCTAAGACCTTCATCTTTTTAAAACATTTAGACTCTACACATCCATATTTCCCACAATAATTGCAATATGTGTGAGTCTTTTTACTCCATTTTGTTTGTTTGTCAACGTTAGGAGTAGAGGCTAATTGAGAGGGTTTGGTACAATTATTTTACTTCTTGTTGCAAGGATGCTTCTTCTTTGGATTGTTAGTTTTATCATTTTGTTGGATCGCTAGGGCCTTTTTAGATGTACCTGCAGTACCAACCTCTCTAATATGAAAGAGCTTGTTCCACTATCTAATAAAAGAGTCAAAAAAATATTCAAGGGAAAGTTCTTTATGGGAATCCCTGAGGGATTCATTAGTGGCATAAAATGTTGATAAAATAGTAGAATATGTAGAACCAAGCTTGGAAAGGATAGTGTATATCTATCTCTCTCTCTCTCTCTCTCTCTCTCTCTCTCTATATATATATATATATATATATATATATATATATGCAACGTTAATCCTTAAGTTTTACTCAATAGTATAGAAACAAGAGCTTGAGTGTTTTTAAGTTAAGACAAATAATTTTCAAACTAGGAGAAACCATTAGCACTTAAAGTCATGATATGATTCTCAAGATGATGAGATCTAACAATACTAGGTTCATCGAATATATTTTTCAAATTTTCTTAGACTAATATGAAATCTCAAATTAGGATAAATGTGCATTCTAACTAATCAATGAGCTTCATCATTCCTACTATCTCATTTGGCCCTTTCATTCATGTAGAATATTTTCTTTGGTGATGTTAGTAGAACTGCATAAAAGAGCGTGTAAAACCATAAATGTGACACTTTCAGAAGAAAAAACACTTAAAAAGACTAGAAAGAAAATTGCACCAATGTTTGATAGTGAAATTCACTTGACGTGGGCTACATCTGCGGGCCATCTTCAAAGTGGAGAGGTCCCTTCATTCATCTCAGCTAAAAGGAAATAAAGTACATGGTAAAATAAATCATTATACCTCCATTTATGAGAGTGACCTAAAAATGGGTTACTCAAATCCCCAATATGACTACACCAGGGAAGTCATTGTTAAATTTTGAGTAAAACGATTATAAACTCAGTTGGGTTCTTTCACTGTCAAATGTGGACCCCCAGAGAATCTGTAAGATTCCGCAGTAGAATATTTTAGGAATATTACCTTCAAATATACCCCTCTAAAATAATTCTCGAGCGAGGTTCAAAAACTCCTGGCTCCTATGCTCTGGGTTCCACCCACTCAGTTTCACCTCCACACATGAACCATTCTTTGTCTCCCCCTCGAATGAAATGGGGTGAGCTTAAATCATGTTCTGCTAATAGACTTAACAAAGTATCTATGGTTAGTGGGTTGGCCCGAAGATTGTTAATAGTTCATTCCATTTGGTGGGGTCATAGCATCAAAACTCCCACCAACCTTTTTTATATAAAAACAAAACATTTGATTAATATTTTTTAACCCATAGTTATAACCTTTGCCAAGTTTAGCATTGCCTCTGCCAAGTTTAGCATTTATGCCAATTGTGGTGGTTCGCCAAAGTTATTTAGACTACCACCAAATTTATTCCCATCCGCGAAACTTTTAGCTAGTCCGCCAATTGGGTGATGACAAAAATTATCTTGTGCATAAATAATTATTTCTCCTTCTGATTTTTGACTTGAACTTTAACCAGGCATTGCTTTTGCATACGAACTTAGATTGAGGTAGTGTTTGCACTATTGGATTCCTTACAATGATATATTTACTTTGATGTTGGTTTCCTTGATAGAGGACTACAATTTTTAGGCCTTTTGGGATCCTCCTAGATCAATCCTCCCCACTTAGAACCTTTTGGTCCTCCAAAAGTATAAAGAGGAGCTGCAAGTTGATGCACTCCCCCATTTCTTGATTTGTATAACAAATTTCTTTGATAGGCCATGATTTTCTTTCCATTACCTTGGTACTTCAAAACCATATGTTGAAGTCGACACGTACATCCATATGTAAATATTTAGTTTCAAATTCATGTATCACAACTTGTAAGATGCGAAGCAAGACCTTACTTTCCAAGTGTTTATAAAATAGTCATTGACAAGTTTTACACTGATTTACAATAGAAACCATATCCTTTGCTATCCAACTAATGGACAAAATATCACTACATTTAATTCTCAATTGATGTTATACGTTTCATCAGTTTTACAAGTTATTTCCCATATATGAGGTCTCTAAAACACAACATGTCATTAACAATGGTGGCCATGCCTAACTACATAAGAAAGCTTCCCATCTCTTACCTAACCAGGTTAATGGGATCTATTCCTATAGTTGGATTCCTTATTGAACTACTTCATTGGTTAGTTCCATCACAGGTGCTTTCATATGCTCCCAGTCCTTCTTTGGTCTTAGATCTAGATGTAGATTCCAACAAGATAAATAATTGGATTAGATCTTCCATTTCCAGCTTGTGCCACTTCATTCTCATCCCTTACCCCAAAACCTCCTTTTTTGTGCTCCTTTATTTTTATAGGGTCACCCTGTTGGGCTGACATGGATGGCAAGACTCTTCTCAACCAATCACATGGGAGCATGCCACATTGTGGCATGACCTATGTCATACCGCTAGATTACCTCATGGCGCTTGAAATCAAATTCTCAGTTTAGGTTCCCAGAGAAAACCTGTTGGGCTAACTCGGCAAGTGGTCCAAGCCCCAACCAATAGAATCGTGGCATTAACGTAGGCCCTTCCATCCACCTACTTGCATCATCCCACCAAGCCTTACCTGATGCCTTTGACTCTTTGACACCAACATTACTCTAGGTGAACTTCATTCAGCTTACGTTGAAACTGGGCCAGTCAATAACCAATGCAATTGCCATAATGATGTGGACTAGCCCACGTGCACCTTTTATGTCATCCCACTAGGCTTTGCCTAATGCTTCTCGTTGTGCCTTCTTCTCATAAATTTAGTTTATGGACCCAAATTATGTGGGTTGTGGGCCAACCCACCTACCAATAATAGCAATGTCATGCACGCGTCATTTAGTTGCATCATCCCAATGATTCCATCCCAACTCTCCCTTGTTGTACCTTTAGAGATTTTTCTGAAATCAATGTCCAGGCCACGTCGGTTAGTCTATGAACAATAGTTCACTGCCACCGATCCACCTAGGAGCCCTCAAACCTTGATCTCCACTCTCTAGTTAAATTCCAATTTTCATGTGGTTATGGGATTTCAGGGTTCCAACGTCTCAAAACTTCTGACATTGGTTTTTTGTTACAGGATCTCTCTAGTGACGATCCCTAGTCTTTGAAGTGATAGACTTCTTGATGAATGATTAAATTAACTTATGGGATTCAACCCATCCGATAATTTTACGCCATGCCATCATTCCCTCGACCAATCACGTGAAAGTAGAATTTGGCCCCTTCAATAGGAAGCCTTCCTACTTATGGATTATGTTTTTTGCAAAGGATAAACATGCCCAATCTTTCTATAAAATTAGGCTTCGCTATTTTATGCCACAAAGACTCCTTTTGCCTCAGAATTCTGCTATGGCTCGATTGATGAATTTTGGCTCTTCCTCATGTGGCATCTTAGGCATATCTCTCTGTGATCTTCTGAAGGACAGGCTTTGCCATTGCACAAGCCTCCTCTAACTAATCTTTTTGATTGCGGATTTGTAGTAGACATCTCGTAGATACCCAAATCTTCTTCATGGTTTCTCCACTCCACCAATTCCTAACTAAGGCATTCCATGGCATTACCCCACTTGAGCTTGGCTTAAATCCACTCCAATGAGTTCCCTACCTTTAGGTATTCCCTGTTTAAGGACATGGAATTCCACACTTGTCAGCATTGGAAACCCTTCGTCCACCCTCTTCTAAGGATATGTAGTGAACTCTTGAATGGGCTTCACCTCTCCAACCACACCACAAGGGTTCCATGCTCCAACGTAAGATTACAAGTGTCTCCATAGTGCCACTCAAGGGTTTCAGAGACATTTGGCTATTGACAGGGAAATGTATACATCATCCCGCAAGTCCTTTGGTGGGAATGGAGGCTGCTTCAAATACAAGGTTGGAGGTCATTTAGCTAAAGATGAAGGACTTGACCAGTCCCAGGGAAACTCCCTCTAACATTCATACATTGTTTGTCTACTGGCACAACAACTTGTAAGAAAATAAATCAATTGTATATGATGGTTGACTCTTCCAGCTGAGGGTTTTTATGTAAATGTACATTAATAAAAAGGGTCCCATAGCCCACTACTTTTCAATATTCAATTCAATCTTGGCTATGGCATGTAGCATATTATATAGTTAGTTCACTTTCATTATTCTATTATTCTGAGCATAATGAAGCATTTCATTCAGATTTAGATTCAACCTTGGTTCCATAGCTTAGGCATTATTGTTATGTGGTTTCCATCAATATGTTATTAAACACATTTTCTTCTAGATTCAACCAAGAGCACTTATATTTATATATACATATTCAACATACATATCAATGGAATATCCCGTCAAATATGCACGACATATGAAAGCACTAACAACACAAATGCAATCACTCATTTTTTGAACCATTATTAACAAGAATGCAACATGATCATTTAAGTGTGAGCAACATTCTTAGGTACTTATCTTTATGTTTGCAAGGAAGCTGAATTAGGGATAAGGACTCTCCACCCAGCCATAGCCAACTACAACCACTTTCACTTGTAGTTATCAACCCCGATCTAGATTCCAGAGTCTTAGGTGGAATTTCTTAGTTTCGGGAGTGCACATGAGCTAACAACTAAACCAGGCATGCCATAGGAATCCTTCCTCAATCCAACCAAATGATTTCTTCTTTCTTTTCTAGCACAGGGAGTCCAAAGGTGCCCCAACTCATCACAAGTGCACTCACAGTGATTCACCCCTTTCTAGGGATTCTAAAATCCATTGTACCAACAGGGAAATATATAATTTTCTATGCTCCAATCTTTCTTTTCTTTTGCTTTAGGATGGCCTCTTCCCAAGTTGTTACATGGCTCTAGAGTAATTATCTCAACCCATAACCTTCAGGGTTTCCAAGATGTTACTAGGCTCTAGAGATTTCATCCCAACCCACAGCCTCCAGGGACCCAAGTTGTTATAGGGCTCTAGCAACCTTTGTCTCAACCCATGGCCTCTAGGGACCCAAGCTGTTATAGGGATCCAGGGATTGGATCTCAACACAAATCATCCAGGGACCCCAAGCTGTCACAGGGCTCCAAAGACTAGCACCCAACCCATAACCTCTAGGGACAGAGAATTGATCCCCTTCTCTTCTCTTATCTGCAGTGCTGCTTGCTGAATTCTTATGCTGGAGGCTCAATTTCCATTTCCCTTTTCATTATACCTACAAATCGGGTCTCTGTTTCCTTGTTGTAAGGAGCTCAAATGATTCTTTCCTAAAGAAACCATCTCCTCTAGTCTAATGGGTCTATACTATTTGAATTTTTCATGCCTCCCTCTATCTAAATGGCTCTTCCCTCACCTTATCCTGCTACTCGAATTCTCTTGTTGAATGCCTTCCTTCTTGTCTTCCATTTTTCTCATATTGTTTGTTGATGCGTCCTTGTTATTTTTGCAACCCTTCATAAATTCTCATCCTCCTAGATTATAGTGTCTTTCTAAGCAAGCATTGCCTTGAGTACTTTTCCTCAACCCCTTTAATTTCAAGAACCAACTCATTAATTTCATGCATCATCTAGCCTTGAATGGTTGTCCTGCAAATTGAGGTTTCTTCTTTGCGCAAGAAACCATAACATC
This sequence comes from Pinus tabuliformis, assembly GCA_031772625.1. NCBI lineage: Eukaryota > Viridiplantae > Streptophyta > Pinopsida > Pinales > Pinaceae > Pinus > Pinus tabuliformis. The sequence continues at coordinate 1,799,587,079 of CM062819.1, forward strand.
TAAAGAAACAATTCTCCTCCCCCGAGCTCTTGAATCCATGTACCTTTTACACATTCCCCCTTTTCTTTGATTTCCAACATTGCATAATATTACATCATATGTACAATGTGGCTCATATGAGAACTTTGGGCGGGGTTGTCACTATAAGAATTTTAGGAATTTTATTTTTATTTTTTCACATAGTAAGGATACCAGGACACTAATAAATAATTCAACAAAAATTCATATTAGCATACCAAGAATCAGTCATTGGAAGCATCAATATTCAATTACTTCACAAAGGAAAGCTTCTAGTTGTTGTTACAAAGTTATTTGGCTACAATGGGAAGAAAGTTATTACCCCCTAATTTATCAACTAGAACTAAAAGGAGCTACAAGCCCTAGTTTATTAGCCACTAATGAAAGGACCTCCAACCCTTAACTATCTACCAGGCACTCGTGGAAGGATCTACAACTCTTGAACTAAAATGTACCAATTACATGACCTCAATAATTCATCTTTCATACCATTTTCAATATTAAATGATGGAGGCCACTTCCTTGCACAAACAAATAAATTTCTCACATCAAACACTCACCATAAACACCATAAATTCACCTTCAACAAGCTATCATCACTAATCAATCCACCACATCGACCTCTAAATAATCACAACCAACACACCAACTCTTCGAACAAACATCTCTTGCAAATTTGATTCTTCTTATATAGAAATTAGGACTAATATTTTTAATTCTCGAAGTTGCACATGATTTTCACTTATTAGAGGTTTTGATCTCATTAAATTCTCTTTTTTTCTATTTATAGAATTTCCTTTTGATGTGCACAATAAGTTTTCTAAGTCTTCTATTTTGTCTCTATGAGAAAATATGAGTTCAACTATATTTTTCCTCCATTTTAGAATTTTACAAGTTTTAGCAGTGTTTCTTCTAATTTTGGCTAACTCCAAATTTAGCAAATTCGCTAAACCTATCTCGAAATTATATATTGTACCACCTTAGCTTCCAAATCATTCATGTCTTTGTCTTTAAACTTTATGAACTACCTATTTGGTGGATTTTCATCAAATATGGCATGAACGCCAATTTTACAAGTCGTCAACCCGTGCATGTGAAATGTCCTCATATAGGTCAAAAGCAATTTAACGTAGAACCACAACATATAACCTGTATTGGATTCCTTTGTTCTACACCTGAAGGGATTGAACTATCATTCATAATCTCTTTGCACCATCAGACTTGACATTCATATAAAACTTGGTGTTGTCTCAAAATTGGCTCATAACATTTATTTATCATCAAAATATATCTCTACAAAAACTCAGTGGAGCACTCCATTAATTATCACAAAAATATTTTCTTTTGAGATGGGTTTCCTTTAGGGTCATGTATTCTAAGTTTTATCTCATCTTGGGTAATATTTCCCACGGGACCATGCCATTGACACAAACATCAAATAATATTTCCATCGGGATGACCTATTTGCCACATCCACTCAGAAATAATGCCTTAGACTTTTATTTCTTAGACCTTTTTCTTGTGCATTCTTAGAAAAACCTCCAAGGAATTTCTTCAGAGGACTGCTTCTTTCGCGATTATGTTCTCTGATGAGGTTTCTTCTGAGGATTATGTATCCTTTACATGATGATGCCACCTATGTTTTCTAGTTGTCTCCCACCTCTTCAAAGGATGCCACGTGGCATTCATTGATTGGTACCACATGTCACCTATTTGGGCCAACTTAGCCACCCAAAAATTCTAAATTTGCATGCCACATGTCACATTCAAATTGGGCCATGTCGTGCTACCACTGTGTCTCCATATCATCTCTATAACATAATAATATTGTGTCATGTGTCTTTATTCAATTTGTCCACGTGGCCGAGACTATAGAGGAAGAGGGTGTCCTAAGCCAAGTCAACTTGCTTCTTTTTTTCTTTACTCACCTCTATATTTCATGACGATAACTGAAGGTATCTCTTGGATATTTATCTGAGGGGTTTCTTCCTAGATATATGTCTCGAGATGGAAATGTTGAATGCTATTTTCTAGTTATTGTCAGCTAATGTATTTTGTGCCATTCTAATGTGAAGCCATTTTACGTCGAAGCTCTTATGAGACACCCCAAATCTTGTTTGGTGGTAAATATGAAGGAGGTCCCACTTTAATCTGGGCCATCGATCTTTAGCTGGTTGTTCGGCTAATACTACCCAACATGGGGCTCCCTTTGTAGTTAAACAACTTATGGGCATGGGCCCTCACATATTTTTTGATGGGTTAGGATAGACATGTGGCATGTGATGTGTTGTCAAACATGCATGGAATTTAAATTTTATGCACCTGCTTTTGAATCCAACTCCTAACACACCTAGAAGTTCGAATGGGTCCCACAAGGTCAGGCACTAGGGTTCAGACCAATTTCCCTACTGCGTACCTACCCTAGCTCCCAAATGCCCAAAATTTGACTAGGAATGAAGGTTGAACTAGGTTAAGGGTCAGAGAGTATCAAGGCCCTACTTCAAACCTTGCTTGTTTACTATTTTCACCTATTTTAATTCCCGATCTTTGTCCCACAATAAATTTTGATTGAGGAGGCCATTTGCAAACTTCTATATACCACTGGGAAGATATTTCATTATATCCATCTGAGCAATTTCCAAGAGAAGTTGAGATGATATTCTATACAAGGAATGGCTCAAAAGTCTCGGCACCTTGATCATATTTTCCTTTGCAATCCTTGAGTTGATCTTATTATCTTATCATTCTTCTTGCAACCACCTATGCATTTACAATCATCTTTGATTGTTTTTTGCATTTTCCATCAATGAAACAATATTTCTAACGTTAGTGTCATGAGAAAATAAAATCAGATAACTATAAATAAAATAGAAACATGATCATCAAGGTTTAAGAAAGAATATAAACATTTCAAGTAGATAAAAATTATTTAAGCACACATGTTTTTGTATCCTCTTCATTCTAGATGGCCTCCACATTAACATATTGTATTCTTGAAGAATAATATTTCTCATTTTAGCATAGAGATATAATAGAGGATAGACCTTATGACCCAAAGTTTATAAAGACATTTTTATATTCCCACTCTAGTAACAATGATGAGGATATAATTTTTTATGTGAACTATATTAGCATGAGATCATTCACTCCATGATCGAAATGAAATCTAAATCCATTTGTCAGTAATGTGTAAGTTAATTCAATAATTTGTAAGTAAAATATTTCTTCCTTCATGTCTAATTAGATTCAATGAATTCCACCTCAAACCACTATTATACATAATGAAAAAAGTGTTAATTTATGGGAATAAGAAGAATACCCCAGTTCTCAATTCAACATTGGTAAATATCTTGAGTTTCTCAAACCAACAAATTATATCCATAGTTGTTGAAAAACAAAACTTTATAATTTCCAATTACGTCAAACAAATTACTTATTTTAGGATGGATACTTTGTTAACATTACTTACCTAAGACATGAGGGTTAGATCAATTCGTCTAGTTCACGTCATTAAAATCACCTCACTATTTAGCGGTCATGGGATGAACTCTCCTCAACATTATCAGACTTGGAATCAATTAATGAGCTCGAAGGAAGTAATCCCTTTTAGTGAACCTTCTTGGAAAAATGTTTCCATGAACGTATCAATCACTAATCTCTAGAACCTGCAAACCACATCCAAGAAAAAACATTACTTATTTAAGGACGAATACTTAGTTATAATGTAAATGTAGATGGGAAGTCTCTAATAAAGAAACCTAAAGAAACCAAAAGGTAAAACCTTAAACACATTTTTTTGAAATACTAAAAAATTTGAGAGATGTAATAAAAAATGGATTGATCCAAAATTTCAATTTCCACTAATCCAACTTCCTACATAAAAATATCATCACACTATCATTTTTCTTATGAATTAGTGCCACAAGCGAAGAGCATTGTGTTGAAAGCCATTGAAAAAAATGTTGGATAGTAGAGAAAAAAGCAAATTGTACTTCAAGCTTCATTGCTCTCCATAACAAATATTCTTAGTCAAAATCAAAATTAAAATAATTACATGTAATGGTTTCGTTTAGAGGGAATGTTGGCACATCGTTTTGACATGATTGTATAAATCGTTTCCTTCTATTTTCATACATTTGCACTCTTTTTTAATCCCTTTGTTATCCATATATGTAACATACTTTATTTTTGCTTTCCCTTTTCTATAACTTTATATATATATATATGGAGTATTGTTTTTTGTTTTTTAATAATTTGTTTCCATTTTTTCTAAATTTTATTAAAAAATAATTTTATTTTTGGGAAAAAAATTGATTTCATTTTTCTTTCATTTTCCTTTTCATGTGTTATATTTTCCAAAAGCATCAATAATTATAATTTATTTAAAAAGATATTTTTTCAATTTATTGTTTTGCTTTAAATTTATCAAAAAATATTAATTAATCAACTAATTAACTTTTTATTTTTCGATGATATCATTTTTTAATTTATAATCAAATTTTTATATTCACCCTTAAAACCAAATTTTCAATGAGGTCATAGTTTTAACTCAAAAAATTGAATTTGTGTGATTAATAATATAACTTATAAATTCGAAAGTCAATTTTAAGGTTTTGTCAATTTATGAAGGTCAAGTTTTCAAATGAGTATCAATTTTGATCAACCCAAAAAAGGATGTTATCAGTAGCATCATTTTTTTGATTTGAATGTTTATTTTGGTGCTTCTCACTTAGAAAACATAGGTTCTTTTTCATCAAATTTATCACATTAAGATCATAGTTCTCATTAGGTAGGTATCTATGTTTAGGGATGTTGTATTTTTTGCATAACTTGTAGATTAAATTACTACATATTAGATGCATTCTACAAGATTCAAAAGAATGGTATGTTTATGGAAGAAATGGGTTGTTATGAAATACATTTTTATTATATATCATATATTTACAGTGGAGTCCCATTTGGTAGGGATCCTTCAACATCACTATCTACTATAGATCTATAAATGTTGTTATTTCCTACAAAACTATAAGCATCATTATTTTCTATAAATCCATGAATAGCATAATAAAATAAACATTGCAACTCCAAGACAATATAACACATGTTGCAAGTCCTCATCATTGGTATTTGTGTAATAGATCTATGCTGGTAAGTATACCACCTATCCATTGCTATAAGTTTACAAGGATGACATTGGTACCATTGACTACTATGGAACCATAAGCTATCGACATAAGCTTATGTGTAATTCAAATTTTTCTTTGTTGCACTGTAACGATGAATATTTGAATGACATTGGTTATGGTTATGACGCATCCTTAGAATAATTTACACTATCACGCATTTCAACAACTAATTTAGTTGTTTAGTTTTATTAAATACTTTATTTTATTATTGTTATAATTATTTATTGAATAAGATATTCTATTTTGTTTAAAACAATGTAGTAGATGCCATCACCACATGAAGAATTGATGGTTCTTTAAGTATGCGATGCACTCATTTCCATTTAATCGTTTGTTATTCTATTGACTCAAAAAAAAAATTCATGCATATCAAGTAGAGGAGGATAAAGGAGAAGTATATGCCAACGTTATTTCTACAAAAAGAAAGAAACAATGTTTTTCTATAATCTTCATAATTTTTTAATACAAATTCAATTTCTTATTATGTGTATGATAAGTTAATTAGTAAAGTAAAGAGAGAATTGAAAATTCTCTACAATTCCTCACTCCAAAAAAAAAGAGCAAATGCTAGTGGACAATGGTGTCAATTATATTTTATAACTATTTTATTATTACTACTTGTAAGTAAAATAGGTTCATTTCCTTAGAAGTACGATAAAATAAATAAATTATTTTGCCCTAGTATTCCATGGTATGCCACTTGGGAAACTAAGCCCGTGGTAGAACCAATGTGTTTTGAGCATCAAAACTTAATTTTTTACTGGGAAACAAAAATTACAACATAAAATACATGACACCTATGGCCTACTAAGACTAGCATACCTAAAATATTAAAAACGATAAGATATATGTAACCAACAATAAGGTGTATAGTTTAGAAGAATGTGATTCTTTGACAACAATGGGATCTTTGATACTCTTAGGTGAACAACTTACTTCTAGAGGGAGGCCCCATGTGGCCTTCAATCCTTTGTAAATGTTGATATAGTACTTGGCCTATAAGGTGCATCTGATATAACATCATCATGATTTATTCCCAAGCTTAATTTCTATCTAGTACTATATTGAATAGCAATTTCAACTTCTAATAGATATCAGTGGTGTACATGTTCTAATTTATTTTTTCCCTTGTGTTCCCAACATTTGAAATCTATTCTTAGAAGTTATTTACAATTTCCAAATGAGATAAACATCCCCTCTCAACTATTGTACCTCATGTTACCTCAGCAGTTTCTTCGAGAATTTGAGGTGGAGTATGACCTCCATAGTGCCTTGTTAAGACATCTACATATTGTTGAACTCAATATATCACCTCATGGTAATAGGGCACATGTCAATGTGATTTAACTATTTTTGAGGAATTTTTATCAACCTAGGAATGCTAAGGTGAAAACTTAGCTGAGGGAGAGTAAATAATTGTGGGAGGTAGACGTAATGGGCGCCTAGAGAAAATACCGTAAAAGATATGGAATTTGAACAGAACATAGCTAGGGAAGTGGTTGATAAAATGATAATTGGAACTGGTATCAAGACTAATAGGTGAGATTTTAACCAAGCGTTAACAATTTAACTTAATTCAACCTTATAATTTAGGCATAAAAAAAGTGGGGGATAATGGATATCAATCATAGAAGGAAGATCCCAAATAGAAAGGGAAACAAAAAAGTCAAGTCATAGAAGGAACCTAGTGAGGAATCAAGATCTTGACCAAAAATGAAAAACAAAGAGATGGAGAAGAAATTTACGGTGGAAGTTGGCTCCAAATAAAAAATATATGATAGGGAAAATCCCGCTTGGGTTGGTTATTTAAACCAAAATTTCATGCCACCTTGCATTTCTATTTATATTCTTGTACAATATCTTTATATTTTCCATCCAATTTTGCTTAAATGTTTACAAAGCTAAATTTATTTAGTGAGTTATAATGATTTCATATTTATCAATTAATGGTTCATTGCTACAAGTTTCATCTGTAGTTAAATGTGTTACAAAAATCATGAATATAAATCTTCACCTAAATTTTCCTCTTATGGTTTCTTTCTTTTAATTAAATAAAACTGCATGCTTCAATAATTTCTAATTTTCTCTAAGTTTGTAATTAGTCCACTATCCCCGAGACTTTGATACAGTTGGTGTCACACCACTTAAACTTTACATGGCCTATTTTGACAATTGAGTATACTAGTATATGAGATGCCTTACTAGGAATTAATAAGGTATAAAGTAGACATGTCACCAAGTCTATTTTTGCATACAGAACATTTCCTTGCATATGTCTCACGCAAACTACCCAAAAATGTGACACTAAGCATCTCATCACCTCCTTCTCAATCATGAAACATATTTTGAAATATTTGACACCATCTTGTGATGATGCATATCCCATGAGAACTTTGATTAGGGTCAAACAATTTATTACAACAATGCTTATGGAGACCACTTTTCTAGAGTTTCCCTTAGACATAAATTCCTATAGGTGGGCTATTTCTTGTCGTCCCATTTCCATGATTGCATGTAGCCATATTGTTGCTTCTTATTCCTAAATTTCACCTATTCCTCTACATCCAATCATCAATATTTCCTTACATAAATGGGGGATCAATTTCATGGAATGTTTCTCTACATTAACGATGATCATAAATAAATTAGTATGATAATTCTTACCTTTTCAATACTTCCAACATTGTCCAACATAACCATCTTGTTATGGTCCTATTCCTTATTATATTTATTATATTAATTATAATCAAGTCATCCTAAAATGCATCCTAAGTAATTTCATCTCTATATCATGTTTATAAATCAAGGAGATTCATTTCAATAATCAAATTCTTATTTCTCACTAATATAATTCATAAATATATACTTAATCCTCAAAAATAATTTTATTAGCTTCTTCTAAGCATGGCATGACTAAAAGTAACTTGAATGTATAAGTTTGAAATAACATGATCTAGGTTAAAAAGCGTAAATGAATAAGTGAATAAACCCTCTATGAGGAGGAAAGATTCAATTATAAAATACCCAAATGTACTCTATCATATGATTATTCAAATCAATATACTTGATTTAAAAATTTGAGATAAAGATAGCATGATGTATGCTACACTCTAATGTCAATTTGGTGATAGATAATACAATAAGAATGAAATAGAATTAATACCTTAACAAATTCTCTGATCTTTTAACCATGTCATTACTAGATTCAATTTCCAAAGAATTTGATATTTTATCCCTAAAGAACACTTTGAGAATAAAGCATTCCAAATAATATCTTCATGATTTAAAATAAACCAGAAATTAGCAATTCGATATTGTTTACAAGAGAACAATCAACTTGAGGATGCTATTAAAATCTTGAAACAATATTTTAATGAATGTATAATAAACGTAAACCCATCTAGAAATTAATTTTACTCTCATGCTGATGGGGCTATTAAGAATCGATCACTCTACCTTGGGCTTCTTCTTTTCCGTCTCATTTATGATGTCAAGGTATTGCCTTTAATACTACACTAAAATGTGGACAACTTCTACACAAATACCTTTGTGTATAGTGACACTTTTAATAGTACATTATGTACACCTTCTACATACGTGAATCTTTATCACTAATATTATTACCAATATCATTTAGGGGAGAAATCAATAGCAAATCATTCAAATTATTATTATTATTAATTTGTTTGATATTTATTTATAATATAAAATAATTCATAATATTTTTTAGTAGTTTTTTTAAATTTAAAATATTTTTTAATAATTTTTTTAATACATTATAAGCATGACAACGATTGATTTTTTATTTTTGAAATTAATTAATTCAACTCGATTTCTTACCATGAAATTCGTCAGAAACATGATCTCAAAACTGATGTTTTCAAGTAAGAATCATGGAATACAAATGATCTGAGAAAATCCAAGAAAATCAAACATATACCGTATGTTCCACAAATATCAAAACTAAGAAGAAGGTAACGAACCAAGAGAGTGCATGCCTAAATACAATTAAAGTAACGATGAACAGCTATGTCTTGTATCCAAAAGTAAAGAATATTAAATTTGACCTTTGAGATATACTTCAAAACTCTTAAACGAGGAAAATCAATTTACAGTGAGAAAAAGAAGGGTATAGTTTTTGAAATTTAAGTTACACAAATTATTGAGCTCATTTTATACTTTAATATGGGAGGGATGTATAAATTTAAATCATGTTTTAAATAAAAAATAATATAAATTATAATAAAATATCTATATATATTTATTTTCAACAGTCAGAAAGAGAGGTACATTTTTTAAATTTAAGCTACACAAATTATTTAGCTCATTTTATAGTTTAATATGAGAGGGATGTATAAATTTGTCCGTCTTTTATAAGTTGACATGTGTTTTTTTAAAATTAAAATAAATCACGTTTTAAATAAAAAAACATATATATATATTCTAAGGTAATTAGAAGTAAAAAAAATGTTTAAGTAATATCGTTAAACCTTATACTTTTCAAAAATTAAAGTATGTGAAAATCTATGTTAACTAATTTATGTCAATATCAACTTCATATATATATATGTGTATATATATTAATGTTGTGTATAAAAAAATATTCAATATAGATTATTAATAAAATATTTTAATATGAATTAGTATAAAATATTTTAATATGAATTAGTATTGACATATACTTAAAAATATATTAATAAAAAACAAAATTATTTTGATATGAGTTGATAAAATGTCTCTATGTATATCATATGTAAAATATTTTAATGTCAATTATGTATATATCATGAAAAAAATAATATTTTATGGTTAAAAAGTTTATTTGGTCCTATATAAACTCTAAATAGCATTCAAAAATACAATTTAAACACTGAAAAATTACACATTGTATTTTTCACTCTAGAGAGGCTTGTAAGTGAAAACATTTGATGTCTTCATATTAGATCCATAGTTACCAATTCGAATTCGAATACGAATTAGAATTCAATTGTGTAAAATTCAATATGGCAAAAATTCGAGAATATACATCTTACAAATTTTAACATATTTAATATTATTTTCAAATTTTGAAAAAAATGAATTAAACTATAATTCTATTTAAAGCTTCAAAGAAAATCTATTAAATGTTTCTGTCACAATCCCTGTCTACTTATGTCTGGCATTAATGTTTTCTTGTATACTTATGTCTGAAATTAATGTTTTTTTTGTCTATTTAAGATGATCCAAAAATAAGAAAAGAAAAAATGCATAAGATTTATTGTATTAAAAATTGGAAAAACAAGGAAATAAAGTTTAATAATATGAGTTACAAAAATTGAATACTAGAGTTCAATGTAGCTAATAAGATATTGTTTATAAAATAGACTTAAAGTAATTTCCACATATCAAGAAATTTATATGTCCATCACTATACTAGATCAAAATTTATTCAAGAATAAGTATGTGCGTATTAACCTTTGTAGTGAACCACAAAAAATAAACTCCTCTATTTAAATTTCACATCTGTAATCCTTATTTTCTAGTCAACTACAATGTCTTCCAACATGGTAATCACTATAGTCCAAATATTTAAATTCCACATCACTAATCCTTATTTTCCCATGGCATACAATATCTTCCAACATTGTAATCATTATCATTCAAAAATAAATCAAGTGAAAAAAATATCTCAAAAAATTTTCAACTTTTAAATGTAAAATTCACTCTTCTTTTCTACAATATTTTGAAGTTTCTCTCCCAATTTTTTTAGCATAAGAATAAAATCTTAAATCGAACTAAATAATTTGTTTCTTCAAACTAAATAACTTATTTCTTTAAATCTAATCTAGTTTTTTTTTTTTTCTCGGTAAAAACTAAGTCTATTAAGAAAAAATATAGTACAACCAGAAGTTACATCCAAGAGAAGCATGAACCTAGGCAGCCGGAAAGGATGTGCTATCCACCTCGGCTCCTAGAAGAAGAGAGAAGAGAGAAGAACATAGCAAGAGGAAACTGGAAGAACAGAGTAGCAGAAGCCAAGCATAGGATTCTACCCAACATGGGAAGAGTCAACTATGCGGCATTTTTTCCCTTTCTTTTTGCCAACTTTGACCCATTCAGGAGGGGACTGCTGAGCTAGCATGATTTGCAAACTGAGCTGGGCAGACTGAGAGATTTCTTTGTCTGAATCCGAGGTAGAGGATTCATGATTTCTTTTCTGGGAAATTGGCTGGACTGACAAGTTTTCAGGCTCAGCCGAGGGCGGATTTTGTGCCCTCATTGCTGCCTCTCCTTCCTCATTCTCCTCCTCTTCATCTGAGCTGAAATCAAAGTCGTCCATGGGCGGAGGGTCATGCGGCTTCCAGCTTTTGGATTTCTTCTTGGCTTTCTTCTTTTGGGCGGGTATTGAAGGACAGGAGCTCTGTAGATGCCCTGTGTGGTGGCAGTTGCGGCAGTGGAAAGCTGTGTTCTCGTAATCCAGGTTCTGAGTCCAATGGAAGTCTCCAATTTTGATATTGATCTTGTCAGGGAGACCTTTGCTTATGTCTATTTCTGCACAGATTCTGGCATAGGTATATAAACCCTTTTCCCCTCTAGAAGTGTCTGTGTCTAGGAGGCGGCCTAGAGAGTTGCCGATCCCTTGGAATACAGCGAAGTGCCATAGATTCGCCGGAAGATTAGGAAGTCTGACCCAGATGGGGAGCTTGGTGATGATTGCTGTAGATGGATCGAAGTCTGGGAACCAAGGGGTGAGGAATAAACCTGCTGAGCCCCAAAACCATGGTCCTGCTTTTAAGGCCTTTTGGTAGTCCTCCTCAAAAGCAAACACTGTGATGAAAAAGCCCTTTGAGCATAACAGAACCTTACAATTATTGGTCCAGTTAGAGTGAATCCACTGGTAGAGATCTGCTGTGCGTGGCCATAGCCCATTGAACCTGCAAATGATGCCATGCTCTGCAAACTGTTGGGTTTGCTCATCCAGCGTTGGGTGTGATATTTCAATGCAGGGGGTTTCCTCCAGTTTGTCCACCAGAAAAGGTTTGGGAGCCTGTGCTGGTAGCACTGATTTCTCTTGCTTATGTGCATCTGGTGGAGCTTTTTCCTTGGGTTTCTGAGAATGGATCGCATCTTTATAGGAAAAGGCTGCAGCTGAAGAGGACTGTCCAACAGCTCCCCCTCTCAGACGCAGGGATAAGGTGATGGACGCATTTCTTTGAATATTATAAAAGGACAGGGGACAGGAATCCTCCAGTTGTTTACCTTCATAGAGGAGATGCTAATGGATTGTTGGAATCCCCGCCTTATCTTCCAGGCGTAGCTTGAGGTTCTACACATGATCTGTGGATCTCACCCATTGTAGCATTGATTTACCGGAGATAAGTACAATTAGAATCTGAAAGGGTTCTGAGATTGCTGTTCTCTGCTTGCCGCTGTGACCCTGAAGGCCGAGAGGACTGGTATACGCGCCTCTATCTGGGAATGAAGCCTTCCTGAGCCTACGGTTGTTAGATCTGCAAGGCTGTGCTTAGGCCATTCCTCCACTGAGTCTTGAGGGTTATGCCGGACACCTAAAACCTTTTCAGCACATTCCTGTTGATCGAGATCTGAGATCGAGATCAGGCCCCTGTTTGGGAATAAGACTCGAAGGGGCATTTTGTCAAACATTTGCCCTGCATCCTCCTTGGTTCCGAAAGGAAGAGGTAGCCGGAGCTGGTACTGGATGTCCAAGCTTCTTAAATCCCTCACTCTCCCACTTCTTGCCCTTTGGACATCTCTGGCTGCTGCAATAGGGACGCCATCACTCGAATCTGAGCAGTTTCGTATGCACAAGCTTGCCCTTCTGCACGGGATGACCCTTCCCATGGAACCGCCTGCTTCTTCTTTCTTCAATCCCCACGAAGCTGAATCCATCAAGGGCTTCCAGCTAAACTCAGTGGTGGCTATCTCCATGAGCCCCTTCGAGCCCGCGTGAGCCTCCGGGCCACAAACGTCGGCAGACAAGAAAGAAACATCCGGAGACCACCAGGCGACACCGTTGGGCCTGCAGCGACGGCCATTCGATCCGCCAGCAGATCTACGAGGGCGGGGGAAGGGGCCATCAGGCCTTGGAACGACGGAAACTGGAGAAAAAGCCATTAAACCCTGCACCTCACCTGTGATCGGGGCCGACCTCCGCACTCCCTATTGCCCAATAAAATACTATCAATCATAAAATTAAATCTAATCTAGTTAACCACCATCATCCCCATAAAAAAAATGAAGTCAATGTTTAAATAATAACAATAAAAGACTGTATTATAAACTGTTTAAATAATAACAATAAAAGACTGTATTATAAACTACGGCCCATTGTGTCGTGCGTTTGCAGGGTTATTTCAGAATGTAATATTTGAATCCACAAGAACTCGTGATGACAGTTCATTGCCCCATATTTAAAAAATTGAAGGAGATTCCCACGCTTCTTGCTTTTTCTCATGGATCGTGGCTCATTTTTTGGTTTTGCGTTCCGTCCACGTAAAGACGATAATTATAAATTTTAAAATGCAGCCCTACTTTCACTGTTCAACTTTCAACATGCAGATATTGTGTTTTAAAGCGAACCGCGTCACGATAGAAACATATTGGCGCCGTCCCCTCCCCCCAAAACTTGTTTTTTTAAAGCGAACCGCGTCTCCATAGAAATATCACGAGCGCCTCCCAAACAGTTCATGTTCTCTGCCCACGAAGATATTAACGTGAATCCGGAATCCATAGAATATTGCTCTAGCGTACACACATTAAAGTCATTTAACTTGCTTTACAAAGATAAAGCATCTTTTAATTATAATTTTTTAAGGGAATGAAATCCAACCTACCATTATTGATAATTCCCGAGCTGAATCTTTGTTAAAGCTGACCGTTATCCTTCACTTGAGTGTATAACTGGGAAAAATTAAGGAATTCTTGCGCTTCCAATAGCTCCCCGTGCGAATTGTTTTCGTAATTATTACAAAACACGTTTTGAGTCGTTATCAATTGTGTGTAGCACACTCGTATTATATGAATTCAAAACATGTGCACAGTTTCATACAAATCGAGCACGTTATCTCTGAATAACATGGCACTTTTTATTCTAAACACCTAAATTTTTTATAATGATATGTGCATTTTGTTTTTCAAATGCATACAAAATATATTATCAAATTTAAATCACATTTTATATTTCTACGAATAAAATCAATATATGTTGATTATTTATGATACTTGTTACAACGCCTTGATTTATAAAATTGCTTAGGTCTTATGATTATAGTTTTATTATAAGGATGAAAAATTATTTTAAGGTATAAAAAATTTGTTAAATTTTATTAATTATTAAAATATAAAATGTTTGTTGATATTTTTATCAAAATATTTAAATTTCTATTGATTTTATATAGTTTTTATAAAATATTGGTCATTTTCAAAGTAAAATCATTATGTCATAGGTGAGTCAATTCTAGAAAAATGGAAAAATAATTGAAAATTAACCCCGAAATATATATGATTTTTCTTATCCACCAAATAATCAAATAAGCATATAAGCATTTAATTCAATAGTACTACACCTAAATCAAGTGGGAAAACAAATGCATAAGAATGTCACTTTGATGGGAAATACTCATTTTCATTTTATGTTTATAAATAAATTTTCAAGATTTTAAAATTAAATCTAGTTGATGCACATAGGAGACTAGAGACATAATATCAATAACAATGTAGTGTCCCAATACATATGGTTTAAATATGCCCTTCTCCTTCAACCAGTGTTATTATCAATTCATCAAATGGAGATGCTTCTGTGTGAAGAAATAATTATTCCAAGTGGCATCTTCTACCATTCACTTACACTTTCTCTTAGCATTGATGAGGAGTTTAGTAATTCATCTTAGCATATTATTACACTTTTGTTTCTCCTCCAAATATTATCATGATTCTCTCTGTAATAGTATTCATTACACAAGAAAATTATTCCCAACCTACACCAAAATTGATACCAATATATTCCTCTATGATTCCTCTTTCTAACCCTTTCTAAATGATCACGAGTTGATCTTCTAAAAAAAAATTATAATAATTTCAACTTGATAGACCAACCTATTTTAAGGTTTGTTGAATTTCAATAATTCAAATATTTGTACTATGCGCTCTTTCTTTGGTTTTCCACTCATTTCTTACAATTTGGACCATTTAATTAAAATTTATCTCTATCAAAACCTACTATTTTTGGGTCTCATTATTTCCAATTTGTTATTTTTCTAGTCCATATGTGATCTAGTTGCTTAAGTGGTACTCAATTTGGACCTTTAAATCTTATGATATGATTGTTTTATGAAATCCATAAGTTTAAGATTGTTTGTAGGAATACAAAAAGAATACTAACTTGTATACTTTCTAATTATGAAAATTTAATTGACCCATGCACATATAAATGGATCAAATCCCACCCCCACATCATCCTTTTAATAAGCCCAAATAGGTTGGAACTAATGGCGGAAAGAGATGAGTTTTTCACCATTGAGAGAGGTCCAATTCAAGCACTAAAAAGACTATTTAACAATGCCATGCATAATTGAACCAAAATAGTTAATGAAAAAGACTCCACTTTTACTTATAATCCTTCCTTATACCTTCAAATTACTATTGATTATCCCTAAAAAAACACATGTCTATCAATGAAAAATAAGTGACATAACTATAGCAATATAGCGGCCATCATTCAATGCTTTCCCCTTAGAGCTAACTGGTTGATCCCGGTGCATTGAAAATGGTACACAAGTACTAATTGACAAGGACCATTGAATTAGGGACAAAATAATCATCCCATGCCTACTCAGCTTAACAATAAACTCAAAAAGGAAGGTTTCTTCTTCCTAAATAATATTATGAGAATAGATATTGCAAATAGTGATGTATATTTCATATAATTTAGGGAATTAGATCTTCGCACAATGTATTCCCGTATGTGGATCCATATGTCAATTCCCTACAAAATTCCTTTGTCGCTCCATCAAATCTAATAGATCAATTGATATGGCCACCAAACCCATATGGGGGGTATGATCCGAATCATAGTTTGTCCACTATTGTGCCACAAAATATGCCATAACTTACTCAGTAGTGGGGAAATATGCTATCGAATCTTAAATTCCTTAAAAAGTCCAAATATTTTATGAGGATCCTTTTAGATAAAAAAGTATTCACATGGGACAACCTAAAGTCCTTAAATAGTTCAAAAGTCCTTGAAAGCATTATATCTATTGTTTTGGAATTGATAGAAACATCAACTTGTTTCTTGGGTATTCAATTTCTAATACAATATAAAAAATAAAAATAATAGACATTTGGGTTGTTCTATGAGTGGAATGGTGGATCCACTAAGGATGCTTTAAAAAATGGATCAATTCATTGGACCCAAAATATCATAAGGTTATTGTTATCATTATCACCTCCTGTATTTAGACTGCATGAAACCATGTTATCTTTTAGAGTATTCCTCTTGCTCTCAATGCATTTTCTTTCAAGGTATTGCAATTATGGAACCTTTTCTAATGCTAACTCCTAAACTGGAGAACAATGTGATGTAGGAAAATTCCAATTCAATATAATATCCTCTACGATATCGTCGATGAGAAGCCCAAAGAAATACCCATAAGGGGAGGGGAGTATCCATAAATGGATTTCATATCTTTATAAAAATCACTCCATCTCCTTCTCTATGATTCTAAGCTTAGCCAAAAACAATTTTGCTAAGCTTATGGCCCTCAATTTTATTTTCCAATTTCTTATAGAAAGGAACATAAACCACCATCATGCTTACAGAGACATGCACTTGGTCATACATAGGATTAATGGATTATATATTGTTCAAAACTATATGTTTTTTTCTCTTTTCCAGAATATAAAATTCAATATTTCAAATTTCTTCTTTATCTCATTTGATTGTGTGATTAGGAAGAGGAACCATGAATAAGATAATCTCTCCAAAAGTAGACAAATAATGAGTAGAAGTATATATGTGATCAAAGGAAAATACCAGGGCATCTCCATAGGATACTTTCATGCATCTCGAGTCCAATGAGTTTGATTTGAATATGCATAACACCTCCTCCTTTCTTTCATTGTTTCAAGGCTCATACATATGAATGTTAATAGAGGGATTAAACATAAGATTTGAATATAGATGCCTTCATATAGATGGATCATTTGAATATAGCATATGTTGAAATTGTAGCAAGGAATGGCTTATTTGACTTATGCCTTAGTCAAGGATGATAATTTGAATTTAATCTCATATATTTTTTAGATAGTTGTTAGTTAACACGGTGATGTGGCCTATCACTAAGTTAGTGTTAGTTAATTCAAGTTAGATGTCTTTTTAGTGTGTTGTGTACTAGTTGATAGCTAAATTTTAGCTATTTAGTGGAGTTAAACTCTAGTGTTTGTCAGTTAACTGATATCTCGTTATAGAATAGAGATAGACATGAGCCCTTGAGTTTAATTGATTAGTTTTACTTTTGTTAAGTCAACTGGCTCTTAGTTAACTAGTTGTATCTACTAAATTTAGCCCTAGTAGGTCATGCAATTCGAATTGCATATTGATATTTTTTTTTTCTAAATTAAGCTAAATTCTATTACTGAAACATAATGGTACACTGAGGCCGTAGCCTTTGCCTATCCATGCCATAGTTTGGGCCAAAAACTAGCAAAACAAGGTCTGGACTACCCATAATGGGAAACCAGTCCAGTTCAAAAATAAAGTTGCAGGTGTTATCTTGCTACCCACGCAGGGGAAACCAGGAATTACGCATAGTATTTAACCAATTTTTCAGAAAAACAAGAAAAATCATCAAGGCACCCATATGACAGCAAATTTTCTAAAAACCTCGAAAACATCAAATAATCATAAATCTCAAAACCTGAGACTCGAAGCCACATGGCAGATTGTGTGGCCGGCCAGGTTGCATGCTAGAAAGCTAGGTGTTGCACGACAACGACGGGTGTTCCTCAAGAAAGAAACATCTATATTCATCCCTGTCATTGTCTGCCTATGTTGCACCTGTGTCATCCTCCCGCTGCTTTGGGTGTTCCTCCACAACAAAACATCTGTAAGGATCCATGTCATCATCTGCTTGATGATCATGGCCCTTCTCCTTCCCATTTTGCTTGTCCAGAGGAGTCTCCTGCTTCGCCCTAGTGCATTGTGTGCTCATTTCAACCGTGGTAAGATCTGTAATGGTATGGCTTCCTCGGATTGTGACAGGCTCCACACTGGTTTGGCTTCCTCCAATTGTGACAAGCTCCTCCTCATGGAAGTTAATGGAGATGGTGGCAGCAATGATGGGCTGGTGTAGGGAACAATGGTAGATGAAGCTGGCTAAGTGGAGGGATGGTTGAGAACTTGAGGGAACTTCCTTAGGTGTCGAGTCAGGGTGCATCGAGTGGAGGTAGAGAGGACGTGAGTGGTTTCTGCCACTGCGTGTGTTTAGGTATCGGCTTGAGGTCAATTGAGCAAAAGGGGAGGAAGTGTCAGAGGCCGAAGATGGAGGAGAATAGGGCAATCTGCCTCTACTGCCCCCTCTGCGATTGTGCATTCGATGGCGAGTTCTAGGCATATTGACTATAGGGATAGGGGAAATACTGAAGGGAGATGGCTCAGAGTGAAGTAAGGGCGTATTAGGTTCAGATGGCAGATCAGAGGAAGGATTATCTACAGATGCAGGGTGGAAGATGAAATTAAAAGCCAAGCTTTGAGTAAAATGAATGCTCGGGCCAAGATTAATGCAACAAAGAATGATGCATCGCCTGCCTGTAGAAGTGCGAGAGCTTGGTTCCACTGCTACCATAGTAAAATGGCAATGCAGAGGAAAGGGATTAGCGACTGGAGTGGTGGAGGTAAAATCACCAGAGGTCATCATTGAGATGAGCCGAGGCGGGTAGATGCAGTCTGTTTGAAGATAGTGCCAACTTAATTTCCATTTATGGCCACTGTTAATGCGATTTATGGAATGATGTGCAGGATTACGGCTGGACATGTGGCAACGCCACTTAACATCTCGTGCTGCCGCCATTCTTTTAACTGTAATGTGCACCCGCATCCAAGAAATTGCCTATTGATATTAAAGGAAGGCAAAAATATATTTATTCATTATACACATGCCTTTGTGTAAAGGCTTGAGAATCAAGCAAAGAGATTTATCTAGGGAATTGTGCAAGGAAATAGGTGAAATTACTATATTTTAGGGGTAGGTTTGTGCTACGAAATAGGATTTCCTAGCAGGCTTTATTTTGCTAAGTGTTGGGCAGGTCTTGTGTCACGGGTTGATCAGTATTGCAACAGAGCTTTAGGCTTGAATAAATTTCTGGGTAATAGATTAAATTGCTTAGTTGATTGAATAAAAGAAAGAGGGGTTTTTTCTAGTTGGGTTCCCCTAATATAATTTGTGTTCTATCTGTTATTGTGTTTCTATTCATTGTTTCTTTCTGCAGAATTTTGGTATAGAAATTTTGTTTCTTTTGGAGATAAGTTTTCTCTCATTAGAAATTGCAAGATTTCAAGGACTTTATACATGGTATCAGAGTTGAAAACAAGCTAGGTGTTGAGCTCCTTGATAAAATTCAAAGAAAATTAGAGGGAATATCAATTAGTGCATGAATTCTACAAGTGTAGGAATCATGACATCCCATGCTTTGGTGACAGAGCATACCCTAGAAAGGACCTAAAACATTTTTGCATGGGAGGAAAAAATGGAGGTTGTGTTTGATGATAATGGGGTTTTGGAATACATCAAGACTGATATTCCTAAACCTCTTACATCATATGCATAACATCTAACTCAAGAGAAGAAGGACATTGCCAAATATAAGAGGATGATCGTAGAAGGATTTAAAAACTATATTGCTCAAAAATTTCATGGGAAGGAAACAACATTTGAAATGTGGAAGGACCTTACGAATATATTTGAAAGAAATAGAGATGCTAGAAAACTTTCTTTGAAGAAAAAATTGAGGAACATTAAAATGGGCAAGGATGGGCCCATTGGTACATATCTATATATGTTTCCTCAAGTGAGGGATGAACTTGGAAGCGTTGGAGAGACAATTCCACTAGTAGATCTTGCGAGCCTTTCTCTTGTTGGGCTTCACAAATCTTGGGATAATGTGATATCCCTCAGTTTTTGCAATAATTGGTATTGTCTATTTTTAAAACAATTAGTATTGAACAATATTTTTTTCCAAATTAAACTATGATTGGTTGGAGGGTGATTCCATTACTTATGTAAATGGATAAGATACAAGTGGCTAAGAAAATAAATAGTTTAGTTATATATATATATATATATATATATATATATATATATATATATATATATATATATATATATATATATATATATATATTGGAAAAGAGAATTACTTGAAATGAGGCACTCGAGTAACAAGATAAATGGCAATCTCAATTGTAGATAAAATTGAGATAAATCTTCCATGGGAAACAAATGTTTCCAAAAATATAAAATCTAATGGATGGGAGATAAATATCCATTAGATCTACTAGCTAGAGAAAAATGTTAGTATATGGAAGGATAAATCATTGCTGAAGGGAAAAGAAGGATTTAACAACAAAAATCCTTCCACAAAAGTTGGACGCCACTAATGGAAAAAACAAATAATGGAAGGTAATAAATACCTAGAGAGAAGATGAAAGTGATGTTGATCTCTGAGGGATCTGGCTAGAAATTATTCTCGGCTCAGGGGCAACTAGTGGAAGTTTATGGTTGGGTGGACAGTGTACTCATTCAGTGATTCTTCGGATTTTTTGGTTAAAAATTCTATGTGATTAATTCTGTAGGTAAATAAGTTCATGCATACTATGTATTGCAAGAATGGATTGAACTTAGAATGGTAATTCTTAATTATTAATTAGGTTCGTATGTAAAGAGATGCTTGCTATGTATTGAAAAACAAAGATAGAAATTAGTGTCAAAACTTTGTATTGTATCAGAATTTATTACCGTACAAATGATGTAGAGAAGATGGTCGCATGGATAGAGTGTTAGTATCTGGGTCAATAAATCCTTTCTAGGGGTAGGAATGATATTTTTTTATGATTAATCTATAGGTTGAAGGAATGTTAAATGTTTAGTTCAATTTTATTAACGCTTGTCGCTGATTTGAAGGTGGGAATTTCCATTAATAATATGTTTATTCTTACTGTTGGTAATATTGTGAGTGTTCCTATTCAATTTAATATTTACTATTTCCTCTCTATGGTAAAAGAACTATATAGTAAAATAGTAATTAATGGTTAGAGTTGTTATCACTCAGAAATTCTCCGTACAAGTTATCAGAAGAAGGAAAAGACTGAGGTAACCAAAAACCAATATTTTAAGTATAGGCTCTAGCCAACCTATGACTCAAAGAGGGCTTTCTCTATATGTTTTAGCTTTGTTTGCTAATATTTTTAGACTAGTTCTTAAAGTTCAGGGGGTTTTGGATATGTATTGGAGGCTGAATGGTTGAATCCTTAAACATATGGATAGAATGATGTCCCTGTCTATTGGGCTATAGAGTCAAAGAAGGGCAGCAAAACTGGGATTAAATCATTAAAGGGAGTGTTTAATGGGCAAGCTAGCAGAGTGAGGCATAGGTTTTTAGGTCGAATGAGTGAAATGATCTTAACTAGGGAAAGAGAGCACTTAAGAATTATTAAACTAGGATTAAAAGGAGGAACAAAGGGTAATAATGAGCAAAGGGAAATTAAGAATCCTTTACCATAGATCAGAGGGAAACTACTTGAACTAAGGAGAAATCAAGAATTCCTTAACTTAGATAATTAGCAGAAACATTAAAATGCATAATAGTTAAAACAGAGTGCAATGAAGAAAGTTCTGATATAACATTTCATATTACAACATTTAGATTTTAGATACATTCAAGAGTATCAAAAACTTATAAAGAAAATAACATCACAAGAGAAAATACTTGTTGTTCTTCACACTACACATGAATCCGGTGAAATGTCTTTTCTTTATTCATTAATCCAGCATGCTAGTCCAAATAGTGATACACTAGCTTACAGTCTTCGATCAAAAAATCTATAGAAATGTCTAAGAATCCACCCCACATACTTCGATTTGTGAAGTATTTATACAAAAAAATTATTACAAAATATCTCAAACTGATTTGAGATTAAATTTAGGAAATATAAATATCTTCTTGCAAGATGATAGAGACAGATAATGAATTGTTTCATGATGTCCCTTTATATTTGGTACTGCTGGGTATTATGGTTAAATTTGTAGCCCTTTATGCTGGCTTGCAATTCTGGAGTTTCACACTGGAGTTTTCTTTACTTTCATCTTTCACCTGATACTCTTTGACCCTGATGTGTTGTTTTTACTTGTTTACCTAGCTGCTCTGTTTTTACTGTGTAGTAACTTTTTGTTGTAAATTCATCACAGTAAATTAGTCATAGTCTCCCAACATTCTGCATCTAGTAATTTTACATTTACCATTCTTCTATAAATCTCATCAGCTTCAGTGTATTTGGAAAAATTGGGCTTGGTCAAGAATAAATGTTTGACCTCATGCTCAAGAAAAAACAAGTTCTCAAATGTGTTCTACAACACATTTCCTATTGGCAATGCTTTTATGAATGAAGAGTTGGCTTGTTCTTTAGACAATTTTCTCAGTCTATCACCATAGTCCAACTATGTCATGAGTTTGTCATTGATAACCATAGGACCGGGTACACCTTTCTCCCTTAAAATCTAGAATTTAGCCATGAACCTATCAATGGCTACTTGCATATTGTGGAACTTTTCTTCCAAATTAAGCATAAGGTTCCTTTTGGAAAGTACCTTCCTTATTTCTAAAATGGTCGTAGTCCTATCTTCTATATTTAGCTCATGGAGCTCATATTTATTCTTGTTGTTGAGGAAGTGGATGAGTTTATTTGCATCCTATAGCTTATCTCCCAACTCCTCCTTCACTTTCCGGATAGCTTCTGTAGCTATCTTTACTAACTCTATTTGTTTAAAAATAACTTGGATTAATGGCCAAATATCATTAACAGAGTCAATGATATTGGCCCACAACATTTCCTTGGTTTACCCAAGTGATTTCTCTAGTGTTGATTCTTTTTCTAAGACTTTTATTCTCTTACCCATTCTCTGGGCCTTTTGTGCTTCTTCCTTTTGCTTGAGTTGGGCAAGTTTGTAGTTAGTTTCCAAACTTGCACCTTTTCCTTTACTCTTTTCATCTCTGTAGCCTGGATAGACATTTCTTCCATGGCTTTAATAAATTCTGCTACCTTTTCTCCTTGTTCACCTATTGTTGTTGTAGAATCTTTTGTTACTGGCAATTTTGTGGCAAGTAGAGCAGTGGGTGCCAGTGACACTATCAGTGTAGAAGGAACTATTGTGGATACTGTTCGGATGACATCCTTGGAAGTTGTGGCCTTGTCGATTTTCTTCAATTGAATTAAGGCATCCAACTCCTTTTTCGTCTCCTTAAGTTGATCGTTCAGCTTCAGGACCAAGTCCATCAATTCCTCATGTCTGGTTTGATTCTCTATGACTTCTAGAGTTTGAGGATGATGCAACTAGGGTATTTTCAATTGCCTCTTAAGTGCAGCAATATCATCATTTGTATTCTTAATAAGTTGCTCAATGGCTTTTATATCCTTGGGATCGTGTCCCAATTCAATCACTAAGTCCTCTAAGGACTTGATCCTTGTATCCTTGGCCTATGAGGAGGCCTTCTCTAACTAAAATTGTGCTGAGATGTTGTTCAGAGAGTTCTGTAGCTGATGGGAAACTTTGGATTTACCTGTCAAAGTGGAGTATATCATCTCTCCAGACGGTTTGTGTAGTTCAATCTGGTCTATGTGATGAATATCCCTAGCCAACACTTGAAAATCCACCTTCTTAAAATTTGATGCCGTCTTGGGTTGCTGAGCTACGGGTTTAAAAAAAGTCATCTGCAGCTTTCCCTCTTTAATGTCAAAGGCTGAAATTAGCCTTGTTTGATTGGTGGGAGTTAGCTATAGGTATTATGCATATGTTTGGGCCTTAAGCCTCTCATTTCTCGATTTGATTTCCTTGTATCTTTCATTGATATCTTGACCTTTGTCAGCGGGCATTCTAAAGGAAGACACTTCAACACTAAGCTACCTTTCCAACATCTGAGTTTGTGATGTGGAAGGCTCTTGCATGGCTCCAGATGGAGCGGTAGGCCTACTTCTTTCTGCTTCTATATTTGTGACCTAAGCTGAGTCTTCAGTATATTACTGCTCAGAGGCTAGATATGGCCTTTGCCTCTTGTTTGATTCCTGCTGCAAATCAGAGGTGGCCATTCCTGAAGTGGAAGCCCCTTCTCTGTTTCTTTTTGGGATATTCTCCTCATTCTGAGGATTCTACATGACTGGATGGGTACTCATGGTTTTTTCTAGTTATTTTGGTACCTGCAGAAAATAGATGTCATCAATATGCTTTTCTAAATCAATTAGAGAATTCTCTACATCTATTATGGCGTTGTCTTCATCTACTAGGGTACCTTCCACCCATTCTGTTTGATTTGCATATGCTTCTATTTCAGGTATGGGATGGTGAATGAAAGGTCCTAGCTTGACCTTTTTTCTCTTCTTTGTGATGAATTCCAAAGGATCATATCTCCAAACAAAACTTCTTTGGAACTTCATATTCTGTAATATCAAATCTGCCTCTTTGCTAGCCTCCCTAGAGTTTCATATGAAGGGGCCTAGTTGGTCTTTTATCTTGAAATAAGCCTTCTTCTTAGCATTGATGAAGTTGAATTCATTTGCATTAATGATTTATCTATAATATTCTACGGAAAACAACCTCATGGGGAGGTATCTTGGCAACTTATATGGTGTAAGCATGCAACCATATATCCTGATTTCTGTATGGTTTTGGTAAAGGTACCAGTCACCCACTTTGGTTTGTTTAGACAATTGAAGGACTCTCTTTATTTCTGGACTAATTCTAGGAGGAGGGCTTCCAGTCAACATTGCCATGACTAGATGTACAAATAAATCAATGAAATCAGAGTAAGAGTATGGAGACTAGTATTGGTGGATCAGTGGGGTCCAAAAAATGACTGACCTGGGTTGACCTTTGGTGTCCAGCTTCTGAAGGGTGAATGGGAACTTATCAGGTTGGTAATATAAGAACATATGGTATAAAACTGAAGAATACTTGAAAACTCTTTCATTGTTCATTCTAAGGAATTTCTCATGCATCCTATCAGCTATAAATTGGGCATAGTCATAAATGACAGCAGGAGGTTGTCCTGGAGTGTAGATGGACATGAAGGCAAGGATTAACTCATCAATGTATTCACTAGTGGTGTACCCCAAAATACAGGATATCATGGCTACAATATTCTGGCCCCATGGGGAAAAAATAGTAGCTACATATGGGGGGGAGTCCTTAGGGATGTGTTTCTCTTCTCTGATGAAGGTTTGGAACAGTTGGGACAATTTTGCAGAGCTAAGTTTAGGATACAGGTCCAACAAGTCCCGAATTGAGAGTGGGGTTAGGTTTGGTTGTAGTTAAGCTGCAAAATTTCATTAATAGACTCAGCAGTGAGGGTGAAAAGGACCTTTTGGTCATGAGAAATGATAGTTCTGTGACTCAGGACATAGTAAGCATAGCACATATGAACAATATCAGGAAAAATGTGGACTTGGGGGAACTAGTACTTGGGAAAATTTGACTCCCTAAGGCCAATTTCATCAGCATGGTTCAAGAACCTGTCCCTATTTTGGCAATGTACTCTGAGAAAGGGCTCTCGGGCAGAGGTATCCTTTATTTGAAAATCCTTATCAGCTAAAGGAAGGTGGTCAGGTCCAAGTGAGGTGTAGATATGGGCCTTACATCCATTGCAATTGGGGTAGCCATACTTAGTTCTTGTGGATTTGAGCGTGGGGGGTGATTCAGAGTTTTTAGGGCAATAGAGGTTTTGCAGAATGGTTATGGCTCAAAGTGCTGAAACGGAACTAATTTTGATTTTTTTTACTTAATTAACAATGTTATGAGGGTGAATTGACTATGAATTTGACAATGGAGTTGGAATTCCACGGTTAAATACCTGGAATTGGGTGGAATTGACTATAAATGGTGGTTGATGGTGGCTGCAGAGGTTCGTATGGTTCTGGTACAGACTGATGGATGAGTTGGGTTGCCTGCAGCATCTCTAGAGTAATGGCCGAGGTCAGTGAGAAATTTCACTATTTGCAATGGTCATAATGGCTTTTCTCAATTCTTAATAATAATTGTGCGAAAAGAGTGAAAAGGGAGGTAAACATGCTTCTATAGCAATGATGATTAATTTTTTGTGGGTTCATTGATTGATGAACAGTGACAGTTTTTGGTTGAAAGGGGGAAATGGTTTGGGAGGTCCATCACACCACTTTTGTGGTGTGGGCGGTATTTGGGAGGGGTTGCACGGTCCCATTCATTGTTTGACACGTAGTGTCGGGGGCTAGGAGGAAAACCAATTTATCGGGCAGGTAAAGGGCGGACATCAGGTTGGCTTGATATGGATGCGAGCCATTGGATGAGGGGGAGGAATATTGCATGGTGATAGGGTGGTGAAGTTGCGCGGCAATTTATACAAAAAAATTTTGGAGGGCCCATGGGTCTAATCACCAGCGGTATGGGATTAAATTGGAGCTTAATCTCATCGGGGACTCTTTAATGAGGGATTAAGGACTGAGAGTGGGATTTAATATATTTGTGAGATATAGGGTAGTAATATAGTTTATAAGTAAACTAAGGGGTGGGGTTA
Source organism: Pinus tabuliformis (assembly GCA_031772625.1). Classification (NCBI taxonomy): domain Eukaryota; kingdom Viridiplantae; phylum Streptophyta; class Pinopsida; order Pinales; family Pinaceae; genus Pinus; species Pinus tabuliformis. The sequence continues at coordinate 1,799,614,096 of CM062819.1, forward strand.
ATTTATATAAAGAAGTTAAATATATATGGGACAATGGGTTTATCATGGATCTTATATATTTAATTAAAAAGTTAATATGAAGTGAAATGAGTGGAAGGGGTATTGTGTTTAGGTATATGACATGTTATGTGCATTCCATACCCTTAGTACTTTAGGATAAATGTATTTGGTGGGTTTTTTTATAAAACATGTTTATAAAGGGGTTTTCTTAGGCAAAAGAACTTAATGTTAGGAAAAGGGGTTTTGTGAGGGGTATGAATGAATTATAATGAAATTTAACACTTTTCCTTCTTAAGTCATCAAGCAGTGGGTCTAGTCCCACCAGAAGTCAAAGAAATGCTCTGAGTCTCTTTGACTTAAAGAACTATAGGTATTAATATTTTTATTGTGAAAGGGAAGTTAGTGAGTGACATAGGGGTTAAAATGAATGAGGCGATGTTAAGTAAACCAAACTATGAACCATTGTTTTTGTTTTGTTTACCACTTATGCATATTTAAATATGCATTTGGAACAATGAAATAAGTGTTTTTTGTATCAAACAACATGATATTTCCGCAACCTATCTACTACTTACCCACTTACTCATCCTACCATTTCTTTTTCAATTTATTTGGGTGCATTTAGGCTAGCAAACCTTTATCAATATTTGTCTTTTCTTTACAAAATAAACCATCTAATTCTAACCTTATATCATCCAAGGGCTCAAATTAAGCTGATGAGCTCCTTTTATTCACTCTACCTATCTAATGATCGACCAATATTATACTATTTGGTCAGATTTGTTCATTACCTATAAACATAAAATTGAAAGTATGGAATAGCCAAGTTTAAACATTTTGACTATCATGGATTGTGGCATAATTAAGAAGTTGCACACAATCATTTATTACGCATAAAATGTAAATGGTAGTGGCATTTTGACTTGCACACTTTCGTGGTTCCTTTTTGTCTTTTTGGGTTCATATGTTTTCAATTTTTTGACCGTTTTCATTCTTTTTTGTCCTTTGATTATTCTTTTAGGACATACCCTCTTTACATTTTTTAATATTTTAATATGGAAAACATTTGCAGAAAGCAAAGGTATGTACAATATTACAAGGCTTAACCTTAGCCAATCAAAATTATGACTCCTATTGGTATAGGAACCTAACAAGAGTAAATGGAGATGAAGAGGTAAAGTAGCGCTTTTAGAGCACTCAGGTCATATCCTAATGCCTAAAATGTCCAAAGTTAAATCTAGGCATAAGGGAGAAGATAGGAACTCATTGATTACCAAAGAAATGATTGAGGATTTTTTGTTCAACTTAACGAGTAATTATAAATATAGTGAGAGAAATTAGGTTGGGTCAGGAAATAAAATATATTATGTAAACGAAGGGTTGTAATGTGTATGATTGCATCAACTGTGATACAACAAAGTATGGAAATATTCTTAAAGGAGACAAATATTATGGTAATATGTCAAGAAATTAGATAATTAAATGCTATAATTTTTAGGAAATGATATTAGAGGAATTGGAGCACTACTGTAAGTTAACTATTATCTTTTAGGAACACCAATAAACATAACCCTAGAAAAAATACTTTGTCACTTAATTCGTAGCTGATCTCTTAACAAGCTGACTAGTGAGCATAGGTTCAATCGTCGGTATTAGTATAAGCTAAGTTAATATACTAATGTCAATAAGTTTAATTTAGCATTTAAACATTGTGATATAAGTAAAGAACATAGATCTATTATATATAACCATATAACTATCACAATACGTATCCATATACAAATAAAATACCTTGCTAATAAGAAACTAAACATAGCTTTAGGATATATTATGAACCTAGTAAAACAAGATAACTCATATAGAATGTCTACAATAGTCCACAATGAACAATTTAAACAAAAGGAAAATTATCGTGGCACAAACATAAGGCTTACAAGCCATTCAAAATTATATAAATATAAATAATAAATAATAGTTATAAATACTAAATGAAATAGTCTGGCTAGCTAGCCATGGAGAAAATCCTTGAAGGAATCTATTAAATTACAACTGAACTGTGCCTTAGTCATTCAGAGCTAGACTTCTGAGGAATTCTGAACCATGGGGATTAAATCACTGAGAGAAGAAAAAACAACCGGGATTACAAAACCAGTAAACATAAAAAGACAATCTTAATTGATCTATCTAGATTTTTCACTAGACTGGATACTTGAATAGCTCAAGTGCTGGAAGGTTCAACACGAAGGTAAGTTATAAAATCACTGACCTGGAAACCATTCAAGAGGTCATTTGAAGATGAGCCCAAATACTCCATAGTGTCAGACAGGGTATGAGGGTAGTGTGCATGCCTTGGTAGCAAACCTGAGAGTCGCAAATGAGAGCGATGTTAGAGAAAAAAATCATATGCACTAATAAATAATTACCCAAGGAAGACTATTTATATTACCTGAGTTTATGCCACTAGAGCTTGTTTCCTTCACGATATTGCTGGAAGTGGAATATAAGTTAGCTCTAAGGTAGGAAAGCCATACCCAGAGGAATGTGGAGTTAAAAAACAACCATACATGTATATGCAGTAGGAAGAGCCATAAACTTACATGGAAAAGTAAATTAAGACAAACTATTGACACCTATGTGTGGTGATTGCATCCTTCTGGGCACAAAGACACCCTGTAAGGGCAAGTAAAACCATTATCGGGGTAGTAATCGAACTTCATGAGATTTTTGTTTGACATAGATAAAACCATGATTCCTGGACAAGTAAGCATTAGTCTAAATTCCAATTTAAAGAAGTGTAAACATTCAATTAGTAACCAGCTAATAAAAAGGAGGAGGGAAAAAGCACATCAATCACCTGAAGTAGACATGGCACTTGGGATGAACCGATGAACCAAATGAGACCCATTGACTCTTTATCCTTTATTTTAAAAATAAAGTATTCATGACAATAAGTTAGTTCCAGGAGAGAGAGAGATGGTAAACAAAGAGAAATAATTTCACCATGATAATAATTGCTCTAAGAAAAATATAATAAAAAAAGACAAAGTGCAAAACCATTACTGTCGAAAACATAAAAAAACATTGTATTCAACCATAATACCTGGGTTCCATAGGTAGCGCACTATCTCTGGGAACATAATTACTGATCAAACAGGAACTGTTACCTCAAAATGGGTACTCGAGCCCAAAAAACCCAAAAAAAAACATGAAAAAGCAACCCAAAAATAAAAAGTGGTTATTCTGCATCACCTTTTTTTTTTTCAGAGTAAATTTTCAATATTTTTTAAAAATAACAGTAAAAAATATAAAATTCATTTTGTTTGGTGCCAAAAACACCTCGAAATTGAAAAGTGTTGATGCCGGAATAACGTATTTTTTTTAGGTACATTTTCAACATTTTTTAATACTGACGTTAAAAATAAAATATCATGAGTCTAAAAAACTTTAAATTTCCAATGATTTTCAGGCATGACATTAACGATAAAATATCATGTCTTAGAAAATCCTTAACACTCTAATGATTTTTAAGCATGACATTAAATTTAAAATATCACTTCCTTGAAAAACCTTAAAATTCTAACAATTTTCAAGCATGGTGCTAAGAAAAATTATTTATATCTGTTTTCAACCATAACATTAAAGATAAAATATCACGCCTTAGAAAAACATTAAAATCTTGACTATTTTTCAACCATGGAATTAAAACCAAAGATTATATCTATAAAACAATCTTATGTTATCAAAATATTTCAAGCATGACATTATGGAATCATTTTATGACTAGAAAAGGTTTAAAAATAAATACCGGAATGAACGAGTTATTATACCAAGAGTATTTTTTTTTTAAATGTTAAACGTATAGCGATTTTAAAATCTTAGCCTAAGACAACTTCATACATCGCAAAAAGATAAATTAAAAATCAACTATCAAATGGACATGCAGTGTAGGTGAGCTCAAACCATTGTAATGAAAACTTAAAGACCAGCCATGATATTAGTAGATTATGGGGCATACTTGATTCATTATAATGAAAAATTTAAATTCAACTATGCAATTGCACATAATGGGATCAGGTTGCTAGACAGACATCGACATGGACCCTATATATATATAAGAAAGATATGTAAGAAAACAAAAATTCAAATATTGAAAAGAAAAAAATAATAACAAGTGAAAAAAAAAAAAAAAAAAAAAAACAAAAAACAAAAAAAAACCATGACAAAAAAAATATATAAAAAATATATAGTAATGACATAAAAAAACTATAAAATGTATAAATAAATTAATCATACCATTTAAAATAATAATAATAGTAATAATAATAAATAAAAGACAAAAATTAAATTAGAAAAAAAAATTACAAAAATTACAAAAACAAAATACAACATTAAAAAAATAAAAAAAAATAAAAATAAAAATCCCTAGCCACCATAGGCACAACCGGCCAGGGGTGTCAAGGGGGATGATTCATGACAAAAAATAAATCAAATATCATAAAAAAGAAAAAGAAAAAGAAAAAAACCATAAAAATGTAAACAAAAAAGCATAATTAACTTGTAAAAGAGAAAAATTTAAATAAACAAAATAAAAAAACTAAAAGCTAATATATATATATATATATATATATATATATATCTATATATATATATATATATATATATATATATATATAATTTAAGATAAATAAATAAATATAAAAACCATTTTTTAAGTTAAAAAAAAAAATTTAAATTAAAAACATCATTTAAAAAATGGTTAAATAATTACCAAACAATAAAATAGAATTAAGAAAAATTAAAATTCAAAAAAAAAAATTAACATTAAAAAAAATTATAAAAATAAATTAAAATTAAAATAATAAATATTTAAATTAAGAAAAAAAACAAAACAAAAAGCTTAAAAAAAAGAAAATTCAAATTTAAAAAAAAAAAAAAAACATTAAAGAAAACTATAATTAAAAAATAATTAATGTTTTTTATTTATTGACATAACCCCCTCCCCCTCACTGGCCCCCAGCCCTCCTCCACCCCTCTCCCCTACCACTCATCCACTCCCTACCCTCTCCCTCCCACCTGGCCCTCCAGTCTCCTCTCCTAATCCCTCCCGCTTCCCCAATGCCGCGCCGCCCCCACCCCCCCCCAACCCTGTCCCCCTCCCAACCCGGCCCTCCTTGCCTGCTTGGGGCCCCAGCCAGTGGCTAAGAGGCTGCAAGGCCGGTTTCGTGCCCGGGCCCTAGCCAACGACTAAGATGCCACAAGCCGATTGCCGAAATCGGCCTTGCAGCCTCTTAGCCACTGGCTGGGGGCCAAGATGGGTGGGGAGGACACGGGGGGTGAGGGAGGAGGGGGCAATGGCCAGGGTGAGGGGAGGGAGGAGGAGGGGAGAGGGGAGGGCTAGGAGAGGGAGGTGTTGGGGTCGGGAGTGGAGGAGCGGGAGAGGTGACAAGAGGAAGGGGGCTGGGGTGGAGGAGCGGAGGGGGAGCAAGGGGGTGGGTCTGAGCGAGGGTGGTGTTAATAAATAAAAATACATATTTATTTTTTTAATTTGGTTTTTGTTAATGTTTTTTTTATTCTTTAAATTTGAATATTTTAAAATTTTTTAATTTTTATTTTTTTTTTTAATTTTTTTTTTTTTTATTTTAATTTGTTTTTGAAATTTTGTTTTTTAATTTTTATAATTTAATTTAATTTAATTTTTTAATAGTTTTGATTTTTTTTTCTAATTTATAATTTTTATATTTGAATTTTGGTTTTGTTTTTTATTTTTATTTTTTTTATTTTGTTTTTTTTTAATTGTTTTGAATTTTTTTTTTTTAATTATTTCCTTTTATTTTTCTTTTATATTTTTTTAATATAGTTTTTGTTCTTTTTTTTTTTCAAAATTTGAATATTTTTGAAATTTTTTTAATTTTATTTTTATTTAGTTTTTAGTTGTTTTTTTTTTTTTTTGAAACTTTGTTTTTTAATTTTTATAACTTAATTTTGTTTTTTTAAATGGTTTTTATTTATATTTTTTTTTTATTTTGTTTTTAAATTTTTTCATTTTTGTTATTTTCTTTTAATTTTATTTTATGTTATTTCTTAATTTTTATAATGTTAATTAAAAAAATTAATTCTTAAATTTTTTTTTCTAATTTTTTTTTAAGACTAACCTAAGTACCCACGGGGATTTGAATTGGTGACCTATTGCAAGGAGTGCCTTAACAGCGCACCCACTCACCGTCAATCCAAAGCCCCATGGGCTATTTTTAATTTTGTTTATTTAAATTATTTAAACTTTTTTTTTAATTGACTTTTTTTAATTTTATTTTAATTTCCTTAATTTTATTTTGATTTTAATTTTTTTTTGGTAATTATTCTAAGATTTTTTTGTAATGAGGTTTTTTTATTTTTATTTTTATTTATTTATTTTTTTAAGTTAAAAAAATGTTTTTATATTTTTTTTGGTTTAATTTGCTTTTCTTTCTATATATATATATATATTTCATCTATATATATATATATATATATATATTTCCGTTAATTTTCTTTTAATTTTTTTTTTTTACGATTTAATATTGTCCTTTTTTTACTTTTTTATGGGTTTTTTGTTTTTGTTTTTTTCCTTTTTTATATATTTTTTTGTATTTGATTATTTTTTGTCAATTTTTTTTAATTTTAATTTTATGTTTTATTACTAACATGAAAATCACTAACAAAAAAAAATGTTCACACTTGATACATAAAAAAATTAAAGTGTCAAAAATAAGCCCTCGAAAAAAATGTGTTGATACTGCCTCAAGAGTTTTCAAAATCAACGTGAAAATCACTAACATTTAAAAAAATTGTTCATACTCGATATATTAAAAAATTTAAAGTGGCAAAAATATTCTCCAAAAAAAAAAGTATTCTGAATCACCATTTTTCAAATTCGAGTGATTTTTTGTTGCCTAAAAAAAACGGATACTAGGTCATTTTCTCATTTGATCGGTAACTATGTTTAGGCTATAAAAATGGATAAACCCCCAATAGAGTTGAGGCTATTTCTGGTTTTCGAGCAAGGGAAAGCAACACCATGGTGACGCACACCATACCAACACTAGGCTAAAATGTCAATTAGTTCAGAGGAAACGACTATACATGGTTAGGGTTTAAGTGGAAGGATAAGCACCACCTGATTGGGGGAGTGAATCTCCATTATTCACCCTATAGTCGTATCGTACCCTATACCCATCACGTGAAGAGGATGCATTGTCATCCACTCGTTAGCTAGGATAGCGTTGGCCACATGGGCGCAGTAGGGGTAATGTACCGGTCATGTGGTGGTTTACCACTTATCATTTATGTGATATAACATAATGTTATAGAAATCCATAAATAACCATATTACTTGGGAAATGAGTAAGAAATGGGGGACACATAGTTTGGTTTAAATGATATAAGGTTCAATTAGGGAGAGGATTGCACCATATAGTTATTTTTCCAAGGATCCGATTATAAACATAGGCGAAATTAACCATACATGCACCATTAGGTAATAAAGGCATAAATACAATTAGTTATGATCAAACATTATGAAAATAAAATATGGAACATAGGAATTATACACCATGCAATAACATGTACAAATGTATTAGATGGTTAATAGGAAAGTTTTGAATAAAAGAAAAAGTGTTTTATATAGGAAGAAGAGATGTGAAACATAGTTTGCAATATGCAGTGAATGGTAGATATAGCCTCCCTGATTGAGAGAGACTGTGGTCAGATCTTGTGCAAGAAGAGATAGGGACGAACACAAGGGATGGAATCCCATTTGGGACAAAAGATGAGGATAAATTTGATTTAGCTAGCAAAGGGAAGAAATCCAAGGGCGAGAAGGCCCAAGGAAAAATCGAGTCTTATCAAAATGGAGGCAAGGAAAAGAGGGACCTTAGCAATATCAAGTGTTTTCATGAATATCCAAACAATAAAACAAGCATTTTGCAGCTACAACAGGAGGAGAAGCACTCTCTTCTCAATTCCAATTGGATTTCTTCTTGATACCTTGATTCCACATAACAGGGAATAAAAAATTCTTCAGCGGTTTGGAGGAAAATGACATGAAATTCCATACAGAGCTTGGATATGATTGTAGATATCTGACCAGAAGTGTTAACACAGTAATATTTAAGAGGGAGTATGGTTCCCTTCTCCATCTCAAGAATGTGATGTATGCTCCAAGATTGAATAAAAACCTTCTCTTAGTAGCAGTCCTTGAAGAAAAAGGGTATGATGTAGTATTCAACAAAGGGAAGGTTTACCTCAACAATTCTTCTTCAGGATATGTCAAGTAGATTAGCGTCAGGATCAAGACCCTCTAAAGATTTGGGGTTGACGCTTGTGTAGCCTTGAGCATCAAGGAAGAGAGTTAACAAAGTAGAGATCTAGTGGTTGAGTGAGAGTAGGATGGATCTCTCAAGATGGAGCCTTAGCCAGTATCTCGGTTTTAGTCTAAGTTAGTTGGCAGTTGGGTTGACCATGGATTAAGAGTAAATATATTTAGTACCCTGAAAAATCTATTTTTTTGCTCAAATTCTATAGATTAAACAACTTAAACTCAAAATTTTAAAAATGTATATCAAATTTTAATTAAAATTAATAAAAAATTAAAATAACCATTACTATAAATTAAAATACTCATTTAAAATAATTTTTTTAATATATAAATAAATTTAAAATTTTGAAAATTTATTTAATAAATATGGTAAATTAAATTAAATTTACAAGTTAGACTATGCCAAATTATTTAATAGATCTAGTAAATTAAATTTACAAATTTCACTTAATTTTAATTATTTTCATAAATTCACGAAATTCAATTCTAAATCTTGAATTTCTATTTTAATGGATCGTCTTTTTAGATAAGTTTATGAAATTCAGTGTATTATATATCTTGAATTTCGGTGAAGTTAAATATTTTAATGGATAGCTTATTTATATATGGTTTAGATTGAGGGGTAAATATGTGAAATAAATGATTAAGTGTTTTTTTAATATTTGTAAAATTTGAAATTAATATAATTATATTAGTGATTTTCGTTAATATATGTTTATGGACATTATTTTCATACATTAATTGGTGTATAAAATATGGAAAAATGTTGTTTATGGGGATATATCAACCACATTTGCTAATGTGGGTGTGCTAGTTGACAATCATCGTTTGTGGGGTGGATTTGTTAATTATGGTTGAAGAGGGTTGATGAGTTTGATCATGATTCACAAGGTTGATCGAGGCTCATATAGGATTAATCAAGGTTGACCATGGTCAATCATTACTATAACAATGTCTGAATGTTGTATTGATCTAATAATGTTACATTAATGTTGACCATTGTGACATTGTTACATTAATGTTACATTAAGATTGACCATGGTTGACAGTGATTGATGTTACACTGGTGTTATATTAATGGTTGAAGTGGGTTGACGAGGTTCAGCAACGTTAAAGAGGGTTGACAATTATTGGTCAAGGCAGACCATGGTTGACCTCAATTGACCAAGATTGATAATGATTAACATTGTTGACCATGGATTAAGAGTAAAGATTATGGTTAACCTTGTTTTACCATTATCAACCATGGTTGCAACCTTTACATGGTTACAATAATGTTACATTAATGTTGACTATGGTTGAAGTTACCTTTATGTTAATGATAATGTTACATTAATGTTACAAAGGTTGTTACATTAATTGTTACAGTGGATTGACGAGGTTGACCATGGTTGAAGAGGGTTGACCATTATTGGTTAAGGTAGACCATGGTTGACATCATGTAACGACCCTCCTCCCACATCTACCCAAGTAACTAGCCAACCAGGGTAAACATGTGACGAGAAGTTACTATGATATGACTTGACTCCCTATGTGTCATTTAAGGAAGTGGAATCAATGGAAACAAACCATAGTATACCTTCTACACCTATTACAGGACTCCCATAATGCATCCCAGTCATTCCCCAGAACATCCCTAGGTCGCACTGAGCTTTTAGACCACTAAATCCTTGAACATTGCCTTGATATTGACAAGGATGTGTCTAAAAACCTCCGGACACACACAAAACATCAGTATGCATGCGTCTGGGGAATTTTCTCCTTAAATATGTGTCTACGACTCAAAGATTTGTGTTACTTTTCAAGCCTAGAATACAGGTCACTGCCCAGAAACCCCTATAGCTTTCAGAATCCTTAAATTACATGATGAAAAGACCTACAAATAAAAAATTGTAGGTTTTAACCCCGTACAGGAATTACTTGCATACGAATTCTAAAACATTGAAAATAAACAATAGCGAGAGCATAACACATAAAACAAATATACAAAGAGATTTTCCTCTAGATCCCAAAATAGGGGCTACCAAATTGATTTTTCATTATATTCCTTTCAATCTTACAATACATATATGTACATGCTGAAGCACCCAATACCATTGACTGAAAACCATCATGCCTAAAACCATGTGCGAAAACCATGCACAAAACCATAGGTATGTCTGCCCACCTTATATAGGGTCCAAAAGAAGTTCTCCAGACCCCATATAGTGGGGCTAATTGCCCCCCTCAAAACCCCTATGACCCTCCTACTACACAATCAGTGCAACGAAGGGGCGGCTCCACCCCCCCTCTAACCCCCTGGTTAATAAGGAAGTCTAGTCATGGAAAGAATGTAACACAACCCAACATTCTCCCACTTGTTGTTTTATTTCCACAAGGAGCCACAAGAGAGCTTAGTCATTTATCCAGACCTGCAATGCCCATTGTTTCTCTACACCAAGAGAATTTCTTAGAGCTCACAAATTTTGTCAATGCATCTGCAGTATTCTTCAAAGTGTCCACGTTTACCAACAACACCTTTTTGTCTTATATCATATCCCTCACAAAGTGATACTGAACATCAATGTGCTTTGTCATTGAATGGTAAGAAGGGTTCTTTGCCAAGAAAATTACACTTTGGCTATCACAGTCTATTCTTATAGCTCCCTATACTAACCCCATACTTGAAGATAATCTCTACAACTAGACTGCTTCCTTGCTCGCATGAATTTCTGCCATGTATTCTGCCTCTGTAGTTGACAGTGCCACTACACATTGTTTCTTACTCATCCAATTGACTGCACCTCCAGATAGGTTAAACACATACCCACTTGTAGATCTTCTCTGATCCAGATTTCCAACCCAGTCTACATCAACAAAGCCACAAATATCGAGAACTCTGTCCAAACATGTTCTTCCTTCGTAGAAAAAACCATAATCACTTGTGCCACACAAATACCTGAAGACCCACTTCACTATTGTCCAATGCTCCTTCCTTGGTTTTGACATAAACCTGCTCAATACTCCCACTACATGTGCAATGTCTAGTCTAGTATAGACAATTGCATACATCATGCTACCAACTGCACTTGCATATGGAACATGGAACATGTCCTCTTCCCCTTCTTGTGTCTTGGGACACTGTTCAGCAGATAACTTTACACCTACAGGAATATGAACCTTCACCAATTTATTATCCTGCATATTAAACCTCTGCAGTATTGTCTCAACATACTTCCTCTCATTTAAGCAAAGCTTCCTCTTTGTCCAATCTCTTTTAATTTCCATGCTCAAAATATAGTTTGCAGCACCAAGATATTTCATGTTGAATTTGGAGGACAATTGTTTCATCAAATCCTGGATAATTTCTTTTTCATTTCCAACTAGCAACATATCATCCACTTACAAGACTAGATAAATAATGCGATCACCAATTAATTTAAAATACACACAGTGGTTAGCTTTGCTTCTGGTGAAGCCAAGTCCCTGTATAAATGTATCAAATTTCTTATACCAGATCCTTGGTGGTTGTTTTAACCCAGAAAAATATTTTTTAACTTGCATAGTAGTTCTTTATTACCCTTCACCGTAAAGCCTTCAGGTTGCTTCATGTAGATCTCTTGTTCCAAATTCCCGTGAAGAAAAGTTGTCTTCACATCCATCTGTTCTACCTCAAAATCAAAAGTATCAGCAATAGATAAAAGTAATCTAATAGAAGTTAACTTGGCAACAGGAGTAAAAATATCACCAAAATCAATTCCCCGCACCTAGGAATGACCTTTTACTACCAACCAAGATTTGTATTTCTCCACCTTTCCTTCTGCATTTTTCTTCTTCTTGAACACCCATTTTCGGCTAATGGGTTTCCTTCCAGCTGACAACTCCACCAGATCCCAAGTCTCATTTTTGTGCAAAGATGCCATTTCATAAACCATGAACTCTTTTTAGAGTTTTCCATCATCTAAATCTACTGCTTCCTTCATAGTTCTGGGATCATCATCAATAATAGATAAAGAAAAAATTGAAGAGAAAGTAGATGGACTATACCTTTATGGCTGCCTTCTTTCTCTAACTGATCTTCTCAAACCGAGAGTTTGTGACTATTCATATTCTGATTCCTCTTCTGTTGTAGAGTCTGATTCTTCCTCCTTTTGCTCAAACTCTATCTTCTTAGGTTCCTTTGAAGGGACTTCATGTTTAATAACATCTTTCACCTCTCTGAACACCACATCTCATCTATACACAATCTTCCTTATTGTTGGGTTCCAAAGCTTATAACCCTTTAAACCATCCCTACACCCAATAGAGATGCACTTTTGAGATTTACTATCCAACTTTTTTATTTTCTCCTTTAGGACATGTACATATGCATCACATCCAAATACCATCAGATGTGAAAAAGAGGGTTTCTTACCAGTCCATACCTCTTGTGGAATCTTATCCTCCAACACTGATGAAGGTGATATATTGCCCATGTAACATGCAGTCTCCACTGCCTCTGCGTAGAATTCGTGTCCTAACCCGGCACTACTGAGCATGCTTCTTGCCCTTTCCATCAGAGTCTTGTTCATTCTTTCTGCAACTACATTATGCTCAAGTTTGTATAGAGTAGTATTTTGTCGTGCTATACCACATTTCTTACATAATTCTTCAAATTCCTTCTTGCAAAACTCTCCACTGTTATCTATCCTTGTCACCTTTATCTTCTTCTATGTCTGGTTTTCCACCAGAGTCTTAAATTCTTTAAACCTATCAAAGACTTTAGATTTCTTCATGAGGAAATATATGCATGTATTCCTTGAGAAGTCATCTATAAATGATACATAGTACACAGAATTACCCAATGATGGAACCTTCACAGGTCCGAACACATCATTGTGCACAATCTCTAATATTTTTTTTGTCCTCTTATCACCATAGGGGAAACTCACTCGATTCTGCTTCCCATATACACAATTTTCATAGAAATCAAAATCCAGAGATCTATTAGTCATACCTTATACCATAACTTTACCATGAAGTATTCGAAGGCCATTTTTTCCAATATGTCCAAGCCTTTGATGCCATAGCATGGTCTTTTCACCAGAGACCATTAGATTTTATGCTCCACTTTCAGCAACCATAGAACTGTTGCACCCATCAATAACAGTGCTACCTTGCATCTTGTACATATTTCCAATCTGAACTCCCCGCATCAATACGAGTTCTCCTTGAACCATCCTGCAAGTATCTTTTTCAAACACTGTTTTTACACCTGCATCATCTAGCTTGCTTACAAAAATTATATTTCTGGCTAATGTAGGAATATGTAGAACACTGGGAAGTGTTTTGATCCTTCGACTTTGAAACTTCAGCTTGAATTTTTCACGAACAATGATTCTAACCTTTGTTTCATCCTCCAACAAGATATCACCACCATCATATTTCTCATGCTTAGAAAATCACTCTCTATCGGGACTGAAGTGAAAGGATGCACCTGAGTCAATCAACCATGCCTCATGATCTACATGTGTACCTGAAGAAGCCAAGTACACATCCCCACCTTCATCTGAGGTGGTTTTCACTTATGCAAAAGGAGCATCATCAGATCCCTTTCCTTTTTCAGGAGCTTTAGATTTACAGTCCCTTTTGTAGTGCTCTTCCTTTCCACATTTCCAGCACACCTTTGCAGGTTTTCCTAGAGATTTAGATCTCCCTCTAGATTTAGATCTCCCACTCAATAGCTTATTTTTGTTTTTGTTATGGGACCATCCTAGTACAGAAAATGCATCACCATTCTGGCTCTCCATATTTTTCCATCTCATCTCCTCCATTAGTAAGGATGAGACTATTTGATCAAACTACAAGGTAGTTGCATTGCTACCTATTGCAATAACCAGACTATCCCACAAATTTGGTAGCAAACACAACAAACTCATGCACTTATCTTCATCTGAAATTTTAATATCAACAGATAATAACTGACTTACCATAGTATTAAATGCGTTCAGATGCTTTGTCACCGAGTCTTGATCTTTCATCCTCAGGTTATACAGCTTTTTCCGTAGGAACAATTTATTCACCAGAGACTTAGATTGGTACGAAGTCCCTAACTTGTCCCATAAAGCCTTTGTCGTATCTTCCCCTGATACATTCAGTAATACTAAATCTGAGACACACAATCGTATTGTGCTCTTTTCCTTCCGATCCAACTTCTTCCATTCTTTATCGGACACTCCCGTTGGTTTAGTACCTAGATCTACTGTGATCCACTCATCTTTTTCCACCAATAGGTCCTCCATCTTGAGTTTCCACAACTGGAAACTCTGGCCATTAAATTTCCTAATCTCTATCTTTCCACTGCTCATCATCTTCTTTCACCACCAAAATCAATCCTATAGATCTCCCATAGAACATGGTCTACCACAGGCCCGAGCGAAACCCCTTAGCAACAAAGGCGTCCCCTTTAAGCCAAAACAACTCTGATACCAAATGTAGGTTTTAACCTCGTACAAAAATTACCTACATACAAATTCTAAAATACATAAAATAAACCATAGTGAGAGAATAACACATAAAACAAATATACACAAAGATTTTCCCTTGGCTCCCAAAACCGAGACTACTAGATTGATTTTTCATTATATTTCTCTCAATGTTACAATACATATATATACATTCCAAAGCATCCAATATCATGGACCAAAAACCATCGCGTCCAAAACCATGTGCGAAAACCATGCAAAAAACCATACGTAGGTCCGCCCACCTAACATAGGGTTGGAAAAAAGTTTCCACAGGGCACTGCCCCTGACCCCGTAGATGGGGGCTAACCACCCCCCTCAAACCCCATGTGACCCCCCTACTGTGCAATGAAGGGGGGGCTCCTCCCCCCGTCTAACCCCCCGGTTAACAAGGATAACTAGTTGTGGAAAGAATATAACACAACCTAACAAAAACTAACTCCACGACTAGGCCTCACCATCCGCAACTAGGACTGACATTCTATCAAACGCTTGGCATCAATGCAATGTACAGGAAATGATTGCAAGACAAAGCATAAATGACTGATAACTCATATGATAATTGAGAAGAAGGATCACCACCCTCTTCCCTTAACTTTTTAAATATTAATTAGGTCTTGCATCCATTATCCTTTAAGTTACAAGTAACTATAGGAAATAACCATGACTATAACCAGTCACATAACCATGATTCTAACCATCATTAAACCATGATTCTAACCATCATTAAACCATGTAAATAACAATGAGTTAACAACTATTAAGGCCACATAAATACAAGTACAAAAGAAAATAACTTACATTTTATTAAACATAGGCAAAGTTGACCAAGTCTGGGACTTGCACATACCACCTAACTGTACACATGGCTGAACCAAATCTTTCTTTCATCGAGTCACCCTCGTGCCATATTCCAAGCGTGAATGTGGGATCTCATGTATAAACCAATCCAAAATAACCAAGAGAATCAAGATTTTGAAACACATTAGGGAATTTTGAGGTCTAAAATGGGCCTCCTAAGGAAATAAAAAAATAATCGTGGAAATAATAAAATAATATTAGATTACATCATCAAATTTTAGAGGAAAAAAGAAAAAACTATTTTTTCAACTCATATTTTCAACTTATATCCCTATGGGTTTACTCAAATTTCTTGTAGAAACACTCATTGGATGAAAACTTCGATTCCTCATCCAAGGAGTACCCATGTTGCATACTTTCTATGGACCCTACTACATGAAAAATGAAAAATACATGAAAAATGTGATTGCAATCATGTCTTTTCATGTATTTCTCATTTTTCATGTAGTAGGGTCCATCAAAAGTATGCAACATGGGTACTCCTTGGATGAGGAATTAAATTTTAAATCCAACAGGTACTCCCGCTCAGAATTTGAGAAAAGCCTTAGGGAGATGAGTTAAAAATATGAGTTGAAAAAAGTAGTTTTATTATTTTATTATTTTTTAATATTTTTACTTTTTTACTCCAAAAATGGTGAATCATCCCCCATGGTTGAAATCATCATCTTGAATCCTATTAGTTCTTATCAAGTTTATTTTTGTTGTACATTTTTCTTAGGAGGCCCATTTTAGACCTCAAAAGTCCCCTAATGACCTCCATCCTCATGAAATTATGATCTCACCAAAACTAGCACCGAGATAAAAAAATACCAAATCGAGCTTGGAATGCCTCTAGACTCCATAACTATCCTTGATGAATTTTCATCTCCTTGTCTCTTAGGTATTACCGCAATCGACATTGGATCACTAGGCCCTAAAATGAGACACGAGTCTCTCATGACTTACCGCAATTGACACCGGATCACTAAGCCCTAAATTGAGACTCACCCATCAGGTTTTACCATGTATCCTGACCAAAACAAGTAAATGGATTCCTAGGCCTTTGGGAATTTTCCTAAGACCACCTCCACCTTGGATTCTAAAAGCGTTCGACAATTCCAAAGGTCAAAAGCAAGAAAATAATCCCATCACAGCATGGCTATTGGGAAAAAGGAAAGGCAAGGTTGAAACTCGCTGTCATAACTTGACAAAACCATGCCACTGATAGTAGGAGAACCATATACAAACTTGTGAAGCCAAGCATGTCAAAACCAACTAGGAAATCACACATGCAATATGTTACCTACAAGTATTCCTATTGAAGCTACTTGATCATCTTCTTCCTTTACTTGATCTTTCATTTTCTTTCTTTTCCTTGTCATTCCTTTCCTTTCTTTTCCCTTCCTTTCTCCAGAGTTGAGAAAAATCTTTCCAACTCATCCTCAGAAGAATTTTTATGAATGAGGCATCTATTTTCTTCCTTTTCCATTATTTTCCTTCAATTTCCTCCTCACATGCAACCTGTGACCTTTCACCTTCCCTTTCTCCTATTTTCCTTTATTTTCATAAATAAAAGTACCAAAATACCTTTTTTCCTTTTTAATGTCTTAACCATTGTCTTTGCCAATTTCCCTTAGCTAGAAACACATCCAGTGACGCTAACTAGGATATCTTTCCCTCACATTCAACTTGGAATAAGTGTCCCTTAATCATGGTCTTATTTTCCGTTTATTAAATTGTATTGCATAAAATTTTAACCAAGGTTTGTTACAGACCCCTCCCCCTTGGGGAACACTGTCCTTGGTGTTAAACCACAACAAGACCTCAACACAATTATTGAAAAGAAAATATACTGCCCATGGTTCTTTATAACTTAGCTTATTGTGGTATTTACAATGCATGACTCGGTCAAAATAAAAAAATCATGACAACATGACAAACATGTTGTTTACTAGAGATTTATGACATAGCTCATTATGATATTTACAATAATAACTACATATACACATACGCACATTTTCTCAAATGAAAAATAAAAGGAGATGATGTCTGCATCCCCAATAAGGGAATTTAGAGGCTCACACCTCCACTCTCAAAGTAATATCAAGATTCACCTCCTTCCCAAGAAGTCCATAATCCATTGAAAGGTCAAATCTGCATCCAATGTCCAGTGCTATATCTTGCGCCACTTTTCCTCTCAGTGAATAGTTACTAGCTCATTGTTCTAGGGTGCACCCTAATGTGCATCTATTTCCATCTGGAAATGATAATGACAAAAACAAACCCACTCCTGACCTTCCCTTCTTTGCTACACAAGCCCTCGGGAAATCTAGTCACCCCTTCCATACAGTCACTCACCTTTCAAGTTCCTTGACACCCCTATCCCGAGCGATCCATGCCTTGGCAAGGATTCCTTGCATTAGGAGGTCAAACAACCAAGGCATATACCTACCTCAAAACCATCATACCGGTGATAGCATGCTCATGGAAATCAATGGACAATATTGGGTACTAGTATTCCCACAATAGCCCTGATCTTGAAGTGCTTTACCAGCATACTACTACATGTTTCAATTTCTTTCACTGTTGCTACTAATTCTTCTTGTGAGTTTCAACCACCCAACCGAGCATTTCATGCTTTCCTATACCAAGCACATAATTCTGATTAGATTCAAAATAAATTGAAATAAATTCACATCATACCTCATTTGTAGCTTGTTAATAAGGTACACTTGCAATCCTGTTTACTTCCCATCACAACAAGTCTAACTGGCATCTTTCAGCAATTCAACACGTATAAAAATATCACATCAGGTTAGCTCAAAACAAAACCATTGTAGATCAAAATCATAAATCACATGTAACCACCATAAACCAGAATGATAGATCAAATGTAATCATCATAGACCAGAATCATAAATCACATGCATAATAAAACTGAAATAAAATATTGATACTTATTCTTTAATCAATCCTTAGCTTCTACCTTTTTCCTTATTCCGTACACACTTTGAATCGGTTTGCACACCAGACAAACACCCAGTGCCTTCTCCTCAACCATGTACACATACACATAGTGTGCATCACACATATACAACCACACACGACATACAACACCATCCAATACATGCACCTACACCTTACATTCAACTCATACACCTACACCCAGTGTACGACACACCACAATACATACTCCTACATCCAATTTACAACACAATACACCTATCATGATATAATGACTACACAATGCACATACATAATACCGCATGCCCACAACACAACATGTATGACATGTACACTAGTACCATATGTACAACAGGTACACATTACCACCTATACATAGCACCACCTACACAACGTGTGCACAAAATCATATGTACATGACACCACCTGCACAATGTGTACACAATGCCATATGTACAATGTGTACACAATACTGCATGTACACAACACCACATGTACGACATGTACACGACACCACATGTACACAATGGCACATTCATGACATGATCACAACAACACATGTATAACATGTACACAACACCACATGCACACAACACCACGTGTACAATCATGCACACAACACCATATGTACATAGTACCATATGTACAACATGCGCACAATGCCATATGTACATAGTGTTGCATATGAAACATGTACATATCATCATATCTACACAACACCACATATCCAACATGTGTACAACACCATATGCACACAACATTGCATATCTAACATGTGTGTAGTACGATATGTACACAACACCACATATCCAACATGTGCATATCACCATCTATACCCAACTGCATATGTAATCTACACACAACACTATATATACAACAGGCATACAACATCATATGTGCACAATACTACATATAAAACATTACCCATCACCATAGGTACAATCACTGAATATACAACATGCACGACATATACATAACAATAGTACTACACATCCAAAACCACACTGTCTCTACCAAGCAACCTTTCTTCCATTGTATCTTCACCATCCATGCTTATCCTAGCTTTTTGCAGATCATATTTCTTTCATTCCACTGATGTATCCCTTAGTATAGCGTATCCATAACATAGAAATAATATAATGACATAATATCAACTCATAACCACATGATACTGACCTCGTAGATTTTTCACGACTACTCTTCCCACTTGATTCCTCATAAACCAGGAACCTCTTCATGTCATTCACTTGCGTAAGCAATCATTCCTCCACAATAATGATTCCTAATGACCCTATCAGATAGCAACATACATACATACATATATATACATATAAATATCAGCATTAAACAATCATGATCCTGTCAGCCAACGACATAAATGCATACATGTATACATATAAAAATGAGCATAAAAACAATTATTATCGATGATGACCCTTTCAAACAACAACGTACATACATACATATATTCATTTAAACATTAACATAAAGCAATCATGATCACAACATAATTACTAGATCTGAAGGTCACGGTTAAGAGAACTTCCTTTATATATTCACAATATGCACACCATTGAGAAAAATGATTCCCAACACAGCCAAGACATCTGACACCTCAAGTCCATTTACTTTACCTTTCCTATTACCTTTCTCATGATTATTCTACCATCGTTCATTTATTCGAATGGACCCAACCAATACAACTGACTATCATACTCTTGCCTTCACTTGCCCTTATACATGCACAGATTTCATGTGAGTCTTACATTGCCTACTAGATTTCATTCAACTCTCCCTAAGCTCCACTAACTTTTCTTTTTTCCCAACCAATTCCGAAGACCCTCAAACATAAAAGGAAAGACAAGAAACAAACAAGAATAAAACCATGAAAATAAAAAAAAAATACGACACCACAAACAAAGTGGCAAGGCCTTGCACATGACATAACTAAGATGCAATCAAGGACAACCAAATCACAAATACTGAAAGAAAAAAACTAGATATAGACTCCATGACTCCATCCCCATGGTTCCTAGTGCCTCTAAGTGAAAGTTCAACCTGAGCCTTCTTTAAGATTTCATGGAAATCTCTTTTTCCATGTAATCCCCTGCATCATACTACCATAAACAGATAAATTTCAGTACATAAGTAAACAGAACAACATAATATTTACCTTACCTAGTCATACTAATGCCAATCATGTTACCTTGCAACTACTCACACATGAACCACATGCTCCAAATATCAAGACAATCATATCTATCAATTTTAAATCAACCTTTACCAAAACTAACAATGATTTCATAATCCATAGTCAACTCATAGTCATTAGACGTAATGCTATAACTATCACTTATTACACTCAAGTACATGTACGTTATCTCAACACATATGTGTGAGTAAAACCATCTTAAAACAAGATCATTTCTTGATGCAATGTTATAGACACATACTCAGATCATGCCATTAATCAAGAATTCAAACAAACTATAAACGTATCATGTTAGATAAATCAACTAGACGACATAATAGACACTAATCACCCAAACACCAAATAGATGAAATAGTCAAACAATGGAGCACCAAGTATACTACATAAGAAAACCCATACCTTAATGTATCTCAGGGGAGGTTATCTTGTCTGCACAATCAATCCATATTGGCATGATATAAATTCATGACATGTCAACTCAAACATAAATATGATCATGATATCCATAATAGTCATTAGCTAACATGTTCACATCATAATCTCGTAAACAATTATGATTCATGCATAATATTAGTCTAGATTAGTAAGGCATAATATTAAAACATATTAACTAATACCTAAATGTCATAACCCTAACCATTTGCATAGACCAATGCAAATTAGTATGGTACATATAACATCAATATCTTAATGTAATAACCCAATAACCCTAATCATCAACTAACATATAACAACAAGAAGTTAAAATATAACATGCTTATCAACAACATATAACCTAGTCATCAAGCTAATTATCATATAACAACAACAAGTTAACCTATAACATACTCATCAACAACATATAACATAATCATCAAGTTAACTGTCACAAAACAACAATAACAATGCATACAAATACAGGTTACTGTCATTCATGACTACCTGACACGTGTGCATATGAATGCACTAATCAACTAACAATTATCATGTATGTAACCATAACATCAATATAATGAAATGCATACACATGACCATAATGCATATAACAATCCTTAACCTACATACCTGCATGACCAACATATAAATCTGTATAATGACATGCTCTTTCCACGAGGTCCTGTTATGAAACCAGCTCACAAAAGATAGAAAAGATAGATCAACACCTTAGAATTCAGCCTCTTCGAGGGGGCAACCTCCTTTACATTACATAAATGAACAATTCTTTGATGATTCAAATGACAAAACCTCCTTTCTATATATAGGAGTCTAAGGAGTCACAATATAACCCAGCTGACCTAACAATAATAATACAAAGCCATAAAAATAACAATAGAGGGATTCTATGGGGCACAGTTATAACAATATGGGGAAAATAAGGGTACAAGGATATTAATAATGGATACAACGACAATAGTAATGGGGTAATCACTATCATTATAGGGACCTATCATACCTTTGTTATGAAACCAGCTCACAAAAAGATAGAAAAGAGAGATCAATGCCTTAGAATTCAGCCTCTTCGAGGGGGCAACCTCCTTTACATTACACAAATGAACAATTCTTGGATGATTCAAATGACAAAACCTCCTTTCTATATATAGAAGTCTAAGGAGTCACAATATAACCCAGCTGACCTAACAATAACAATATAAAGCCACACAAATAACAATAGAGGGATTCTATGGGGCACAGTAATAACAATATGGGGACAATAGGGGCACAAAAATATTAATAAGGGATACATCTACAATACTAATGGGGTAATCACTAGTATTATAGGGACCCAGCATGCCCCTCTCCAAAAAAGTGTTGTCCTCAATGCTTGAGTAGTTCTGGATGCTTCTGTATAAAATTTTCATCCTCCCATGTGGAATCTTTAGCGGATAAGTTCTTCCACTTGATAAGATACTTTGAAGTTGATTGATTTCGTAATTGTTGAGTTCTTGTTTCTATGACTGCTTCTAGTTCCAATATAATTTTTCCTTCCTCATTAAGTTCTGGCAATATTGTTTGAACTGGGAGCTTGTCGCCTATAACCTTCTTTAAACATGAAACATTGAAAACTGCGTGCAATCGAGAAGCTGCAGGAAGCTCCAATTTGTATGCCATAGTACCAATCTTTTGTAACACCTTGTACGGACCATAATACTTTGGTGATAATTTATTATCCTTCTTAGCTTTCTTGAGCGAATTTTGCTTATATGGTTGTAGCCGTAGGAATACCCAATCACCTACATCAAAACTTCTTTCACTGCGATGTTGATTTTCCTGTTGTTTCATTCTATTCTATGCCAACACGAGGTTATCCTTTAAGATGTGGAGGACATGTTGTTGATGTTCGATGTGATGTTCCACTGCTTGAATCAGGAGGCCAAACAACCAAGGCATATACCTACCTCAAAACCATCATATCGGTGATAGCATGCTCATGGAAATCAATGGACACTATTGGGTACTAGTGTTCCCACAATATCCCTGATCTTGAAGTGCTTTACCAGCATACTGCTACATGTTTCAATTTCTTTCACTATTGCTACTAATTCTTGTTGTTAGTTTCAACCCCCCAACCGAGCATTTCATGCTTTCCTATACCAAGCACATAATTTGATTAGCAAAATAAATTGAAATAAATTCACATCATACCTCATTTGTAGCTTGTTAATAAGGTACACCTGTAATCCTGTTTACTTCCCGTCACAACAAGTCTAACTGGCATCTTTCAACAATTCAACACGTATAAAAATATCACATCAGGTTAGCTCAAAACACAACCATTGTAGATCAAAATCATAAATCACATGTAACCACCATCAACCGGAATGATAAATTGAATGTAATCATCATAGACCAGAATCATAAATCACATGCATAATAAAACTGAAATAAAATATTGATACTTATTCTTTAATCAATCCTTAGCTTCTACCTTTTTCCTTATTCCGTACACACTTTGAATCGGTTTCCAAACTAGACAAACACCCAGTGCCTTCTCCTCAACCATGTGCACATACACATAGTGTGGATCACACATATACAACCACATACGACATACAACACCATCCAATACATGCACCTACACCTTACATTCAACTCATACACCTACAACTAGTGTACAACACAACACATACATACACGTACACCCAGTGTACGACACACCACAATACATACTCCTACATCCAATTTACAACACAATACACAGATCATGATATAATGACTACACAATGCACATACAAAATATCGCATGCCCGCAACACAACATGTATGACATGTACACTAGTACCATATGTACAACATGTACACATTACCACCTGTACATAGCACCACCTACACAACGTGTGCACAAAATCATATGTAGACGACACCACCTGCACAATGTGTACACAATTCCATATGTACATTCCACCACCTGTACAATGTGTACACAATACTGCATGTACACAACACCACATGTACACAATGACACATTCACGACATGATCAAAACACCACATGTATAACATGTACACAACACCATGTGCACACAACACTACCTGACATTCATGACTACCTGACACGTGTGCATATGACTACACTAATCAACTAACAATTATCATGTATGTAACCATAACATCAATATAATGAAATGCATACACATAACCATAATGCATATAAAAATCCTTAACCTACATACCTGCATGGCCAACATATAAATCTGTATAATGACATGCTCTTTCCTCGAGGTCCTGTTACGAAACCAGCTCACAAAAGATAGAAAAGATAGATCAACGCCTTAGAATTCAGCCTCTTTGAGGGGGCAACCTCCTTTACATTACATAAATGAAAAATTCTTGGATGATTCAAATGACAAAACCTCCTTTCTATATATAGGAGTCTAAGGAGTCACAATATAACCCATCTGACCTAACAATAATAATATAAAGCCATAAAAATAACAATAGAGGGATTCTATGGGGCACAGTAATAACAATATGGGGACAATAAGGGCACAAGAATATTAATAATGGATACAACGACAATAGTAATGGGGTAATCACTAGTATTATAGGGACCTATCATGCCTCTGTTATGAAACCAGCTCACAAAAATATAGAAAAGAGAGATCAACGCCCTAGAATTCAGCCTCTTCGAGGGGGCAACCTCCTTTACATTACACAAATGAACAATTCTTGGACGATTCAAATGACAAAACCTCCTTTCTATATATAGGAGTCTAAGGAGTCACAATATAACCCAGCCGACCTAACAATAACAATATAAAGCCACAAAAATAACAATAGAGGAATTCTATGGGGCACAGTAATAACAATATGGGGACAATAGGGGCACAACAATATTAATAAGGGATACATCTACAATAGTAATGGGGTAATCACTAGTATTATAGGGACCCAACATGCCTGTCTCCTTCAAAAAAGTGTTGTCCTCAATGCTTGAGTAGTTCTGGATGCTTTTGTATAAAATTCTCATCCTCCCATGTGGAATCTTCAGCGGATAAGTACTTCCACTTGATAAGATACTTCGAAGTTGATTGATTTCGTAATTGTTGAGTTCTTGTTTCTGTGACTGCTTCTAGTTGCAATATAATTTTTCCTTCCTCTTCAAGTTCTGGAAATATTGTTTGAACTGGGAGCTTGTCGCCTATAACCATCTTTAAACATGAAACATGGAAAACTGGGTTCAGTCGAGAAGCTGCAGGAAGCTCCAATTTATATGCCATAGTACCAATCTTTTGCAACACCTTGTACGGACCATAATACTTTGGTGATAATTTATTATCCTTCTTAGCTTGCTTGAGCGACTTTTGCTTATATGGTTGTAGCTGTAGGAATACCCAATCACCTACATCAAAACTTCTTTCACTGCGATGTTGATTTCCCTGTTGTTTCATTCTATTCTATGCAAACACGAGGTTATCCTTTAAGAGTTGGAGGAAATGTTGTTGATGTTCGATGTGATTTTCCACTGCTTGAACCTTAGAATTTTCTCTTAAATATGATGTGATTGATGGTGGTTGATATCCATAAAGTGCCATAAATGGGGTCATTTTTGTTGGTGTATGGAAGGAAGTGTTATACCACCATTCAGCCAGAGGCAACCATTTGACCCATTGTGTCTGTTTATCAGATACAAAGCAACGAAGATATCCTTCCAAACATTTGTTTACTATCTCTGTTTGCCCATTAGATTGAGAATGATAAGATGAGCTATGAGCCAATTGAGTACCAAGAAAAGAAAATAATT
The DNA here is from genome assembly GCA_031772625.1 of Pinus tabuliformis. Taxonomy (NCBI): domain Eukaryota; kingdom Viridiplantae; phylum Streptophyta; class Pinopsida; order Pinales; family Pinaceae; genus Pinus; species Pinus tabuliformis. The sequence goes on from CM062819.1 coordinate 1,799,640,166, forward strand.
TTGTCTAAAAATTTCCAGTGAAAATGGGATCTCTATCACTTATAATAATCTTTGGGTTTCCATGTAGCTTTTGAATTGTTTCCATAAATGTAGTAGAAATTGTACTGGCTTTAAATGGATGTGATAATGCACAAAAGTGTGCATACTTGGTAAGTCTGTCAACTACCACCATGATGACACTCTTTCCTTTAGACTTGGGTAAACCTATGATAAAATCCATTGAAACCTCCTCCCTATGTTGGCTTGGAATGGATAAAGGTTGTAATAGACTCGGTGTCTTAATTGTTTCAACTTTATTTTGTTGGCAAAACAAACATTCCACCACAAACTTTTGAATATCTGATTTAAGGCCCTCCCAAAAAAATTCCTTGTTAACCCTGTGGTAAGTTTTTAAAAATCTTGAGTGCCCTCATAAGGGAGAAGTGTGTAATTTCGTAACAGTCTTCTGTTTTAGCTAGGAATTCTTACAGAGGTATAAGTGATCTTTGTACCATAACGAATCATTTTTCCAGCTAAATGTATCAGACGTACTAGAGTCTTATTGTAACTTTCGAATAAGTGCCCACACTTCTTCGTCGTTCTTCCATTCCTCCCTTGCTTCGTTTATCCAATCTGGTTCGATAATAGAAATGGCACACAACAATGCTTCCACATCCTCATCCTTTCTTGAGAGTGCGTCTGCCACCACATTTTGCTTCCCTTTTTTGTAGATGATTTCAAAGTCATAACCCAACATCTTTGTGACCCATTTTTGAAACTCCTCAAAGGATAACCTTTGTTCTAAAAAGTATTTAAGGCTATCATGATCCATTTTTACCTTGAGGTGTCTTCCCATTAGGTAGGGTCGCCATTTCTTAAGTGCATGGAGTATTGCCAACATTTCCTTCTCATAAATAGCTTTGTGTAAAAACATTCCCTTGATTGGACGACTTTCAAAAGCAATGGGTCTTTCATCTTGCATTAAAATAGCACCAATTCCATTTCCTAAAGCATCACATTCCAAAATAAAGGTTTTTGTGAAGTCCGGTGTAGCTAAGACCAGTGCTTGGCACATTGCCTCTTTAAGATGTTCAAAGGCCTTTGTTGCTTCCGGAGTCCATGAAAATGCATCCTTCTTCAATAATGTTGTTATGGGTGCTGCTATTCTCCCATAATTCTTAACAAACTTGCGATAATACCCTGTCAACCCGAGAAATCCTCGCAGATGCTTTATGGATGTGGGGATACAATATGACCCAGATATTCCACCTCTTGTACTCCAAAGAAACGTTTGGATCTTTTTGCATATAATTGTTTCTCCTCCAATAGTTGTAGCACCCTGTCAACATGTTCAACATGATCCTTCCAAGACTTGTTGTAGATTAGTATATCATCAAAAAATACTAACACAAATTTTCTAAGGAATGGTTTGAAAATGGAATTCATCAGACCTTGAAATGTTGAAGGTGCATTGGTCAGCCCAAAAGGCATGACCAAAAATTCATAATGACCCTCATGAGTTCTAAATGCTGTTTTCGAAATGTCTTCAGTCTTCATTCTCATTTGATGATATCCTGAATGAAGATCCAACTTGTTGAAGTAAATTGATCCATGCAATTCATCTAGTAATTCATCAATGATAGGAATGGGAAACTTATCTTTAATAGTGAGCTTGTTGAGCTCCCTATAATCTGGACACATGCACCATGATCCATCATTCTTGTGCACCAATACTACCGGAGCAGAGAAAGAAATTTGACTCGGTTGAATTATTCTAGCCTCTATCATTTCTGCAACCATACGCTCAATTTCACTCTTCAAATATTCCATGCCTGTCTTCAAATCTGTCTTCAAATCTATCTTCAAATCGTCCATATTAGCTTCCACGTCATTCATCTTAGCTTCTACACCTTTCTTTAAACAATCCATCTTAGCTTCTATGCCTTTCTTTTAGCCATCCATCTTAGCTTCTACATATTCCTTTAAACCATCCATCTTAGATTCTATTACTTTTTGTGCAAGTGACACTTGTTTCACTTGGTCTCGTAATTTTGATATATCATGTTGCATTTCTTCCTCTTCTTCATGAGTGATGCTAGAGCTTTCAGGTTGTTTACTAGGTGTTTGATTTTTCTTTCCTCGGAGTATCAATTACTGATAATAATGCTTTACTATGCCCTTTGAATTCCTTTAAACTAATTTTTCAAACCAAGCTTATGCAAAAATTTAAAAAAAACTACACACGTTTTTTCACTTTGTAGGAGCTTGATATTGAATCTGATGTATTTCTATAATTTTGTGTCATCCAGTTCTAAAATTGCGACCTACAGTAGCCCTCTGTGTCCTCTTTCTAATGCCACCAATGTGATCCAAATTGGATTCTCCGGGGAAGAGTTATGCCAAATCTCTCACAGTGCCCTGATTACAGACTAGCTCATTAGAGAAAATTTGTACGACGTGCCACAAGTCATTGTTTTGACCTTTGGCTCTAAAAAATATATATACAAGAAACTACAATCCATCCTCTTTCTATACCTTCTTACGAAATTTCAATCTGACGCTCAGAGAGAAAGTTATGACGATTTTCCCCAAGTCATCTGTTTGGAATGTAATTCAGGAGTCTGCAAAGAGACCAACTTTCTCAGGTCATATCTCCGCAAATATAGTGTGAAAACCTCTAACATTCCTTAATGGCTTTAATTTTGCTAGGGTCTACCTTAACTCCTTCATGACATACAATATGACCCAGATATTCCACCTCTTGTACTCCAAATAAACATTTGGATCTTTTTGCATATAATTGTTTCTCCTCCAATAGTTGTAGCACCGTATCAACATGTTCAACATGATCCTTCTAAGACTTGTTGTAGATTAGTATATCATCAAAAAATACTAACACAAATTTTCTATGGAAGGGTTTGAAAATGGAATTCATCAAACCTTGAAATGTAGAAGGTGCATTGGTAAGGCCAAAAGGCATGACCAAAAATTCATAATGACCCTCATGAGTTCTAAATGCTATTTTCAGAATGTCTTCAGTCTTCATTCTGATTTGATGATATCCTGAATGAAGATCGAACTTGGTGAAGTAAATTTATCCATGCAATTCATCCAATAATTCATCAATGACAGGAATGGGAAACTTATTTTTAATAGTGAGCTTGTTGAGCTCCCTATAATCGGGACACATGTGCCATGATCCATCCTTCTTGTGCACCAATACTACTGGAGCAGAGAAAGAACTTTGACGAGGTCAAATTATACCAGTCTCTAGCATTTCTGCAATCATACGTTCAATTTCACTCTTTTTGGCATAGGGATATCTGTACGGCCTGATGTTTGGAGGAACACTTCCTGGAATCAGACAAATAGCAAGATCATGATCACGAATAGGTGGGAGACCTTTGGGAGTCTCAAATACCTTAGAATGATTGTCCAAGACATTTTGGAGATCTAGAGAAATAGATGATTCCGATGTGGAAACATCTAGCAAACATAATTGTGCAATTACACCTCTTTGTTCCGTTTTTAGAAGCTTTGTCATACCGTTAGAGCTGATTATCTTTCCAGGTTTCCCTGCAATATCCCTTAATTCAACTTCCTTTCCTTTTGCAGAAAATTTCATGAAAATTTCTTGAAAATAAAAGCTATTCTACCCAAGAATTGTAGCCATTGGACTCTTAGTACAACATCAGCACCTCCCATTGAAATGGAAGGCTTTGGGCTAGTCAACACATATCCTCCCATGGATAGCTTGATATTATGGCACTTTCTAGAGAAATTTATTGTTCCTCCATTTGCAACCTTCACTTGACACTTTGGTGCTGGATATAGGAAGCAATTCAATTCTTTTTCTATCTTACAACAAATAAAATTGTGGGTACTTCGTGAATCAATCAACACTATTACCTTTTTCTTTTTGATTTGTCCTTCTATCTTGATGGTCTGAGGAGTGGTAATTCCAGCCAATGCATTACAAGATATTGTCAGATTCATTTCTTCTTTATCTAGGCTTTGTTCCTGGAGTATATCCTCTTCTTTTGACCTTTCTTGCTTCTTTTCTTCTTCCTCTTCAAAATCTATGTAGAATAATTTCTTCTTAGCACACTTTTAACCTTTAGTGTATTTGCTATCACAATTGTAACAAAGCCCTTTTTCTCTTTTTTCTTCCAATTGTTGTGGTGTCAACCTTATAGGTTATGGAAGACTAAGGGCAACAACACTTGCATCCTTATAGTTGTGAGTGGTATGCTTCCTAGTTGCCATAATTTTGCTTTCCATTTTTCTTGCTAACCGGAATGCCTTCTCTAATGAATTAGGTTCCCAAAGGCGAACATCATGTTGGATATTATGCTTTAAAGTCCTTATGAACACATCAATCCTATGCTCCTCTGAAATATTTTTTACTGTTATGTTCAATTTTTGGAACTCCTCAATGTGCTCCATTATTGAACCCTTTTGTTTAAGACTTATCAATTGGCTAAAAAGGTGTTGCTTTTTGTATCCTCATAATGCATTGTCAATTCTTCCATAAAAATTGCCCAAGTGATAATTTGTTTACAAGAGCAAAGACATTGATACCATAAAAATTGATTTGGTTCCAAATATAAAGTTGCAATATGTACCTTTTGTGTGTTTTGCACATTATTGAGATCGAAAAATTGGTCCATCTGTAATATCCATGTTGCAGGATCCTTGCCATCAAACTTCCTCATATTGATTTTTGGAATATGGTGGGTCTTTGATCCAACATTAGAGTCTATGAAATCATCATTAACATTTCTTTTGGTCTCATCATGAGTTTCCTTTACTACCCTTTCACCATTAGCAAGCATTTCTTGTAGAAACTTTGTCAAATTTGTCTTCAAATCTTCCTTGTCTGTCTTCAAATCTTCCATGCCTGTCTTCAAATTTGTCTTCAAATCTATCTTCAAATCGTCCATATTAGCTTTCACGTCATTCATCTTAGCTTCTACACCTTTCTTTAAGCAATCCATCTTAGCTTCTACGCCTTTCTTTCAACCATAAATCTTAGCTTCTACATCTTTCTTTAAACCATCCATCTTAGATTCTGTTACTTTTTGTGCAAGTGACACTTGTTTCACTTGGTCTCATAATTTTGATATATCATGTTGCATTTTTTCCTTTTCTTCATGAGTCATGCTAGAGCTTTCAGGTTGTTTACTAGGTGTTTTCATTTTCTTTCCTCAGGGCATCAATTACTAATAATAATGATTTACTATGCCCTTCGAATTCCTTCAAACTAATTTTTCAAACCAAGCTTATGCAAAAATTTAAGAAAAACTACACACATTTTTTCACTTTGTAAGAGTTTGATGTTGAATCTGATGTATTTCTGTAATTTCGTATCATCCAGTTCCAAAATTGCGACCTACGGTAGCCCTTTGTGTCCTCTTTCTGATGCCACCAGTTTTATCCAAATTGGATTCTCCAGGGAATAGTTATGCCAAATCTCTCATAGTGCCCTAATTATAGACTAGTTCAGTAGAGCAAACTTGTACGACATGCCATGAGTCATTGTTTTGACCTTTGGCTCTAAAACAAATATATAAAAGAAACTACAATCCATCCTCTTCCTGTACCTTCTTACGAAATTGCAATCTGATGCTCAGAGAGAAAGTTATGATGATTTTACCCAAGTCACCTCTTTGGAATATAATTCAGGAGTTTGCAAAGAGACCAACTTCCTCAGATCATATCTCTGCAAATACAGTGTGAAAAGGTCTAACATTCGGTCCCGAGGTTTAGTGTGATTTCATCTCAAATGGGTTTTTTTCTTAGCTTCTGAAACATAGCAAAAAAAATAAATTATAGCTAAAATACCACAATGACCTATTTGGAGCAGCGAAACCATAGAATCCAAAGCTCTGATACCAAATGTTATGAAACCAACTCACAAAAGATAGAAAAGATAGATCACCATTAGCAAGCATTTCTTGTAGAAACTTTGTCAAATTTGTCTTCAAATCTTCCGTGTCTGTCTTCAAATCTTCCATGCCTGTCTTCAAATTTGTCTTCAAATCTATCTTCAAATCGTCCATATTAGCTTTCACGTCATTCATCTTAGCTTCTACACCTTTCTTTAAGCAATCCATCTTAGCTTCTACGCCTTTCTTTCAACCATAAATCTTAGCTTCTACATCTTTCTTTAAACCATCCATCTTAGATTCTGTTACTTTTTGTGCAAGTGACACTTGTTTCACTTGGTCTCATAATTTTGATATATCATGTTGCATTTTTTCCTTTTCTTCATGAGTCATGCTAGAGCTTTCAGGTTGTTTACTAGGTGTTTTCATTTTCTTTCCTCAGGGCATCAATTACTAATAATAATGATTTACTATGCCCTTCGAATTCCTTCAAACTAATTTTTCAAACCAAGCTTATGCAAAAATTTAAGAAAAACTACACACATTTTTTCACTTTGTAAGAGTTTGATGTTGAATCTGATGTATTTCTGTAATTTCGTATCATCCAGTTCCAAAATTGCGACCTACGGTAGCCCTCTGTGTCCTCTTTCCGATGCCACCAGTTTGATCCAAATTGGATTCTCCAGGGAATAGTTATGCCAAATCTCTCATAGTGCCCTAATTATAGACTAGTTCAGTAGAGAAAACATGTACGACATGCCATGAGTCATTGTTTTGACCTTTGGCTCTAAAACAAATATATAAAAGAAACTACAATCCATCCTCTTCCTATACCTTCTTATGAAATTGCAATCTGATGCTCAGAGAGAAAGTTATGATGATTTTACCCAAGTCACCTCTTTGGAATGTAATTCAGGAGTTTGCAAAGAGACCAACTTCCTCAGATCATATCTCTGCAAATACAGTGTGAAAAGGTCTAACATTCGGTCCCGAGGTTTAGTGCGATTTCATCTCAAATGGGTTTTTTTCTTAGCTTCTGAAACATAGCAAAAAAAATAAATTATAGCTAAAATACCACAATGACCTATTTGGAGCAGCGAAACCATAGAATCCAAAGCTCTGATATCAAATGTTATGAAACCAACTCACAAAAGATAGAAAAGATAGAACAACGCCTTAGAATTTAGCATCTTCGAGGGGAAACCTCCTTTACATTATATAAATGAACAACTCTTGGATGATTCAAATGACAAAACCTCCTTTCCATATATAGGAGTCTAAGGAGTCACAATATAACTCGGCCGACCTAACAATAATAATATAAAGCGACAAAAATATCAATAGATGGATTCTATGGGGCACAATAATAACAATATAGGGACAATAGGGGCACAAAAATATTAATAAGGGATACAACTACAATAGCAATGGGGTAATCACTAGTATTATAGGGACCTAACAGGTCCACTGTTGCAACTTCACTCTAATGATCTGCATCTCCTTCTCTATCTTAGTCAACACATTAGCATCATAACATACCAATAACATCATGATGACTTGAAATGCATACACTGACCTCATGGACAACAACCTTAACCATGACAATGCATGCATAACAACATGTAAACACTAGCATGCATAACAAATGCATATAAAACCGACATGCATTCATGAACCCCGGATCCCAAAAACAATAGCATCTTAGATTGGATGCTTCTATGATCCATGATATAATGATTAAGTTCTTCCAGAAAATCACATGGAGAATTATTGGTCGACACGTTTTGAACCTCAATCTAGGTTCATCATTAGGACGAGGTTGAGGAGTAAGATCAACAGACTGCTAAAATATATCTTATAGATGCAATCGTCAGTATCCAATGTTCAAAATAATAGTTAATCTTAAGGGATAAAAATTAATTAATCAGTGATCAACTTCTACATGGCAACATCACTACAACCATGATCAACAACATGCAAATGCAACAAGAACATGGACTACAAGCATAACGAACACACACGAAACTGACATGAATGCATGCCCAACACATCACCCATCCAATCCCACGGGTGAACCATGCTTTGATACCACTCTATAATGACCCACCTCCCACGTCTACTCAAGTAACCAGACAATTGGGGTAAAATGTGACAAGAAGTAACTATTATAAGATTTGGCTCCCTATGTGTTAGTGAAAGAAGTGGAATCGACAGAAACACACCATACTAGACCTTTTGCACTTTCTATAGGAGTCCCAGAATGCATCCCAGTCATTCCCCTGACCAACCCCTAGGTCCCACTAAGATTTTAGACCACTAAACCCCTGGATGCTCCCTTGATATGGACAAGGGTGCATCTAAAAACCTTTGGACACATGCACAATATGGGTATGCATGCATATGGGGACTTTTCCCCTCAAAGCTGTGCTTGCAACTCTGGGATTTGTGCCACTTTTCAAACCGAGAATCTAGGTCATTTCCGAGAAATCCCTGTAGCTTTCAAAATCCTTAATTACATTATGAAAAGACTTACAAATCAAAAACTGACTCTAGGACTAGGTCTGACCTTCCCCAACAAGGACTGAAATTCTATCAAACACTTGACATCAATGCAATCGATAGGAAATGAATACAAGATAAAGCATAAATGGCTGATATCTCATATGATAATTGAAAAGAAGGATCACCACCTTCTTCCCTTAACTTTTTTGACATTAATTAGGTCTTGCATCCATTATCCTTTAAGTTACAAGCAAATACATGAAATAACCATGACTATAACCAGTCGCATAACCAGGCTTATAACCAACATTAAAGCATTTAAAGAACAAAGAGATAACAACTATTAAGGCCACATAAATACAAGTACATAAGCAAAATAACTTATTAAACATAGGGAAAGATGAACAGGTTCGGGACTTCCACGTACCACTAGACCGTAGACATGGCTGAACCAAATCTTTCATTCAACTAGTCACCCCCGTTCCATATTCCAAGCATGAATGTGGGATCTCACAGATAAAATAATCCAAAAACAACCAAGGGAATCTAGATGTTACGCCACCTCGACCCTCACCAAATAGTGATATCTTTAAAACCAACATTGAGATCACAAAACAAAACTGAGCTTGGAATGCCTCCACACACCATCACTATCATTGAGTAATTTTCTGTCTCCTTGTCAACCTTGAAAATCATAACTATTGATGGTGTACGCCTACAAGATCAACCTCGAAAATCTGCATCTTTGGGTTTGCTTCCACTCTGTCTAAGTATTTCTACACACTAAAAACAACTCAGATGTTTTCCAACTGGTCAAATCTGTGAACGATCGGACTTGTAGACGTTAGAGTAAATGAGATTTTAAAAGAATAATTGTTACTATTTTTCTATTATATTTATCTGTTACCATTTTTCCTTTTTAAGAAAAAAATGGTCGCATGTTCTAATTATCTCGTTTCCCTTCCTGACGCTCTGTCAATCATTCCTCTTCCTGCATGTGTGCACTCACCTCTATAATGACGGAGGAGTTCTACCATTAGGGCGATCACCTACTATGGGCCTGTACTTCTTCATGACGAGAATGATCAATATGGTAGCAATGACGTTCTTCTTAGCCTCCAAGCTCTGTTCGCTCATGAGGCACTGTGTAATGGCGTCCAAGCCACAAATTATTTTTTTCTTTTAAATAAAAAATTAAGTTAAAATAAATTTATAATAAAAATATATTAAAATAAGTTTTATTATTTTTTTACATGTGCTAACTCTTACTTAATGTTGGAATGTCTAAGTGCCATGTTTTTGAAAGTTCCATTCAAACAAGATATGTTGCAAGATCTATACTAAAAGATATTTATTGAAGAAATCAGAGTTCAACTTTAGTTTTCTTCTCACTTTATTGCAATGATAATCTTACGAAAACAGTGACAATCCGGTCTACCATATTTTCCTTATATGTAATGTTTATTTTGTAATGTAAAAATAATTATTGAAAATAGAAATCTAAAAGAATGTAGATGCCTCCTCTCTTCTGGAAAATATTTAAGAAATTAAAAAAATATTTATTTAATTATTTATAAATTATTTTGTAATAAATAATTTATTTATTAAAAATTAAAATATAATTTTAAGTTCTAATAAAAAATAATAATTTATTTCTCAATTATCCACATTTATATTCATCATATTATTTAAATATTTATAGTAAAAGATTCAAAGAATAATTATTTAATTATTTTATAATTAACCTAAAATAATTGTTTACTATTTAATTTTTGAATTTATTTCAAAATTTTAATCTACTAGAGCTTTTTTCAAGTGGATTATTTGTATGTGAATGCATATTTTCAATATCGATATTATGAGTAGTTCTAGAATTGTTATTGGTATAATTCTTTTATGTGAATTAGCAAGTTAATATTTTTATTATTAAATAAATAAATAGATATTATTAATCATATTAATAAACAATAATATTAAATATTAAACAATTAAATTTTATTAAACAATAATATTATTAAATATTAAAAATAAATAATAGAAACTAATAATATTATAAATAGATAGCAATATTCTATTATTATAATATTAATAATTAAAAAAAACCTTAATAACATTAATATTTTATAATTTAATAATAAATAATTTATGATTCAAAATATTTGATAATATGAAACATTAATTTAACTATGTTATAATAATAAACAACCATGCTTATTTTTTTGCGATTGGAGTTTTTAATAAATGATAGAAGATTCACATATATGAGATTTTGATATCGATATTTAGAGCCACTATCTAGGTCCTTTATTAAGATATGGATAAAATGTAAAGAGCATATGAAAGATATGTATTGTATAATTAAGAAATCTGAAACCCTTATGGCTGACTAAGGTCAAAATAGACAAAGCCAGAATGGTGAATAACAAAGGGATATATATAATAAAATTAATGGTATATTAATTATGAAACCTTAATTATGTAAATATACAAATGTTAGGGTTTTTTAAGATTACGTTTAATCATAAATGACTGAGATTATAAGAATTATATTTAATTAATTATGATAACGTGTATATTATGTATAATTTAACCTGCATTCTACTTTATATATCTATATATATTAATCATGATAATGTGTATATTATGTATAATGTAACATGCATTCTATTATATATATATATAAATAAAGGGATAAAAAAAGGATATTGTAAAAAAATGATTGGAGGATGGGAATATTGGGAAATTAGATGAAACTCAGGGTAAGGGAAAAGATGGAAAAGGGAAAAAAAATTAGGGAAGGAGGGGGAGGAATGGTGAGATGGTAGGGGAAACAAATAGGGCAAGGAAGATATGAGAGAAAAAATATGAGGTCAATAAGAAAATGAATGGTTATGAATCATTTAAAGTTCATGGTGAGTAAGTGGAACCAATTACTATTAATATCCAAGCCATTGGCACTATTAATGTTGTTAGGGTGTTTTTGTTGTCTTAATATGTTTTGCTAAAGATGAATTTTGTATTCTCTCATGCTTAATATCAACACTATGTTTCCTGATACTAAGTTTTAGAGATTGATGTGTTTCATTGATGTATAATCTACCACATGAGTAGTTGATTATATAAGCACCTTTATATTGGAAATTATCAACATTGTCCTTTACTGATTTCATGTTTTTTGTAATATCATTAATAGGTTTAAAAGAGGTTATGATTTCTTTTTGTTTTAGGATTTTGGAAATTTGGTCAGCATTTCCTTTAAGATAAGGGAGGAAGGTTTTCTTACAAGAGTCTAGTGTTTTGGTGTTATTGATGTCTTGCTTATCCATAAAATTTTCAAGGGAAATGAATATATCTATTTTTTTGTAACCTATATTATTAACGACTTCAATTAAGTGGTTTCTCTCATTCTCTTTATGTTCTTCCCGAGATATACTTAAGGTTCCTTTAGCTAGGGTCTTAATGATCCCAATCTTTTGTGCAGGAAAGTAATGAGAGTTAGCATGAAGATAGTTTTCAATGTGATTTTTCATTTGGTAGAACTTATGGTCTAAATGCCCATAAGTTTTCCTTATAATTAAGATATCTAGAAAGGGGATGCAAAGATTGTGCCAATATAGAAATTAACCATGGTCAATGATGGTAAACCATTTTTATTTGAGGGATTATAATATTTATCTTAGGTTTATATACTTTGGGTTTAATATTATTCCCTTGGGTTTATAATCCCTTGGAATTTTAGTATTGTGACAAAGATTCTCTGAATATGAAAATAAACGTTGCTTAACAATGGTCGATCATAGTCACCTTGTGATGAAGATTGTTGCTTGGTCGAGCGTCACATTATGGCAACCATGGTCAACCATGCTTAGTCACGGTCCAATGTCCCATTGTCACAAAAATTATCTCAATATGAAAATCAACCATGATCAACCATGTTTGAATGTCGCTTTGTGATGAAGATTCTCTCAATATGAAAATCAATCATGGTCTACCATGGTCAAATTTCGTATTGTGGTGAATATTGTGTCAATATAAAAAATGAGCCATAGTTGACGATGGTCAATCACGTTTATTTTAAGGTTAATAATATTTATCTTAAGGTTTATATACCTTGGGCATGGTAAATTTTAGGGGAGAATTTTAGCCAAAGGGTGAAATTTAAGGGGCTTTTCATTTTAGAGGGGGTAAATTTTTTATAAAACACCCATTTCATATATTTAGCCCAACTTTTATTTAAAAAATAATTGTTTTTTCATTTTAGCCCAAAATAAAGGGGCAGATAAACCATGAAAAGACTCATTTGACCCAATTTGCCTACTTTGGGAGGTGGTTTGGGAGGTTGCATTTGGTCCCAATAAATAAAAATATAAATAAAGTGGAGGTATGATAAATAGATAAAACCTCTTTTTATTGATGCAACCCTAAGGCTACCATAACCAATATCTCTTATCGGGACTTAACTTTCCTCGTTATAGCCCCTTAAAGCTTCATGCCCATATATATATATATATATATATATATATATATCAATATATATATATATATATATATATATATATATATATATATATATATATAGAGAGAGAGAGAGAGAGAGAGAGAGAGAGAGAGAGAAAGAGAGAGAGAGAGATATCGGAAGCGTTGAAATGCATTCAGCCTTAAACATCCCAAACGGATAGAAAATGATCCATTCAATCACCCCACTAAACACCCCTATTCTTTGATAGATAGGCCTTTACATATCGGGAGTGGAAGGCCTTCAAAAAGGATTAAACCATGCATTTTCCCTTTAGGACTAAAATGCCTTCAAGAGACCTTAAGACAATGCTTTTTCTCCTTTTTACACAGCTATATGTATTAGCGCTACAGATCTAGATCTAGCTGATCGAACGGTCTAGAATGAATCACAATATTGGTCATCAGGGTTCTAGTGATCCACTCTATCAGCGCTAGTCTTTGGTAGAGGTCTGACACAATAAACCTTAATCGCTATCGATGATGGTAATAGCCTATCTTACAATATACAACTCCCACTCCAATGTGCCGATGTGATTTACGTCGATAATCACAATCACAAAGGGTTAGGGGACAAGCCTTTGCCGGCGTCGTTACAACTGTGTGATGTGAATTATATATGCCGGACCCGATATGGCCCAAAACTCCCATACATGATATTTCAAATCCACTCTAATGAATCCACTAAGTGTTAGCATGATTTTCACATGTTAAGGCTTTCGGCGATATAACAAAAAAACACAAAGGCAGTGTGGTTTGGGCTCTATGGACCTGATAACTTTTAAACTCCCATCTGTAATGATTTGAAGTTTAGGTTCTTCAATCCGGCTATGGTTTATGCCTGATACTAAGTGTATTTGGGTTTATCTGCCTGCGAACCTAGAACAATAGAATGCGTTCACCAATTGATCCCTTAACACTAAATCTCCATTAAAATATATGAAAAACGCAAGCCGGCAGTAAGAGCATTAAAATATAGATAGAAAAACAAGCATTCGAGCCTCCACAACCAGTTATATAGCTACACTTGCAACACTATTATTCACAATAAACAAATGACAAAACTTTGCCCTTCGGCCTAATCTCACAGGTAAAGTCCTATGTCTCAAAAGAAATGCATTCAATCACACAGTTCTAATACTCCAATCAATTCTCTGTAAATATAAATACAAAACTATATTTTTGTGGATCTTTGCCCTCTCTGGCCCGATTAATCTAAATTGTGGCCTTTTTCCTCCTATGTTGCTTGTAGGCTTACAAATCTTTCAAATTCCTTTTTTTGTCTCTCTCCCTTCTCTTTCAGAATAGAAAGGAACACGTATATGCTAAGTTAACCATCCCCTCCACAATTGAAGGAATAAATTATACATTTAGAATTCAATCCTATCCCAATGTAAATAAACTAGACTACTTGGCTTGATCTCCACGTAGGGAGGATCATTTGCCATTTTTTATTCCCAATTCTATTCAGAATTAGGCCACTCTTAACTACTTACATTTATTTGAAATTAATAAAAATTTAAAAACCAAGTCTTCCTCCAAACTTGCATTAGCCACAACATGTGACCACTCCATCACATTACTAGCTAGGTCTAGATGCTCCTGCATCAGACTTCCAATGTTTAAATTAATCAACTTCTGATCTGTGTCCTCCTGGATCCCATACTTGGTTTGGTAGTCTGTCCTTGGTTACTGTTGTTGTTGTTTGTCCCTCAAGTCTCCATCCTTTATGCTGTAATGCCCCATTTGCTATCCTCTCACTATCTGCTGTTGTCCTTTTCACATATTTTGTTGTTGTTTTTCTCACTCTAATTCGCAATTTTCCATTCCTTTCACCTATACCATTCCTTCCAGCCAGTCTTCCTTTCTTCTTTTGTCCTGTATTTGTTTTATTGGAATGCTATTGTATGAGTTTCCACAACTCATCCAATTCTTTGTCCACTTCACTTCTCATATGTTGAACACTATTACCCTACAACTGATTGTGCTCTTGAAATTGAACATCATAATCCCTATGCCAATAACCTTCCATATACATTTATGAAATGTACAAATGCCTTCTCGATTGATTCTCTGCAATAATACTAGGTCCTTCTTCTAGTTTCTCATTCAAAACTTCATCATTCCTTACTTCAAATTCCAGCATACCTGTAACTCCACAAATTTCTTGAAATCTCAGGATTTTTCCTGCTTGTTTAGTTACTTGGAATATTTCTTCTTCCAGTAACTTCATTTTTGCGCTCTTAAGGACTATGGCATTATACTTGTCTACCCTTGAGATGTCACTTCCAACCTTTTCCTCATCAATAAATTTCTGTGGTATAATATTAATTTTGTTACTATTATTTGTTGTACTCATCTCCAATTCAGCAATTTCATATTGTAGATTCACCACCATTTCATCATTCTGAGACTTTCTAATCTCACCCTTCATTAATTTGATCTGTTCTTCAGAATTAACTTCTTGGTTCAGATTGACTTCACATTGCCTTCTTCCTGCATGTAAATCTTCATCAAAATTAATCAATTCAATAGACACAAATGCTTTACCTTGCTTCCTCATTATTCCAACAGTTCTGACAACTTCTTTCTCATATTTTTCATTCATGACAACTTTGTTCTCATTCAGTTCTGGTTGTACAGTCTGATTACTTATTCCTTGGTTTCCTTGCCTCCTCTTCAAAAGACTTGACTTATGCCACAAATCTGTCATCTCATTTGGAATTTCTTCCAAGAGTTCTGCACAATCTTCATTGTCTGCATCATTTGTCTTTAATCCTTCTTTACTCTAGCTTTCTTCAAGGTCAATGATCCTCAATGACTGTTTAATATCTACAAAGTCTTCTATATCAATCTTCAATAGCTGTCCTCTTTTGGCTTCAGTTTTAAACAGTTGTCTAATATCTACATAATTTACTACAACTATGTTTAACAACTGCTCTTCCCTCTACATCACATAATTATGTGATTTTCCTTCACTTATGACAACACTAAATAGTTGCCTTACCTCAATGTATCCTTTGATTTCAATAATTCTTTTGCCATCCTCCTTTTGACTTATCCTTTGGATGTCATCTGACTGGACATCTTCCTTCACTTGGCTGTAACTTTCCTCCTTATTCTGCATATGACTATGAGTAGTCATCTCTTCATCTGTTAATATAACAGTTTCCAATAACTGCTTGTCTTTCCTCAAGTCTATATGACCTGCAAACACACAACAACTTTCAGTTTTCAAAATACAATACCTTCCATTTTCTTTTGATGCTTCAAGCACCAATCCTCCATCATAGATCTTTTGGATTTCAACAGATCCTTCTTACTGTGACTCCATTTCTCTGAGTCTTTCCTTCTTTAACAAATCAATAGGAATTTGTTCAAGTTCCTTGAACTCGTTCATCAGCTTGCAGTTCCACCTTTGTTGCAATAGCTTCCGCTTGACCCTTTTCTTCATTCTCCATCTGTATCTTCAGTCTTCACCTGTCTTTCTTTGTACTACCAGACTAATATATGGTTCTTCATTCTACTCCCAGTTGCTATACTGCTACAATCTAATGCCTTCCTCAAATTCATTCTCTTGTTGTTGATCATCCTTTTCAAACTATTTGTTCCTTCCATCTTCATCTTGCTATATTAATACTTCTGTCTCCTTCATGTCTTTGAGGACATAACTTACTTGTTTCTCCTAATCTTTCATCTCTCCTTCAAATAATCTCTACTCAATTTCTTTGATTTCAGCATCATATTTATTAATGTTGTCTTCCACACCTTTTTCTCCATCAGGTTCTACAAGCTTTGTTTCTCCTTCAGGTTCGTTGAGCAATCTCCCCAAGATTTTTATTTCCATGTGAAATCTCTCCAACAGTTCATCACAACTTCCATTCTCAGCTTCATTCTTTTCCTGGAAATCCTCCTGAGTTCTCTTGTTTTCTACACTATCATATTGCAAGCATCTTTCATCAATTCCATTAAAAAAAATCATTGGTTTACCTTCTTGTAGTAGCACTATGGCATTGTCATTAGACGTCTGGTCTATATCAACCTCATATGACTGTTTTACACCAAACATAATTTCATATATGAACTCCTCCTACTACAATAGATCAGAACCTTATTCCTCTAAAAGGGATTCTCCATCATACTTCACCTCAAGAGCTTCATTCCTGCTCATGAAAATTTCACCAGGTTATCCATCATCCTCTGCATATCCTGTAAACATACAAAAACTATGAGAATTAAAATCACAAGGCTCCATTGCCTCATCCGCTTCCCTTGTCAACATATCTTCGAATTGTTCTGAACTATGCCAATAGTCCATGAGATCTTTAGCTGATCTCTCATTATCCTCTTCACCCAACATTTCACCTTGTTTTGTTCTACAAATGGAAACTTCCATTTCTGCTTCAGCTTCTCTGAGTTCCTCTAATTCCTTTTGAGCACTCAATATCTGTTCAATATTTCTTAATTCTTTTGCTATCTCTAACTTCACTTGATGATTTCTCTTTTCTCATAACCTCTACTATGGCTTCTTTGTGAACCTCTGTTACGACTATCTGTGGTCATCTTCTTCTCCTCTCTTTCCATGAGCTCCTCACTCCTCTGCAACAAGCCTCTGCAATAGTAAGTCCTCCTTGTTGTGATCTTACCTCACTAAGCTCTCCTCACTCAGTCTTTTGGTAAGCATGGTCCTCTATCTAGAAACTTCTCTTGAGTAGCACCTTTTCTCCCTCTAGGCTTCTGCAATCTCTCACTCTCTCTTTCTAGAACACTTCAGCTGTCCTCTCTGTCCAATCTCTTGTTGGATTCTTCAGGTTCACTACCACTTCTGAGTGCTTTCCCTGCTCTGCTTTTAAGAACACATCTAGTTCTTCTCTCACAACTTCTCTTGTTCTATTGTGCTGCAGTTTTAACACTTTCTTATGCTATCACATGTGTTTTGAATGGATTTCCTCTGTCTCTTGCATCTACAAGTTCTACTACAATCTCTAAGAACTTCCCAAAAGTTCTTCTATAGTCTCGTTGTTGTAATCTGGTACCAAACTTCATTCATTCAACATGCTACTGTTTCCATACCTCTGTAGTCTTAAATCTTCATAAGAAAACATCTCTTCATAGGAAATTTCTTCCTTTTCCTACTCTAATACCAAAATTTGATGCAACCCTAAGGCTGCCACGACCAATATCCCTCATCGAGACTTAAATTTCCCCTTTATAGACCCTTAAAGCTTCATGCCCACACACACACACACACACACACACACACACACACATATCAGAAGCATTGATATGCATTCAACCTTAAACATCCCAAACGGATCGAAAATGATCCATTCAATCACCCCACCCAACACCCCTGTTCTTTGATAACTAGGCCTCTACATATCGGGAGTGGAGGGCCTTCAAAAAAGCTTAAACCATGCCTTTTCCCTTTCAGGATTGAAATGCCTTCAAGAAACCTTAAGACAATGCTTTTCCACCTTCTTACACTGTTATATGTATTAGCGCTGCAGATCTTTTTTTGGCCGATCGAATAGTCTAGAATGAATCCTAATATCCACCATTGGGGTTCTGGTGATCCACTCTATTGGCGCTAATCTTCGGCAGAGGTCCGACGCAATAAAGCTTAATCTTTATCGGCGATGGTAATAGCCCTCTTTACCATATATAAGTCCCGCTTCAATGTGCTAATGTGATTTACGTTGGTAATTGCAATCATAAAGGTTTGGGGGACAAGCCTTTGCCAGCGTCGATACAACTGCGCGTGCGAATTATATATGTCGGACCCGATATAGCCCAAAACTCCCATACATGATATTTCAAATCCACTCCAATGAATCTGCTAAGTGTTAGCGCGATTTTCCTGTGTAAAGGCTTTTGACGATATTACAAAAAAACACAAAGGTATTTTGGTTTGGGATCTACAAACTCAATAACTTTTAAACTCCCGTATATAATGATTTGAAGTCTGGATTCTTCAATCCGACTGTGGTTTACGCCTGATACTTAGTGTATTTGGGTTTTTTCACCTGTGAACACAAAATGATGGAATGCATTCACCAATTGATGCCTTAACACCAGATCTCCATTAAAACATATGAAAAATGTAGGCAAGCATTAAGAGCGTTAGAATATAGATAGAAAAATAAGCATTCAAGCCTCCACGATTGGTTATATAACTACACTTGCAACATTGTTATTCACAATAAACAAATGACAGAACTTCGCCTTTCGACCTGATCTCATAGGTAAAGTCCTTTGTCGCAAAAGAAACGCATTCAATCACACAGTTCTATCACTCCAATCAATTCTCTGTAAATATATATACAAAACTATATTTTTGGGGATCTATGCCCTCTTAGGCCCAAGTAATCTATATTGTGGCCTTTTTCCTTCTATGTTGCTCGTAGGCTTACAAATCTTTCGAATTCTTTTTTCTATCTCTCTCCCTTCTCTTTTAGAAAAAAAAAGGAATACATATATGCTAAGTTAACCATCTCCTCCACAATTGAAGGAATAAATTATACATTTAGAATTCAATCCTATCCTAATCTAAACAAACTAGACTACTTGGCTTGATCTCCACACAAGGAGGATCATTTGCCATTTTTTATTCGCAATTCTGTTCAGAATTAGGCCACTCTTAACTACTTACATTTATTTGAAATTAATACAAATTTAACAACCAAGTCTTCCTCCTAACTTGCATTAGCCACAACATGTGACCACTTCATGACATTACTGGCTAGGTCTAGATGCTCCTCCATCATTTATACTTACTCCAAAGGTATGGTAAATAAATAAAAATATAAATAAACTAGATGTATGGTAAATAAATAAAACCTCATTTTATATTTAGTCCATAACCCTCTTTCTATTTAAGAAGGCTCAAAAAAGAGGTTTTATTTAAGTGAATCCTATGGGCCAAATACCATATTTATAAAAGAGGTATGGTAAATTAATGAAAATTTAAATAAATGAGAGGTATGGTAAATAAATAAAAATATAAATAAAGTGGAGGTATGGTAAATAAATAAAACCTATTTTTATACTTACTCCAAAGGTATGGTAAATAAATAAAAATATAAATAAACTAGACATATGATAAATAAATAAAACCTCTTTTTATATTTAGTACATAACCCTCTTTCTACTTAAGAAGACTAAAAACGGAGGTTTTGTTTAAGTGAATTTTATGGGCCAAATACCATATTTATAAAAGAGGTATGGTAAATTAATAAAAATATAAGTAAATGAGAGGTATGGTAAATAAATAAAATATTTTTTTTATATTTACTCCATAAGTCACCTTATATTTACAAACACTCAAAAAATGTGTTATATTTAGGTGAAGCCTATGGGCCAAATTATTTTTAATACCATGCAAAAGAACATTATTAACCCTAATATTAGTATTAATAAAAATAACGATGGCATATGCTATTGACCCATGGTATTCACATGGAATGTAGCCTATTTAAAGGGAGGAATTAAACTAGCATAGATCCATCTTTACTCTGGATCTATTAAGTGCCGAGAGGGATCAAATATCGTGATATGAAAACTAGCATAGAGTGAAAAATTATTTTATCCCTCTCAGGGCTTGGTAGATCAAGAGTAAACATGGATCTTGTAATTTAATGTCACTTAAACATTTTAACTTGGTTAAAAAAATAAAATTAAAATTAAAATTCAAAAAACAAAAAAAATCAATTATTAATTTTAATAATTTTTATAAATTACTAATAGTAGTTTTTAAGCTCCAGGTTTATGATAACCTGTTGTATTGACCCATCCTAATACCATGGTATTCATGTGAGCATAAAATTCTTAAAGGGGAAATTATATCAGCTTAGATCCATCTTAATTCCAGATCTACCAAGTGCTGAGAGGGATAAATAGATTTCATCCCTCTAAGAGTGGTAGATGTGGAGTTAAGATGGATATAGGTTGGTTTTTATGACAATTAAGATATTAAATAGACTTAGAAAATTATATTGTAAAAAACATCTTAAGGTGAATGTTTAAAGCTACATTTAGTCACTTCACACAATTTAGTAAACAATACTAATATCTCCATTAATATTGGTTTTTCTTATTTAGAAAAAAAAAATCAAAATGGTGAAATCTTATCACTCTTTTTGCATCACCCTCACAGAAGAGAGATAGTTGCTGCCCAAAATTCCCACCATTTTCAAACATTCTCAATATGATATCTTCATGAAAAAGTTAAGGTACTGATGTTGGATTAATTGTTTGAAAAATATGTTGGTTTGTACAACCTTTCATCTTCACTAATATTCTTAGTTTTTCATAATGATCTGTAGGGGTTGGGCCACTACACCATATTTTCCTAAAAGGCGGACATTGTGCACCAAAAATTACATTAATCCACATGTTACAACATTGTTAAAAAATTCAAGACATATGAAGGTAGTGAATTATATATTTATATATCTATATATTGATTGGAAGGCTTCTGTCATTGTCACTTCTTTCCATTAGATCCCCTTCAGGCCTTTGGTATACCTACTACTTTCTTATACTATATAGTTGGGGCTTGCTACATGTTGGCGTGTCAGGGTAAACAAAATTGATGTGTTTTTTTTATCTTGCAGTTGGAGTCTATGGAATAAGAAAGAAATTTGATAGCTTGACAAAAGTGGTAGGGAGAGGATTAATCTATCCTACCTTGACAGAACTGGTGGTCAAGATCAACACCTATAACAACTTTGTTGTGAAATATTATCAAAACTAATAGAAGGATATGAAAGAGTGTAGAGTAAGAACCTTGATAAACACGGCCACTGAAACTTGCGACATTGCTTGTAGGAAGAGAAAAGTATGTTTCTTTTTTCCAAACATGTATGTTAGTATTTTACATTTTAATGAATATGTTTTCTTACTATCATATATGGTTTCATGCTTTAACAAAAAATTCACCAAGACTTCACAGTGTTTTATTATTCAGTGAAATATTTTCCAAGATCTTACAAGATTTTATAATTCAGTGAAAGATTTGACATGACTTTACAAGATAATATAATCTAATGAGAGATTTGCCAACAAAATTATATATAAATATTATATTAGTGATAAAATCGCCTCCCATTTTTCCTATGTATCATGGGGATTCGGCCATTTATTATACATATAAATTTAGGGTGGTTCTTAAAATTTTCCCTGACCTTGGGTTTATAATCTCTTACACTTTTAGTATTAATCTCTTGTGTTTGTTAGTCCCTTGGCTTTATAATATCAATCCTTTAGGTTTATAAATCTAAGGGTTCGTATTCCTAAGGTATAAT
Source organism: Pinus tabuliformis (assembly GCA_031772625.1). Lineage (NCBI taxonomy): Eukaryota > Viridiplantae > Streptophyta > Pinopsida > Pinales > Pinaceae > Pinus > Pinus tabuliformis. The sequence continues at coordinate 1,799,662,355 of CM062819.1, forward strand.
ACTATTCATAGGGTTTTTAATCTTAATCCTAGGATTTAATATAAATCCCTTGGGTCTATAGTCATGGTCAACAATGGTCAACCATGGTCCAAACTCACATTATGATCATGATTGTCTCAATATCAAAATCAATCATGGTCAAATGTCACATTGTGAAAAAGATTGTCTCAATATGAAAATCAACCATGGTCCAACGTCACACTCAGACAAATATTTTCTTGACATTAAAATCAGTCATGGTGAACCATGGTCCAATCTCACATTGTGACAAGGACTGTCTCAATATGAAACTCAACCATGATCAACCATGTTCCAACATTGCATTGTGACCAAGATTGTCTCAATATGAAAATAAACCATGGGGAACCATGGTCAATCATGGTAAACCATGGTCAATAACCATGGTTAGATTGTGACAAATATTTCCTCTTGGTTCAACATCACATTGTGATAACCATCCTCAACCACACTCCAACTTCGCTTTGTGACAAAAATATTTCAATATGAAAATCTACCATGGTTAGCGATTGTCCAACATCACATTGTGACAAAGTTTGTGAAAATATGAAAATCAATGATGGTCAACAATAGTTCAATCGTCGCATTGTGACAAAGATTGTGTCATTATGAAAATAAACTGTCATCGAACATGGTCAAGCTTGTTTATTTTAGGGTTTCTAATATTTATCTAAGGGTTAATATACATTGGGTTTATAATACTTATCCATTGGGTTTAATATTATTCCCTAGGGTTTATAATCCCTTGGGTTTATTATTCTATCGTGTTTGTAATATTTATCTTAGGGTTTATAATATTAATGCCTTGGGCTTTTAGAATTAGTCCCTTGGGTTTATAATATCAATCTATTGGGTTCATCAATCTAGGGGTTCATATTCCTAAGGTATAATATTATTCATTAGGTTTATAATATTAATTGTAGGGTTTAATATAAATCCCTTGTGTTTAGAATCATGGTCAACCACGTGCAACCATTGTCCAATGTCACACTGTGAAGATTGTCTCTTGGTCCAATGTCACATTATCATAACCATGATTAACCATTCTCAGCCATAGTCCAATGTTAGATTGTGACAAAGTTAATCTCACTATGAAAATCAACCATGGTCAACCATGTTCAAACGTCGCTTCCTGACAAAGGTTGTCTCAATATCAAAAGCAATCATGGTCAACCATGTTTGAATGTCTCATTTTGTAAAAGATTATGTCAACATGAAAATCAACCATGGTCGACGATGGTTAAACATGTTTATTTTAGGGTTTATGATATTTATCTTATGGTTTATGTATCTTGCGCTTATAGTATTAAACCCTCGGGTTTAATATTATTCCCTTGGGTTTATAATCCACTTCAATTTTAGTATTAATATCTTCTATTTATTAGTCCATTGGGTTTATAATACTAATCCATTGGGTTTATTAATCTAAGGGTTCATATTCCTAGGGTATAATATTATTCATAGGGTTTTTAATCTTAATCGTAAGGTTTAATATAAATCCTTTGGGTTTATAATCATGGTCAATCATGGTCAATTATGGTCCAGCATCACATTGCGATAAAGATTGTCTCAATATGAAAATCAACCATCGTCATTCATGGTCAACCATGGTCCAACATCATATTGTGACAAAGATTGTTTCAATAAAATAAACCATGGTCAGCCATGTTCAATCATCGTTAAGCATGGTCAAATGTCGCATTGTGACAAATATTGTCTCAAAATGAAAATCAACCATGGTCCAACGTTGCATTATTACAAAGGTTTTATTAACATTAAAATAAATCATGGTCGAATGTCGCATTGTGAGAAGGATTGTCTCAATATTAAACTGAAACATGGTCAACCATGTTCCAACTTTTTATTGTGACAAAGGTTGTCCCAATATAAAAATCTACCATGGTGAACCATGGTTAACCATGGTCAATAACCATGGTCACATTTTGACAAAGATTGTCTCTTGGTTCAATGTCACACTGTGACAACCATGGTAATCCATGGTCAACCGTGGTCCAACATTACATTGTGACAAAAATTGTCTTAATATGAAAAGTTTCTATGGTCAGCCATCCTTAGCCATTTTCCAACGTCACATTGTGACAAAGGTTGTCCCAATTTGAAAATAAATCATGGTCAACCATAGTCCAATGTCACATTGTGACAAATATTGTATCAATATGAAATTCAACCATGGTCAACCATGGTCAAGCATGTTTATTTTAGGATTTATAATATTTATCTAAATGTTTATTTGCCTTGGGTTTACAATCCCTCTGGTTTTTAGAGTTAATCCCTTAGGTTTATTATTCTGTTCAGTTTATAATATTTATCTTGGGGTTTATATACCTTGGGTTTATAATATTAATCCCTTATGTTTAATATTATTTCCTTGGGTTTATAATAGCTTAGGGTTTTATAATTAATCTCATGGGTTTATCAACCTAAGGGTTCATATTCCTAGGATATAATACTATTCATCATTTTTATAATATTAATCCTAGGGTTTAATATAAATCCCTTGGGTTTATAATGATGGTAAACCATGCACAACCATTGTCGAATGTCACATTATCACAAAGAATGTCTAAATACAAAAATCAATCATTGTCAACCATTGTCAACCATGGTAAAATGTCACATTGTGACAAAGATTGTCGCAATATCAAAATCAACCATAGCAAAAGATGGTCAACTATGTTTATGTCATGGGTTATAGTATTTATCTTAGGGTGTATACACCTAGGGTTTATAATATTAATTTGTTGGGTTTATTAATCTAAGTCTTTATTTTCTCAAGGCTAAATATTATTCATAAGGTTTATAATATAAATCATTTGGGTTTATAATCATGGTATTCCATGGTCAACCATGGTCCAACATCATAATATTCATGATTTATTATTAATATTAAATATTAAACATTAATTATTTAATTTAATTAATATTAATATTATTTAATTATTTAATTGTTTAAATTATTTAATTTTTAGTTTAAATAACACTCGACTATTGACCATCTTCTCACTCTCAAGATCATTGCAGAGGAATGTCACAATAGTAAAGTCGATCTCTTCTATTGTTTTGTGGACTTTAGAAAAGCTTTCGACATTGTTCCTCAAGATAAGCTCCATGGGAGACTTGAAGAGATCATGGTTCCTCGTGAGCTGAGAATTGTTGTGATCTGCCTTAACAAAAATGTCATTTCCAAGCTTAAGACCAATGAAAGGTGGTCTAAAGATATTAAATGTAGTATCGGTGTTAAGCAAAGGTGTCCCTTATGACCGACCCATTTTCACATTTACATCGATAAGCTAGAGGAGTGTCTGGAAATTACAGGTTACAAGGGCACTAATATTGTCTGTATCATTATTACTCTTCTCTTTTATGCTGACGATAACATTCTTCTTGAAAAAGCTATGATGACCTTGACAAGCAGCTTAAGACTCTTCATGTCTACTACTCCAAGAGGGGTATGACAGTTAATACCGACAAGACTAAGCTCATGATCATTAAATCCAAAAATATCACCCATGGTAGTTTTTCTATGATAACCATTGCTTAGAGAAGATTTCTTCTTATAAATATTTGGGTATTGACATTCCTCATCAGGTCAACTAGAAATATAGCATTGAGAAAGGAGTATTGGAGGTTGGAAAACTTATTATGAGCTTGAAAACAATTGTAAGTTGGTCAATATTTTCATTTGGAGTAAAAAAAAATCCTCATTGAGACTCTTGTCACCTATGTTGTCTTATAAAGATGTGAAGTTTGGGGTTGCAATATGTCCATAAAATTTTGGATAAAGATTGAAATGATTCAAAAGCGATTCATAACCTACAACAAAAATACCAAGGGAAATACTCACTATTGTATCCTATTGATTGAAGTTGTCTTGTCACCCATTGAAAGCATGACTATGTTTAAATATCTGATATATAAGAAGAAGCATTACAACATGGAATCCAAGAAGCTCCCAAAAATTGCTTCTAAGTTAAGTCAAAACCCCACCTTTTCCACAAGTGTCAATGTCATAAGGATGTCCAGTCTTGGCTCAATCATTTGTGAATAAAGGAAGAGATCATCATGGGAAGCAAGGATAGTGTCAAAGATACTATTGTCTCTAATTTTAAGGATACATTGTGGGATGATAAGGAGCTGGAGGGTAAAAGGAAGAAGATATGATACTCTAAGGAGATGATTGACCCCACCTTTGATAACAAGAAATATCTCTCTATTTTGACCATTACTAAGAAACAAAATTAACATCCTTAGGTTAAGAACTAATTCTTATTAGTTTTGAAGTGAAACGGGACAATGGTATACTCCCAAGACTCCCCGCGATGATATAAATTGTCAGATTTGCAATACCAAGAGGATGGAAGATGAAAATACTTTCTTTTAGACTGCCTAATGCTTACTCATATCCACTCTCAATTCTCTAACATTTTCCATGCTTCCAACCTTCTTCACTTCTTAATTTAGCCCAATTATAGTGATTTTGGAGAACTTCTTTCCCTTATTTTTGATCATAGAAACAAGATTTTGAAGAAGCACAATCATATTATTTTTCTTTTCTTGAAGTCTGATAGACTGTAATAGTCTTAATGGACTTTAATCGTCATCATCATCATCATTTAATTTATAATTAAATATTATTAAAATGATTATAGAAATTTTTAAAATAACAATAAAAATTTTATTGTAATAATTTTTTTTAATATTATTTTTGTTATTATATATTTATCAATGGCTTGTGTGGTAGATAAGAAATATTATATTTTTATATGAGGAATATATAGTCAATGTTATTTGTGTGAATTGAATTTGGACAGGGAAGATTACATCTCTTCCTCCAACCACCTAGGATAATACCAATTCACATGTGTTATATTAAATAAAATTTATATACAAATATAAATAATAAATAAATATATTTATGTAATTATTATTATTATATTTTATATTATAAATGTATAAAATATAATATATAATAGATTAAAAACTATCAAGAATTTTTAGATTTTATTTTGACTTTTCTCAATTAAGGAAACACTTTTGGTGAAATTATTTCATTTTCCTTTTCAAAATATATGTTCAGAAGTAGTCACAAATCAAAGAATAATGTTCATGTCAAAAGTAACTATTCATTTTTTTTGTTTTTTAATTAAAATGATTAATTAACAAGAAATCATATAAATATGTGTCTTATGAACATGAATCTTGACGCTTACTAATCTTGTTATATACTTTTCTAGATGTGTATATATGTTTAACTCACATATCAATTATCTTTATAATTATCCTAGTAGGCATGTTTATTTGGAAATAGGGTTTTCAAAATTTTAATTTAATTATTATTAGGTGGATAATAGAGATTTAACCTCCTTGAAATATTTTAGAATGTTCTTAGTAATATACAAAAATCAAAGGTTAATACTTTTAGAATCTCCTTGATAAAATGGGTATAAATCTCCATGAATAAAAAGAATCTTCTATGTTTTTTCAAATGTATATATGTTTAACTTATATATTAATCATTTTTATAATAATAATAATAATAATTTAAAATAATGCTATAATATAATAATAATAATAATAATAATAATAATAATAATAATAATAATAATAATTATTATTATTATTATTATTATTATTTAATAATTTGAAACTTATTATGAAGTGTTTGAGATCTATGGAATATTATTTTATTTTTAATTTTAATTTATATAAATATTTTTTATTAATAATAATTTAAAATAAAATTGAAATATAACTAATTTTATGACATTTTTAAATATTAACAATTTAAGATAAATCATGGAAAATTTGTTTTGATAAAATAATGATTTTTTTATTTAAAAAAACTAGGATTAAAATATAACTAAATCTTGAGAATCTAACATAAATCTTGGAATATTTGTTTTGATAAAATAAAGATTTCTTTATTTAAAAAAAGCCAAGAATATAATCTAAGTAATAAACATATATTCCACTCCCAACTTGAATATTATATTATTAAAATGCACCACTCTATTATAGTTATCTTATTAGTTTCTGAGAAATCGACACTGAAAATTGATTTGTTGAATATTATAATGTTATTAAAATGCACCACTCTGTTGTAGTTATCTTATTAGGGCTGAGAAATCCAGATTATGAAAATTGATTTGTTTATTTATTTATTTACTGTTATTAGTTTCTTTTAATTCATATAATCTTTACTTATGGCTGGTCTTTTAATTCATATAATCTTTACTATTTATCAATCTTATTATGGCTGAGAAATCCAGATTATGAAAATTGATTTGTTTATTTATTTATTTATTGTTATTAGTTGTTTTTTAATTCATATAATCTTTACTATTTACCTTTTCACAGATATAATATTTATTATTTATCTTTTTTCACCCCTAATCTAATTAGTGAATGAATTAAATGTTTTATTGTAGTTTTCGCAACTATATATATTGAAAAGAGAAAAGGAATTTTATTGTGATTATTTCGGATCGAAAAAATGGAACTCGCTCTGCAAAACCCTAGAAGCGAAAGATTGATCCCAGGCATTGAAGCGGCGCCCCTGCTATGGTTTGCGGCAGCTCATGGTTTTACAATGGCGCCTCTGCGAAGGTTTAGGGCTGCTGTCGCGGCTCTGACAGATGGTGGAAATGCCAAATGGGAGAATGATCAGGCGTCGCCGAACATGGAGCCAGAAACCAACAATCACACGACCGGCAGGGGCGTTCAGAGGGATTTTATTGGGAGCTCCGGCGTGGAGAAGAGCGTCGATGCCAGTTTGGTTTCCAAGCTGCGGAATGAGCCAAATATACCCATGGGCAATCTCGAAAGGGCAGAGCTCAGAGTAGAGCCCTCTCTCTCAAAACAGGGCTCGGTTATTTCCGCTTTTATTAGTGAAGGCGCCAATCTCCAACAAGCGAGTTTTCAGATTCAAATAATGCTTCTAACAGGCAAAACCCTGCTCCTGGGGGTCCAGCCTTCTCTCACAGTGCACCAGCTCTCAAAGATTCTTGAACAGAGGTTGGGGATCCCTTCCTCCCTTCTGCAGCTCCTCTTTGTAGGTAAGCAACTTGACAACAATATGCCTCTTTCCTTTTATAATATTGAAATAAATGCCACAGTGATCCTATCACTTCGACTAAGGGGAGGTGCAGTTGGGCAATCCTCTGCTTCCAAGGGCTTCTCCTACAAAGATGCATTACATGCACAGCCGGCCAAGAAATCTGTCGAATCTGCCGGGGCTCCCAAACCTTTCTTGGTGGACAAAATGGAGGAAACCCCTGCCATTGAAATCAATCATCCATCTCTGGATGATCAATACCAGACATTTGCAGAAACAGCCCTCATTTGTAGATTTAATGGCCTTTGGCCACGCACTGCTGATCTATACCAGTGGATCCATTCTAATTGGACCAATAACTGCAAAGTCTTCTTCTGCTTGAAAGGCTTCTTTATTGTAGTCTTAGCCTTCAATGAAGATTACCAGAAAGCCTTAACGGGGGGCCCGTGGTTCTGGGGTTCAGCGAGACTTTTTCTCTCCCCCTGGTTCCCAGACTTTGACCCCTCCACTGCAGTCATCTCAAAGCTCCCTATCTGGGTCAGGCTTCCAAATCTCCTTGCGCATCTTTGGCATTTTGCTGTCTTTCAAGGAATCGGGAACACCCTAGGCCGCTTCCTGGCAACAGATACTTCAAGGGGGGAGAATGGAATTTATACCTACGACAGAATTTGTGCAGAAATAGACATTAGCAAAGGGCTGCCGGATCAGATCATCCTCAAAGTCGGGGACATCCATTGGACGCAAACTTTGGACTATGAGAATACAGCCTTCAGGTGTCGCCACTGCCATCAAACGGGGCATCTCCAGAACTCATGTGCAGCATTCCTCGACAAAAAGAAGAATTTCACTCGCAAATCCAAATCCAAGAGTTGGAAACCTTGTGATCGTCCCCCTATGGATGACATAGAGTCCTCTAGCTCTGATGAGGAGGACATTGAAGTGGAAGAGGAGAATTTGGAGCACCCAGAGGACTCTCCCTCTGCCTGCGCCAAGGATCCTTCTGCGCCTTTATTCTCGCAGAAACGTACTCATGAGTCTTCGCCTTCTGATTCAGATAAGGAGTCTCCTCCTTCAGCTCAGATCTGTCTACAAGTAGTTCCGGTCCAGCCAGATCAAATTGGTTGGGTCAAAGTCAGTAAAAAGAAAGGGAAAAAATGTAGATTGGAAGATTCTGCCCATGCTGGGTAGACTCCCTAGACCAGCTCGTTTTTTCTGTTCTCTCTGTTCTCTTTTGCTCATGCCGTGTTTGCTCTTTGGGACCGAGGTTGATTTCATATCATTTCCGGCTCCCATGCTCCTTAGCTTCGCTTCTTTGAAAGCTCGGTATGTACCATATGTCTTTTCTTAATAGAATTAGTCTCAATTCAGAAAAAAAACTATATATATTGAAAATACTTACCAGTTTCCATTTCAATTTCAATTTTAATTTTTGTGGATTATTTTTTAATAACTTCTGATATTTCTATAATAATTTTTAAATATTTTAGTTAATTAATATTTTTAGTTATAATAATTTTTCTTTTAAATATTTATTAACTAATTATTAATATTAAATTAAATCACCATAAAAGGATTCATGATTCATTATAATCATGTGAATATAAATTGATTCTAACTTTTAAATTATTTTATTTTTATTTTCTTCCATCTTACTTTATCATTATCATTATCTTGTATAAATGTGTTATTAACTTATATGTTATTAATTCTTATAAAAATTGGCGTATCTTGATTTTTCTTTATTCTTTCATAATTGCATTTCTGGTTGTTTAACATTTATATGAATTATATACATAGTGCACCGAATCCAAACGTGTCGTCTTTTTTTATAGTATTATCGCTTCGAAATCCAATGGATATGTATTGTAAATTTGCACATTCAAACAAAAATCGATTTAGCCTCCTCGCAGTCTTCCAAAGCAAAATCTGCAACACTTTAAACATGATAACTTTTTATAAAATTATAAAATTTGCAGGTCGAAATCCATACCTTTTAAACATTACAACTTTTTATAAAATTGTAATGATAATTCGTGTTGGAACGCAAATCAGCGTACCGAACCCACTGTCAACACATCAGAACGCGTGCGAATCTCCTCCGAGATGTTTAATCATTCCTAACAAGAAAGTGCGTTGGAAATGCCAACGATGAAGATAGATCAGTGAAGTGTCGTCCACCGGAAACAGCCCGGCACTGATGCTTAAAGTGTATTTTGTTATTATATTGGATGTCCATTCTCTGTCTCTCACATATATATATATATATATATATATATATATATGAGACACCATTGTTCATTTGCGTTAAACTTTAACTTTAAAACTTTCCTCTGCATTCATTTATTTTACTCCATTTGTCAATTTTTCTAAAGTATTTTAATTTCTGAGAGAAATCCTCACAAATTAGTTTCTTCTCATAATTAGGTTGTCTGATTTATTTTCTGTTTTTTCCTTTTTTAACTAATCAGTAATTCATAATTGAATACATCTATTTTATCGTCTTGTAAGATGGATGGAAAGTGGCTATTTAAACTGATACATGGATGCAGCCCAGTTAAATGCATGAAAGCACAGAAAAATCGACACCGGGGACAATCGACATCCATGGTGAAGCCAGTAGAGGAGAAGCCGCTAAAACCTGTTTACGATTCCTCTTCTAATTTGCAATCGGCAGCAGCAAGTCCTGCAAATAATTTTCAAAGTGGCATTTATGCAGAGGATGGAGACCAGGATGTGGACCGGGCTGCAGGAGCTTTCATCGACAAGTTTCAGAGGGACTTGAAATTGCAGCGAACGCCGTCTGAAGCTCGATATTATGACTACCTGGCAAGATCTACGTGAATAATTGCAGTTGCATAGGCCCAGAGTTTGCAGTTTTTATTAAATACTATGTCTGTGATGATGGAGATAAAGGTGTCCAGGATAGTAAACTGTTCTGAATATTTTATTTACTGTTGTTGCTCAACAGAATACAAGAAAGTGGATTGCACTTATGAGGTATAATACTGTTACTGAAACATCAATTATTACGTCAGCAAAGACGATTTATTTTTGTACTGTTGTCCTCCTCGGTGGAAGATCCTATATCTCCGCCAAATTCTTCATTCATAATTAAGTTATTAAACTACTTTTCAAAGATATGTGCGAGAAATCCTCCATTTATAATTCAGTTGTTATTATTATTATTCATCAATCTGCGCCTGTGAAAAGTCCTACGTCAGATAATATAGTAAATTGTTCAAAGCAATCTTTGGACTTATTGAGTCTGGTGCCAGATCATCCTGATATCGGTTTAGCAGTTTACAAAGAAAAGCCGTTTACATGAGAGTAAACGTAAATGACACGCTTTCTTATTCAATAGGTCATCTTCTGTGTTGTTTCCGCAAAAGACCTATGCTACAAAACTCTGATATGAAAGAGATTTTGTTAATGGGCAAGGGAGAGGTTTTGTGAATGTGTGATCGTAGAGTTTGTAATTTTTTAAATATATTATTTAAATAATAATAATTTTTTAATAGAAAATATGAGGGTGAGTTGAAAATTTTTAATTTTTTAAGTGAATATTTTATTATTTATTTATTTTTGTCTCTGTGGGTGAAGTGTTTATCTCAAATTACTTTTTCACTATGACATATAAGTGTGGGAATCTACTTTTATTTTATATATATATATATATATATTTTGCATTTCTTAAATTTGAGTTATACAAATGATTTTTAGCCTAAGACCAAAGCAATAAATCTTTTCACTTTAAAAGTGTAAAAGATAGGGTACTCACAAGGTTACTAAAATTAAAATGGCTACACTATTTGTTGGGACTTTTAGGACATTTTTAGATATAAAATTACATAACATAACCATAAAAGGTTGAAAACATAGAAAGAAAATGACATTTAGACTGATTTATATCAATTGGTGGCTTGAACAAGCATGGGACCTTTATTGTTATATGGGAAGCAATTACTTGAATAAGTGGGAATGCTTATGTGTTTCTCAAATCGACCCGGTCACTCATCCATAGCTATCATGCATTGTTGCATCTTATTTAGAGTAAAAAAATGTCCTCCTTTATCTCACATCTATCGACCAAAACTCTACGAAGGAGTAACTTTATGTTCCATTAGATGTCTCATGTGTACATATATTGGTTATAATGACCTTTAGTATGCCTACATCTGATATCTAATTTTTAAACTTCTGCTATCACTTTAGTGTCCATGAGAGTTTGTATCTCATGAGTAAGTTCCTTCTCTATATGAATGATTTCATGTCGTACTAGCTAGGGACTGAGCTTTATGAACCTACTCATTGAAATTTTAGTTCGCAAATTAGCGAGAGTGCATCCCCTTTCCTGATAGTAAGAAACTCCATGGTGCACTCATGCTCTTTGACATGGAATGCTGAGTGTCAAAAGAGTATTCTCGACCCAAGGGTAATTAGAGCGCCAGCTTGACTAGAAAGTGACAACATAAGTGATGCATAAGAATTTAACAAGGCTCAAAAAAATATAAACTTCCTCCTTTTAGTTAAAGTTCTTGGTTAGGCCATGACTGGGGAATGCCCACTCATGAACAAGAACCAATCTACCTCACAATTCCATGGAAGATCAAACACCACAAGAACTGCAATAATAAAACATTTAGTGATTCTTATAGGGGAAAGGGGTCGAGATTGAACCTTTGATTCTTGTCACAGATACCACCCTTAGGTATCTTTCCTGGGAGGTCTAGGATTAAATGTAAAGGTTGTGTCCATAGGAGAAATTTTACCTATGATCCCATTTAACTGAGTGGAAAATATTAAAAAACCTAGAGTAAATTTGAGTAACATAAGAAGTGAGAGAAACACCATAAACATACACATAGGGAGAAAGGGAAACAACACAATCATACCTACTTTCCTATCAAAAGCCCCTTGAAGTGGAACCAAAATGTTCAAAAATGAAATTTCCTAACCATTGAGAGTGTTGGAAGGGATTGAGATTTATCCATTTCATAGCAATAAATAGGAAATTCCAGACCCGTGAGAGATGAAGGAGGCCCATCCCATTGTTAATGCACTGTGACTAGTATCTACAACCAAACAAATGATGAAAAATTATTAACATGAATGAAATTTAATAATTAACAATCGCCTTTATTAATGAAGTTAAAAGTGGATGAAAGCACCATAAGTGCGTAGAAAAGGAAGATAGGAAGTGTAAGAAAAATAGATTTCAAAATAACTAATATTTTAGTTAAATTGAGAGAACCAAAATTCGAGTAGCCCATATTGTTATTAAAGTTGCTAAGGAGATCCATTAATAAATTTTTCTTTAGAGAATTGTATACTAGTGGCTCTCCTAATTATTTTGAGGGAAGCTTTCTCATCTTAAAACCAAGTAGACTTACTATATGGTTCTACACAGCCAGTGGTTTATTAAAGAAAAATACCTTGACATTTGGATTTATTGATTCTCATACATGAGGAAAGAGAAAATTCCTCCAAAACATGAGATAAGACTCTAGCCTCATGAATTGTTAGGACTCCCATGAACATGGTGTCATCTACAAATTGGCGATGTGATAGTGGGAGGTATTTTCAAAAGAGACATTGGTATATGATCATTTTGTCTACAATAATTGTTTTTGAATGCTTCTATAATCCCTTAGAAGCCAATATGACGAGGAATAGGGGGAGAGGATCTCCTTGCTAAATGACTCAAGAAGAAGTGAAGGGAACAATAAGAGATCCATTGAGGATAATAGAAAAAAAGTATATGAAATAAGAGCTTTTATCCAGCTAATCCATTCATGCCCAAAATTAAATGCTTGACCTATTTGAAAAAGATAATTCTAACTGAGTTTCTCAAAATATTTAGAGAGATCTAATTTAAGTAGCATGCCTATATTTTTTGAATTTTTAAGAGACTTAATGTTTTCATGAGAAATCATGATACCATCGAAAAAAAATTTACCTACCACATATCTTGTTTTCTTAACCAAGATAAGAAGTGGGAGGATAGGCTTGAGGTGATTGTTAATTATTTTGGTGATTACCTTGTATGTTATATTGCAAAGGGAAATATGTTTGAAGTCGTTTCGGACCCACAATTTATCCTTCTTTGGGACTAAAATGAAGAATGTGGAATCTAGATCTCTTAGTATAGTTTTTTACTTTCTTTATCTTCCACTGCTTCCCATAGCTCATTACCTATTATTGTATAGAAATCCTAGAAGAAATTTAAAATTATAATAAAATTCATCGTAAAAGTTGCCTCCTAAGGAAACATAATAAAAATAGTTAAAATAATAAAATAAGAAATATGAATTTTGGAGAGAAAAGAAGAAAGCTAATTTTATATATTATATTTTTGGTTTATCTCCTTTTTCAATTTTTATCAATGTGGGTTTTCATACAAGTATGCATAATGGTTACTCGTTGGATGTGAAATTTAATTTCGCATCCAACGAGTGTCTACACATGAAATTCTAGTAAAACTATGAGATAAGCCAAAAATACGATAAAAAAAGTTTTCCCCTTTTCCTCCAAACTATTTGCGTGTACCTCTTTTTAAATATAAATTATTTTGGTTGGTTTAAATATTATGACATGAGAATTACATTAAAATTTCCTTGCCACTTTTAGGTTGGACCCTGTAATGTTTATAAAATAGTTCAATCTAGACACCTTATTTTTGGCATTTATTTGATCATGATTCAACTTCGATGATGATTTCATGTAAGAGGATCTCACTTTTTCTCTTTCGTCTAGTGATGCGATGTACTGTGGAATTTTTGGCTTCATTTTGATGCGGTAGAAGTTCTGATAACATATCTTTGTAGAACCTCACAATATTTTTCACCGTATCCTCATGGTATTGAAGCTTGGATACATCATATTTTCTCAAGGATGTGATTTCATTATGATGGTGCGTTGAAGCATAGATTTATGGAAGAATGCAACATTTTTGTCCCCTTCCTTCAACAAGCGCATTTTGGACTTCTATTGCTAGAGGATTTAATCCTACTTTCTTTGATCCTTTAGTTAGGTGAGGATTCTATATTTCTCCTTGATAATTCCTCTAACCTACCTCGGTGAATGTCTTCTTGTTGGATTCTCTTCTCTTAGGCATCCTAGTCTAATTTGGATTGAATCATATAACCAAAATTTTCCTTGTTCTAGATCTTGTGCTAGTGTTTGAGGTGTTTTAATTTTTGATGAAATCGATACATGGGCACGCCTTCTATGTTTCTCACTTCATCCCACAATTCCCTAAAACTATTGTGAAAATATAGGCATTGGATCGAGAATTTTTTCAAGTGAAAAGGTCGATTCCACGGAAAAGCTTTCCTTCCTATTTGTACCTTGATTTGCTAATGATCTGACTCATGGCTTCGAAGGATGGAGGCTTTGATAAATATGTCTTTGGCGATTTTATATATATATATATATATATTTTCCATATATTTCATCTAGGCACTATCAATGGAATACAAACCTAGAATAACCCTAGAGAACGTTCAAAACAACAAGCATCAAATCTTTATATATATATATATATATATATATATATATATATATATATATATATATATATATATATATATATATATATATATATATATATATATATATATAGATATATATATATATGAAATAGTGCCTAGATTAAATATATGGAAAAAATTCATTAAACCTTGAAATAGAGTGAAATTTTCTTATAATTTCATGACAACTCGTCTTTTATACCTAAGATATTTGATCAAACTAAATTCCCCACCTAAAATATACGGCATGTTCGAGATTAAAAGGATGATATTTTTGATGCAATTAAGGAAATAAATCTTGCCTCGAGGTACTCAGGGGCCATATACATTTGAGAGAAAGAGAATTCCTAAAAACTGAATGAGATGAAATTGGATGGTAAGAATTATAAAAGGGAAAAATATGTGAATATCTAAGACTTGTTTAGATGGTGTCGAAGCCATCAGATTGATCTTCGACATATACCACTACCGACTGGTAGCCTTGTCCCCATCTATTTTTCATTTGACTTATAGCTTCACATGAATTTTTAGTTCCCCATATCATCATAAATTTTGGGTGCTTTACGATTCATTTCACTTTTAGAAACCTTTATTTGCCTTCTCAATTGAGGCCTCTAAAGTTCTAGGAGAGGATATTCATGGAGGGGAGGAGTTAATGGAGGGATAAACCTCAAATATCAACTTGAATCTATTCAATTTTACCAGGATTTCTCCTGATTCCTTCAACATTTGTTGATTTCCATTCCTTTCTTTTTTTCCTATATTTACGTGTTTTTTTGTATGCTTCAAGGGTTGGACATGAACGGCAAGTGAAGTATCACTTTCTTGAAAAAATGAATCTTTTTAAGCCTCTTGTGACTCAATATGGACCAATTGCTTGGTACTCTCACAACCTATGAGATGAGAGTAGGAAGATAGAAGTTTGAACCCATGGAGGTAGCATTCAAGGTGTCCAAGAAGGCCAAGGAGCAAAAATATCATCACGATTTCCCCAACTGTGAATATGATGAGGAGATGGCTCCATTTGCCAGCAAACTAAAGTGTGGCTTGGGAAAATATAAAGTGAAGTTTCCTTTTAAATGCTTTTACCATGGGAGAGTTGAACATTTTTCATCGAAGTGCCCTTACAAATAAAGTACTGAAAATGAAGATTATAATAAATTTAGAAACAGATCTTAGAAACATTAGAAGAATAATTTCTATAAGAAAATGGGCTCTAGTCTAGATACGATAGTTCAACACCATAGTCAAATAGCAAAAAATCTTCAAAAGATTATTCATATAAGTATTTACTCATGGCATTTGGAGAAGACTCCAAGAAACAAAATATTACTAACTCAGAAGATAAATAAGAAGAAGGAGTAGTGGACTTTGAAGGGTAACTCATCAGTGCTCTTGATGAGTTAAAGAAGGAAAGGATTAAGAAAAAGAAGCTAAAAGAACAACTGCAACGTGTTGAAGAAGGTATGTACAAGTTCAACAATGATGAGTTTGTTTATCAAAAAGAAAAACTTGAAGAAGCCATTAAAAGAAAAGATATTTTATCCCTTGTATTAGAAGACAAACAAGGAACATGTGATAAACTAGAAAAAGATAACGAGAAATTAAAAGAAGAGTTGTTCAAGGAAAAGAAGGAAATGATATCGAAAACATACAAAGATTAAATTATGTCCTTGAAATTAAAACTAGAAGAAGTTAAACGAAAGGAATAAGTTCTTCAATATTTGATCCATGAATGGAAAGAGAATTGTCAGAGTCTCAAGGCAGAGGTCATCTCTATGAGAACAAATATTGAGAAAATTAAGACCAAGAAAGGCATAAATGAAAAATATGTAGAAGGAATAAGAAAGCTAAAGAAGATTCTAAGAAGTGATATGTCTTTAGGAAACAAAATAGGCCTGGGATACTCCAGACCATCAGAATATTCTATTGGAATGATTAACTTCAGGTCCGCATGATTTCAGAAACCTCGGAGCTATTAAAAGTTGTATCAATAAAGAATGAATCAAAACAAAAAGGGAGCAAGCCAAACACAATCCTATCAATAGAATAATAACTCCATCTACCACAAGGAATGACACCAATAGACAATGAATCAATAAACCAAACAACAAAGGTACCTTCATGCACAAACTCATGAACTTTTCAACCTCATGTACTCTAATTTATTTCATGGTCATTGTTGAAAATGTAACATCTTTGGACATAAGTCTATTTATTGTAGAAAGATCAAAGTTGAAAGAGATGAAAATTTCAGATAAAATAAGTATCACAATTTTAAATCTCAAAACTCTACTCTCTGAAATAGAAATGCTTTCTCTCCCATAATGAATGATTTTGAATGTTTTAAATGTAATAATTTGGTCATGAGCGTAGAATAAGATTTGAGTATCCATCTAAGTCTCAGAATACTTGACAACCAGCTTCTCGAAAAGATAAGTAGAATTGGAAACAAAAAGGAAAGAGCACAGAATGTGGACTTGCTCTATCAGTATATAATCAAGAAAACAATTGGTATGTGGATAGTGATTGCTCCAAGCATATGACTAGGGATAAGAGAAATTTTTTTTTTCTAAAAGAAAATGATAGAGGGAACAATTTGTTAGGTCCCTATAATACTAGTGATTAGGCCATTACTGTTGTAGTTGTATCCCTTATTAATATTGTTGTGCCCCTATTATCCCCATATTTTTATTATTGTGCCCCTTAGAATCCCTCTATTGTTATTTGTGTGGCTTTATATTATTATTGTTAGGTCGGTTGGGTTATATTGTGACTCCTTAGACTCCTATATATAGAAAGGAGGTTTTGTCATTTAAATCATCCAAGAATTTTTCATTTGTGTAATGTAAAGGAGGTCGCCCCCTCGAAGAGGCTGAATTCTAAGGTGTTCAACTATATTTTCTATATTTTTGTGAGATGGTTTCATAACATTTGGTATCAAAGCTTTGGATTCTAGGGTTTGATTGCTCCAAATAGGTCATCGTGGCATTTTCACTATAACTTTTATTCTATGACGTTTCAGAAGCTAAAACAAAAACCCGTTTGAGAAGCAGTCACACTGAACCTCGGATCCGAATTTTAGAGCATTTAGCGCTATATCTGTAAATATATGATCTGAGGAAGTTGGTCTTTTTGTAGACTCCTGGATTACATTCCAAACAGGTGACCTAGGGAAAATCGTCATAACTTTCTCTCTGAGCATCGGATTGAAGTTTCATAAGAAGCTACAAAAAGAGGATGGACAATAGTTTATTGTATATATTTTTCAGAGCCAAAGGTCAAAACAGGGACATGTGGCATGTCATACAACTTCACTCTACTGAAGTAGTCTATAATCAGGTCACTGTGGGAGATTTGGCATAACTCTTCCTTGGAGAATCCAATTTGGATCATACTGGTGGCATTGGAAAGAGAACATGGAGGGGTACTGCAGGTCATAATTTTAGAACTAGATGATCTGAAATTATGGAGATACATCAGAGGCAATATCAAGCTCCTTCAAAGTGAAAAAAGGTGTGTAGATTTTTTTAAATTTTTTCTTAAGCTTGGTTTGAAAAATTATTTTGAAGAATTCAAAAGGCATAGTAGAGCATTATTATTGGTAACTAATGCCCCGAGGAAAGAAAATGTAAACACCTATTAAGCAACCTGAAAGCACTAGCATGACTCATGAAGAAGAAGAATAAATGCTACATGATATATCAAAATTACAAGACCAAGTGCAACAAATGTCACTCTCACAAAATCTAACAGAAGCTAAGATAAACGGCGTGGAATCTAAGATAAAGGGCGTAGAAGCTAAGGTGAATGGCATGGAAGCTAATATGGACGATTTGAAGACGGACATGGAAGAATTGAAGATAAATATGAATAAGTTGCTACAATGAATGGTCACTAATGGTGAAAGGGTAGTAAAGGAAACTCATGACGAGAACAAAAGAAATGTTAATCATGATTCCATAGACTCTAATGTTGGATTGAAAACCAACCATATTCCCAAAATCAATATGAGGAAGTTTGATGGCAAGGACCCCGCAACATGGATATTACAGATGGAGCAATTTTTCGATCTCAATAATGTGCAAAACACACAAAAGGTATGTATTGCAACTTTATATTTGGAACCAAATCAGTTTGTATGGTATCAATGGCTTTGCTCTTGTAAAAAAATTATCACTTGGGCAATTTTTACGGAAGAATTGACAGCACATTATGAGGACACAAAAAGCAACACTTTTTTTAGACAATTGATAAGTCTCAAACAAAAGGGTTCAATAATGGAGCACATTGAGGAGTTCCAAAAATTGAACATAATAGTAAAAAATATTCCAGAGGAGCATAGGATTGATGTGTTCCTAGGGATGTTAAAGGATAATATTCAACATGATCTTTGCCTTTGGGAACCTGATTCATTAGAGAAGGCATTCAGGTTAGCAAGAAAAATGGAAAGCAAAATTATGGCAACCAAAAAGCATACCAGTCACAACTATAAAGATGGAAGTGTTGTTACCCCGATCTTCCACAACCTATAAGGTTGACACCACAAAAATTGGAAGAAAAAGAGCAAAAGGGATTTGTTACAGTTGTGATAGCAAATACACTAAAGGTCATAAGTGCGTTGAGAAGAAATTATTCTACATAGATTGTGAAGAGGAAGAAGAAAAGGAGCAAGAAAGGTCAAAAGAAGAGGATATACTCCAGGAACAAAGCCTAGATAAAGAAGAAATGAATCCGACCATATCTTGTAATGCATTGGCTGGAATTACCACTCCTCAAACCATCAAGATAGAATGACAAATCAAGAAGAAAAAGGTAATAGTGTTGATTGATTCAGGAAGTACCCACAATTTTATTCATTGTAAGGTGGCAAAAAATTGAATTGCTTCTTATATCCAGCACCAGAGTGTCAAGTGATGGTTACAAATGGAGGAACGATAAATTTCTCTGGAAAGTGCCATAATATCAAGCTATCCATGGGAGAATATGTATTGACGAGCCCAATGCTTTCCATTCCAATGGGAGGTGCTGATGTTGTACTAGGCGTCCAATGGCTAAAGTTGTTGGGTACAATAGCTTTTAATTTTCAAGAACTTTTCATGAAATTTTCTACGGAAGGAAAGGAAGTTGAATTAAGGGGTATTGTAGGGAAACTGGGAAAGATAATTATCTCTAACAGTATGACAAAGCTTCTAAAAAGGAAACAAAGGGGTGTAATTTAACAGTTATGTTTGCTAGATGTTTTCACATTAGAATCATCTATTTCTCCAGATCTCCAAAAAGTCTTGGACAATCATTCCATGGTATTTGAGACTCCCAAAGGTCTCCCACCTATTCGTGATCATGATCATGCTATTCATCTGATTCCAGGAAGTGTTCCTCCAAACATCAGGCCGTATAGATATCCCTATGCCCAAAAGAGTGAAATTGAAAATATGGTTGCAGAAATGCTAGAGGCTAGCATAATTCAACCTAGTTAAAGTTCTTTCTCTACTCCAGTAGTATTGGTGCACAAGAAGGATGGATCATGGCGCATGTGTCCAGATTATAGGGAGCTCAACAAGCTCACTATTAAAGATAAGTTTCCCATTCCTGTCATTGATGAATTACTAGATGAATTGCATGGATCAATTTACTTCACCAAGTTGGATCTTCGTTCAAGATATCATCAAATCAGAATGAAGACTAAAGACATTTCGAAAACAACATTTAGAACTCATGAGGGTCATTATGGATTTTTGGTCATGCCTTTTGGCCTTACCAATGCACCTTCTACATTTCAAGGTTTTATGAATTCCCTTTTCAAACCCTTCCTTATAAAATTTTAGTTAGTATTTTTTGATGATATAATAATCTACAACAAGTCTTGGAAGGATCATGTTGAACATGTTGACACGGTGCTACAACTATTGGAGGAGAAACAATTATATGCAAAAAGATCCAAATGTTTCTTTGGAGTACAAGAGGTGGATTATTTGGGTCATATTGTATCTCATGAAGGAGTTAAGGTAGACCCTAGCAAAATTAAAGCCATTAAGGAATGGAAAATCCCCACATCCATAAAGCATCTGCGAGGATTTCTTAGGTTGACAGGGTATTATCGCAAGCTTGTTAAGAATTATGGGAGAATAGTAGCACCTCTAACAACGTTATTGAAGAAAGATGCATTTTCATGGACTCCAGAAGCAGCAAAGGCCTTCAAACATCTTAAATAGGCAATGTGCCAAGCACCGGTCTTAGCTACACCAGACTTCACAAAAACCTTTATTGTGGGATGTGATGGTTCTGGAAATGGAATTGGTGTTGTTTTAATGCAAGATGAAAGACCAATTTCTTTTGAAAGTCATCCAATCAAGGGAAAGTTTTTACATAGAGCTATTTATGAGAAGGAAATGTTGGAAATACTACATGCACTTAAGAAATGGCGACCCTACCTAATGGGAGGACACTTCAAGGTGAAAATAGATCATGATAGCCTTAAATACTTTTTAGAACAAAGATTATCCTCTGAAGAGCAACAAAAGTGGATCACGAAGATGTTGGGTTATGACTTTGAAATCATATACAAAAAAGGGAAGCAAAATGTGGTGGCAGATGCACTCTAAAGAAAGGATGAGGATGTGGAAGCATTGTTGTTGACCATTTATATTATCCAACTAGATTGGATAAACGAAGCAAGGGAGGAATGGAAGAATGATGAAGAAGTGTGGGCAATTATTCGAAAGTTACAACAAGATTCCAGTACATCTGATACATTTAGCTGGCAAAATGATTCGTTACGGTACAAAGATCGCTTATACCTTTGTAAGAATTCACAACTCAAACAAAAGATTCTTATGGAAATGCACACTTCTCCGTTGGGAGGGCACTCAGGGTTTTTAAAGACTTACCATAGGGTTAAGAAGCAATTTTTTTGGGATGGCCTTAAATCGGATATTCAAAAGTTGTTGGTGGAATGTTTGGTTTGCCAACAAAATAAAGTTGAAACAATTAAGACCCTGAGTCTATTACAACCTTTATCCATTCCAAGCCAACATTGGGAGGAGGTTTCAATGGATTTTATCACAGTTTTACCCAAGTCTGAGGGAAAGAGTGTCATCATGGTGGTAGTTGACAAACTTACCAAGTATGCACACTTTTGTGCATTATCACATCCATTTAAAGCCAGTACAGTTTTTACTGCATTTATGGAAACAATTCAAAAGCTACATGGAAACCCAAATATTATTGTAAGTAACAGAGATCCCATTTTCACTAGAAATTTTTGGATAGAATTATTTTCTTGTCTTGGTACTTAGTTAGCTCATAGCTCATCTTATCATCCTCAATCTGATGGGCAAACTGAGATAGTAAACAAATGTTTGGAAGAATATCTTCGTTGCTTTGTATCTAATAAATATACACAATGGGTCAAATGGTTGCCTCTGGCTGAATGGTGGTATAACACTTCCTTCCATACAGCAACAAAAATGACCCCATTTATGGCACTTTATGGATATCATCCACCATCCATCACATCATATTTAAGAGAAAATTCTAAGGTTCAAGTAGTGGAACATCACATCGAACATCAACAACAAGTCCTCCAACTCTTAAAGGATAACCTCGTGTTGGCATAGAATAGAATGAAACAACAAGCAGATCAACATCGCAGTGAAAGAAGTTTTGATGTAGGTGATTGGGTATTCCTACGGCTACAACCATATAAACAAATTTCCCTCAAGCAAGCTAAGAAGGATAATAAATTATCACCAAATTATTATGGTCCGTACAAGGTGTTGCAAAAGATTGGTACTATGGTATACAAATTGGAGCTTCCTGCAGCATCACAAGTGCACCCATTTTTCCATGTTTCATGTTTAAAGAAGGTTATAGGCGACAAGCTCCCAGTTCAAACAATATTGCCAGAAGTTGACAAGTAAGGAAAAATTATATTGGAACTGGAAGCAGTCATAAAAACAAGAACTTGACAGCTACGAAATCGATCAATTTCAGAGTATCTCATCAAGTAGAAGAACTTATCCGCTAAAGATTCCACATGGGAGGATGAGAATTTTATACAGAAGCATCCAAAACTACTCAAGAATTGAGGAAAACACTTTTTTGAAGGAGAGGGGCATGTTAGGTCCCTATAATACTAATGGTTACCCCATTACTATTGTATTTGTATTCCTTATTAATATTGTTCCGCCCCTATTGTCCCCATATTTTTATTACTGTGCCCCATAGAATCCCTCTATTGTTATTTTTGTGGCTTTATATTATTATTGTTAGGTCGGGTGGGTTATATTGTGACTCCTTAGACTCTTATATATAGAAAGGAGGTTTTGTCATTTGAATCATCCAAGAATTGTTCATTTGTGTAATGTAAAGGAGGTCGCCCCCTCGAAGAGGCTGAATTCTAAGGCATTCAACTATCTTTTCTATCTTTTTGTGAGCTGGTTTCATAATACAATTTCACCTTTAGCAACAATGCACTAACAAGAATCAAGGGTAAGGTCATAATCAACATTTATGAAAAGACTAAAGCCCAAAATCTATTTTATGTAGAAGGTCTCAAGCATAATTTTCTTAGAGTAAGTCAAATGTGTGATAATGGCTCTAATGTGACCTTTCGCTCTAATGACGATTAGATTTGAAATGAAGAAAATGGAAAGTTGATGGGAAAAGAAGTCATAACTCACAATAATTTATATGTGTTTGATGACTCAAGAGTGAGGTGTTATTTGAGCAAGTCGAGTGAAGCCCAGTTATGCCACAAGAGACTTGGTCATATGAATTTTGACAGTCTAATGAATGTGAGCAAGCTAGGAGTTGTAAGAGGTTTTCCAAGACTATTAAGGCCTCATAATTCAATATACAATCCATTTCAATTTGATAAGTAGACTAGGAAACATTTCGAGAAAAAAAAGGTTATCTACATCTAGACCATTAGAGCTAATTCACACAAATATCTATGACCCAACTAGAGAAAAAATACCAAGAGGAGAAAGGTATGTTATGCTTTTTATTGATGATTTTACGAGGGCTACTTGGATCATGATCTTAAAGGAAAAATCATAACTGTTTAAACACTTAAAAAAATTAAAATCTCAAGTAGAAAATGAGAAATATCTCAAGGTCAAATGCTTAAGATTAGATAGAGGAGGAGAATCCACTTCAAGAGGATTTGAAGAATTCTTTTAAGAGAATGGCATAAGGAGGCAATATTATGTGGTTGGAACTCCACAAAAAAGTGGAGTAGTTGAGAGAAAGAATAAAAAAGTCCATGGCCAAAGCTATGATGGATGAAGCAGATGTACCTCACATATTCTGGGATGAAGTGGCACGAGCAACAATGTATCTATCAAACATAAGACAACTCAAGCCTAATAGTGATAAAACTTCCTATGAGTTCTGGAAGGGGAGATGTGCATCAATTAAACATTACAAAGTTTTTGGGAGCAAATGCTTTATCAAAAGGAATGATAAAAATACTAGAAACTTTGATTCATGCATTGATGAGGGTATATTAGTGAGGTAATCTCCTCATAGTGAAGGACACAAGTGCTACAATAAATGAAAAATGAGGGTTGAGGATTGCATTAATGTAGTAGTAGATGAAATAGCTTCACAACCCAAGTTCTTGAAAGATAACATGATCTCAAATGGAGAAAATATTTCAAAAATCAAGCCCTCAAATGAAGATGAAATAGATCCAGATAATGAAGATCTGGAAATGAGCACAACTCCAAGGCCCAAAACACCTTCCAGGTTTGTACAGAAAGAACAACCTGATAGTCAAATTCTTGGAGACCAAAAAGTTGGTGTTCAAACCATGAGGAAACTTGTTGGCAATTAAATTTATGAAAATCTTACTTTGCTATGTTAGATTGAGCCTAGAAATCTCAGGCGGGAAAGTGAGGACATGTTCTAGGTGAGAGCTCTGAATGAAGAACTTGACCAAATTGAAAAGAATAAAAGTTGGGAGCTTGTTACAAGAACCAAAGAGAAAAATGTCATAGGAAAAAAATGGGCCTTCCAAAATAAGCTAAATGAGAAGGGTCGAGTAATGAGGAAGAAGGCTTGATTAGTTTGCAAAGGGTATGTCCAAATATAAGGAATAGGTTTCAAGGAATCCTTTGCACCAATAGCAAGATTGGAAGATATCAGAATGTTTCTTGCCTTTTCTAATCATAAAAATATGAAGGTATATCAGATGGATGTGAATTTTTCATTTCTCAGTGGAGATTTAGAAGAATAGGTTTATACTGAGCATCGAGAAAGATTCACACTCACCGAAGATAAAGAGGTTGTGTGTAAACTAAAAAGGGCCTTATATGATGATGCAGTAGCATTCGGCTTAGAAATATCATTGAATTTTAGTAGACATAGGGGGCCTTGTATTTTAAGGAAGTTGGTTTCCTTAGTATTAAATTAATATAATTATTAAGGTTTTTAAGTAAGTTTATGAGAGATATTAGGAATAGGAATTAATTAGATATTGTGAGGAATATTTTAAATGTTCTCGAATGTAGGAGAACATGAGTGATTATGAGTGATTAGTGAGGATTGAGAGATTTTGAAATATTGTAAATCTTAGATTAGGAATTATTTTAATGATTTTGGGGATTAAAGAGAATACTTAGGATTTAGTTGATTTTTTGAGATCCCCAAGGGATTATTGAAATATTTTAGGACTTGATGAGTAGATTAAGGATCTGAACCAAAACGGGTTATAGAACCTTTTGTATAAATGTAAGCCTAAAAGGCATAGAGAGAGTTAGTTAGTTACAGATTTAGGAATTAGAGGAGTTTAACTGTAAACCTACAAACATATAAGGAAACAGAGGCCATTGATATTGGAAATCAAGCCTGAGAGAAGAAACTGTGTAAATACTTGTTTACGAATATAGAAATTTGATTTCAAACCTATGTAAAGTACATATGTGATTAAATTGTAATTATTTATAAAAGAATTGTTTTTTCATAAGATATGTGTGTGCAAACGAATCGAGAAGGATAGAGCGCTGAGACAACGTACATAGAAAATTGGAGGTTAAACAGTTCCAATGATGGACTGTACTTAAGATCGGGAAGGATTCAAATGGAAGATTAGTGACATAGAAAGTATCAAACAGTAAAGAATGGAAACTATCAGATCGGTCAGATCAACAGATAACAATGATAGAAGAGGAATGGCAGAGAGTAAACTACGTGTTAGCATTAAGGGTTAATACTGAGATTAAGCACTAAACCTTTGGTTAAGCGTCTTCCTTAAAGGTTTTGATTTGAGCACGTGGGCAGTTTTCCAAAGGCAGAAGTGGTATCTCACGCAGCCTAAAGGCTATAAGTGGTATTTCAAAATTCTACACGATAAAACGTGGAGGCGACACATTGCACACGAAAACAAATTTTCTCGCTTGAATCCGAAATTTTATCGGTCATGCTAGTTGGAGCGTGAGATTGTGCAATATCCGTTGGATCAAGTAGGATTGATCTACGGTGGAGATTTGGCCACACAAAAGTTGAGCGGGTGACGTGACAGTCGTTGGATCGGATGGAGCAGATCAATGGTAGAGATCGTCTGGGTTAGTTGATGAGCAGACGATGCGATAGTCGTTGGATCTGAAGGAAGAAATCAATGGTGCAGATTTGAAGCGCAAGTTGAGCATCGGTAAATGTGAAAAGTCATGTGAATCGGTAGAATGGTAAAGTAATGAAGGGTTAAATGGTTTATGTATAATTTCTATTATACAAGCAATATAATAGAAATAAAGCAGAATAAATATATTATGGTTAGTGTTAGGTTTAAACTGAAATCCAAGTTAAAAGGGTATTATTGATATGCGCATATAATAATAATAATTATCCAAAGATTAGGGAATAATTTTATAAGTTTCCGCTCGAAGATTTATAAAGGTTTAGACTTTGGATAATTAAATGAAATGTTTCCGCATAGAGCTTATTGAAAGAGCATTAAACCTTGATTTAAGAGAGTTTTTCCTAAGTATGAGATGGAAATTCCTGGGACATGAATATGACATGCATTTGTATGCATACTATGGATATTTGCGGCTAAGGCTACATCATTTGGTATCAGAGCTGGTCAAAGCTCTTTTTAATTAAAGCATAATTGTGCAAAATGCAAGTGTGACTGCAAAAGTAAAAGAAGATCAGGTTATTTGAATATGATAAGTAGAAGGCATGACATAAGATGAGATTAAGTGATACTCTTAAGAAGATATTTAGAAGCATAAAGAAAGCACAACGATGTTTTTTTATTGAGGAAAATGGAGATTTACTCGAATGTGAAGAGTGGATGGAGACTGCTTGTGAAATCATACATGAATTATTTTATTTAACTCTCATTTGAGTTTTGTGGGTTAAAGACATAGTAAAGATTGATAGAAGCAGATAGACAAGGAAAGACTAGAAAAAAAAGTGGCAGTGAACCTGAAGAATCCAACTAAAGGTTGAACAGAAAGGACAAGAGTCTTCTCAGAAGGAAGTTGAGCAGAAGCATTTTAAAGTGGCCATAGAAATTTGGCAGCAGCAAGCTTTTGAAAGATTAGAATGATCTTTGTTTTAAATATCATTGATATGTAGGTAACAGTGATTAGTGAAGCATCTCAGCAAGAAGATCACAGCCTGAAGAGCAGTGATGAAGGAATCTGGTAAGGGTTTCTGAGAGAGAGTGGCCAGAACCTAGTATTTCATTTGTGTTTGAAATACAAGAGGACAATTGTGTTCTCAAAAGTGCAGATGAGTTGAAGTCTAAAGCATGGAGTGCTCATATGGTTCCATAGGAGAGAACCAGAGAGATGCCAAAAGACTAAGCTCAAAGGAGAGAAGCTTAGTGAGGTATCATGCAGCAGGGAGGACTTGTTGTTGCGGAGACTTGTGTAGCTCATATTGAGTGGGTGAAGAACTCATAGAGATGGAGAAGAGGATGACTACTGATAGTCATTGTAGAGTTTCATATAAAAGCCACAAAGTGAAGAAAGAAGATGCAAAAGCAAATGGAATATGGATATAGATGAATGATGAGGAATATGAAAGAGCGAAGGCTGAGATAATATTCCATCTTGAAGTACTGATGGAACTATTCTAGAGGAATGAGAAAGACCAAAGGTCTGGTTTTCTTATGAGAAGAAAGACAAGGTAGCATAAACTATAGAAGAGGAAATAAAAAATGATGAATGCTTGACTGAAGCAAGAATTACTCAAAATAAATGAGTATTTTGCAGAAGACTTGAAGACTAAAACTTCTAGTGAGGCCAAAAGGTCACATGATTTTAAATATGATAATTTGTGTATGTTTGTAGGTGAAACATGTGAAAAGGGAGAATTTGTTAATATTGTCAGAAAGGAGGAAGAAGATAGGTAGAATCAAAACTCTGTTTTGAAAGAAGATGAGATAGATAGGTCTCATATAAATGCCCTTTGATGAGCTTAGGTATTACAGCAAGAAGGTTGCAACTCCCAGGGCTACTAGCTTTACTTATTAACCTGGGGTTCATACAAACTTGGAGGTGATAGTGCTATATGCACAAGTAGAAGTGAAGGTATTGCCTGCTATCACTCCTCATCTGGCAAGAGACCCCAAGGGTTCCAAGCTAGACTTCTATAGTGTCAAAAGAAGCTTGATTTTGATGGAAGAAGAGCAAGTCTATTCTAAGTGAGAGCTACTCTACTGCAGTAATGAAGAAAACAATCATGTAATGATAAACTCACACTAGACCCTAGCTAACCAAGTAAACAACTATGCTAAGAAGAATTACTATATCAATCACTAATCTAACGCTAATTCTCTAAGTTACAGAAGTAAAACCATCAAAACTAGACTAAGGGGTAAGCAAAGGAAACTAAGCTAAGTCTGTGTTTAAGCGGAAGAGTAGTTTGAGATAAAAATTGGTCAAAGGAGGGTGTAAGGGAGCAACAAATCATAATGACCGTTGGATCAGGGGGATGAAAGGAAAATGAACAGCTGAGATTGAATTGCAGGAGGGTACGTAGGTAGATGGGTGAACAGGGTTAACTAACAGGATGGACAGCTGAGACTATATCATGGAGGCTAAGTCAAGAGATGGACGGACAAGATTAAGTGGCAGATGGATGATGGATATTAGATTGTGGGCAAAAGGAACGTGTGGAAATGGTGCAAGTTGGCAGAGTGGGTAAGTTGTATTTCGCGTGCCCTAAAAACCATAAGCTGTATTTTGATATTTCATGCAATTAGCCTCCCTGGGCGACACGTAGCACAAGGAAACCAACATTATCATGTGATGTCAGGTGGATAACGATCAGACAGAAATCCATGCGATATGATGCGATAGCCCTCGGTTCTAGCTAGGAAAATCAATGATGGAGATGAGCCAAGCTAGTTGGCAAGCGGGTGATGTGATGGCCATCAGATCAGGCGGCAGATCGATACTGTAGGTCGGAGTGCATAAAGGAACGTGCGGAAATGAGGGATTGAATTTAGAGGCTGGCAAAATGTATATCATGCGCCCTCAAAAGTTGTAAGTGGTTTTCTAGAATTTTACGTGATTAGCCTCCCGAGTGACACGTAGAACTGGGAAACCACTCTTATCACGTGCCCTTGGGCGGACAATGATCAGAAAAAATTCCATGCGATATGCCATGATAGCCGTCAGATCTGGCTAGGCAGATCAATGGTGGAGACTTGACGGAGCTAGTTGGCGAGCAAGTGCATGATAGCCATTGGATCTGACAAGGTAGATCGATAGTGGGGATTTAAAGTGTAAAAAGTCAGTGTTAAAAGTGAATCAGGCAGTGATTGGTCAGGTTTTACTGTGAAAGGCAATCTATGAGTAAAATCCATTTAAATTTTGAATTAACACCTTTCGCCTAAGTACTTCATGCTGAGGGAGAATGGGCGTATGAGTGAGATCTAGGAAAGAGGGTGGAGGAACAGGTGACCATGAAGTGACTAAATAACCATGGAATGAACAAAGTAACAATGTAATGAACCACGTAACTATATTAAACAACAAAATCCATGCAAAACTAAAACTTTGTGTTTTTGGGGTTGCTGCAGGGTTTCTTCCTCACATCATGGTGCCAAAGGGAGGAAGTGAGGCCAAGACACCTATGGTCAACCTTGTAGATATTTTCTTTTCTAACCTGCTAATTGAATGAAAGCATAAATTAAGAAAACTAAAACACAACTAATCTACTCTACACTATTGTCATGAGATTGCAACTACTTAAATAAATAAATAGTTAAACAATAACCCTTTGTAATGGAAATGAACTACTTAAGCAGATGAACAAAAAACAGGAAGCTATGCTACTTTACGATACAATAAAGAGGATATTTGGCTGATAAGGTCAAGCCCTAACCCAAGAGCTTCAGCTCGTTGAGTTAACTCAGTGCTAGCTCAAGACAAAACTTATCTTGATTATAAATCAAAATCGTTACAAGAAATGCAGCTTGAAAACAAAGTAGAGTTATACAGTGAGAAGTCCTAATTCTTCCTAATTCTTGGTAACTCCCTGTAACTAATTGGTAACTCACTAAAAAAACTGAGGTCCTAAGCCTCTCTACTTATACATTTGAAGTCTCCAATGACTGACTTCAAAATTAGGGAAGCACAGCTCCCAATTCAATGATAAACTCATGTTGTCCCTTTCACTAGCTCAACTACCTTCTAGTATGGAGGCTAAGCTCCCAACTCAAGATAAACTCATACTTTCACATGCTTGTCTACCTTCTAGTACATCTGATTTGGTTGTTTACACCTTCACTTGCTTGGATGCCTTCTAGTACTCCTAATTTGGTTGTTTGCACCTTCACTTGCTTGGTTGTTTGTACTTCCAAATGATGGAGGGATATTTGAATGGAGGGGCAGTAAATGAGGAGGATTTACCTCCTGTAATTCCTCTACCTTGTCCCATTCGAGTTTTTACCAAGGTATTTACTATAGTTCCTTGCTTTTATCTTTTACTCCTGCATTACATGCACATTAGGCAACAAAGCAAAATATCCAACTCCACTCCTCTCAAAAACAAAATATAATCAAAAGTATGCAATAAGTTGTGAGAATAGTTGGTTTGACTAAGCTAGGAGGTGAATTATGGTCAATTAAGGCCCATATAATTACTCAATGATGGGTTCATCATCAACCCCCTACTGAAAGTGTTGTTCATCCTCTGAGAAACTTAGTGGCTTTGGTAGCCTCTCTGATGTCTCATGCTTCTGCTATGGTTTCTACTTCTTGTTTATAGAAGCTTGCTTTCCTTTCTACTTCTTCCAATTGATATTCTCTAATCTTCAAGCTATGTGGTAGTGTTTACCATTTCCTTATGCAAGCATGTATATTATCATTTCTTTGGCATCCTAAACATTCCTCAAAATGTGAAATTGCTTTCCCTTGACTAGCAAGATATCGAGGTGCTAGCTGAGGATTGTTTACAATTAGATTATGGGTGTTGATTAGGGCCATGTGATTTGATTCTTCAGCTGCTTCTCTATCCCTAAAGCCACTTAGCTCTTTTGTTTCTTGCTTCTCTTCCTTGTTCTAAAATGTAGAGGGGTTTACCTCCTTCTTTTCCTTTTTTGCTTGAGTGGTGTGCTGAGAGCAGTGATGGCAGTTGTTGCCTTCTACTCAGGGACCTTTGAGGACACCCTAGGTGACTCCTCCTTTTGCTCTTCCCCTTCTATTTTAATTCCTCTTCCTCTCTGGTTTTTCTTTCTCTTCTCTATTAGTTTTTTGCTTCGTCTCCTCCTCAGTTTCAATGCCTTCTTTCTCTTTTGTTTCAACATCATCCTCTATATTAGTTTCTTCTTCATCCATCTCATCCCCATCAAGATCTGTATCTTATTCTTCTGTTTTTTCCTCATACTTACTCACAGAAGGACTAACATCATAGATGAGGGTCCTAATTTTATCCTCTACTGGTAAGTCTTGGAAGACTGACCATGTTATAGGGATCTTAAGGTTTTGGAGGGCAACCTCAATGAGGATTCTGGTCAACTCATTGTGAACTAACTGTTGGGAATTTCTTGTCTTTTCTTTGCTGCTGGAGATCATGAGTGATTGCATCAGAAATAGGGTATGTTGAGTCTTTGGTGACCTGGTGTTTCTACCCCAAATATTAATTCTTCAAACTCTCTAAAATGGTAGCCATAAATGACATTGTATCTACCTTCACATGAGATATACTTGATGAGCATCTTTGTGGGGCTTGAGGAGGAAATAAGAAAATTCTTTGAGAAAAAAATAGAGTTTCCTGTGTATGTAATCCACCAGCTTTGTAAAGGAAATTGTCCACCTTTTTACTTACAGACCAAGTACCTCTTAACCTTTATGACATTTTATCAAATGATTCATATGAGTGAGTGAGTAGGATACTTACCTGTGGCCTTAATGCCACGTTGTAGTTGTCAAAAATCAGAGGTGTTGCTGATGGTCATTCTTCTTCCTCCTCTTTCGTCTACTGATGGTTTCTTGACTACGGATCTGATACTGTTACTGCTATTTTATGGTCATCTTTATTCCTGCTCTATTGTCTGTTGATGGTGTCTGTGACTGCAGATCTGATGTTGCTGAATGGAAAGAGAGAGTAAGAGTGTGTGTGGATGTAGGGATGATGGTAATGGATGAGGTGAGGTGTTAGATCATGTGTAGAATGAATTTTGGGGATCTAACTAATCTACCAGTTAGGGGATCTTATAGAAAACAAATTTTTCACCTGAATTGGAGCAATGAAGTGAAAAAAAAATGGAAATTATGGAGGGATGCATGGTAAGGAGTGGAGAAGATGAACATATGTGAGGCAGGGATCCCTTTGGATCTTCTCTTTGCTCCCTAATTTTCTTTCTCATCGTCCTGCAAATAACAATTATGTTTTCTTTTTCTCTTGCTATTATATATATTTTTTTTAAAAACACCTAGGCTACCTCAAAGAGGCTTTCACCCTAGATATTTGCCCTGGGCACCTCAAGGAAGGTTTTCACCCAGGGAACTTCTTTTTCTTTCCATTTTTCTCATCCTTGGGCTGCCTCATGGAGGTTTTCAACTCAAATATGGGACTCAGACACCTGATGGAATTTTTCACCTGGATCCTTATTTTGTTTTCTTTCTTTTTCAGTGACCTGATGAGGGAGGAGCTAAAACTTGATCCACCATCAGCATTGTCTTATTGATACTGTCAATGAACTCTTGTTTAGATAAAGGCCTCTTGTTCATTTTCAATCTGTGTCCATTAACTAGTAATGGAATGGCTTCTTCATCTATAGTTCTAATCTACACTGAACCATTATCATGGCATCTTTCCACCACATAAGGTCTGAGCCATCTTGTCCTTAGCTTGCCCTTGAAGTCTTTATACCTGGAGACATATAACAATGCCCAAGAACCTTCTTGAAATTTCTTCTCCTTAATATGCCTGTCATGCTAGATTTTCCTCCGAAGATGAACTATCTCTGTATGGAGGAGGACTTTCATTTTGAATTCATCCAAGCCATTCAAATGGAACAATCTTTCTTTTCATGCATGATTGAGATCCAAATCTAGTTTGGCTTCCATCCTCAATGTATTATATTCAAATTCAATGGAAAACAAAGCCTTTTTCCCATAGACCATCTCATAGGGTGTAAATCCACTTGTGGTCTTCCATGTTGTATTATAGGCCCAGGTGGCCTCAACTAGTCATTCTGCCCAGTCCTTTCGGCTGCTGTTCACCACATTAGTTAGGATGTTCTCCAGTGCTCTATTGGTCACCTCCACTTGCTCATTAGCTTGCGGATGATCAGGATTGGAGGTCCTATGCTTGATTTTGTGATGCTTGAGCAGTTCTTCAATCATGCTAGAGTTAAAATGGCTGCCTTGGTCTCTGACTAGTTCTCTAGGGTACCCAAATTTGTAGAATATATTCTCCCTTAGGAACTCAGCCACCTTCTCTTTTGTTGCTACCTTAATTTCCTTGGTTTCAGCCCACTTATTCAAGTAATCAGTGCACACAATATTGTGTTGTTTTTGCTTTGAAGGGGGATTGATAGGCCCAATGAAGTCCATGCCCCACTTGTCAAATGGCTTGAAAGTCACTTGAGGTTGTAGGGGAATTTCATCTCTTGGAGTAGGCTTTCCCATCCTCTGGCACCGATCACAATCACTAATGTACCTTTTCACATCTCGATGAAGAGTAGGCCAATAATACCCTGCTTGCAGCACTTTGAGTGATGTCCTCTTTGCTACAAAGTGACCTCTACAAGGCCCATCATGACAACTCAGAAGGATGTCAAAAGCTTCCTCCTCCCTGACACACCTTCTCAATATTTGATATGGGCCAAGTTTGAATAGATTGCCCCCAATCGAGGTGAAGGGGGCACTTTTTCTGATTATCTTGCTCTTTTCTCTGGAGGGCAGGTTTGGTGGGAACCATGGTGATACCAAATAGTTTGCTATATCAGCAAACCATGGGGAGAGCACTGAAATAGCAAAAAAATGCTCGTCTAGTAACCGATCATCCACCATTCCTTCTTCACCTGCAGGCAAATTCATCCTATATAGAAAGTCAGCAACAAAATTCTCCTTACTAGGCGTATCAACAATAGTTAGATCAAACTGTTTTAATAAAAGTAACCATCTTATGATCTTAGCATTTAAATCTGGTTTGTTCATTAAATATTTAATTACAAGATGATCAGTATGCACAAATGTCTCTTAGCATGTAATGAAATTCCTAAAATTGTTTAATGAATGCACAACAACCAAGATTTTTTCGGTCATAGTATAATTTAACTCGGCCTTTTACAGGTTTTGACTAGTAAAATAGATGGCATAGGGCAATTTATCCTCTACCTGACCTAAGGTTGCTCCTATGGCTTTGTGTGAGGCATCAACATGAATATGAAAAGGGAGGGCCTAGTTTGGGCCTCTGAGAATTGGCGCAGTGGTTAACTTCTCCTTTAGAATGTCTAAGGCCTCTTCACAGCTCTATGACCATATAAATTTAAAATCTTTAGCCAACAACCCAAACAAAGGAGAGGCCAACTTGCTAAATTCATTTATGAACCTTTTGTAGTATCCAGCTAACCCTAAGAAACTCCTGACATCTCTATGCTTTTGTGGAGGTGGGACCCTTTGGATGATGGCTATTTTGTTTGGTTCCACCTGCAATCCTTGCTAAGATATGGAATGACCTAGCACAATCCCTTAAGTCATTAAGAATTCACATTTTTCTAGACTAAGAGACCAGTTCATTTCAATACATTTTCGCAATACTTTGCCTAGGTTGGTTAGGGATTTTTGAAAATCACAGCCATAAGGTGTAAAATCATCCATATAGATCTCTACAGAATCATGTACTAATTCAACAAAAATACTCAAGACTGCTCTTTGGAAAGTGGCAGGAGCATTACATAAGCGAAAAGGAAGGACCCTATAGGGAAAAGCACCGCAAGGACATGTGAATGTGGTTTTGTCTTGGTCTTATGGGTAGATTTGAATTTCGTTGTACCCACTAAGTCCATGTAGGAAAGAAAATAACTTCTTCCCTACCATGCCATCTAAAACTTGCTCAATGATGGGTAGGGGAAAATGATCCTTCTTTGTGTCTTTGTTCAACTCCCTATAATCGACACAAATCCTCCACTTATCATTCTTCTTGGGAACTAACACTAAAGGAGAGACCGACTCACTGTTAGAGATAGGGTAAATGAACCCTGCATCTAACAACTTTTGCAGTTCTTCTTTGACTATGTCTTTAAGGGTTGGATTCATTCTTCTTTGTGGTTTCCTGATCGGCTTGCAACCTTCCCTGATGTATATGTGGTGAGCACACACTGAGGGATGTACTCCCTTCATTTCCTTGTAGCTCCAAGCAAAGGCTTCTAGTTTTTCTTTCAACATATTGGATAGGTTTTCCTCTTCAATAGCAGATAGAGATGGGTTGATTTGCAAATTTTTTTCTGGGCCAAATTTTATTGTTTTGACTCAGAGTGGGTTGGAATTGGCCAAACATAAGTCAATTTGATGATTGTTCAATGTTTCATTTACTTCCTCTTCTAATGGTAATGAAATAAGAGTTGGACTTTCAAGTAGGTGTTCAATTAAGCCATCCTCCCCTTGTTATCCTCCTCCTATGATTGCTTCCAAAGCATAAAGTTTTGCAGAATAAAGCTCATCTTCTTCCTCCTCCTCCAACCATAAAGGTAAATCATGTTCGAGGGAGGGTTGAGCAGGAGGGTATAAGACTAAATGTTTAGACATATGCCCATCCTTGATGGTCATATTCCCACCTCTGTAGCTAATGTAGGCATCAGCTATGGCCAACCTTGGCCTCCGAAGGATGAGAGGGTAACTAGTAAGCTTAGTCGTAGGCTGGAGAACTAGGAAATCTGCAAGGTACTCCCAGGAGTCAATGGAGACCATCACATCCTCCACAATTCCCTCAGGGGTGACTGTGGAATGGTCTAGAAGTTGCAGTACGTATAAGACTAAATGTTTAGACATATGCCCATCCTTGATGGTCATATTCCCACCTCTGTAGCTAATGTAGGCATCAGCTATGGCCAACCTTGGCCTCCGAAGGATGAGAGGGTAACTAGTAAGCTTAGTCGTAGGCTGGAGAACTAGGAAATCTGCAAGGTACTCCCAGGAGTCAATGGAGACCATCACATCCTCCACAATTCCCTCAGGGGTGACTGTGGAATGGTCTAGAAGTTGCAGTACTATTGTGGTCTTCCTTAATCACCCTTGGAGGTTAAGCTTGAGCATGGTGTCCTTGTTCATCACATTAATGGCAGCGCTAAGATCAATAAGAGTGTGTGGGACAATGGTGCCATCGATGTGAACATCTACTACAAGGCTTCGAGGGTATAAGTATTTTGGACATATTAGCTGCCCCAACATTAAGTCAGATAACTGTCCAATGAAATTAATGGTAGGGACATCTCCTTTTCTTCTTCTTGGATGCTTGAAGAACTTCTCCTTAATCAACATATTGTAGATAGGAACATCTTTCATTTCCTGGAGAAGGGGGATCTTTATACATAGATTCTTCAAATTCTCCCAGAAGTTTAGTTTCTTTTGGGGTAGGCTGGATTCGCTGGGCTAATATTTCAGGAAAGGGTGGATTTTCTTTAAGGTTACTTTCCTCTCTTTCTTCCTCAACCTCCCTATGTGGAGATGGAGGTTGGTTATCTGGGAGAATTTTCCCAGATCTTAGGTTGATCTCCTGAATTTCTACAGCATAAACTAGGTATGATATCTCTCCACTATATCCTTGTTGAGCCTACCTATTGTTTGGGTTTGGATTTGGCTGGGAAAGCATCTAGGGTTTCTTAGTTGGAGTAGAGTGCAGGAGTTGCGGTTGGGCAGGTGGTGGAGGCAAGGGCTGGAATATTATTGAATTTGGGCCTCCATCCCTGGGGTGGGGCATTCCACTGATGTTGTGGCTGAATGTAAGGTTGAAATGACTAGTTGGCTGGCTGGGAATGATATTGAGGTGCGTAGGACCAAGGAGGAGGTGTAGACCAGGAAATATGAGTAGGGGGTCCCCAAGAAGGTATAGATGTGGTTTGGTTGGGTCTGTAATATGCATGGTATGATGCTTGCATACCTTGCTGGTATGGTCTAGGCCTAGGAAGTCTCCTTCGGTTGATGTAGTAAAGCTACTCAGTGACCCATTCAGCTCCTTGATATACAACTTTGAGTCCAAGTAAATAAGGGCACTTGTCTGTGGAGTGGTTTTCTTCATAGACTGAGAAAATCTCAATACAGTTCAATGGGCATTCATTCTTAGGATGCCTCTTGGTGCATCTAGGACAAAAGATGGTCAAGTCTCTCTCTCCTTCCTCTTGCTTCCTTTTCATATTCATGGAATCCAATTGTAAGGAAAGGGTTCACAACATCTCACTTTTGAAGTCCTCCAGCATATTTCCAATTTCACCCTTGATGGATGATTTGGAAGATGATGTACTGGCAGAATGGAAAGGAAAGCAAGTAAGTGACAAATGAAAGAGAGAAACTATATTACTTTTGCAGAAATAAAGTAATGGAAGAAAATTGAAGACTAGAAGCATAAGAAAAGAACATTAGAGACTAGAAATAGAAGAAGGAACAGTAATTCACATCCCACACTGACACCTCCGCAACAACGGCACCGAAAAGTGATGATCTTAGGTATTGCAACAAGAATGCTGCAACTCCCAGGGCTACCGACATTACGTATCAACCTAGGGTTTGTACAAAGCTCGAGGTGATGGTGCTATATGCACAAGTAGAAGTGAAGGTACTCCCTGTTGTCACTGCTCATCTAGAAAGAGACCCCAGGGGTTCCAAGACAAAATTCCATAAGGTCAGAAGAAGCTTGATATTGATGGAAGAAGAGCAGGTCTATTCTAAGGGAGGGCTACTCTACTGTAGTAATAAAGAAAACAATCATGTAATGCTAAACTCACATGATATCCTAGCTAACCAATTAAACAACTATGCTAAGTAGAATTACTATATCAATCAGTAATCTAATGCTAATTTTCTAAGTTACAGAAGTAAAAGCATCAAAACTAGACTAAGGGGTAAGCAAAGGACACTAAGCTAAGTCTGTGTTTAAATGGAAGAGTAGTCAGAGATCAAAATTGGTCAAAGGATGGCATAAGGGAGCAACAAAACATAATGACCGTTGGATCAGGCGGGTGAAATGAAAATGAATGACTGAGATTGGATCGCAGGAGGGTATGTATGTAGATGGGCGAACAGGGTTAACTAACAGGATGGACGACTGAGATTATATTGTAGAGTCTAATTGAAGACATGGATATAGAGGATTAATCAGTAGATGGACAATGGAGATTAGATCATGAGCAAAAGAAACGTGTGGAAATGGTAGCGGGTTAGCGGAGGTGGTAAGTTGTATTTCACCTGCCCTCAAAACCATAAGCTGTATTTTGAGATTGCATAGGATTAGCCTCCCCGGGTGACACGTAGCACGGCGAAACCACTCTTATCATGTGCCCTTAGGTGGATAATGATTAGATAGAAATCCACGCAATATGGCGCAATAGCTGTTGAATCTGCCTAGGTAGATCAATAATGGAGATGGGCCAAGCTAGTTTGTGAGTGGGTGATGGGATGGCTGGTAGATCAGGCGGCATATGGACGGTGGAGATTGGAGCACATAAAGGAACGTGCGGAAATGAAGGAGTGGATTTAGAGGGTAGTAAGTTGTATATCATGCACCCTCAAAGCTGTAAGTGGTTTTCTAGAATTTTACGTGATTAGGCTCCCTAGGTGACACGTAGCATGGGGAAACCACTCTTATCATATGCCCTCTAGTGGATAATGATACGATAGAAATCCATGTGATATTGCACAATAGGCATTGGATCTGGCTAAGAAGACCAAAGGTGGAGACTTGACCGAGCTAGTTGGTGAGCGGGTGTGCGATAGCCATCAGATCTAACAAGGTAGATCGATGGCCGAGATTTAAGGCGCAAAACTTCAGTGCTAAAAGTGAATCGAGCGGTGATTTTTCAAGTTTTGCTGTGAAAGGAAATCTATGGGTAAAAACCATTTAAACCATGAATTATCAGCTTCCGCCTAAGTACATCATGTTATGGGAGAATGGGCATATGAGTGAGATCTGGGAAAGAGGGTGGAGGAACAG
Organism: Pinus tabuliformis; assembly: GCA_031772625.1. NCBI lineage: Eukaryota > Viridiplantae > Streptophyta > Pinopsida > Pinales > Pinaceae > Pinus > Pinus tabuliformis. Next base: position 1,799,701,595 of record CM062819.1, read on the forward strand.
GTGACCATGAAATGACTGAATGACCATGGAATGAACCAAGTAACAATGTAATGAACCACGTAACTGCATTAAACAAAAAACTCTATGCAAAACTGAAACTCTGTGAAAAACTGAAACTCTATGTTTTTGGGGTTGTTGTAGGGTTTCTTCCTCACGTCATGGTCCCAAAGGGAGGAGGTGAGGCCGAGACACCTGTGGGAAACCTTGTGGATCTTTTTTTCACTAACCTACTAATTTAATGAAAGCATAAATGAAGCAAACTAAATCACTACTAATCTACTCTACACTACTGTAATGAGACTGCAACTACTTAAACAAATAAATAGTTAAACGATAACCCTTTGTAATGGAAATTAACTACTTAAGAAGATGAACACACAAATGGAAGCTATGCTACTTAACAATACAATAAAGAGGAGCCTCGACTGCTAGGGTCGGGCCCTAACCCAAGAGCTTCAGCCTTCTGAGTCAACTCAGTTCTAGCTCAAAACAAAACTCATCTTCATTATAAATCAAAACTATTACAAGATTGACAACTTGAAAACAAAGTAGGGTTCTACGGTGAGAAGTCCCAATTCTTCCTAATTCTTGGTAACTCCCTATAACTAATTGGTAACTAACTAAAAAAACTGAGGTCCTAAGCCTCTCTACTTATACATCTAAAGTCTCTAGTGTCCTCATACAAAATTAGGGAGGCACAACTCCCAATTCGATGATAAATTCATGCTTTCCCCTTCACTAGCTCGGTTGCCTTCTAGTAGGGAGGCTTGGCTTCCAAATCAAGATAAAACCATACTTTCACTTGCTTGGCTACCTTCTAGTACAACTAATTTGGTTGTTTTCACCTTCACTTGCTTGGCTGCCTCCTAGTACGCCTAATTTGGCTGTTAGCACCTTCATTTGCTTGGTTTTTTGTACTTCTAGCTGATGGAGGGATATTTGAATGGAGGCATAGTAAATGAGGAGGATTTACCTCCTATAATTCCTCTCCCTTGTCCCATTAGAGTTTTTACCAAGGTATTTACCATAGTTCCTTTCTTTTATCTTTTAATCCTGCATTTCATGCACACTAGACCACAAAGCAAACTATCCAACTCTACTCATCTCATAAACAAAATATAATCAAAAGTATGGAATAGGTTGTGAGAATAGTTGGTTTGACTGAGCTAGGAGGTGAATTAAGGTCAATTAAGTCCCATATAATTACTCAATGATGAGGCTCATCACCCGTACACAGTTGGGAAAGAGTTTTACTTTTGAGCATATTGCAAGGACTGAAAGCAGAGGAAGTTTGACTCATGATGATGGCCAAAAGCAGGAAGAAATGGAGAATGATATCAGGCAACCAAGTGAAGAACTTGAGGAGATTGAAGAGAAGACCATCGAAATATTTCTGAGTCACGTAGAGGACTTGGAACAGAAGGAGGAGTTGATGATTGAATCATCAAGTGAGATGATGAGGTCTTGTGGTTTTAAAACTGACAAGTTGTGTGTGAGTGCAGGTATTGCAGAAGACAAACCATCCTATGGAACTGTCTTGAGTGAAGATGAAAGTTGCCAAGCAAAGTATGATGATGACTATTTTTCAAATGAAGATCAAGTTGAGTTATTACAGGAGAAAGAGTTCATAAATTCCTTACTTAGTGAAGGAAATATCTTCAGTAGAGATGAGAGGGTTATGTCTTAGGATAAGTAATTTTTTATTGGTAAGGATAAAGAGAAATTGATTTTCTTAAATGGCCAAAGGAAGAGTGATGGACGAACATCTAAAACTATCACAAAGATGGAGGATCGGAATTTTATTCTGATCGAGAATGAAGAAGTAGTGTCACCAAGAAATTATACTTGTGACAAAGAAGAAGATAATGACAATTGTATGGAGATTTTAGGAGAAATCCCAAGTGAGATGGAAAATTTATGGCATGAGATAAGTATTTTAGAGTAAGTGTTCAGGTTGTAAAGTTAGAGCTGAACGAGAATGAAGAAATTCACTACAGTGGGCAATAGTAGAAAGACATCATTAAAGCAAATGGTGTGGAAGAGAGACTTGCTAACAGTCTTGAGAATCCTTTAGAGATTTCTTTAGAGTGGTTGAATCAGCATACTGATGCACTGACAGAGGAAGAAAAATCAGAGCAGCATGTTGAATTGTTGCCAAAGGAAGAAGAGGCATAGAAGCCTTATATTTTTTATTTTAACAATTGTTTTATGATTGCAGGTTGTGTTGCGGATGATAGAGAATATTTGGCACATGACAACAGTCAAATGGAGGAAAAGGAATATTCCATGATAGTACTTAACCCATGGAACGAAAACATTAAATCATTTGAAAGTAAATTTGCAGACAAGGAGAAAATATTAGATGTTGCAGAGGGAGATATCTTCAAGGATATTCAGGAAGTTTGGGTGGAAGAAATATCTACAGCAGTATGTGGAGCAATCTTAAGAGTAATAACAAAAGCTGAAGTAGAAAAAGCTAAAGAAAGTAATCAGCAGTTTAAATATGAATGGACAACGTGCAGTGAGATGCAATGGATGAGTATGTACTAGCCCAAGCATGTGCTGGATATGGAGATTGAAGAATTATGGCAGTTGATGATGAAACAATCCAGATTGAGAAAAATGTCAACAAGACGAGTGATCAATCAGAATTTGAAACTAATTGGAGAGAGGAAGATGAACTAGAAGACAACAGATATATAGTAGTAACAAAGGTGCAAGGCATTTAGGCAATTACAAACTAAGGTTTGGGACCCTTGAGGATTTTCTATCAACATATGAGAACACATGATCTAGAGAACATGAATATTTTCAATCATGTGAGTCTGATGCAGGAGCATTCGGATTAGAAATATCATTCTATTTTAGTCGACAGAGGGGACCTTGTGTTTTAAGGAAGTTGGTTTCCTGAGTATTAAAGTAATATAATTATTAAGGTTTTTAAGTAGGTTTATGAGAGATATTAAGAATAGGAATTAATTAGATATTTTGAAGAATATTGTAAATTTTATCGAATGTAGGAGAACATGAGTGATGATGAGTGATTAGTGAGGATTGAGAGATTTTGAAATATTGCAAATCTTAGATTAGGAATTGGTTTCATGATTTTGGGGATTAAAGAGAATCCTTAGGATTTATTTGAGTTGTTGAGATCCCTAAGGGATCGTTGAAATATTTGAGGACTTGATGAGCAGAATAAGGATCTAAACCGAAATGGGTTACAGAACCTTTTGTATAAATGTAACCCTAAAAGGCATAGAGAGAGTTATTTAGTTACAGAGTTAGGAATTAGAGGAGTTTGATTGCAAGCCTATGGATAGATAGGGAAACAGAGGCCATAGATATTGGAAATCAGGCCTGAGAGAAGAAACTATGTAAATACTTGTTTATGAATATAAAAATTCGATTTCAAACCTATGTAGAGTACATATGTGATTAAATTGTAATTATTTATAAATGAAGTGTTTCTGCATAAGATATGTGTGTGTAAATGAAATCGAGAAGGACAGAGCATCGAGACAACGTACATAGAAAATTGGAGGTTAAAAAGTTCCAATGATGGACTATAATTCAGCTCAGGGAGGAGTCAAACAGAATATCAACGATGTAGAAAGTATCAAACAAAAAAGCACAAAAAGTGTCATATCGGTCAGATCGATGGATAACAATGACAAAAGAGGAATGGTAGAGTAAACTACATGTTAGCATTGAGGGGTAATAATAAGATTAAGTGCTAAACCATTGGTTAAGTGTCTTCCCTAAAGGTTTTGATTTGAGCACATGGGTAGTTTTTCAATGGCTAAAGTGGTATCTCACGTGGCCTAAAGGCTGTAAGTGGTATTTAAAAATTCTATGCAATAAAATGTGGAGGCAACACCTAGCACACCAAACAAACTTTTCTCGCATGCTTCCAAAATTTTATCGGTCATGCTAGTTGGAGAGCGAGATTGCGCAATATCCATTGGATCAAGCAAGATTGATCTACGGTGGTGATTTGGCTACACAAAAGTTGAGCGGGTGATGCGACAGTCATTGGATTGGATGGAGAAAATCAACGGTAGAGATCATTCGGGTTAGCTGATGAGTGGATGATGTGATAGCTATTGGATCTGAAGGAAGAAATAAATAGTGTAGATTTGAAGCGCAAGTTGAGCATCAGTAAATGTGAAATTCGTGTGAATCGGCAGAATGGTAAAATTAATGAAGGGGTAAATGGTTTATGTATAATTTCTATTATAGAAGAGTTATAATAGAAATAAAGTGGAATAAATATAATATGGTTAATGTTGGGTTTAAACTAAAATCCAAGTTAAAAGGGTATTATTGATATGCATAGATAATAATAAGAATTAACCAAAGATTATGGAAAAATTTTATAAGGTTCTACTCGAAGGTTTATAAAGGTTTAGAATTTGGATAATTAAATGAAATGTTTTCGCATAGAGCTTATTGAAAGAGCTCTAAACCTTGATTTAAGAGGGTTTTTCCAAAGTATGAGATGGAAATTCCTGGGAGATGAATATGACGTGCATTTGTATGCATAATGTGGATATTTGCGACTAAGGCTGTATCATATGGACTCAAACAAGCTCCTAGAGATTGGTGTGCAAGACTCGATTGATACCTTCAGCAACAAGTGTTTAAGAAAGGTACTGTAGACAACAACCTATACATAAATTCTAAAGATGATCATCTACTAATTATAGTTATGTATGTGCAAAACATAACATTTGGCAGTGATATGGAACAATTGCGATAATAATTCGCAAACTGCCTATAGAGAAACTTGTACCAATCCAAGTAACTATGAGAAACTCTGAAGAAGTTTTAGTTGAAAGATTGCAATCCATTTAGCACTTATATGGTTACCAACTGCAAATTGTGTAAAGAAGATGAGACACCACTTGTAAATTAGACTGAGTACAAATCAATGATTATAATATTGTTGTATCTCACAACTTTGAGACCAAAAATCATGGAAGTAGTGGGACTTGTGGGCAGATTTCAATATTTTCCTCATGAAAGTCACGTCATTGCCATAAAAAGGATTTTGAAATATCTCCAGGGAACAACTGATTATGGAATGTGGTATGGCAAAAGAAGAGATTTTAAGTTGAAGGCCTGTACTAATGTTGATTGGGAAGGCAATGTTGATGACAAGAAGAGCACCTTAGGTGCAACATTCTTTATGGAAAATTGATTAGTGTTTTGGGTTAGTAAGAAAAAAGCATCTATTTCTTTATCAAATGCTGAAGCATAGTATATTGTAGTTGCCACTTGTTTCTCGCAAATTCTTTGGATGAAGAAAAGCTTCAAGGAAATTATGGTAGAGCTGATTCATCATATTCCAATCATGTGTGATAATACTAGTTCTATCAATATATCTAAGAATACTGTCATGCACTCAAAGGCCAAGAGCATACTTATCAACTTCCATTTCTTAAGAGAGAAGGTTACAACTAATATTGTTCGACTTGACTATGTGGCCACTAAAGACCAACTTTTGATATCTTTAATAATCCATTGGTAAGAGAACCCTTTGAATATCTCAGGCAACTGATAGGAGTTATGACTCCTCCTCCCAAATGACTCAACTTTAGTGTGTGTTGGTAGCTAGTCAACATGTACGATCAACTGAAGAGTAGGCTATAGTGGTTTAGGGGGAGTATTCAAGGAAATACTTTGTCATTGATGCCAAAGGGGGATAAGATAACAGGTTCATATGAGAGTAAAAGTAATGAAGAATACCATGCTTGGTTTTAGGGGGAGCTCATGTTGTTTCCATCAATGCTAAAGGGGAGATTGTTGGAGAGTTGGAATTGTCTAGATGGCTAGTGGCTTTGAGTGTATTGGAATTCATGTCAACTAGATTAACATGGACGTTTATGGTATCAGATGCTTAGGGGAAATCCTATGATTGTTGCAATATCTAATAAAGAATCACCATAGTAGGAGACTTATTGAAAAAGCCATAAAATGATGACTATGGTGGTTGTTAGTCTAGGATTCCAAGCACAAGAGAAGGGCCAAGGTGCAAAGAACAACAAAATATTTTTAGCCATTTCTCAGGTAGAAAATGGGCTCAAAGCATAAATTAGACCCTCTCCATTGGAAGGTTCTCTAAAAGAGCTTTACAATGGTGTGTGGAGCTATGAAAATGACCCATTGGATCAAACATTATGGATTTTCAAAATCATGATCTTGAAGTCTTAAGTAGGTTGATATATCGGAGGCCACTCAAATATAAGGATTTTGAAAGGATTGATTGTCGAAGCTAGCCAAAATATCAGAGGTCAGAATTTTGGAAGGATAGAATATTGGAGGTCGATGAAATATTAGAGTTCATAATTTCAGAAGGATTTAATATCGAAGGTAGCTGAAATATTAGAACCCAAAATTTCAGAAGGATGAATATTAGATCAAGATGGAACCTCGAAAGGTTGACTCGATTAGAACCTTAGAGTTTTGTAATTCTTGAAAAATGAATTCTTTGAAAGCGTTGGGGTTCTAAGGAAATAATAATTACAAAGGAATATATTGCAAAACCAAAGGAGCGAGGGACCCTTTCTCCCTCCTCCCATAAGACACTTGGGAATGGGTGATTGACCCTGTGAAGCTAATGAGGCAAATGATGTCAGTATGATGTGGCAGTACAAAGGACAAGTGGCAGCCCTATTTAGAATTTTGGGTGGCTTAATGGGGAAAATCCATGTGACACATGTCACCACTAAGGAGGCACCGCATGTAATTTATGACATGAGCATGTCGTCATCTCAGAGGATGGAGTTTTCATATCTCCTGTCGAATTTTATTATGGAAAAGTTTTTATACGATAAAGGGGCCCTAATTTCGACTGGCACTTCAGCATGAGGACCCAAAGAACCAAAGGCATAGATAAGAACTAACACCCAAGTGCTATGGAGTATTTCGGAGGTTGGAGTTTTCGTAACTCCTATATAATTGTATTATCAAAAATATTTGATCTGATAAAGGGGGTCCGATATTATTTGGTAGTTGTTTGAGGGTACCTAAAGGACCAAGGACATAAAGCAGGCCTCAAAACCTAGTGTTGTAAAGACACCACGTGGAAAGTATTTCAGAGGTTGGAATTTCAAAATTCCTTCGTAATTCTAATTTGGAGAGAAGTGTTGATACCAAGTTCTATGGTGTGTTGGTGCTTAGTCGAGGAAACAAATAAAACCAAGGGTGTAGAGAAATGACACGAGGATATAGGCCCCAGGCATGAGCCTAAATGCATTAACACATAATTTCTATGCACCTGGGCATGACACCTAGTCCTAGGGAAGAAAAAGAAGAAGGGTTTAAGAAAAAGGGGCCAAAGATAGATCAGAGTCATTCAATTTTGTAACATCATTTTAATAAAATTTATGAGATATGAGAGCTCTAAAATTTTGATACAAAGGAGTATGAAACCGTAGGTCATATGCAGCGGTCCTATGGTGGAAAAGAGGCTAAGCCTCGAAATATGAAGGGGCTAAAGGAATCAAAACTTTTTGATATCATAACATCTCACTTCATAGATTTATGATATGTTAAGGCTATGATATTTCAGTACAAGGTGTTAAAGGATGAATGGTTCGACATCTAGAGAGTAAATGAAGAGAAGAAGAGTTGGTGTCACAGGAGTAATGGCAACTTCATAGATCACTGGGTCAACGTGATCAGGACCATGATTCTCAGAGAATAACTGTTGGAATTGTTTCAATGTTGAAAGAAATGCATCTTTGATCTCTTGTGCACATATTATAGAAATACATAAAAAAAGAAGAAGCCATGTAGATGTATAGTCAAGCTCTATGAGCCATGAATAACCATGGGGAGTCTCAGTGGAGTGTGCAGGTGGACTGAGATTAAATTCTTAGCATGGAGAGTCACATAGGGAGATGGTGAAGTTAACAAAGGCCATTCTTATGTTTTAATGCAAAGAAAAAATTAGTGAAAAGTGACACACCAGAAGAATGGAGTGCCATGCCAGGAGTACACTCTCGGGCAGTGTGGATGGAGATAGAGACAACATTTAGCCCACTGGACTAGAGGAACAAACTCAAGATTTCCATTAAGAGACTAGGGAATACAATATTAGTGTGGATGTGCTAAAGACAATCGAGCATAATCTGCAAAAGGTGAGCAACCGACCCTTGTGTTGAACTGAAGTACAGTGTCGCAAAGAGCTTTTGAAATAGAATGTAAAGATTATATTGTTGCGAGGAGAGGATAGGGTGTTGTTGTGTGAGGTTGAGAGAGCCTATTGAATAGTAGAGGACCTAGAACACAAGTGTAACACTACAGTGAACCGGATTGGTATTTCTATATAAATGTAGAACAATGGCTAGAGCCGGTGGTAACCTACATTCATGAGAGGTTGGTGCCTCTTGGAAAGTGGTTTCTTGCTAGATAAGAGGGTCGGTGCCTCTTGTGAGTGGGTACTCACTAACAAATTTATGTAATTAAGTAAGTGCATAATTTAAATCACAATAATAAAAAAATTGGTGATTTTTTCCCTTTGGGTTTCCATGTAAAATTACGTGTGTCAATATGTGTATGTTGATCATATAATGGATTTTATGTGCATGTGAATTCCTTATCTTGTTGATTATCTTTATTGTGTATGAAATCTCTCAGAAATAACTGATCATAGTGAAAAGAGTTAAAGACTTATACTTAAAATTCAAAGAAGTTCACTATTATTGACTAAAACCCCCTCTCAATAATTCCTTATTCCAACATGTGATGCATTCATTTCCATTTAAGTTTTTGTTAGCCTATTGATCCAAATAATTTTTTCATTCATATCAATTAGAGGAGGCCAAAGGAGAAGAACATACCAATGTTATTGCTATAAATGAAATGAAACAATTTTTTCTAAAATCTTCATATGTTTTTAATACAAATGCAATTTCTTATTGTGTGTATGATAATTTAATTAGTAAAGTAAGGAAAGAAATAGAAACCCTCTTCAATGCCTCACTCTACAAATGAAGGGCCCACTTCAATGGACATTGGTGTCAATTCTCTTTTATAATTATTTTATTATTACTACTTATAGATAAAAGAGATTCATTCATTAGAAGTATAATAAAATATACAAATTATTTTTCCCTAGTTTTCCATAGTCTACTACGAGGGAAACAAAGCTAGTGGTAGAACCAAAGTGTTTTGAACATCGAAATTTAACATTGTTTGGGAAACCAAAATTACAACATAATGTACATGAAGCCCATGGCCTACGAAAACTAGCACACCTAAAATACTAAAAATATAATGTAAAAGTAACTAACAATAAAGTGAACAAAGTGCATCAACCAACTTTAGGAGAATGTGATTCTTTGAAAACATTGGGATCTTTGCTACTCTTGGGTGAAAATACTACATCTCGAGCGAGGGCCCAGGTGGCCTACAATCCTTTGTAGATGTTGATATAGTCATTGGCCTATAAATTTCATCTAATATAACATCATCATGATTTCTTCCCAAGCTTCATTTGTATATAGGACTCTCTTGAACATCGTTTTCAATTTGTAACAGATGTCAATGATGTACATGTACTAATTGATTCTTTCCTTTGTGTTCACAACATTGGAAATATATTCTTTGAATTTATTAGCAATTTTCAAACCAAATAAACATCTGTGCCCAAATATTATAACTCATGTTACTTCAACAGTTTCTCCCTGAATTTGAGGTTGGGTGTGACCTCTATAGTGCCTTATTGAGGTGTCTACATCTTTTTGACCTGAAGTTCTCACCTCGTGGTAATAGGGATAATTTCAATGTGAGCTAACTTATTTTTGAGGCGTTTTTATCATCTTAAAAATGCTGAGGTCAAAACTTATCCAAGGTAGAGTAAATCCATGTAGGAGGTAGAGGTCATGCTTTCCTATAGAAAAGACCCAGAAAGATAGGGATTGTGAATAGAATGGAGCTAGGGATGTGGTTGATAGAATGTGGATTTGACTTGGTATCATGAATAAAAGGTGAGATTTAAACCAGGCCTTCACAACACAACCTAATTCATATGTAGAATTAAGGCATAGAAAAAGTGTGGGGAAAAGTATAACAATCATAGAAGGAACATGCCAAATAGCAAGGGAAGAGAAAAAGTCATGTGATAGAAAGAACCCATTGAGGAACGAAGATCTTGGCCCAAAATGAAAAACAAAGAGATGGCAGAGAAAGTTAGGGTGGATCTTGGCTCCAAATATAAATAATAGACGATATAGAAAATCCCTATTGGGTTGGTGATTTAAACCAAAATTGCATGCCACGATGCATTTCTATTTATATTCTTTTAGAATATCTTTATATCTTCCATCTAATTTTGCTTAAATGTTTACCAAGTTAAAATTATTTAGTGAGTTGTATTTATAACATAAAGAGTATGTCTCTTACCAAACACTGATTTTGTTATTTCTCAGTTAATGGTTCATTGCTACAAGTTTCATCTCTAGTTTAAGATGTTACAAAAATCATGAACATAAATCCTCACCTATATTTTCCACTTATGGATTCTTTGTTTTAATTAAATAAAATTGCATACTTAAATAATTTCTAACAACATGATTTGAGTGTCTAACTAGTCCATTATCCCTGAGCCTTTGATACACCTATCATGACACCAATTAAACTTTTCAAGGCCTAGTTTGACAATTAAGTATACTAGTATATGACATTCCCTACTAGGAATTAATAGGGTATACAATGTACATGTCATCTAGTCTATTTTTGCATATAGAACATTTCCTTGCATCTTTCTCAAGAAAACCACCAAAAATTGTGACACTAAGCATCTCATTACCTCCTTCTAAATCATGGCATATATTTCCAAAGAGTTAACACCATCTTGTGATGATGCATATCCCATGACAGTTTGGGTAGGGTTATAAAATTTATTACAACTATGCTTATGGTGGCCACTTGTCTAGAGTTTCCAGTATACATAAATTCCTCTAGGTGGGCTATTTCTAGTCGTCCCATTTCCATGATTGCATCTAGCCATACTCTTTCTTCCAATTCGTAAGCTTCACCTATTCCTCTACATCCAATCATCAATATTATTTCCTGTTGTAAATGGGGGATCAATTTCATTCAATGTTTCTGTACTTTAACAATGATCATAAATAAATTATTATGATCATTCTTACCTTTCATAATACTTCAAACATGACAATGTTGTGAAGCTCCTAATCCTCATCACCTTTATTATATTAGTTATAGTAAATTCATCCTAAAATGCATCATACATAATTTCCTCTCCATATCATATTTATAAAGAAAGGAGATTCATTTGAATAATGAAATTCTTATTTCTCACCAATATAATTTATAAATATATACTTAATCCTTGAAAATAATTCTATTCACTTCTTCTATGCATGGAATGACTAAAAGTAACTTGAATTCCATTGTGTTAAATAAATTCATATAGGTTAAAAAAGTGTAAGTGAATGAGTGAATAAACCCTCTATGGAGAGGAAACCTTTAATTATAAAATACCCAATTGCGCATGATTATTCAAATAAATATCGTTGATTTGAAGATAGGAGATAAATATGGCATGATGTATGCTATAGTCTACTGCCAACTTGGTCATAGATGATAAAATAATAATGAAAGAGGGTTAATACCTTAACATCTTCTCTTATCTTTTAACCATGTCATCACTAGATTCAATTGTCACAACGAATTGGTATTCTATCAATAATAAACAGCTTAGGAATGAAGCCTTCCAAGTAATATCTTCCTAGATTAATCTCAAATGGAGATTAGAAATTCCATATTGTTTACACGAGAACAATCAACTTGAGGATGTTATTAAAATCTTTGAAACAATGTTTTAACGAATCTATAATAGACATAAACCCATCTAGAAATTAACATTACTTTCATGCTAATGGGGCTATTAAAACTACATCAATTTTGGGCTTCTCCCTTTTCATATCATTTATGATGTCAAGACATTGATTTCAATTGAATGCAAGAGACTCCTTTTTGTTTAGCAATCAAACATCTCCATAATGCCACTAACACGACACAATGATTAGTATAATTTGAATGACCCGATGAGGATTATTATATTTCCTTTCCATCCATTGAGGCTACAAAAAGGTGCATTAAGACCCACTATTATGGACAAGGCCTCCATAGTGAAAGGTCTGAGAGAAATCACATCCTTGTCATTGATCATGGCGACAAGAAGATATTGTTTGAGAAATTTGAATTTTCTGGTATAACCCTTGTATTGTTAAAAATTGTCTAAAGAAGGGGGCATATGGCCTTTCTAACCATGAATACATCCCTTTCAAGGAGTCCCTCAATAAGATATAATAAGATTTATTTTAAGTTGTTTTATGGATAATCACGTATTACAATTACTTATGATATGTTTTGATTTTTTTCTATTTGCATTTTTTTTCTTATTTTTAAGTATTCATTTTATGCTATTCATCATTTTTTTTGTAACACATGTCATGAAGGTTTCAGTCTCTAGTATGTCATTATCTTTGTCAATAGTAATAACCAAATTAACCCATAATCGTTAATCATATGAGCCATTTACTCACCATTACAACTCAATTACTTGATCCTGCAATTACTTGATCCTGCAACTAAATTCAATTATCTAATTATCACATAACTAAGTAACATTTGTAATACTAAAAAAAAACTTCAAATCTTATATAATATTTATATACTAATTTGTATAATAATAATGCAATTATCATATTTATATATATTATTAAAAATCATAATAATTATATAAATAATTTTCTAGGTTAACACAATTATAATTTTGTAAATTAACGCCATTGATATTGAATATAAATATGATAACAAAATAATTAATTTTTCAAATTTTAGTAATCATATAAAATAATACTAACACCTCATGTAACCCAACGATCTTACTCAATGATCTTACTGCAAATCATCAGCTTCTAGACTTTGTGTATAATAACACTTGTAATAATATAAACCACTGATCTTATTGTAAATCATCATCTTCAAAACTTTGTGTATAATAACACTTCTAATAATAAAGACCACCTACAAGCTAGCATCTCTATAAGAGAAATATTATTACCCACAACATCATATAATAAGAGAAATCAATAGCAACATAACAACTCATTCAAATTCCCCCGGATGCGGGTGATTAAAAACGGAAAGAATGACACGGGCCATCACGTGGCCGAGTGTCAAGACCACATGCAAAGGTGGTACCATGGGGTGAAGGCGTTAAGGCGTTTTAATGTGGTGAAGGCCGGAGATGAGACGGCATTAATGCCTGTCCTCTCGGCTCGAGGGAGGCAGGTGAGCAGTCGAGCGATGGAGAGGTTTAAGCGGGGGAGTATGGCTGGTTTGCGGAAGTATGGAGCGTCTGGTGGAGAGACCCTCCTCTGTGCTAGCCGCAAGGTGAATGCAGAGCCGAGGGGGGAAACGGGAGAATGTGAGATTGTGACACATCGTGGGAGGAAGACTGTGAGTTATATGCTGAAGGTCTTATTGATAATTCTTGCAGTTCGAGAGGTGAATTTGCTCGGTCAATGGGTTCGTAAGGCGAATTTTCTCTGTCATAAGGCTCGAGAGGCGGATTCAGGAATTGGGGGTAGGTTTTGGAAGTGGGCTCTGGAAGCCTGCTCGTGGTGCAGGCCCTCAAGCCTGGTTCTGGAAGCTAATCGCTATCTGGTCCTTGACGCTAATTCCTGGAGCTCGGGAACATTAAGGTATTGGACTCCTGAGGCCAGAGATCGAGAGTGGTGGTGGAATTCGCTATTGCTACTGGGAGTAGCGTTAATTCTGGTGACTGTTCACAGCATAGACTTTGAAAGGCATTTAAGTATGCCGCGAGACAGGTTACGAATGGGTAGCCGGAGGGGAGGAATTCAAGGTCGCGCTCCGCCGAGAGATGACCATCACTCCCCTTCTTCTTCAATAGAAGTCACCTCTCAGCCTTGTTGGTTCCAGGATAGCAATGACGAAGTGGGAGGGCATAAGGAGAGCAGCCCAAGTGAAGGTGACAGTCACAGAGAGCTTCCCATGCTCAGGTATCGCCTCCCCTGTCCGCATGTCAATTCCTCTCTGATCGTGACAATTGCAGTGGAGCATGGCATTGAGCCTCAACAGCATAGGCAGCATCCCAGTGGGGATGACTCCCCTGTTGCCTGCCTTCCCGTGGGTGAAGAAGGGGGTGGGGCTCAGCCCGAGCTCATTCCTGGGATGGGATGGTCAGTTCCGGGTCCCGCGGGAGGGAGGAAATTGGAACGCCTTGGCCTCAATCCGAATCCAAACGCTGGCCCCTCGGCACGAGCAATCACTCATCCGCCTGGTTCGTGTAAGGGCAAGCAGAAAATGGAAGACTCCGACCTCAATCTGGATCCTGTAGCTGATACCTTGGTGCGTGCTGCTCCTTGGCCCGGTCCGAGGGAACTTGCCAGAAATGACAGTCCTCATAAAATCATTCAGCTCTCGGATTCGGAGAACACGCTCCACTTCGGATGCAGAATTGCAGAGCAGCCCCAGTCTATGGACGAAGAATGATGTTGTCATGGTAATTTATGTTTTGTTTGGGATTTTCCGGGGCAATTCAGTTACATTTTCCATATGTTGGCTTTACAGTCCAAATGTCGCTTGTAAATGTCCAAGTGTCCAGTGTATACGTCCAGTGTTCTATGTCTTTGTCCGTGTCAAATATGTTTATGTGCATCATATGTTCAGTCCAGCAATGGACAGTCTATCAGTGTTATGTAATAGAGTCAGCAGGAGTACAGCGAACCACCCAATTTTGAACTCTCTCAAGTTGGGTGCTGCAATATGGGCAAGGCCAAGGAGCCTGAGAAAATCCACTTAAACCTTGCCCTCTGTAATCTTTTTTGTATATTTGTTTTGTAAAGATAATAGAAGTAGTCATATTCAGAAAAAAAAAAAAACAACTCATTCAAATTCCAAATTCTTAATATTAATTTGTCTTTTATTTTTTTTAAATATCAAATATTTTAAAACATTTTTAAAATTATCTTTTTAAATTTATAATTTTTTTTAGTTAAATTTTTTTCCTATAATATAAAATACGTTTTTAAAGCATGACAACGTGATTGATTTATTTTTTCAGATTAATTAATTAAACTCGTTTTCTTACCATGAAATACGTCATAAGCATGATGTCAAAATTGATGTTTTCAAGTAAGAATCATGGAATACAAATGATTTGAGAAAATCCGGGAAAAAATCAAACATATACTGTACGTTCCACAAATATCAAAACGAAGAAGAAGGTGACGAATCACAAAGAGGGCATGCATAAATACAATTAAAGTAACGTTGAACAGCTATGTCTTATATCCAAAAGTAAAGTATCTTAAATTTGACATTTGAGATATACTTCAAAACTCTTAAACAAGGAAATTGAATTTGACCTTTGACCTATACTTCAAGACTCTTAAACTCTTAAACCAGGAAAAACAATTTACAGATGTGAAACTCCACTCGAATACAAAAGAAACGTAGACCTTTGGAAATTTAAAGAAGATAAACCATATATAAAAATGTGGAGCCAAATAACAATAGGAAGAACCCGTATTATAAACAACGGTCCAGCCCATTGTGTTGTGTTTAAAAAGTAATATTTAACGAGTATAGATTTATTTTAAATAAAGATTTAATATGAATTGAGAAAATTAAATTTTTCTATATGTATTTTTTTATACTAGTACATATTATTTAAATGTTTTTTATAGTTATTTAATTTTTTAAATTTTTATAATTTTTATTTTGGTGGATATGAATAAAATTTCAATTCAATTAAAATGAAGGTTTGATAGGTAATATTTACCTAATTAAAATGCTGTCTAGATCAAATCAATGAATCCATATGTACAATAAAAAGAGCAATTAAATAACACAAATCAAAATTTCACCTCAAATTTTTCAATTAAATTCCAATATATAAAAATCCAAAAAAATTACACTAAAAACAAACTCTATATTTAAATACATAAAAACTCGTGAACCGTTGTTGGATTAAACTTTATTTAAAAGTGAGGTTCTCCTCCGCACATTTTAAAATTTGGAAGGAGATTCCCACGGTTCCTACTTTTTCTCATGCATCGGCTCACGATTTGGATTTGCGTTCCGTCCACGTAAGAACGATGATTATAATTTTTGAAAAACCGCAATACTTGCACTGTTCAACTTTCAACATGAAGATATTGTGTTTTAAAGCATGAAGATATTGTGCTTTAAAGCAAGCCACTTCAAGATAGAAATATTCCGGGCGCCCCCCATAAATTGTTTTCTTAAAGTGAACCGCGCCTTGAGAGAAATATCACGAGCGCCTCCCAAACAGTGCGTGTTCTCTGCCCACGAAGATTTTAACATTAATCCGGAATCCATAGAATATTGCTTAGTGTACACACACATTAAAGTGACTTAACCTGCTTTACAAAGAGAAATCATCTATTAATTATATTTTTTCAAGGAATCAAATCCGCAACCTACCATCAATGGCAATTCCGAAGCTAAAACTTTGTTAAAACCGACCTGTATCCTTCACTTGAGTGTATAATGGAAAAAAATTAAGGAATTCTTGCGCTTCCAATAGCTCCATGTCCCATTGTTTTCATAATTATTACAAATCACGTTTTGAGTCGTAATCAATTCTGTGTAGCGCACTCGTATTATAGGAATTCAAAACATGTGCACAGTTTCATAACGTGTTGTGGTCACCAACAACCCCCCTTCTTCACTTGACATTAGCGATAACGTCAAACAAAGAGGGGACCCTAAACAAAAATCCCAAAAAAATATTTTTCTAAAGTTTTTGTATTTCTCTCCCTAAGGCTTAAATCGCATCGCAAAGAAAGGCCGAAGCATTGCTCGAGCGCGAAAAGCAAGACTGCGAACGAGCGATGCGAAGTTCATCGCGTCGCATACATCACACGCGCCCCTTTAAAAGAAGACCTTCGAGAAATGCCCATCGCCGATATGTGATATCGCAAATCGCAAGCATCGCGCTATACGGCATAAACCATTAAACAAAATTTGCGATATCTGCGATTTGCGATCTGCGATGGCAGCGATTTGCGATCTGCGATCTGAAAAGACTTATCACACGATAAACCCAGGATTAAGTGCACGCCTTGAAGGAATTTAATGACCGCATGCTTGAGTATCTAGGAATGATTGCATTACATTTATCGAAGAGTCAAGTCATGATAAATGTCAGGGTTATGCATTCATTAGAGATTAATACTTTCACGTCAAATCTTTTCATTTCCCTTCTTCTTTGCGTAGACTGCAAGACACGCAACTAATATAAGTTTATATGCAGGAAACATTTGAAGGAAAGAGGAAAGCGCCAATCAGATAGTAAAGAGAGAATGCCTCCGCAAACGGATGCCGCATGCAGCAGAACCGCGGATTCCAGACTATCAGCCAACCGGCACTGATGAAATTAGACTATTCAGGACTCAGAGTCAAAGGCGCACAAAAGCAGCGTGTTCAGAAAAGATCCTGAAGCTCAGACTTGGTAAAGCAGAGAAAGAAGCGCATGAGAAGGAAGACGCTTCAGGAAAACCTGGAACAAAGAACGGAAACAATTCTTAAAACAGGGGGATGTCCATACAGCACGACTCCTAACCCACTCAGTCATTCGCACGACCGGAAACCGAAAACAGCAACAGCAAAATCAGTTCGAGAAGAACCTGGGTTATGCTAAGTATACGCGTGGCGAATACACCCAGCTAGAGAAAGGTTTTTCGAAAATATCTTCTGGTCTGCCGGAAGGAAGTGCCAGCTCCTGTTATTTCCACTTTTATCTCCAGAGCGAAAGAAGAAAGCGGCCAGCCGACTCTTCCCAGGAAAACGTTGCACTGTTGACAGCACTAAAGAGAATAAACAGAAACGGTCAGAAATTAGATTTTAAGTTTAGAAATAAAGTTGCTTTTAGTAAAAGGGCGGTCATTTGAAGCCGATTCCCTAATTTCATGTAATTAAGATTGATTAGTTAGTAGTATTTAACCCTTCTCATGGTTTTTGGAGAGGGGTCCGGAAATCTGTCAAAAAACTTATCCTCAGAACATGCACTTCTGCACCCTAAGAGGAGGTTTTTGATGAATAGATGGATCAAGATTTATTTATGTTTGTATTTTAATATCTGTTACTGATGTTGCACTTCTGTACTCTTAGCAGATGTTAGAACAAGTAGAAATAAATCATTATTACTTGAAGTTTATTAGTGAAGTTAGTCATAAATGGTACTTTTATCTCTTGACTAGATTCTGCTAGTATCCCTAAAGTGATATGTAGCTGAGTTCTTTATATGTTATTGTATGAATGTCTGCATTACCATTTGGCACTTCTATACGGTGGGATCATTTAATCATGCTTAACATATAGAAGACTGATTATGCGATATGCTGTTCACAACTATTCTGCCTAACTTCTTATGCAGAATGGTTTATCTTTATTGGTTTATATTCTGATATCAGTTGAATGATCTTTATTACCAGCTGCTGTTAGAAATCTTTCTAGATCACATAAACAAAGGAAAAACACCCCGGATTAGTATAGATCAGATGTATTTCTCTTCATTAGATTACATTAGCATAGAGTTAGTTTAGCAGTTAGAATCGAGACTAGTTTAGAAAAACCTCTAGATTAATATCTTCAGACTCTACGCACACACACACACCCATCACATTGGGAAACTGGTCCCATTACCCCCAGTCGGACCCGCTACTCCAAACGGGCAAGGAGCCGCCAACCAGGTTCCGGACCGGGTGGGTATCCTCCTTGTTGTTGACCCGACTTCGGGCCCCTCAACATTTCTGGCGCTAGAAGGAGGGCCGAGCTATGAATGGCGCATAATTCAAAATTCAAATACCATTCTAAGAGCAAATCACCCTCACCAACTTCCCCGACTTCTCCGGTACGACTAAACTCGGAACTGGAAGTCGGTCGGACATCCACCGCTGCTATACATCCCGATACATCAGAACAACTTATTGTCGATCCCCCTGAAGTTCAAACCTTGATCCGTAAACTCCAGGGATTCTCTATTTTTAACCAGAAATCTGATAAATCTAAAGGCAGCTTGACTTCGCAATACAACCCTGCTCATCCCCTGATCCGATTGAAGAGTGAAAAGTTCGGCATTCAGCCAACTGAAATCCCTCTCCCCACTAGGAAAAGAGCAAGGAAAGCACTTCAAGAGTCTGACAGAGAGACTCTTTCATCCAACTCGTCCATTTCAACTCCCTCTCCGCGAAGTCAACCACCCACATCTCCACCTCAAATCACTCATCCATCTTCCACAACCCTTCCTCCACAATCATCAAAGATCGTAACATCTCTATCTTCTCAACCTCGAAGATCATCTTCTGCACTTTTATTAACCAGCAACTCAGCGATGGCACAATCTCCATGGAACAACCCTGGGGCGGTTTTAATGCCTCCACCCCTGAGTCCAATACCTGCCCATCCTGAGAAGTGGTTACCAAAGTTCAATCCAGAAACTGGAATGCTAGCTAAAGAACATATCAATAATTTCATGCTTTCTGTTAATCTCAACGGGGTCACCAACGAAGATGCCGTGGTCCGACTCTTCCCCTATACGATGCAAGGGACAGCCGGGTCATGGTACTTTTCGCTACCCTCCAGATCTATCACCAGCTGGGATATTTTTCAAAATCAATTTCTCACCAAATTCGGCGATGATAGATCGACAGCGACACTGATCAACGATCTGTCCAATCTTAAAGCTGAGGCTAGGGAACCCATTAAAGATTTTAACTTACGGTTCAACAAGATCCTCAATAAAATCCCCGCTGCTTCCCAGCCCAGCGAGGAAGTAAGATGCGAATGGTACATCACGGCCTTACCTTCAAACTTGGCCATCTTTGTAGATAGGGCAAGCAAGACAACCTTAGTCGAAAACTTGGCTGAGGCGTTGGCAGTCGAAAGACGCGTAGTAGCCCTAGAAAAGAGATCTACAATCGAAGAGCGTAAATCTAAGAAAATCTCTTTCAAAGAAGAAACCAAGAAGAAGCAAACGAAGGATCCTTTCGACATGGAAGGATTACAAAAAGTCTTGAAAGCCATGTCTAATGAGATGATTGACATAAGAAAGCAAGTAGCAGAATCGTCCCCAAGAAAGCCTTTTAGGAATTTCAAAAGAAATCCCCCTATGGAGACGAAGCCACCCAACGTGGTCTCAAATGTGGAATCTGAAGAAGAAGAAGAAGAGAGCACCATCGAAACGCAGACCGACGACGAAGAAGTGGTGGAACTGCAAGGAATGTGGGATTTCATCCTCCCATAAGAGGAAGATCAAGAAGCACTTCCGGTTAGCACACGAAGCAGAAATCAACTTGATCCTCCCCAGACTACCCCAAAACAGAAGGGCGCAAGCCCTTCAGCGAAAGAAAAGGTCGCAACAAAGAAGACAACCCCTAAAGCGACCTCATTTAGTCCAGTCCAATCAGAGCAATCGCCTCCATCAAAGACACTAATAGTGTCGGATGAAATGGAGTATAACATCATCGACGACATGAAGAAGACTAGGGCTAATATCACCCTGTACGAGTTGAGCAAATTGAAACACCAACAAAAGATCATGATGAAAGAGTTACACGTCGTACCTACTGCACCTCTACCTACATCTATAGCTTCCCATAATATAGGAAGACCCCCAATCAACGCGATCAATAAAATCGATCCAAATGACATCGCTTTGATTGGAGGGAGGTCTAGATTTCACACTCCTCCTTTCCTCCTCACTTATGAGATCTTTAACAGAAACGTGCATAACTGCTTGGTTGATTCTGGTGCTTCAACCAATATTCTACCCAAGTCAATATGTGCCAAACTTAATGTTCAACCGCAAAAATCCGCAGTGCGCATAGTTCAACTTGATCGATCACAAGTCGAAGTGATAGGCGAACTTAATCAAGTGAACATAAGACTGTTGTCCAACCCCAAGGTATGCCAGGTCATCGATATTCTAGTTGCTGACATCCCTGAATTTTATGGTCTAATTCTTAGCAGGGATTGGTCCGAGAAGCTCCACGGATACTTTTCGACTGACTGGTCACACATGTGGTTACCCTTCAACGGGAAGCCAAATCAAATAAAGGTTGAATGAGAACTGCACCAAAAGTACATAGTGACGGATTTGGAGGGAGAGAACGAAGCCATAGCATACAACAGCAGCATCATAGGCAACTACTCGGTAGACTCTTTGCTTGGAAATTTCAATGCTCACATATCACCATATTTAGAAAATTCAGTCGTGTCCCAAGCAGAAAACTTTTCCCAGACTGATGATTCAAAATGTGTTAGTTTCTTAGATAGCCTTGTAAATACTTCTTTATTTTGGAAATTATATTTTGATGGCTCTAAGTCCAATGAGGGAGCGGGAGCAGGATGCGTCTTGATTAGCCCGGACGGAAATAAGACCATGCTCACATGCAGGCTGGAATTCGATTGCACGAACAACACAGCGGAATACGAAGCCTTGGTGCAAGGCCTATACAAAGCAATCGGCTGCAACGTCAAATATCTTCAAGTCTTTGGAGATTCCGAGATCGTCGTCAAACAGGTACGTAACACCATACACTGCCTGTCTAGTCATTTAAAGCACTATCAATCTTTAGTGCAAGATCTCACTACGCATTTTACAGCATTCAATATTTCATCAATCCCAAGACTTCACAATGCAAGCGCAGACCTGCTAGCAAACGTAGCCTCCAGACTCATCCCCTCCGAAGACTTTAGTCCAGATAGGTTTTCCATAGAATTAATTTTTAAACCGTCTATCCCTGACAACATCACCAACTAGAGAGTATTCAACGACGACCCAGACATCGTAAGTTTCCTTACCTCTGAAGGATCCTACTCAAACCAGATAATCGACGAGGACTATCATGACCACCAAATACAACAAAATGGCACTGATAATGCTATACCCAAATCAGTGGTCAAATTAGAAGATTTGTATGACTTAAAAAGTCGGTTCAAAAGGTCAGCTAACGCCAAACTTTACAGTTCAACTCTGAACTACGAATCAGTGAACTTAAGAACCGAAGAGAAACCCCAAAACGTCAATCTAGGCCAAGGCCTGGCTCCTGAAGAAAAGTCAGCATATATTCGTCTTCTACGACAGTACAAAAACGTCTTTGCCTGGAACTACGATGAGCTGAAAACTTATAACACTTCTATCATTCAGCACACTATCTCTATGATTGACAACGAGAAACCCGTCCAACAGAAGCTCAGGAAAATCCACCCCAACTTGGAAAACCAGATAAAAACTGAGCTGAATAAGTTGTTGAGAGCCAGAATAATTTTCCCGGTCAGACATTCCAAATGGGTCTCCAATATGGTACCTGTTAGGAAGAAAAACGGAGATATTAGAATCTGCATCGACTTCCGGAATCTCAACAAAGCCTGTCAGAAAGACAATTTTCCTCTCCCACCTATGGAGCAAATATTACAGGCTGTAGCAGGCTCATAATTGATGTCTTTCCTAGATGGATTTTCAGGATATAATCAAGTGCTGGTACACCCAGACGATCAGCTAAAAACCACCTTCCGAACTAAATGGGGTACCTACGCGTATCGGAAGATGCCGTTTGGTCTGATCAACGCCGGCGCTACTTTTCAAAGAGCTATGGACATTGCGTTGAAAGGGTTAGTCAATAAATCAGTAGTGATTTACCTGGATGATATAACTGTGTACTCCAAGAACCGAAGCGACCATCTCAAAGATTTGAAGCAAATATTTCAAAGATGTTTAAGATATGGAATCTCGCTTAACCCGAAGAAATCTTTTTTCGCGTTGAGTGAAGGAAAATTGCTAGGGTTCATAGTGTCCAAATAGGGCATTCACATTGAACCTGACAGAATCAAAGAAATTTCCGAGATATCCATGCCCCAAAACAAAAAGACCATGCAATCTTTCCTAGGACAAATCAATTTTGTGAAAAGATTTGTCCTAGATTTTTCACGTATTATTTCTCCTTTACAAAAAATGATAAAAAAGAATTCAAACTTTAAATGGGGTCTAGACGAGCACGAAGCGTTTAACTTAATCAAACAAGCCATCATCAACGCTCCATCCCTAGTAACCCCAAATTTTTCAGAACCATTCATCTTATACACGTTTGCCTTAGAAAATTCTTATGCTGCGATCTTGACCCAGGCAAACCAAGAAAAGGCAGAAGCCCCAATCGCATTCTTTAGCTTAAACTTACAAGGTGCTGAGCTGAAATATTCGGACGTAGAGAAACAGGCGTATGCCGTTTTCAAAGCGGTCAAATATTTCAGACCCTTCTTGCTAAAGGCCCATACCAAGGTCATAGTACCATTCCCAGCGGTAAGAAACCTCCTGATTCAGAAAGACGTGGGTGAAAAGAGAGCGAATTAGATCACCGCCTTGCAAGAATACGACCTGGAAATCAAGCCGGCACACATCGTAAGAGGCCAAGGCTTCTGCAAGATGTTAGCCGGAGCATCGCAAATCCCCGAAGAATCGCCTGAAGAGGTACACACGTATGAGGTAAGCCTAAACGACGTAGAATCATTTTATGCTGACATCATTTATTTCCTGAAAAACGGATATGCTCCATTTCACCTGGATCACATCAAAAAGAGAGCCCTGAGGTTGAAAGCTAAACAATATCAGCTCGTAGATGATGTCTTGTTTAAAAGAAACTATGATTCTTTGCTTCTTAGATGTCTTGATAAAACTGAAGCCGAAAAGGTTTTGCAGGAACTCCACGATGGACCAGCAGGTGGACACTATGCTGGAGAAGCCACCGCACACAAAATCTTACGTGCAGGATACTACTGGCCCACGCTGTTCAAAGACTCGTACAATCACGTAAGAAAATGCCAAGTCTGCCAAACGGCTGCAGGGAAACAAAAGAAGTCATCCATGCCACTGTAGCCGGTTAACATCGAACAGTCGTTCAGCCAATGGGGCCTGGACATAATAGGTGAGATCGTTCCTCACTCCTCTAAACAACATAGGTATATCCTCACTGCAACTGACTATTTTACTAAATGGGTAGAGGCAGTTCCTCTCAAGACAGCTAATTCTTAAAACATTGTTGAATTCATAGATCAGTTCATCATTACTAGGTTTGGATTGCCAACGGCCTTAATATTTGATAACGCTTCATATTTTTCTGGAAATACCATGACTGAGTTCGCACTCAAAAGAGGGTTCAAACTAAAGTATTCCACCAACTACTATCCGCAAGGTAAAGGGTTGGCTGAATCAACGAACAAGAACCTAATCAGGATCATCAAAAAAACAGTCGACCAAAACCAAAAGAATTGGCACAAAGCGTTGGTAAACGCCTTATGGGCAGACAGAATTACCGAGAAAGCCTCTATCGGGACTTCTCCCTTTAATTTGGTTTACGGGAGAGAAGCAGTTCTTCCTACTCACTTACTCATTCCCTCCTTGTCCTTAGTGCAATACATTGATGAAGTACGTACTTCTCCCTTACAACTAAGGCAAATGGAAATAATCAAGTTAGAAGAACGACGAGAGCAGGCCAAGAAAACCCATGCTCACCACCAAGCGCTGATAAAATCCTCTTTTGATTCGAACATAATGACCAGAAAAAACTTTCAGATGGGTGATTTAGTTTTGAAGTGGGATAAGGCTCACGAAGAAAAGGGCAAACATACGAAATTCCAGAAGCTATGGCTTGGTCCTTTTCAAATCGTAGAAGTCATAGGCCCATCAACTTTTGTGTTGCAGGACTTGACAGGCAGGAAAGATTCTCTGCCTGTAAACGGACAAATCCTCAAAATGTATTTCCCATAGAAGGTCATCCTTCTGTTTTTGTAGGATAATTTTAATTTTTTTTTTTTTTACGTTAGTTTTCCATTTTTTTTCATAAATAGGGTTGGTTGTGAACGATCATAAATAGTATTCATGAAGAAACATACCATTTCTCTATCAGATTTTGATTTCACTTGTATAAATAGCAAAACTTTTCGAAAAATCTGACTTTTATTATTGACAGGTAGAGTTAACTTTAGCCTGAATGTGATGTTAGTTTCAACTTTACAAAGAAATCTGGGATGAAAGTAACTTTTGGCAAAAAATTGTTTTATGCCAATGCAATGAAAAGTATCATCGATAGCAAAATAAGTATTCTCTGCAAAACTGCTGTTCTTAAACTCTATTATTGTCGTCCAGAGCTTTATTAAGGAAAAACAATGACTTCCTCCCTGCTAAGGAGAATCGCAGCATCCAGAGAAACAATCCAAGAAAACACTATATCTCAAAGAATAAGAGGTCTCATCACGAGCCGACTTATCATGATCACAGATATTATAACTTGCTGACTTTGCCACTACTGTCTATCAAAACAGGGCAACGACTCAAGATTGTTGCAATCGAAAGACAAGGGGTCTCATCACGAGCCAGCTTGTTCAGCAAAAGTGTAAATCAAGTGGATGACTGTGTCATAATTTGGCCACCAAACCAAGACATTGTTCTTTAGAGAATAAAAAATTAAAAAGGAAAGAAAAAGTGTCAAAAGGGTTTTTCTCTGGAATGTTGTAAATAACCTCAAGCAGGAAAAAGGATCATTGTTGGATAACATGGTAACCCTGTCGAGGCTATGGACGCTTGCGGGCAGCAGAGGCTCTACCTACGACAAAGGAGCATACTTTACAAAGCCAGTACGCAGAGAAGACCTTATTTTGTCTTTGAAAAGACTGAGTAATGACTAGGTATGAATACAAGAAATAACCCAGAGGAAACAAACAATCAGAATGAAATAAGAAGTTGCGACGAAGCATCATTGACAGGATAAAAGGTAATACTCTATCTGTCCATAACAAAATTTAGGCATAAGAAAACTTTTCTGTTTTGGAAGTGAAAATGCAATAGAACAAGCAGAGATAACTGGTTCTTCACAGTGAATCGCCATTGTTGTGGTCACCAACAACCCCCCTTCTTCACTTGACATTAGCAATAACGTCAAGCAAAGAGGGGACCCTGAACAAAAATCCCCAAAAAATATTTTTCTAAAGTTTTTGTATTTCTCTCCCTAAGGCTTAAATCGCATCGCAAAGAAAGGCCGAAGCATTGCTCGAGCGCAAAAAGCAAGACTGCGAAGGAGTGATGCGAAGTTCATCGCGTCGCATACATCACACGCGCCCCTTTAAAAGAAGACCTTCGAGAAATGCCGATCGCCGATATAAGATATCGCAAATCGCAAGCATCGCGCTATACGGCATAAACCATTAAACAAAATTTGCGATATCTACGATGGCAGCGATTTGCGATCTGCGATCTGAAAAGACTTATCACACGATAAACCCAGGATTAAGTGCGCGCCTTGAAGGAATTTAATGACTGCATGCTTGAGTATCTAGGAATGATTGCATTAGATTTATCGAAGAGTCAAGTCATGATAAATGTCAGGTTTATGCATTCATTAGAGATTAATACTTTCACGTCAAATCTTTTCATTTCCCTTCTTCTTTGCGTAGACTGCAAGACACGCAACTAATATAATTTTATATGCAGGAAACATTTGAAGGAAAGAGGAAAGCGCCAATCAGATAGTAAAGAGAGAATGCCTCCGCAAACGGATGCCGCATGCAACAGAACCGCGGATTCCAGACTATCAGCCAACCGGCACTGATGAAATTAGACTATTCAGGACTCAGAGTCAAAGGCGCACAAAAGCAGCGTGTTCAGAAAAGATCCTGAAGCTCAGACTTGGTAAAGCAGAGAAAGAAGCGCATGAGAAGGAAGACGCTTCAGGAAAACCTGGAACAAAGAACGGAAACAATTCTTAAAACAGGGGGATGTCCATACAGCACGACTCCTAACCCACTCAGTCATTCGCACGACCGGAAACCGAAAACAGCAACAGCAAAATCAGTTCGAGAAGAACCTGGGTTATGCTAAGTATACGCGTGGCGAATACACCCAGCTAGAGAAAGGTTTTTCGAAAATATCTTCTGGTCTGCCGGAAGGAAGTGCCAGCTCCTGTTATTTCCACTTTTATCTCCAGAGCGAAAGAAGAAAGCGGCCAGCCGACTCTTCCCAGGAAAACGTTTCACTGTTGACAGCACTAAAGAGAATATACAGAAACGGTCAGAAATTAGATTTTAAGTTTAGAAATAAAGTTGCTTTTAGTAAAAGGGCAGTCATTTGAAGCCGATTCCCTAATTTCATGTAATTAAGATTGATTAGTTAGTAGTATTTAACCCTTCTCATGGTTTTTGGAGAGGGGTCCGGAAATCTGTCAAAAAACTTATCCTCAGAACATGCACTTCTGCACCCTCAGAGGAGGTTTTTGATGAATAGATGGATCAAGATTTATTAATGTTTGCATTTTAATATCTGTTACTGATGTTGCACTTCTGTACTCTTAGCAGATGTTAGAACAAGTAGAAATAAATCATTATTACTTGAAGTTTATTAGTGAAGTTAGTCATAAATGGTACTTTTATCTCTTGACTAGATTCTGTTAGTATCCCTAAAGTGATATGTAGCTGAGTTCTTTATATGTTATTGTATGAATGTCTGCATTACCATTTGGCACTTCTGTACGGTGGGATCATTTAATCATGCTTAACATATAGAAGACTGATTATGCGATATGCTGTTCACAACTATTCTGCCTAACTTCTTATGCAGAATGTTTTATCTTTATTGGTTTATATTATGATATCAATTGAATGATCTTTATTACCAGCTGCTATTAGAAATCTTTCTAGATCGCATAAACAAAGGAAAAACACCCTGGGTTAGCATAGATAAGATGTATTTCTCTTCATTAGATTACATTAGCATAGAGTTAGTTTAGCAGGTAGAATCGAGACTAGTTTAGAAAAACCTCTAGAATAATATCATCAGACTCTACGCACACACACACACCCATCACATTGGGAAACTGGTCCCATTACCCCCAGTCGGACCCGCTACTCCAAACGGGCAAGGAGCCGCCAACCAGGTTCCGGACCGGGTGGGTATCCCCCTTGTTGTTGACCCGACTTTGGGCCCCTCAACATAACCTTATGTTTGAATCACATGGCACTGTTTATTCTAATACTGTATTTCACTGTATTTTAAGACCTCTTCAAAACACGCAAATTTTTTATAATGATATGTGCAATTTGTTTTCCAGAATAAAAATTATTTTATCAAATTTAGACTTACATATTTGACTATGTCATCACATTTTATATGTTTATGAATAAAATCAATATAGTGATTAGTTAGGATTATTGTTACAGCACCTTTATTTATAAAATTGTTTAGGTATTTTGAAATTGTTTAGGTCTAGCGACGAAGAAAATCTATTATAAGATATAGAAATTTTGGTAAATTTTACTATTTACTACGATATAAAATGTTATATATATTTTTATAAAATTATTTAAATTTTTATTGATTTTATATAGTTTTTATAAAATATATAATATAAAATGTTTATATATACTTTCTTAAAATTATTTAAATTTCTATTGATTTTATATAGTTTTATAAAATATTGGCCATTTTTAAAGTAAAATAATTTTAATAATCATTGAAAATTGGTCCTGAAATACATATGATTTTTCTTATTGACCAAATAATAAAATAAGCATGTAATCAAGTTGAAATTATCATATTTTTTTTATTAGAAGATCAATTTGTGGTCATTTAGAAAGAGGAGTCATAAAAGAATATATTGGTATGAATTTTGGTGCAGGTTGGGAATAATTTTCTTGAATAATGAATACTATTATAGAGAGAAACATGATAATATTTGGAGGAGAAACAAAAGCTTAATACTATGCTAAGAGAAATTACTAAAATCCTCATCAATTAATGTAAGTGAATAGTAGAGAATGCCACTTGGAAAGATTATTTCTTCACACAGTGTCTATAGTGAATCAATTCATCGTAACACTTGGTTGAAGGAGAAGGACATATTAAACCCCTATGTCTTGTGCTACTATATTATTGCTATATTACTACTATATTATTGTTGTCATATTAGGTTATTATTATTATGCATCTTTTATTTATATATATATATATATATATATATATATATATATATATATATATATATATATATATATATATATATTATTGTTATATTATTGTTTTCATAATAGGTTATTTAAATTACTCATCTTATCTCCTATATATAAAGGAGATTTAATTTTAAAAATCATAAAAAGTTATTTATAAACATAAAGGCAAAATGAGGATTTCCCTCAAAGTGGAAATTTTATTCATTTGTTTTTCCACTTGATTTAGGTGTATTACTATTGAATCAAATACACACCAACCTTTTTAAAGTTAGTTAAATTTCAATAATTCAAATATTTTTATTAGGAGATGATTTTTTGGTCGTCCACTCATTTGTTACAATTTGGAACTTTTAAGACATATTTATATATAATTTATCAAAACCTACTATTTTTGGCTCTCATTATTTCCCTAACAAGGATAGAATTATTGTTCCTAAAATTTTCTAGTCCATATGTGGTCGATTAGTTAAGTGGCACTCAATTTGAACCATTAAATCTTATGATATGACTACTTTACAAAAACCATAAGTTTAAGATTGGTGGAAGGAATACAAAAAATTACTAACTTACATACTTCGTAATTGTGAAAATTTAATTGACCCATGCACATATAATTGGATCAAAATCCACCCCCACATTCTCTTTTTAATAATCCCAAATGGGTTGGAACTAATGACATAAAGGGAGGAGCTTTTCACCATTGGGAAAGGTTCTATTCAAACATTAAAAATACTATTTAATAATGTCGTGCATAACTGAACCAAAATAGTTAATGAAAAGGAACTCCACATCTACTAATAATCTTCCTTTATGTCTTTGAATAACTCTTGATTATCCCTAAAGTGGCAGATGACTAGGAATTAAAAAAAAATGTCATAACAATAGAAATATGGTGGCCATCATTACTACAAATGAAAATAACAACATAACAATAGCAATATAGTGGCCATCATTCAACGCTTTCTCGTTAGAGTTGGATGGTTGATGTGGAGCATTAGCAATGATACACAAGTACTAATTGAGAAGGATCCTTGAATTAGGTGCCAAAATAATCATCCCATGCCCACTCAGCTTAACAATAAACTCAAAAAGGAAGGCTTCTTCTTCCTAAATAATATTATGAAAATAGACATTGTAAGTAGTGATGTGTCACATACCTCCTTACCCATTATCAACAACCGCCTACAAATTCTCCAATCACTACATCTAAGTCTGATTTCTATTATATTTACAATAATTGTCACATGCACGAGTATTCAACCATTTTGCACACCAATATATCTCTTGAAATTATACTCATATGCTTAAATATTTGACAACATAACTTAAAGAGTAAAGAGTCAACATTCAAAACATCTGATGCACTTAAATCAACTCAGATTAGCGGAAAGAATGTCACTTGCAAAACCGAGCACCGCCACCCATCCTAGAACTAACTTCTTCGAGTTCACCCCTGAGTCGAGAGTTCTTGCCACGAATCAACTGCCTCTTGTTGGTCTCATCAATGGATATTTAATTCCCTCTTTCATGATATGGTTTCCTTTAGTGGCATCCCTATTTTGTGGATCTTTTTATCCATTTGCCTAAGCTTTTCCTAGAAAATCAAGCCTTTCTCTCCTGTGAGAATTTTCCTCGTAAAGTCTTTCCTTTCTCTCCCGCAAGCATTTTATGTCTTTCTTAAACTTAACATATTTCTCTATATAAGTAACATAATGGATACTTATATCCCAATCCATTACGCTTATCTAGATTTGGATCTAGAAGTCTTATCATGAAAGTGTTATCCATTCCCATTGACCAATGGGATTTAATTTGGCAAGAATATCATCTCTTGGTGTCTCACTTTCCAATTGATTATATTATCTTTCTTATTTATAAAATATTTACTTTCATTGTTAGACCTTAGACCTAGTTTTTCTTAGCTTACGTCAACAGAGTGTTACATAAAATGGAGGGGTGTTACATAATCCCCCCCTTAAATTTACACCATCCTTGGTGAACTATTGCATCTTACAATTGATTTCCTTGTTCAGATGTAGCTATTTCTGAATTTTCAGGTTCCATGGCCTTGCCACCTGAAACAGATCTTGTAATATATAGGTTACAGAGGCATTCTACTGCAATTATCCTTGAGTTGCTACCTGTAACATTTGTTCAATCAATTTTGTCCAATGCAGTTGTGTTCTTGTCAAACGCTTGCTTCTTGTTGTATCCTTACATTAGTCACAACAAGTCAAACTAGCATATTTGACCAATCAACATGTATAACAATATCACATATTGTTAGCTAAAAAATATAACCATCAAACCATAAATCATATGTAACCATCAATCATAGATCAAAATCATAAATCTCATACATACTAAAATTGAAGTAAAATACATATAATTATCCTTTAATCAATCCTTAACTTCCACTTATGTCTGTATTCGGCACGCACCATGGATTGGTTGCCACATCAGAAAACCACCTAGTGCCCTCTCCTCAACCATGTGCGCATACACATAGTGTGCCTCACACACATAACCTATACATGTCACCCAACGTCGTGAGACACCTACATCCACACCAGTACCATATGTACCACATGTGCATAATACCAAATGTCCATAGCATTACATGCATGACATGTACCTTGTCTACATGCTTTCAAACAATATTAGTATAATTAATATACCATAAAGTCCACACCATAATTTCCTTTATTTATTCCCACTACCTTTAGGCAAGTCCAATCAAACCATGCTCTATTTGTTGATTAGAGAATAATGAATGCATGGACTTGTTCAGCTTCTACAACCAGAGCATAACTGAATAATTTTATGTCAAAGTATTCAAGTGTTTTTATTTAGCTAATCATTTTCATGTATCTTTTAGTTGCAAGAAAATTTCAACAAAATGATGACATAGAGGTAATCATGGATAGTACCACTTTATAATACCAATATCTTTGATTTTTAGGATTGAATTTGTCACTTAGGTAAGGTTTTAATAACGATGGAATATGACCTCTAGCCAATCATACAGTAGGCTATTGACTATGATAGTTAGTGTAGTACATAATTCAATGTTATATTTGAAGTTTAATAACAATATTAACCTTGTCTTTAGCCAAGAAAATAATTGTTTGGTACTCAAAAGTAGTCCACACATAATATAGTTATGCCTTTGGATTTCCTGTTTTTTCTTTTTACCACTACTCCCAACAAATTCTTGGCCATAAAAAATTCACTATATATTCAAAATAAATCGAACAATCAGTATGTAAGTACATACACCTCCTATACATGAGCCATAAGCGAAGATTACCATGTTCTCAATTCCACAACCACTAATTCTTTAGGCACTATGAGTACCAGGGTATGAACCTAGGTCATTAGCATGTTGATACCCCACTTGATCTGAAAATGGGGAACTTAGGCTTCTTTTCCAACTTATAAGAACCTCTCACACTTCCAAAGGTTTAAATCTTCCCAATTATTTATTAACCAATGGAAAATATAGGTGTATGCTTGTAGTTGTTTTCAGCTGCTTATTTTCTTTAAAATCTGTTATTTGTGCTGATATGTGAATGAGCTTAAACTAGTATATAAATGCATATAACAATGAATAATGCAGCAGTAAGAACAAACACATAAGACAACAAATTAATTAGGAGTTCACCCACAACTCTTGGGCTACATCTCCATGGGCTCTAGTTAATTCAACTAGACTCTTCGGGATTATGGTATAAGCCTTTTTCTTTACAAGCTCTTGGCTCAACTCCTCCTATTTACATAGAAATAGTGGGTTCAGACACCATTTAATCCCCTAGCTCTTGGAGCTCTAGCTCTTGGCTTTGGCTCTTGGCTCTCACTCTTGGCTCTTGGTTCTAGCTCTTGGATCTCACTCTCGCTCTTTGGCTCTTGGTTTTGCCTCTTGGCTCTTAATCTTGGCTCTGACTCTAGCTCTTTAGATTTGGCTCTGGCTCTAGTTCTAGCTCTTCGGCTCTGGCTTCCTAACCCCCTACAGCTCTGCAACTATTGGGTCTTTGGCTCTCTACAACTATCGTTCTTTGGCTCTCTATAGCTATCGCTCTCTGGCTCTCTGTAGCTATCGCTCTATGGCTCTCTAGCCTCAAGCTCAAACTCACAGGCTCTATGTCCCTTCCTCACCCTAAGGAAACATCCCTCCGAAATCCACCTCCAACCTCCGGTAGCTTCTTTGGGCCTCTATCAACTCTACATCTATGGGATGTTACAGCGTGAGCTCTCAAGCTCTGCCTCTGTCCAGCACTCTCGCTGCTACATTTTTGCGAGCGCTCCTTTTCTTTTAGCACCCTTTGGTTCTCTTTTGGCCCTCTAGCTTTGGAGGTATTTTCAACCTCTGCAACTCCGACTCTGCGGGCTCCAAAAACCATTGGTCCTGCTACATTTTTGGTGAGCTCTCTAGTTCACTTGACCTCCAAGTGACTCCAGAACTCCCCTGCTCTCTTAGAAATCATGCTCTCTATATTTTTATGGAATCTTCCGACATTGTGGCTTCCATAGCTATTTCTCTATGTGTGATCATTCCTTTGCCTCTCCGATTGGCCTCTGTCTCACCAGCTCTATGGCTCTACGTCTGGCCCTTTGGCTCACTAGCTCTATGGTTGTGTGCATTACATAACGCATTCCTATTCAAAACACATCATTGTTTCACAATGCCTGCTTACAGCGTGGCACAAGGGATGGAGGCTGTTACAAAGAAAATACATAGGAAAACACTATCGGGTGTGAAATCTAGATGTGAAAGTCCATTAAATCACCCCTAAAATCCCTATCAGGTCCACCTTCCATCGCATATTGCAATCACTTCGGCGGCATGAGAAATGGCCAAAAATCCATTAAACGGGAAATACATTGAAAAATTTGAATTTCTGGACTTCAAAAATCATGAAATCCGGCTTATGATCCTTATCAGGTCCGGCCTTTATCGCTAGTTGCAAGTCATGATGGCTCAAGAGCTTCCCCTTTGGGTGCGCTGATCACCGATCCGCCGATCAAAATCTTAAATCGCACTATCACATCTGCCCAGGGTCCCTCCCTTTGCCTCATGGTATTACCGGTTACGATCCACCGATTTCGGCGATCGCACCATCCCATCGGTCCGGGATCTTTGCCTGGGTATACATTGCTTGCCTCTGATCTGTTATCACTCAAATTTTCCTTGAAGTTGTTGGGAAGAGGAAAGGGGTCCGAGGTAATCACAAGCCAACTTTTAGGTACAAAATCTAGTCAATATGTAACAAGAGAGGGCTCTCTCTTTATGATTTAGCCTGGTTTCGAAAGATATTAGGCTAGTTGTGAAGTATAGGAGTTTTGTTTGAATTTGGATGGTTAGATTAAATAGGAAAGGGGTAAAACTGAGTAGCTTAGTCCATTGGGCTAATGGAGTCAAAGAAGATGGCTTAACTCGACTTGGTTTCTTAACAAAAGATGGTTTCACAAGGCAAGATGGTCAAACATGGAACAAATAACAACTTGGAATAGATATAATGGGTGAAGGGCAATTAAGAATCCCTCAACATATTTAAAGAGGGAACTTGAATGATTACTACTAAAGAGCAGTTAAGTATTCTTTAATAAATAATCAAAATGAAAGAACTAGAAAACAAGAGCAATCAAGATCTCACTCTTTATACTAATTCAGAAGAAAAAATTGAGAATAATATCGATTGAAAACAGAGAGAAATCAAGCATATTCTGAATTATTCTTTTTCATTTACCATTCATATGTGAAACATAGATGATATAATAAACAAGGAAAACTTTAAAACATAAGGTATATAGGACTTATTGATCCAATGCTTGCTTCAAGAAATCTGTGAAAAGCCCTTTGCTTCAATTCTTCATCTAGCAAGCCATACAAAAGTTGGTCCAACAACACTTTATTTGAAAATAGTCAATATTACAACAGTTTCTAAGAATCGACACTCAATACTCCAATTGAGGGGGTATTTATACAACAAAACTTTACAAAAAATATCTCATAACAAAGTGAGATATATTCTAGGGTGACTGAGAGTAGGTTACACGAGAATAGAGACAACTAGTCTCGAAGATAGGAGTAAGGTAAGTTAATGTTGTGTTGTTCCTTTTCTTGCTGGATGTGCTGGAGGCAGGCCCTATGATTTGGCTTGGCTTGCTACTGTCTTCTTTAGTAACTCTATGCTGGCTGCGCTGTTTTGACTGATACTCTTTACCTGTCCTGATACACTTCGACCTATTTGACATTTGTTCATCTCTGTTCACCTTTATTCATCTTAACACAGTAAACAACCTGAAATTTACATTTTACCATAGATAAATTTACAAAATTTCCAACACGTCTTCTCACCATTTTTGCTCTGGCAATTTGTGTTTCTGAAGTTTCCTCATATTTTCATTCGTCTCTGTATATTTGAAAAGGTTATGCTAGATTGGGAACAAGTGCTTTATCTCATGCTCAACATAGAATAAGTTCTCTAAGCTGTCATAGAGAACTCGGCCTGTGGGGAGTGCTTTTATTCCTGATGCACTTATTGATGAACTAGGTTGACTACCAGCATACTTATTCAATTTTCTTACATAATCTATATGCTTCATTAATCTCTCATTAATCACTAAAGAACTTGGTAGCCATTTATTCTGCAAATTAGTGAAATTCTCCATAAGAGAATTAATTTCCACATGCATATCTTCACATCTTCTCTCCAAATTTTGTATCAAAGTTTTCTTGGTTAGCACCCTTTTGATTTCCAAAATAGTGTCTGTCCTGTCTGCAATGCCAAGTTCTTCGAGTTGTTCTTTAGTTCTGTTATTCAAAAGATGTATGAGTCGGTTGGCTTGATCAGGCATTTGTCCTAACAGAGCTTTGTCTTTTGAATTTCTCCCTGTGATGCTTTAACTAGATCAATCTGTTCATAGATTACTTGGATTGATGGGCAAACATCATTTATGGACTCTATGATGTTGGCCTAAAGAATGTTCTTGATCTCTACAAGAGGCTTGTCAAAAGCGAGATCTTTTTCTAATGTTTTCACTTTATTTTCTGATGCTTTGATCTCCCTTATTTTTTCCACAACATTTGTTTTGGAGATATCATAATTTCTTTCTACCTTAGCCAACTGTGCTTTTGCCCATTTTAATTCCGAAACTTGTAATCTCATTTCTTCCATTTCCTTTATCAATTCTTCAGTGCTCAAATTAGCACTGCTACCTTATGTTGTTTTTGTTCTTGTTGTACCTGTGACCACCTCAGTTGTGGCTGTTGGGATGTTTGGAGCTAATGCTGTTCCAAGTGTAGAAGGGACTGTTATTGAGACTATGGGGATTACATCAGGAGGCTGAGAGGTCGACTCTCCCTGCTTGTCCTTCAGTGCTTTTTCTAGTGCCTGCTCTATGTCATTCAATCTTTCATTGAGTTTCAAGAGGAGATCAATCATCTCTTCTTCAGATTTCTGATTTATAACCTCAGCAGTCTGTGGATGCCTTGAAGGAGGCAATTTTAGCTACTTCCTCAAGGCAGAAATGTCTTCTTCTTTGTTCTTGATTAGAGCATCTACACCTTTTACATCTTTGGGATCATGTCCCAATCCAATGATGATTTCTTCTAATGATTTTATTCTAATATCCTTAGCCAGGGAGGAGGCTTTTTCTAAGTTCAACTAGGCAGTTGTACTATCCAAAGAATTTTGTAGCTTATGAGCCATCAATGCTTTCCTGGTTAAGGTAGAATAGACCATTTCTCTAGTTTGCTTGTGAAGTTCAATCTGATCCAAAGGATTAATATCCTTAGCCAAGACTTCCAAATTTGTTCTGATATAATCTGCTGTTGTTTGAGGTTGCTAAACCTTTGGCTTGAAGTAGCTCATTATCATCTTACCCTCTTGAATGTCATAGGCTAACATTAATCTCTGCTGGTTTGTGGGGGCCATTCTTAAATAGTGATTATAAATTTGAAGTCTTACTGGATCAATTTTTTCTTTTATTTCTGTGAATGTCTTCTTGATATCTAAGGCGTCTTTACTTTATGGCCTGGTGGATGATACTTCCGCACTATGTTTTCTTTCTAACTCCTGCCTCTGTGAGCTAGTGGATTTTCCTCCCAATGGGGATGTTTGTTGACTAACTACGCTTTCTATTCTCTGACCATCTGTAGTTTCTTCAATAATTTCCTCTTCTGAAAGAGGATTCAGTCTTTGCCTCTTTATCCCAAACTGTCCTGTAGATCCACTGATGGGGGTAGTGGTTTCCCTATCCCTCTTTTTATTTCTTTCCTCATTTAGAGGAGTTTGTACAATTGGACTTTCTGCTACTTTAGTTTGAGCTGGAGGAGTTGGTACCTGACCCTGTTCTTTGGAAATTCCAGGCTGATCTGTCATTATAGGTTGTTCTGTGGTCACTACTTCCTTTCCTTTGGATTTTCCTATGGCTGGTATGTTGACTTCCTGTGGAGGTTGTTGAGAAGTTCCAGCAGTGGATGTGCTAATTGTTGATTCTTGAGACAACTTGAATGGTACCTGCCCAAAAGAATCTAAGCTAAGGGTTTTCCTAAGATCTCTCATAGCATTTTCCATATTGACTTGTTCACTATCATGCTCTACTAGGGTACCTTCCCTCTAGTCATCCATATTTGCATATTTTTCAATTTCTGGAATTCTATGATGAATATATGGGGGCAACTTGTTATTCGTTCTCCTATCTCATATAAAACTATTGGGATCATACGGTTTCCTTTCAAAACTCTTTGTAACTTAAGTTGTTCTTCTAGAATTTTTTCTGCTTCTTTCCATGCTTCCCTAGTGTTGCAGACAAAAGGGCCTAGCTAGTTCTTTATTCTAAGCTAAGCTTTCTTCTTGGCATTACAAAAATGGACTAGGTCTGCATTTATCATTTATCTAAAATATTCCAATGCAAAGAGTCTCATTGGGACATATTTTGGTAGCTTGAATGGGAAGAGTTCACATCCATAGATTCTGATTTCTGTGTGATTCTTATATAGGTACCAGTGACCTATCCTATACTACTTGGAGAGCTGGAGGATTTTCTTCATGTCACCAATGATCTTGGGAGGGGAAAGTCCTGTTGACAGAGTGGTTGCTGGATGTACAAATAGGTCAATTAACTCATTGTAAGTGTAAAGGGTCTCAAGGGATCTATGGAAAATGGGGCTCCAAAAAATGACAGACCTTGGATTGCCTCTAGTATCAAGTTTCTTGATAGGGAACGGGAAGTTTTCTGACAGGTAATACAACAGAAGATGGTATATGAAAGTAGTGTATTTGAAGACTCCTTTATTGTCCAGTCTTATGAATTGGTCATGAATTTTGTTGGAAATATAAGAAGCATAATCATATTTAACAGCAAGGGGTTGTCCAGGAGTAAAAATAGACAATAATACCAAGGTTATTTCATCAACATACTCTCCAGAGTTGAACCCCATGATTGAGGCTATCATATCAATAATGATTTTTCTTGTATTTGTAAAGAGAACCTATAGATAAGGAGGTGGGCCTTTAGGCTGATATTCAGGGTCCATGAACATTTGACAGATGTGAGTAAGTTTAGCTTGAGACAATTGGGGAACTCTTTCAAGTAAGTATCCCATAGAGAGGGGAGTAAGAGCATGACTGGAATGGAATTGCAGCATTTCATTAATGGATTGAGCAGTTATGGAAAAAAGGACTTCTTGGCTTGGGGTCAGGATTACTCTTTGAGTAGGGTCATAATTACCACAGCAGTGATGAATGATATCTAGAAAAACATGGACTACAAGGAGGAAGTACACGGAAAGATTTGATTTCGACAGTCCTAAAATGTCAAAGCCATTAAGATAGTTGTCTCTGGCTTGGCAAAAGATCTTAAGGTGGTTTTCATTACCTGATAAGTCTTTTATCTAAAAATCTTTATCGGCCAAGGGCAGATAATCCAAATCTTTGTGAGGAGCGTTCATGGGTGCTACATTCAGGGCTATAGGGGTTTCCATATTTGGTTCTTGTGGATTCAATATGGAATTCAGGATTTCTATGGGAAAATAGACCAAATAGCAGGTTTGGGGACTTTTTATGACAACACAGGTTGTTTTTAAACTTTAATTTGGCCCTCTCTGGTAGAATTTTCAATAGAAAACCGAAATTACAGGGTTGCAGGGTAAACTGGATAAATACCTGTGTTTAGGAGGTAAAATCTACAATGGAAGGTTGAATGACAGGCTGCGGAGTGCGTCACTGTATATTTTCTGGTCAGGTGGTAGCTGAGAAACTGGAACAGTTGACTCGGACGTTGTTTGCATGGGAGCACGGGTCGCAGCGTATTATAGTGAAAATGACACTTTGTTCATTTATTCAACAAAACTGAGGTTGGTGGGTCTTTTTTGGTTTTATCAGTCATATGACGTAAGCGGGATGTGATGTTTTCCCGCTTGCAGAGGCTGGGAAGTGGTTTTTATCGCACCACATTTGAGGCTATGCGGTTTTGGGCTGGGGGTGAGCGAGCATATGGACAGCGCGATGCGTGGCGGGAGTACGGGCGGAAGACCACCTGGTGATCGCGAGTTAAAGTGCAGTCACCAGGGGGGCGTGATATCATCATCAACCATCAGATGAAAGGAAACTGATCGGACAGTGGACAGGCGTGGGACACGGTGGGGCATTAACTTTAGCGGGCCCGACACAATAAACAATGTTTTAATCGTATTGTGGGCAGTGTGATTGGTTGAGGGGTGGCTATTAATTAACCTAAAGGGTTAATTATTCCCGTTGTCATGCGGTGGGGAAGGTTATTAATAAATTTAGGATAAATCTATTAATCCCTTTTAAATAGTGTTTATGGTTATATTTAACCGAGGCAGGAACATATAATACTTTGGGGATTTATATATATTTAACTAATAAGGGAAGGTTTATATGGTGTGGGAGTTTTATATTTATATATGTTAATAGTTAATATGACTATGAAATATAAAGTGCTAACTTAAAACATTTTACGTATATTCTACTTAGGCTAAAGTGAAAGGGGGTTTATGAAGTATTGTGCATTATTCCTAAGTAAAATAGGATTTTACTTAGGAAACTTTATGAAATGAAATGAAT
The DNA here is from genome assembly GCA_031772625.1 of Pinus tabuliformis. Taxonomy (NCBI): domain Eukaryota; kingdom Viridiplantae; phylum Streptophyta; class Pinopsida; order Pinales; family Pinaceae; genus Pinus; species Pinus tabuliformis. Next base: position 1,799,741,773 of record CM062819.1, read on the forward strand.
GGTTTATGGATGAGTCTAAGTAATTAGGATTTTAAATCACTAGGCCAAGGGTCTGATCCCCCCAGAAGTTAGAGAAATGCTCTGAGCCCCTTTGATTTTCAAAGACCTTAATACTTTAGGGGGAATTAGTGAAATCTTTAAGGAAAAATGTGAAGGGAAGTTAATAATTTAACCTTGTCTAGCTTGTACTGCATCAAGTAAAATGTATGCCTTGTGCTTGTGATGAAAGTGAAAATTGACACATTTCAGAGACATTATCCATCACAAGTAATTCTACAACACCATCTACCTGCCCTACCTACTTTAACCTAGCATTTTTTCTTCTTTATTTGGGTGCACTTGGACTAGCAAACCCTTATCACAATTTTTCTTTTACATATGGAAGTCTATCTAAATCTAACCTTATTACATCCAAGGGCTCAGATTAAACTATTGAGCTCCTTTTATTCACTCTACCTATCTACTTATTTACCATGATTAAACAGTTTGGTTAGATTTTATTTTCTATCTCTATAGCATGTGTTAGGCCCCTATTTCATAACAAAGGCCATCGCACCACTTTTGGCAGGTGGGCGGTATTTCCCCAAGGAAACGTGATCTATGCCAAACACTGACATGTAGCAAAATCGAGCCCGAGCAAAACATGAATCTTGTGTGCTCTTGGGCTGATAAAGTTAGAAGAGGGAGTGAGCGCGATATGGATGTGCATCATCAGATCTAGGGGTGAGAGGTCTAAAGGTTGTCGCTCGGTGAAGCTACATGGAGGGAAATCAAGATGAAAATTTGTAGGGTTTTCTTTAACGCCACCAAGGGTTGGTGGGTTAATAGGTTTATGTTAGGGAAATATGAAGTGAGGAGTTAATTTAAACAATGTGGGGAATGAAACTATAGTTTATAATTAAAAATCGAGGTTTGGATATTATATATGAAGGAGTTATTTAATACGGGAGAAAGGTGTATCAGGGAGCTAATACATTAGGTTAGTACGTTAATATGAAATGAATGCACGGAATGTAAAATATGATATTTGGCTTGAATTTCTTCACTGTGGTGGCCCAATATCAACATTTAACACTTATACTTAGGATAAAAGCATTTTTTGTGGGTTTTTGAGTATTTTGGATGAGAGGGGAATTAGTATAGGGGCCTAAGAGCATGAAATTGAAAAATGAATGAGCCAAGTTTAAATAGTTTGACTCTTCAACAATTATGGCATAAGATTAACAAGTTGCACACAATTGCTTATTACAGAAAATGAAATAGTAGTGGCATTTAGATTTTCACACTTTCCTGGTCTATTTTTGTTGGGGTTCATTTGTTCTCATTTTTTCACCATTTTATTCTTTTCACCCTTTGATTTTTATTTTAGGGTATACCCTCTTTACATTTTTTAAAATTTTTTGATTTTTTTGACAATATGGAAAACCTTTGCATCAAGAAAAGGTCTGAACATATTCACAGCTCATCAAGTCAATCATGAAATATGACACCTATTGGTATAGGAGCATAACACTGGCTCCACTTGGGGATGGCTTTTCCTGGTGGAAAGCCAAGAACACCAGGTCAGATGGCCTTCTGAATGACTTTGACTATGCTCTGAAATCTCCTTCTGCTATTTTCTTTATTGTATGTATGACAATAATCCTTCTGAAGCTTAGGGCCTTCTCTCCGGGCTTCAACTCCAGCAAGTTACTATCCAATCCAAAATGTGACATGACCAAGGATATAGTATTTACATCTTAAAATCAGAATACATTAAAAGCTGAGATCATAGTAATGCTTCAACATTCGACCATTAACTGGCCCTTCTTCTATTTCTGTGTCATCGAATTTTTTTAGATAGTAAGTATTGTTCCCTTGTAAAGAATGGATGACAAAAAGTCATTTCCATAGGAAGTCAAACTTCCCATGTTTTCCCTTATCCTCTCTCCTGGAATCCCTTCTTAAAACTTTGTCTCCAATGTAGAAGTCTTCTGCCTTGGTTCTTTTGTCAAATATTTTCTTAAGTTTCTCTTGTACCACTTGCAATCTTTGATATACTTCCTCTCTGGTTTGTTGCAGATGGATGGTCTGATTTATTCTCCTTTGAATATTATTCGGTTCCACTTGAGCTTCTTGAAGTAATTTCATTACAGGAACTCCTAAAGATGAAGGAAAAACAACCTCCATGCCATAGACTAATTCATAAGGACTAGTCCCAATAGATTTCTTTCTAGTGAGTCTATCTGCCCATAGTGCATTGGTAAGTTTCTTGTGCCAATTTTTCTTGTTCTTTTCCAATAATTTCTTAATAATATTAATTACGCTTTTGTTGGAAGACTCATCTAGACCATTACCTTGAGGGTAATAGGTTGTGGAATGGCCTAAAGTAATATTTTATTTGTTGCATAAACTTATCATTTTCTTGGATTTAAAGGCAACAACATTATTAGTTATGATTTTTTCAGGACAGCCAAATCTAGACAATATGTTGGTTTCTAAGAACCCTATAATTATTGTGTCATTGGCCTGTCTAGAAGGAATGGCTTCTATCCATTTGGTGAAATAATCTGTGGTAGTGAGAATCCATTATGTTGGCCATAAGAGGGACGATGGATTTCTCCAATGATGTCCAGGCTCTATTGTTGGAATGGTTTTCGGTGGAAATTGGTCTCAGGGGTAAAGGTAATAGTTTTCTCTTGCCTTCAGAAATTTGGCATTTATGGCAAGCAGTGACAAATTTCTTTACATCAGTGAACAAGGTTGGCAAATAAAATCCAACCCTTAGGATCGTGTCAGCAGTTTCCTTCCAGTAAAGGTGCCCACCACAGTCCCCTACATGAAATTCTTTGAGAACCTTGTCATCTTCTCCTTTTAATAAACAATTCAATAGAATACCTTCATGATTTTTCCAAAAAGGAGCATTATCTAAAATACAAAATTTTGCATCTTTCATCTTTAAGAACCTTTTCTTTGTTCTGGATAACCCTGGAGGAGCCTGTAGGTTTAATAATACATAAGTTATATCAGCATACGACGATGAATCTAAGAAGGCCTCACTGATTTGTGGAGTCGTCATCTCATGTTCATTATCCAGTTCATTAATGTCTAGGGCTTGACAATTTGTTTCAGTCATAAGTTTGGTCAATCCCTATCCTTTTATAAGCTTTGTGGGTTTTATTTCAATATCATACTCCAATATAGTAGTGATCCATTTACCTCTTTTTCTCTCAATTCCATCCTGAGTTAAGATGTCTTTGACAACAACATTTGGTACATAGGCTATTACATGGGAATACAATATGTAGACTCTAAAGTCTTTAATAGCTTTTACAAGTGAAAAATCTTGCTTTTCCATGATTTCGTATCTTAGAGGTGTATCTCTTAGTGCTTTACTAAAAAGGGCTATGGGTTTTTCACATCCTTGATCATCCTTTTGTAGTAAAACAGTAGCTATGGTGTGTTCTGATGCAAAGGAAAATATTATAAACTCTCTATCAAACTTTGGACTTGTAAGGACCGGTGTTCTAGTTAAAGCCATTTTAATTTCTTCAAAGGCTTGCTTGCCTTCAACTGTCCATCTAATACTAGAATCATTTTTGAACATATTGTTAAGCAATTTAATCAATTCAGCTAAATTAGAGATAAATCTTCTCAAAAATTGATCTTTCCTAGGGAAGCTTGAATTTCTTTGACATTTCTAGGGTGGGGTATTTGCAGAATGGCTTCTATTCTAGCAGGATCAATTCTTATGCCCTGTTTGGAGATAATGTGGCCTAAAATTTTGCCTTCCTCTAGACCAAATAAAGACTTTTTAGGATTTAAATAAATACCATATTTCCTACATTTCAAGAATAGTTCTCAGGTGATCCAAATGTTCTTGATATGATTGAGAAAAAATAGTCAGGTTATCTAGATAAATAACCAAAAAATCATGAATTTCTTTTGCAAATGCTATGTCCATGGCTCTTTAGAAGGTTGCCCCTACATTTTTAAGTCCAAATGGCATTTTAACATATTTGAATGTGCCCCATGGTGTTGTAAAAGCAGTCTTTTCCTCGTCATCAGGATGAACTAGAATCTAGTTATAGCCTGAGAACCCGTCTAAGAGTGAAATCCTAGAAGCACCTACCACCCTCTGTACAATGTGATCCATCTTCGGTAAAGGGTAATTACCCTTCAGAGAAACCTTATTAACATTCCTTAAATCGACACATAATATGATTTCTCCAGTTTTCTTCCTAGTGGGTACTAAATTAAACACCCACTCTGAAAACCTGATAGGAGCAATTATCCCTGCTCGATACATTCATTTGATTTCTTTTTCAATTAAGGGCAGTAGTACAGGGTTAATTCTTCTAAGTTTCTTCTTGAATGGCTTCTGGATTTCCCTCAGAGGTATTGTATGCTAAATTATGGAGGTGTAATTATAAAATTTCAGGTCTTCATAACTCCAGGCAAAGACATCCTGGAACTCTCTCCTTAGTTCAACATATTTGAGTTTTTGGTCATGGGGCAAAGATTTAGATAACTTTACCATTTTAGGATGATTCTTGGTTCCCAAATTGTAGTCTTCAATATCTGCTTTTAAGGGTGCCATCTTAGGCTTCTTTGGAATATTATTGAAATCAAAAAGATCTTGCAAAGGAGTTAATCCGTCAGGAAAATGATTGTCTTTTAAATTGATTACTTCAAAGTCCCCTTCAATAATTTCATCAATATCCATTTTTTAAGATCCTGCATTTCTTTGTTGGTAAATTTTGTTGGGTGAAGCATTTGAGTTGCACTTTCTACTGAAACGTCTATTTCTATTTTATTTGTTTGATTAAACTCACTAATTGTATCTATATCTATGTTCATGTTACAAAATTCTTCATCTAAGGTCAAGAAATTGTTAATATGCTTATCACTATCAAACACTTGCCAGTTCTTCAAATTGTCAGGTATAGCTGGCCTATGTCTAATCTCAACTGTGAACTGATGACTAGGTTTGAATGGTAATTTGCAGGTGCTGGCAAACATTGCCAAACTATGAGATTGCAAGTTATGTTTTCTTGGGATTTTGGCAAGCTTATTTTCCAAAAATGTGTTGAGAATCTCTATCACTGTATCTCTATAATACTTCAATCTTGGATCATTTGTTGAATATTGTCCTTTAACCTGTTGAACTATTAACTCAGAGTCTCCTAAGACAAACACCCTAATTGCTACTAATTTCTTTACCAATTTAAGACCTAGCAACAGAGCTTCATATTCTGCCATATTGTTGGTGCATCTAAATTTTAATATGTAGGCATGGCCTTCAGCATGGTCGTTTTCAAGATTATGCAGCCAGACTCCTGCTCTTGCCCCTAATTTGTTAACTAAACCATCAAATTCTAAGTGCCAGAGAATTTCATGTTCATAATTGGTGTCAGGAGTCTTAGGAATCTATTTAATAGGGAGATTTGGTTTTTTAGTTTCTTCTGGTTTCTTTTGGGCATTTGATGTGTCATTGTTCTAAGAAATTTCTTGTATTTGAACACTAGATTTTCCATTTGTAATTTCTTTTGGTTCTGCTCCTAAAATTTCCAATTCGTTTGAGGAATCACTTTCAGCATTATAAAGAATGAAAGAATCCATATTAAAGTGTATTGAGTAGATAGGGAAATTTTGGGGTTTCTCCTGGCTACTTACAATGTATTTCATTAAGGTTTCTCTGTATAGTTTCTTGGGTTGACAAAATACTAAAATAGTAGCATAAGACATGTTCAATTGTAGAGATCCTTGAAGTCTTGCACCCCAAGACCTGGACAATAACATGCCATACTTCGGTGGAATATCAGCTACTACTATGTCCATTAAGATTGTTTTGGTAGCATATTGAACTAATTATACACACAGGTCTTTGATTAATCCTAAACATCTGACCTGACTTGAATCGAAAGAAAAGAGGTCCTTATATGGCCTAGTGATGTCTAGGTCCAATTTCTCCATTACAGATTTAGGCATTAAGTTATGAGATGCACCAGAATCAAACATGGCATTATGAAGTATTTTATCATGTATGTTCAAACTTACATAGAAATGAGGAATTCCTCCATCTACTGATTTCCCATTCACTTCAAGGCCAAAAATTAATTCAGGCTGATCATCAAAAACATTTATTGAATCTTCATTAACCGAGATGTTGAGTGACTTGTTGATTTGGCTTCTGTAGACATCATGTTTAGCTAGTTCAGATACTCGAACAACTATTTTTAATTTGCCTACTTCGGCTTCCATATTAAAAGGCTTTTCAGTCAGAGTTCTTGCATTTTGGACAATTGGATTCTCTTTTTCATCTATATTCTTTGTGTTTCTCTCCTTTTCAGGAGACGGGTTATGGGCTGAAGTTGTTTCCAAATCAACTTCTAGAGGTTCTTCGACATTTCCTTTGGAGGGAATAGAAGTGTAAAATTGTCTATTATTAGGTTGATTATCGGATACATCTTCAATAATTAGGTTAGCTAGGTTAGGGTCTATTCTGGAAAGAATATGTACAAGGGTGGTATTGGTCTTACCTTTGTTAGGTTGCTTTGTCACTTTCTGTTTATTGGTTTCAGGAATATATATTCTTTTGCTCCTCAAGTTATATTGTTTGTGGACTTCATAAATGGTTGTATCATATCCATCCCTAAAGTCAAATGATTGACCTGACTGAGTTTGGAATTGTTTAAGAATGTGAGCTTCTTGGTCCTCTTGGGTCAAGAAAACTTGTTGCTCATTATTGAGTCCCATCAAATTAATTTGGGTGTCTTCTGTTGGTTCATCAGAAGTTGAGGCTTCAGCATAATTTTCTTGGAATGGGGGCCTAAGGTTTTGATCAGGGCTGGTCTTTCCAATGTTTTGGTTCTTCCTGAAATTTGGATTCTCCTAGTGTTGCTTGGTTGACCATCCCAAGGAGATTTCCTTTCAATTGTTTCTACTCTATCTCCTAACCTCTCCATACCTTTAATAATAGAATCCAGTTTTTGTTCAAAGGCTGAGGGTTCTGAGGGTTCTTCTTTCAAAGGTATCCTCCTTTCGGCTCTGGCTCTAGCTCGTTTGGATATTAGGTTGGCTTCAACGCTGACAGCTATACTTTGCATCTCTTCTATGGTTCGAGGAGCTATTTCCGTAAGTTGGTATGCCATATCAAAATCAAACCCATCAGGTAATTTGATTAAAGCCAAATCTGAAGGAGGTCTAAGGTTTTGAGGGATAGCATTGTAACCATTATTGAACCTAGTACAGTAATGTTGTACAGTTTCTTGTGTTCCCCTCTTCAAGTTTTCATATTCTGAAAAAATATGGAGAGGATATTTCTTCATTTCCCACCTGTTCAAGAATGTTGTATAAAGGGCTTGTAGGTCATTGATATTGTTTTCAGGGAGGGCTCTAAACAACGTTCTAACATCACCTGTTAGACTTTGAACAAATACCCTCATTCTAACATCATCGGCATCAACCTTATATATCTCAAAGTAGTCTGTCATATTTTTAGTATGTTGTTGTGCAGTGTAAGTACCGGAGCCATCGAAAGGAGTGATCTTACTTTGACAGTCTTGGGGCATAGCCCTAGATTGGCAGGTAAATTTAGGGGAGTATACCTATTTGCCATTGCAGTAGGTTGGGTTGAAACAACAGTTGGGGTTGGTATTGGACTGGTGGAGGGAGGGGTGGAACGGGTGTTTTAGGGTTGAGATGTCTGCGGTGCTATTGATGAACTTGGAGACGCTAAAGTAATTACAGAAAGGCTTGGTGTTCCTACAGAGGTAAGTTCAGATTGAATGGAATTTTGCAAATGTCTGTCAAGATGTGAAGTGACAATCTCAAATTGTAAATTTTCGATAAATAATGGATCATGAACTGTGTGGGCTAACCCGAATTCAGAAAAAGTTACAAATAAAGAGGTCTCAAAAGATTCATCAAAAGGTTCGTCCTCAAGGTAAATCCACTTCACTCGACAGGATCTTGATCTGTAAAAAGGCTGAGAACTAGCAAAAATCTCTTGGCTATCTTGTCTCCTAAGAATCCTAGGGATCGGATTAGGGTTTTCAAACATAAGTGGTCGATTTAGATCAGGGTTAGCTATGGTGTAACGAGTCCTTTCTGAAGCTAGGTTTCTAGGCATGTTTTGGGTTTTTCTCTAAATGGGTCAGACGATACAACTTCTTACAATTTCTCTAAGAGGCTTTAGGTATGGGATTTGAACTCTCTTAAAGACTTATTTGATAAGAGGAACTAATCAAGAATTTGAAACCAGATGTTCAATCCATAAGCTAGACCAGAGATAGACTGAAGCAGCATTCATTTACTTCTACAATTGCAAAGCAAGAGCATTTCAAAGGCTACCTGGCTAACTTTAGGCTCCTTTTGTAGCTTATAAAATAAACAATAGTAACAAACAAATTATTCAGATCCCGAGTGGAGTTGCCACTATGTTATCACTCAGATTTTCCTTGAAGTTCTTGGGAATAGGAAAGGGGTCTGAGGTAACCACAAACCAACTTTTAGGTACAAAATCTAGCCAATCTGTACCCAGAGAGGGCTTTCTCTTTATGATTTAGCTTGGTTTTGAAATATATTAGGTTAGTTGTGAAGTTTAAGAGTTTTTTTTGAATTTGGGTGGTGAGAATCAGTAGCAAAGGGGTAAAACTGAGTAGCTTAGTCCATTGGGCTAATGGAGTCAAAGAAGATGGCTTAACTAGACTTGGTTTCTTAACAAAAGATGGTTTCACAGGGAAAGATGGTCAAACATGGAACAAATAACAACCTGGAATAGATGGATGGGCTTAAAATGGGTGAAGGGCAGTTAAGAATCCTTCAGCATATTTAAAGAAGGAACTTGAATGATTACTACTAAAGAGCAGGCAGGTATTCTTTAATAAATAATCAAAATGAAAGAACTAGAAAACATTAGCAATCAAGATTTCACTGTTTATACTAATTCAGAAGAAGACATTGAGAATAATAATGATTGAAAACAAAGTGCAATCAAGCATATTCTGAATTATTCTTTTTTGTTTACTATTCAGATGTGAAACATAGATGATATAATAAACAAGGAAAACTTTAAAACATAAGGTATAGAGGACTTATTGATCCGGTGTTTTCTTCAAGAAATTTGTGAAAAGTCCTTTGCTTCAATTCTTCATTCAGCAAGCCATACAAAAGTTGGTCCAGCAACACTTTATTCCAAAATAGTCAATATTACAGCAATGTCTAAGAATCCACACTCAATACTCCAATTAAGGTGGTATTTATACAACAAATATTTACAAAAAATATCTCATAACAAAGTGTGATATATTCTTGGGTGACTAAGAGAAGGTTACACGAGAATAGAGACAACTAGTCTCGAAGATAGGAGTAAGGTAAGCTAATGTTTTGTTGTTCCTTTTCTTGTTGGATGTGCTGGAGGCAAGGTCTATGATTTGGCTTGCTGTTGTCTTCTTTAGTAACTCTGTGCTGGCTACCCTGTTTTGACTGATACTCTTTACCTGGTCTAACACACTTCGACCTGTTTTATCTTTGTTCATCTATTTTCACCTTTATTCATCTTACCACAGAAAATAGTAAAAAATTTACATTTTACCAGAGATAAATTTACAAAATTTCCAACATGTCTTCTCACCATTTTTGCTCTGGCAATTTCTATTTCTGAAGTTTCCTCAGAGTTTCACCCATCTCTGTATATCTGAAAAGGTTAAGCTGGATTGGGAACATGTTTTTTATCTCATGCTCAACATAGAATAAGTTCTCTAAGCTGTCATAGAGAACTCGGCCTATGGGGATCTATGGAAAATGCGGCTACAAAAAATGGCAGACCTTGGATTGCCTCTAGTATTAAGTTTCTTGACTGGGAACGGGAAGTTGTGTGACTGGTAATACAACAGAAGATGGTATATGAAAGTAGTGTATTTGAAGACTCCTTCATTGTCTAGTCTAATAAATTGGTCATGAATTTTGTTGGTAATAGAAGAAGCATAATAATATTTAACAGCAGGGGGCTGTCCACGAGTAAAAATAGACAATAATACCAAGCTTATTTCATCAACATACTCTTCGGAGTTGAACCCCATGGTTGAGGCTATCATATCAATAATGATCTTTCTTGTATCTATAAAGAGAACTTGTAGATAAGGAGATGGGCCTTTAGGCTGATATTCAGGGTCCATGAACATTTGACAGATGCAAGTAAGTTCAGCTTGAGACGATTGGGGAACTTTTTCAAGTAAGTATCCCATAGAGAGGGTAGTAAGAGCATGACTAGAATGGAATTGCAGCATTTCATTGATGGAGTGAGCAGTTATGGAAAAAAGGACTTATTGGCTTGGAGACAGGACTGCTCTTTGAGTAGGGTCATATTTAGCACATGAATGATGAATGATATCTAGGAAAACATGTACTGCAGGGAGGAAGTACACGGGAAGATTTGATTCCCACAGTCCTAAAATTTCAGAGCCATTAAGATAGCTATCTCTAGCTTGGCAAAAGATCTTAAGGTGGTTTTCATTACCTGATAAATCTTTTATCTGAAAATATTTATCGGCCAGGGGTAGATAATCCAAATCTTTGTGAGGAGCGTTCATGGGTGCTACATTTAGGGCTATAGGGGTTTCCATATTTGGTTCTTGTGGATTCAATATGGAATTCAGAATTTCTATAGGAAAATAGACCAAACTACAGTTTTGGGGACTTTGTATGACAACACAGATTGTTTTTAGACTTGAATTTGGCCCTCTCTGGTAGAATTTTCAGTAGAAAACCAAAATTATAGGGTTTCAGGGTAAACTGGATAAATACCTGTGCTTAGGAGGTAAACTGTACAATGGTAGGTTGAATGATAGGCTCCGTAGTGCGTCGTTGTAGATTTTCTGGTCAGGTGGTGATTGGGAAACTGGAACAATTGACTTGGACGTTGTTTGCATGGGAGCAGGGGTCACAGCGTGCTACAGTGAAAATGACACTTTATTCGTTTATTCAACAAAACTAAGGTTGGCGGGTCTTTTTCGGTTTTATCAGGCGTATGACATAAGTGGTATGTGACGTTTTGTCACTTGTAAAGGGTAGTAAGCGGTTCGTATCACACCATTTTTGAGGTTGGACGGTTTTGGGCCGGGGCGAGCGAGCATATGGACAGCGCGACGCGTGGCGAGAGTATGGGCCGAAAACTACTTGGTGATCGTGAGTTAAAGCGCAATCACCGTGGGGGGGTTCGATATCATTGCCAACTCTCAGATGAAAGGAAATTGATCGGATGACGAATGGGTGTGGGACATGGCGGGGCATTAACTGTAGCAGGCCTGACACAATAAACAATGTTTTAATCGTATTAGGAGCAGTGTGATTGGTCAGGGGGTGGTTATTAATTAACCTAAAGGGTTAATTAATCTCGTTTTCATACAGCGGGGAAGATTATTAATAAATTTAGGATAAATCTATTAATCCCTTTTAAACAACGTTTATGGTTATATTTAACCGGGGCGGGAACATATAATACTTTAGGGATTTATATATATTTAACTAATAAGGGAAGGGTTATATGGTGCGGGAGTTATATATTTATATATGTTAATAGTTAATATGACTATGAAATATAAAGCGCTAAGTTAAAACATTTTACGTATATTCTACTTAGGCTAAACTGAAAGGGGCTTTATGAAGTATTGTTCATTATTCCTAAGTAAAATAGGATTTTACTTAGGAAACTTTATGAAATGAAATGAACGGTTTATGGATGAGTCTAAGTACTTAGGCTTTTAAATCATTGGGCCGAGGGTCTGGTCCCTCCAGAAGTTAGAGAAATGCTCTGAGCCCCTTTGATTTTCAAAGACCTTAATACTTTAGGGGGAATTAATGAAATCTTTAAGGAAAAATGTGAAGGGAAGTTAATAATTTAACCTTGTTTTGCTTGTACTGCATCAAGTAAAATGTCTACCTTGTACTTGTGATAAAAGTGAAAATTGACACATTTCAGAGACATTATGCATCACAAGTAATTCTACAACACAATCTACCTACCCTACCTACTTTAACCTAGCATTTTTTCTTCTTTATTTGGGTGCACTTGGACTGGCAAACCCTTATCACACTTTTTCTTTTACATATGGAAGTCTATCTAAATCTAACCTTATTACGTTTAAGGGCCCAGATTAAACTGTTGAGCTCCTTTTATTCATTCTACCTATCTAATTATCTGCCAAGATTAAATAGTTTGGTTAGATTTTATTCTCTATCTCTATAGCATGAAATTGAAAAATGAATGAGCCAAGTTTAAACAGTTTGACTCTTCAACAATTGTGGCATAAGATTAATAGGCTACACACAATTGCTTATTACAGAAAATGAAATAGTAGTGGCATTTAGATTTGCACACTTTCCTGGTCTATTTTTGTTGGGGTTCATTTCTTCTCATTTTTTCACCATTTTATTCTTTTCACCCTTTGATTTTTCTTTTAGGGTAAACCCTCTTTACATTTTTTAAAATTTTTTGATTTTTTTGACAATATGGAAAACCTTTGCAACAAGGAAAGGTATGAAAATATTCACAGCTCATCAAGTCAATCATGAAATATGACACCTATTGGTATAGAAGCATAACACGATCCAACCCGCCGATTCAATCATTGGAGGTCGCTGATCGGGGGTGCCTTTCACCCAACATTAAGTCCTCCTCTTAGCCTCATGCGATGCGATTTTCTCGTATAAGGGTATTTTGCCTGTTTGAAGGATTTTGCCTCTTTTTTCAAAGAAATTGGGCATCCTCCTTAAGCAATAACTTCTTCATCTGAAGATTGTTTTTTCCCATTCAAATTGCATTGGATTCTGAATGAGGAGATATCTGCAATGAGATTATTTCTGGGAGTAGCCTACAACTTTCATTTTCCTCTTATTTACAAAGGATTTGTGCCATTTGGCACCTTTTACCTCTTATATGAAGTCTTTTAGACGTAGAGGTTTATCCAGGATCCATTTTTGGATCACGCCTTCCCACTAAGAGAACTTTTGATCTCCAAAAGACTGATATACTGATCTGAGAAGTAAATGAGAGTTACTCACCCTCTTCTTTCAGCCTCACTACACTTTCCTTTGCATAATGCCTCTGAACCAAAGTTTCTAATCACTTCCCTTCTCTGGATGGGCTAGTCTTCTTGGGAAGAATTGTCTTCCTCTTTGCCTTCCTGTAGAACTTCTACTAAAATGGTCACAGAAGGTAGTTTGACTTTCTTTGCCTTGATCATTGATTCAAGGTGGCTTAAACAAATGTGAAGTACATCTGCTCCACAAAATTTCATTTGTACCTATTTGACAAGCTACCCACAACAACTGTTAGCAACAACAGGCATACAGACAACAACTAGATGGACCAAACTCTTGCTTCAACAAAAGAAAGAGATTTCACATTTTATGAATGACTCAATGTCTTATATCTGCATACAAATTATGGATTAGATAACAAGCCCACAAAACATGCCTTTAACAAATGACCCTTCAACTCAAGCATGTCGAAAAAAACCATTAGGACTCCTTTTCAAAAGATGAAACTTTCATCATTATCTCCATTTGGAGACCAAGTTAACTTCTTCCAAGTCAACATGGCATCACATGCATGTCAAAGAAATCAACCTTGCAAGTTAATTACACATAGATGTTCAAAAACAAGGAAATCATCAACATCCCTGTGTTCATGCATCTCAAGCTCATGCATGGATTTCATCCTTCAACTTTCACTTAAGCACACTGTACTTTTGAAGCTAAAATCAAATATGTTGTAGATGCATCAATAGACATGCAATCTCAATCAGATAAGAACTCTAACCGTTCCTTACCAATCCCTTTCAAAGGTACTACCTGTGTCTGCACATCAGCATCATCATGTGAATCATTATGAGACACATCATTCATGGAATCTTCACTTCCATTTCTGCCATCTTCTCTTTCCACTTTCTTCAGCTTTTGTGGAAGCATTGATGGATTCAAAGTCCAACATTTTGTAACAACATGTCCTTGTTGATGGCAGTAAGTGCACTGCACGTGCATCATCTTGACATCATGATTTGCCTTGTCCAATGGACCTTTGGCTTCTTGCTTCTTTTCCTTCTTCTGCTTCCTGTATGTGGCCATTCTCTTCCAACATCTAGAAACATTATGGTTATCCAAACCACAAAAGGAAGAAGAAATTCTTTTTCCATCTCTATGTGGAGATTTACCATGCTTTTCACAATGAAAAGGAATATGATTAGAACCAGATGTATACCTTTCTCTTTCACCTTTATTTCCTTCATGAGGAGGTGAAGGAAATGAAGAAGTGGCCCCCTTTGGAACACCATCAATCTCTTTAAGGCTGTTGGAGTCTCCCCAACTCTCTGGTTCAAGTGTGTGCTTCTGAACACTTGCAACTTGCATTGATGTTTCAAGCTATTACATTCCTCCTGAATACAATCCTCACACTCTGTAATGAAACCCCTTCTTGGAGATGTTTTAATGGCCTTCATGGCAGCTTTGGAACTCTCTCCATAAGACTGTCCATAGCCAAGACCCAAATACTTAGGTTTTTCCTCTTCACCTCTTCAAACTTTAAATAATAGTCAGTCTGTAACAAGCATATATCAATTAGACAATTAACCCTTGACTGCCCAAACACCTTTCAAACAGGCAATCTTTGTTATGTCAATCAAGCATTTTAACATAACCTTCCTTGAAGGTGGGGTTAATCAATCTTAAGCTCTGATACCACATGATCTAAAAATGGGGCACTTAGGCTTCTTGTCTAACTTACAAGAACCTCTTCCACTTCCAAAGCTTTAAATTTTCCCAAGTCTTATTGATTAACCAATGCGGAATTAACAAATGCTTGAAAATATAAGTGTATGCTTATAGTTGTTTTCAGCTGATTATTTGCTTTAAAATCCGTTGTTTGTGTTGATATGTGAATGTGCTTAAATTGGTATATATATGCATATAACAGTGAATAATGGAGGAGTAAAAACAAACACATAAGATAGAAAATTAATTAGGAATTCACCCACAACTCATGGGCTACAACTCCGTGAGCTCTAGTTAATTCAACTAGACTCTCTGGGATTATGGTATAAATCTTTTTTTTTTACAAGCTCTTGGCTCAACTCCTGCTATTTACATAGAAACAATGGGTTCAGACACCATTTTATCCCGCGGCTCTTGAAGCTCTAGCTCTTGGCTCTGGCTCTTGGCTGTGGCACTTGGCTCTTAGTTCTGGCTCTTGGCTCTGACTCTAGCTCTTTGGCTCTTGGTTTCGGCTCTTGGCTCTGACTTTGGCTCTTTGGCTCTGGCTCTGGCTCTGGCTCTTTGGTTCTAGCTTCTTGGGCCCCTACAACTTTGCAACTATCAACTCTTTGGCTCTTTGTAGTTATCGCTCTTTGGCTCTCTACAACTATCACTCTCTGGCTCTCTGAAGCTATCGCTCTCTAGCTCTCCGGCCTCAAGCTCAAACTCACGGGCTCTCTGTCCCTTCCTCATCTTGAGGAAACATCCCTCGGTAATTCGTCTCCAGCCTCTGGTGGCTTCTCTGGGCCTCTATCAGCTCTGTGGCTATGGAATGCTACAACGTGAGCTCTGGAGCTCCGCCTCTGTCCAGCACTCCGGCTGCTACATTTTTGCGAGCACTCCTTTGCTTTCAGCACCCTTTGATTCTCTTTTGGCCCTCTAGCGTTGGAGCTCTCTGCAACCTCTGCAACTCTGACTCCTCAAGCTCCAAAAACCATTGGTGCTGCTACATTTTTGGTGAGCTCTCTGGTTCACTCGACCTCCGAGTGACTCCATAACTCCCCTACTATCTTAGCAATAGTTCTCTCTATATTTTGTGGAATCTTTTGACTCTGCGACTTCCACAGCCATTTCTTTGTGCGTGATCATTCCTTTGCCTCTCAACTGGCCCTCTGGCTCACCGCCTCTATGGCTCTGCGTCTGGCCGTCTAGCTCACTTGCTCTATGGCTCTGTGCATTACATAACACATTCCTATTCAAAACACATCATTGTTTCACAACGCGCTCTTACAATGTGGCCCAAGGGATGGAGGCCGTTACAAAGAAAATACATAGGAAAACACTATAGGGCGTGAAATCCAGACGTGAAAGTCCATTAAATCGCCCCTAAAATCCATATAGGGTGCACTTTCCATCGCATATCGCAATCACTTCAACGGCATGGCTAATGGACAAAAATACATTGAAAAGTCCAAATTTCTAGACTTCAAAAATCATGAAATCAAGATTATGATCCCTATCGGGTCTAGCCTTTATCGCTGGTCGCAAGTCGCGATAGCCCGAGGGCTTCCCATTTGGGTGTGTCGATCGCTGATCTGCCAATCGACCGATCGCAATCACAAATAACACTATTTCATCTGCTTGGGGTCCCGCCATTTGCCTAGTGGTATCGCTGATTTTGGCGATGGCACCATTGCATTGGTCCGAGATCTTTGCCTTGGGTATACACTGCATGTCTCTGATCCAATCATCAGAGGTCGGTGATTGGGGGTGCCTTCTGCCCGACATTAAGTCCTCCTCTTGGCCTCATGCGATGTGAATTTCCCTTATAAGGGTCTTTTGCCTTTTTGAAGGATTTTTCCTCTTTTTTCAAAGAAACTGGGCATCTTCCTTAAGCGATAACTTCTTCATCTGAAGTTCGTTTTCGCTCATTCAAATTGCATTGGATTCGGAATTAGGAGATCTTTGCAATGATATTATTTCTGGGAGCAACCTACGAGTTTCATTTTCCTCTGATTTACAAAGGGTTTGTGCCATTTGGCACCTTTTACCTCTTATATGAAGTCTTTTAGACTTAGAGGTTTATCGAGGATCCTTTTTGGATCACAACTTTACACTAGATAATGACCTAGTAGAATATCATCCATCAATTTTTAAATTCGTTAAAATAATTTTTTTATGCAATAATTGATATGTTTTCATATTCGAAACTAGACAACACTATCCATGCAATCTGATAGACAAACTTCCCAAGATTTCTTAATAGGAAATAATGCTACAAAATATGCATCTCAGATTATACAATTGTCAATGATTTGAATATATTGCTAGATATCATTTTATTGAAACCAATTATCTTTGTACACAACAATATCACTTACCAGTACCACTTAGCCATCCAATATGGTTTAAGTATCCTATTGATTTAACAAGAAGTTGTTGCATGATTTATTATTCTCTCTCTTCTAGAACCTTTTATATGTCACACCTTACTTGGTGCATGTATTATTTTACTACTATCATAATATCTCTAGATCATCATAAATTGTATTAATATGAAACCTTTTGGGTTTACCAAGAATTTGTTTATTAATTCGGACAATCATGTTTCGAACCTAGTGTACAATTCTTGTTCTTCATTAGGATGCTTTGAATTGCTCTACCATATCTAATCTGTTTTTCAGTTCTGTTTTTCGTAAAGCATGTATACTTCTTTTATATATAGTAGAAACATATAGATTATGTCAATCTTATATGCTTCCCAGAAAGTACAGTCTTAAAATCTATGATCATTCTAGTAGAAACATCTTTTCCTTGTTATATATTTGAAAGGTTGCTATTTTTGAGATATTATTAATGGAACCCATCTATTCACATCAAGGTTGTGGATTTTTAGGTTGCATATTGTTAATTATAATAATTGACACATTAGAATTGGAGTTAATTTGAGAATGTACCCTTGAGGTTGTATTTAATATTGTCTTACTGCTATTAATCGAGAAGCACTATGAGTTGCTTTCACACTCCCATCATGTATTTACTCTAAATTTACTTTTGGGTTCTAGTCCCATTGACCTACTTATGAAGAACATAAAATTATTAATGTATTTTGTCTTCTTCCACATGTATACAAATAAATTGTATTACATGTGTATCACAATTTTGACCCTAGTTCAGTCTATATTGGAAATATAACTTATGCCTCTTGCATATCTTAGTTACAATTATTAGAATATTTCTTTATTCAAACAAAAACTTGTAGGTTCCAAACTATGCATATCTAATTACATATGCATGTTACTACTGAATATCAGAATAATGACCTAGTAAAGTTTAGTTCCCTTCAATGGTGTATATTTGGAGTATTTTCCCCATAAGGGTGAATTAAACAGTTCAACCAATGGAAAAACCACATCCAAAAATGAACTGCATCCTTACATGTAGATGCATTAATTAACACAAAAATATTAAATTGAAAGACAATTTTAAAAATACATAGTCTCATACCACATACATAGACCTATCTTTTAGGAACTTAACGATGTTTCATGGGAAACTTCATGAATAGATACAATTTAAAGAAAACCTTCAGAATCTGTTCTAGGATGGAAACCAATTAATTAACCATCAATTTCTGCTAATATTGATAGAATGTCATGAACTTCTTTCGTATGACCTATATAGATTCCATCTATATACTTTTATTTTTTATTTTTCCTCATGTTGGCCATGATCTATGGAAAGAGCACTTGTCATTTTATCTATTTTTGTTTTCCAATTACCTCATAAGAGTTCAACATTTCTTCCCTTTATGTTTCATCCCTTCCTAAGATCTTTATAAGTATAAACTTCATTCCATTAATCTATTTCCTTGGATGGACTATCTTTACCAACATTAGTTTGTATTTTATTCAGCTATGTCCTTGCATCACAATCATACAACTCATAATTTAATTTTAATATGGGAAAATAATATGATGACAGTATGGAAGAAGAGATCTATTGGCCCATAGTTAAACATAGGATTCAAACTTTCTTTATCCACCATTACTTCTTTCAACCCTTGCATTCATATTTACAAGTCATGATGACCACGCCACTAAACTCCATCATCTAAACTTTCAATACAATAACCATACTTTAAAAATCACTTATTCACCACCATTATTTATTCATAACTTTCATTACATAATATATCAATTATTCTTCCTAAAGTTGTTTATACGCTTTACTCCTCTTATGTTGAGGCATTTAGTATTTGAGCCTTCTCTTACCTCAATTTCAGTGATATATATATATATATATATATACACTACATGTTATCTAATTGGATATGTTATTATCAGTGTGGGCATAACATCACACTTAATTGCATGTAATTCATAACAGTCAATAAATAGCATAATAAAACAATCAATTTATGTTTGACCATTTCTACTTATTGAAATAATCAACATGTTAACTATTGTCCTTTCTTGGCATTACCCTCTACTTCATTACAACACTGCAAGGTTCTATGTTATATAACACATTATAGAATTGTTTTTTCCCATATAACCTTACAGGGTTTCTCCTCCCAACAATGCTACTATAGCTATCCATCATGGTGTATGAAATATAATACTTAGAGTTCAGAAATTCAATAATAAATTCAAATATTACTATGAAGTGCATATAAATAATAAACGTCTTATAATGTTGGCGTAGGTGGCTATCATATTAAAAAAAACAATGCACAATCGTATCTCTAGAAATTTGGCCTACGTATCTCTGGAAATTTGGCCTACAATACTAGGGAGGAAAATTATTACCGTGATGCTAAAATCACTACATTAATCATTCAACAATGATGTTGTCTAGACCAATTCCCTCCAAGCGTTAAGTGAAGGATTTCATGGATGAGCTTCACCACGAAGCCAACTTGCAATCCCAACTACCCTCGAATTTCTGATTATGAGACAAGAACAAAAAAGAAAAATGTACTCTGCAACTTTGAGCCAAGTCAAGGTAGAAAGTATACCTCAAAAATTTTCGCAGGGAAACATGTTCCATAACGAGCCATTCCTCCACTAGAATAAAGAAAACAAATTGACTTTGCATATGTACGTAACGCCAAAAAGAACAACATCTTGTATATTGTTCACCAGGGGCTAAACCATAAATAGGTTTACTTCTTTGTTTTTTGGGCAATGGAATGAAATTTGTATCATCTTCATCCTCCTCATCATCATCCTTCTCATTTATTGATGACAAATTTCAACCCAAAACGATAAGAGCAAGAGAAACACTAAAAGAAAAAGAATTTGTAGAAATGAAATGATGATAAATCCACATGCATGTGACAAACATATCCACTCTTTTCAATAACCAATAGGTCTCAACGTAAAGTAAATAAAGTAATCTAAGTTAGAAGTTCCAATCATGAAATGGAAGACCCTCCATCAAATGAACCTTGCAGTTCCTGAAATAATATTTTGGAAGTGAAAATTAAAAAAATGCATGGTACTGTAATCACTCGCAAAGAGCTTCTGATGAGTCCATCCAACATGAGGGCTTCACAATTGAATCCCTAACTCTGTACAAAGGAGACCATCAAAATGTGGTCATCAATAACGGCAAAGGAAAAATTAATGGTGGACATAGCTGAAAATGACAGTGACTAGAGATCGTCTTGCTGAACTTCAACCTCAACTTCATTTCCCCCTAGAAATTTACTTAAGTGCAGGCCCCATGGTTCCCCTTCAATATTGAAGGAATCCTCTAACTGATAAATGAAAATTTCGGCACCATTTATACTTAAGAAACATATCCGTATCACCAAATTTCAACTTCCATAGTCGTAAGCCCCCTGGATACATCAAAAGTGAAATGCAGAGAATTTACCACAAAGTTGGGGATTGCCTTCACTCATCAGCGTTTTCTAAGTCGAGTAGCCCACTGACATTATGATATTTAACAAACATAGATTTTCAGATGGAGGCAAAATAGAGTTTTACTTGAAATCATGGAAATACTATATGATTTACTTTGTGAGATGGGAGAAATATGAATAAACATTATCCATCTAAATGGTTTTATGGCATGATAACCAGGACGACCATTATTGAATGATTGCTTTTGTGGGGTAGAATATTCCGCAACAATTTAGTTATTTCCAGAATATATATGTACATTTTTGCAACTCGATAAGCCATTGCACCCAAACATCTCCCACCTAGTGGATAAAGCATGCAAAAAGATTGATATGATGGATTGAAAAAGGAAACTAGTAATCCTTACTGGGATTTTCTCCATCCATTCAATTGAAAAGGTGTTGTTATGCTTTAAGTCACACGCTTTCAAAATCTTCCATGACCATAGAGCTGAATGGTGCGGGGTTTTGAAAAAAATCTAAAAGAATTCACTCATTTCAAGCAAAAAGCAGAAAGAACGATAGGTTGGTAATGCCATTCCATCTCTCTGGCAGGTCATAACCTCCCACCATTTGGAAAAATTACAACTAAGAGAAAACCACAATAGTTATGCACACTATGTGGTTAACATATGTGTAAGAGTTTATTGTTTCATTGCAAACTTCCATAACCCTATTTCACAATTTCTGAATTTTGATTCATCTAGACATGCTTGCCAATATAAGGAAGACACCCATGAAATGTTATGAGCCATCGCCTTGTTTCCACAATATCTGCAAGTATGGTATTTATATCCACAAATCTGCTTGCAACAAATCTCAGTGTGTGATCGCTGCATTCACCATTTGCTTGTAAAGTACATAAGAAAATATACCAATGGTATACATCAGCCATTCAGATTGTAAATCACTCTTTACTTGATAACACTCTTAATCGAGTTACTTAAACCGGATTGTGGTCTCCAGGATACAGGGAGGAGCACGATGTTGATTATTCAGGCTAGGTACTCGTGGTGGCATAATACGTTGGGCGTAACTCCTTGTTTTGTTTTCATGTAATACCATTCAAGTATTGACCATTACATATAGTTATAACAGATATCATTTATGTCGATCTTTGGAAGATAAGATATCAATTGGCCTTCAAGCCTATGCACATAATTCTCATTACACTTCGACCCTCACTATTTTTAGTGATCCATCCACACAATTCTCATTACACTTCGACCCTCACTATTTTTAGTGATCCATCCACACAGTAATCCTTTGTTGTTTCTAAAACGTACTCCATCAAACCTTGCAACGTTCATTAAGATATGTACTTTAACTCCATATATATAGTGGCTACATTATAACAAACAATGTGGACTTTTAGGTCCAAATTAATAGATCAATTTGCTACATTCCAAATCAACCCTTCTGCCTTTACTATGCATACATTACATCCCAAAGGAAAGAGACAACATGGGAATTCAAAATATTAAGATTGTGCATTTTGATTTCATTCCTTTGATAGACAAAACAAAAACTAATGCATTCCATACAAATCACAACTTCATATTCGATGGGTATGCTGTCACACACCATGCTTACATTGTCATAGCTAAAATGAGCCTCAGTGGATGCAATTCAACCCATGATGCAAAATGCATATCATAGATAACATGAGCCACAAGTTATACCATTGAAAAACTTAAAGATATAAAGCAATTCACATATTTTTCTTTGAGCATAGCGATGCCATATGAAGAATGCAAACCATAGGGATCATTCTTGTAGCCTTCACATCACGACGGCTAGGATTAGTTATTCTCTTCTAATTAATTATCTAGTGATCCAATGGACTACTTTTGTTTTAATTGATCCCTTTATGAAATTGGAAGACATAATTAGTTACATACTTGATAAGAAATATAGGAGATTTCAATCCTCATTAAAATATCAACCTTTAGCTCTTTCAAAATCCATAATATCAAACAACCTTAGTTCAAAATTACCTTTGATTGTAAGTAATAAATATAATATTCACATGATATGGCTTCAAAGTCAACCTCCAAACTATTTTAAGATTTAGTTTAAACCTTTATGGATTCTAATTCCTTAAGTCACTATCCTAAAGCTCATCAGAATATTTTTTTTATAGAAATTTGATGACCCAACCCTTCAGTGAAATCTATTATTCATTTACGACCTAGTTAAGGACCTACAACCCATTCATATCTTACCAATGCGGGTTGGACCATAGGCATAAAAATTTGAAATTAGAGCTCTGGTAACATTTGTCACATACCTCCTTGACCCATTATCAACAAGCACCTACAAATGCTCCAATCACTACATCTAACTTTGATTTCTGTTATACTCATATGCTTAAATATTTAACAACATAACATAAATAGTAAAGAGTCAACATACAAAACATTTGATGCACTTAAATCAACTTGGATTAGCAGAAAGAATGTCACCTGGGAAAACGAGCATCACCACCCAACCTATAACTGACTTCTTCCAGTTCACACCTGAGTCGACAGTTCTTGCCATGGATCAACTGCCTCTTGTTGATCTCATCAATGGAATTTAATTCCCTCTTTCATGATATGGTTTCGTTTAGCGGTGCCCTTATTTTATGGATCCTTTTATCCATTTTCCTAGGCTTTTCCCAGAAAGGCTCACCTTTCTCTCATGCGCTACTTTTCCTCATAAAATATTTCCTTTCTCTCCTGCAAGGCTTTTATGTTTTTATTAAACTTAGCATATTTCTATGGCTAAGTAAATTAATCAATATTTATCACCCAATCCATTAAGCTTATCTAGATTTGGATCTAGAACTCTTATCATTAAAGAGTTATCCATTCGCATTCACCAATGGGATTTCATTTGGCAAGAATCTCATCTCTTCATGTCTCATTTCTGAAGTGATTACATTATATTTATTATTTATTAAATAATAAAGTATTTTCTTTCAATTTTGTACCTCAAACCAAGCTTTTCTTAGCTTAGGTCAATAGAGTATTACATACAATGGAGGGGTGCTACATAAATACTGATGTCTATCAAATATCATGTAGGGAATTTGATCTTGGCACAAAATATGTTGTTACATGAGATCCATATGTTGGTCCCCTACAAACTTCCTTTGTCACTCCATCAAAACTAATAGATCAATTGATATGGTCATCAAACCCCTATCGGGGATATCTTCCCAATCACTGTTGCTCCACTATTGTGCAACAAAATAGGCCATAACCTACTCGTTAGTGGGGAAAGATGCTATGGAATCTTAAATTCCTTGAAAAGGCCAAATATTTTATGAGGATCCTTTTAGATAAAAAAGTATTTACATGGGACAACCTAAAGAGGAAATTGTTCCAAGTTCCTAGAAGACTTTGCATCTATTGTTTGGAAATTGGTAGAAAACATTCACTTGTTTCTTGAGTGTTCAATTTCTAATACAATATCAAAAATAAAAATAGGCGATGTTTGGGTTGTCCTATGAGTAGAATGGTGCATCCACTAAAGATACTTTAAAAATTGGATCAATTCATTGCACCGATAAAATCATAAGGTTATTCTTATCATTGTGACTTCATGTATTTAGATTGCTCAAAACCATGTTACCTTTGAGAATATTTCTCCTCCTCTCAATGAATTTTCATCCAAGGTATTGCAATTATGGAACCTTTTCTAATGTCCAATCATAAACATGAGAATAGTGTGACTCATGGAAATTCCGATTCAATGTAATCTCTTATATGATTTTATTGACGAGAAGCCCAAAGAGATTCCCTTATTGCGGGTATGTGGGTGGGGGGTTACAGATAAAGGGATTTCATATATTTATAAATCTCACTCCATGTCCTTCTATATGATTTTAATATTGGCTAGAAATAATTTCGTTAAGCCTATGGCCCTCAATTTTCTTTTTCAACTTCATATAGAAAGGAACATCAATCACATTCATATTTATGGAGACATGCACACGGTCATAGATGGGATTAATGGATTATATATTGTTCAAAACTATATGATTTTGGCTCTTTTCCAAAATATGAATTTAAATATTTCAAATTTCTCTTATATCTCATTTGATCATGTGATCTGTGTGAGGAACCAAGAATAAGATAAACTCCCAAAAAGTAGACTGGAAATGAGTAGAAGTATATAGATGATAAAAGAAAAATACCAAGGCATATCCATAGGATACTTTCATGCATCTTGAATCTATTGAGTTTGATTCGAATATGCATAGAACCACCTCATATTCTTTTGTTTTCTCAAGACGCATGCATATGAATGTTCATAGTGGCATTAAACATAAGTTTTGAATATAGATACCTTTATATATATGGATCATTTGA
This sequence comes from Pinus tabuliformis, assembly GCA_031772625.1. NCBI lineage: Eukaryota > Viridiplantae > Streptophyta > Pinopsida > Pinales > Pinaceae > Pinus > Pinus tabuliformis. The sequence goes on from CM062819.1 coordinate 1,799,766,772, forward strand.
ATATAGTATATGTTGAAATTGTAGCAAGGAATGGCTTCTTTCACTTGTGCCTTAGTCAAAGATGCTAGTTCGAATTCAATCTCATAGATTTGAGTTAGTTGTCAATTAACATGTGTGATGTGGCCTATCACTGAGTCATTTTTAGTTAATTTGAGTTAGATGGATTTTAGTGAGTTTTGTACTATATGATAGCTAAAATTTAGGTATATAGTGTAGTTAAACTCTAGTGTCTATTAGTTAACGGATCTCTAGTTCTAGAATAAATATAGACTTGAGTTCTTGAGTTTAGTTGAGTAGTTTAGCTTTTTTTAACACAACTGATTTTCAATTAAATAGTTGTAGATACTAAATTTAGCCCTGGTGGGTCATGCAATTAGAATTTTCTATTGAGATTGAATGAAGGCACAAATATATTTATTCATTGTACACATTTTTTTGTATAGAAGAATGAGAAGAGAGAAAATAAACTTGTCTTGGAAATTGTGTAAGGAAATACAAGAAATTCCTATTTTATAGGGGAAAATTTGCACTAGGAGATAGGAGCTCCATGCAGGCCTTATTTTCTTAAGTGCCGGGAAACCCTTGTCTTGTAGGTTTATCAGTATTGTAACAAAGCTTAAGGGTTGAAGCAATTTCTATGTAATGAATCATATTTCTTAGTTGATTCAATACAAGAAAGAGGGTTTTTTCCCAGTTGGGTCCCCTAATATATTTTGTGTTCTATGTGTGATTGTGTTTATATTGATTGTTTTCTTTCCACAAAATTTTGGTAGAGAAATATTATGCCTTTTGGAGATTAGTTTTCTCTCATTGGAAATTTCAAGATTTCAAGGATTTTCTACATGGCCTAAGAGCTAAAAACAATATAGATATTGAGTTCCTTGATTAGATTCAAAGTGCATTGGACAGAAGATTAGTTAGTGTAGGAATTTTGTAAGTGTAGGAATCATTTCATCCTATGTTTTGAGTATAGAGCATGCCCTAGAAGGGACCTTGAACTTTTGTGCTTAGAAGGACATAATGGAGATTGTGTTAGATGATAATGGGGTTTTAAAATACATCAATATTGTTATTCCTAAATATCATGCAGAATATGCATAATACCTAACTAAATGGAAGAAGGGCATTGCCAAAGCTATGAGGATGATCCTCTAAGGATTTAGAGACCATAGTACTCCAAATTTGCATGGGAAGGAAACACCATTCCAAATGTGGAAGGTGATTAATCATTTGTTTGAAAGTAGTATTCATGCCAGAAAAATTTCCTTGAAGAACAAATTGAGGAACATTCGAATGGGCAAGGATGAGCCTATGTGTCCATGTTTTCACAAGTGAGGTATCAACTTGGAATTGTTGGAGAGACAGTTCCGCCAGTAGATATTGTGAGCCTTTCTCTTTTTGGGCTTCACAAATCTTGGCATAGTTTTGAGGATGCAATGAATGACAAAGATAAGCCCCCTAAATCAAGTGTTTTCATTGCGGCCATGAGTTTGGACATTATGCTACAAAATGTCCAAACAAGAAATCTAACAAGCATGTTGAAGAAACAACAGGAGGAGAAGCACTCTCTTCTAAATTTGAATTGGATTTCTCCTTGATAGATTGCATGGAAAGCTCAATATGAGGTAATGTGTGGTACATTGACTCAAGGGCTTCATTCCACATGATAGGGAATACAAATTTCTTCAGTAGTTTGCAGTAAAAAGAAATACAATTCCATATCCATCTTTGAGATGACGGAATATATGGACAAAGGTGTTAGCACAATAATATTTAAGAGGGTCTCTGGTTCCCTTATCCATCACATGAATGTGATGTATGTTCCAAGATTGAAAAAAAACATTGTCTTATCAACAATCGTTGAAGACAAAGGGTATGAGGTAGTATTCAACAAAGGGAAGGCCTACCTCAAGCATTCTTCTTTAAGACAAGTCAAGCAGATTAGTGTCAGGATTGGGAACCTTTACATAGTTGATTTTGATACAAGTGTAGCCTTGAGAAAAGGGTAGAGAGTTCCCAAACTATAGATTTAGTGTTTGAACGAGAGAATGATAGAGATATGCAGATGGAGCCTCAACTAGTATCTAAGTTTTAGTCTAAGATAGTTGGGCTGACCAGTAGGATGATGATGATGAGGACCATAGCCCAGGGAAAATGGAGGCATCCACTCTATCAAAGAATTCAAGTATAGGGAAAGTTCGAGACCAGCAGGTAGAAGATTTGGTTAAAGGAGATCAAAAGATAGTTGAATCTCCCAGCTTTAAGAAGCAGAGCATGATGAGAAAGAATTGGTCTTCAAAATAGGTTTTCCAAAAGAAAACATAGAAGTATTCTACTTAAGAGGGAGAAATTGTAGTAACAAAGAGCATGGTAAAGATGAAGACAAATCTAGGTGGACAAGGTTCTTCTAAGAAGCTCATCCTTCCTAAGAGAGAGTGTTGAAATTGTAGCAAGGAATGGCTTGATTGAATTGTGCCTAAGTCAAAGATGCTAATTCATATTCAGTCTAATAGATATTTGAGTTAGTTGTCAATTAACATGTGTGATGTGGCCTATCATTGAGTTATTATCAATTAATTCAAGTTATATGGCTTTTAGTGAGTTGTGTACTAGTTGATAGCTAAAATTTAGCTATCTAGTGGAGTTAAACTCTAATGTCTCATTAGGGGAATTATGAGGTCTAAAATGGGCCTCCTACGAAAAAATTACAACCAAAATAAACTTTATAAGAACCAATAGGATTCAAGGTGATGATGTCTACCATGGGGGATGATTCAACATTTTTAGAGTAAAAAAGTAAAAAGATTATTAGTCACCAAAATTATTCTACTTTTGATTTGAAAATGGGGCTCTTGCACTTCTTGTCTAACTTACAAGAACCTCTCCCACTTTCAAATCTTTAAATATTCCCAAGTCTTATTGATTAACGTGGCACTAATAAGTGCTTGACATTAAGGTGTATGCTTATGTTTATTGGTGACTGTTTATGTTCTTTAAAATCTGTTTTTTTTGCTAATATGTAAATACATACAATAATAACTCATGCAACAATAAAAAAACACACAGAGCAATAATTTAATTTGGAGTTCACCCAAAACTCTTGGGCTATGTCTCCTTGAGTTCTAGTCAACTCGACCAGGCCCTCTGGGATTATGGCAAAGTCCTTTTTTTACAAGCTCTTGGCTCAACTCCTATTGTTTTACACAGAAACAGTGGGTTTAGGCACCATTTTATCCCTGGCTCTTGAAAATCTAAGCTTTCTAGCTCTCGAATCACACTTTGGCTCTCGGCTTTGGCTCAGGCTCTTCGACTCTGGCTCTTGGCTCTGGATCTAGCTCTTCGGCTCTAGCTCTAGCTCTGGCTCTTTGGCTCTAGCTTCTTTGGCTCTCTATAATGTATAGCTCTCTAGCTTCTCACTTGACCTCCAAGTGACTCCCTCGGCTGCTCTACGCTTAAGCTTTGGCTTTCCACGTTGCCTATTTTCACTCTGCTCTTTCAATTGAGCTATCTAGCCCTCTTTGGGGCATTTTCTGGCTTTTTGGCTTCCCTGGCCATTTCTCTGCAATTCATTATCCTTTCTGTGGCTTTGTGGCTTCTCTGCTCCCTGTCGGTTAGACTGACCATCTAGCTCTGCAACTCTATGGCTTAAAGACTCATCATTGACTGTAAAATGCCTGCTATAGCATGGCATGATGATCAGGAGTGTTTATAGAAGGAATCAAGGCCATTTCATAGGCAAAACCTGAAAACTAAGAAAAATAGCAATACACAGAGTTTTCCAGAAAATACACTATCGGGCACGATTTTCGGACATGAAAATCCATTAATTCGCCCCTATAACCCTATCGGGTTTGCCATTAAGCATAATATCACAATTTAATCGTCACATGTCCAAAAGGCCAAAAAACCATTCACACGAGAAGATCAGAATTTCCAGATTCCAAATTTTATGAAATCGGGCTTTGAAATCCCATTCCATCATTTTATCGCTTATCTCTATCGGCATATCATAGTGTGTTTGCTCTTTGTATCAGGGGTTTTCCGATTGCGATCGCCAATTTAATCCTAGCTGTCAATCTGATCTCGCGTTTTGATGATCCAGATCACATCGCATCGCTTCGGGGCCTTTCTCCTTTGTATTTCGGTTTTTGCACTGAAACGTGTTAATACATGGAAAATCCATTTTAACGAAACTCAAAATTTATTTTCATCTATACTCTTATCGGGTCCAACTATCGCAGCAACCGATTTAATCCTAGCCGTCCATTCCTATCGCGATCTGACGGCTGAGATTTCACGTCATGATCGCTATCGCATATCGTGTCGCATACAGCCCAGGGCTTCTGTATATAACTAATGCTGATTCACCGATCCAATCATCGACGATCAGCATATCGCATGATTGTAATCGCCAAGTCCAGTGTCTCGATATTGTATACGGGCCTGCCTCCGATCCGATTGATCAGATTGGCCGATCAAGGTCTCTTCCGCCTCTGGTTAAGTCCAACCCTTTTACCTTTTTCCAATGTTATTTCCCTTTTTAAGGGTTTTTTTCCATTTTTAGGGGATTTTTCCTCTTTTCCTAAGTCCAACGTTTCCCATTCAAGTTGCAGTAGATTCAAAATGAGATGATCTCTGCAATGGGGCTATTTCCAGGAACTTCCTTGGACTTTTATTTTTCTTATATGAGGAACGCTTAGACTTGGGAGTCTATCCAAAATCCATTTTCGGTCACGCCTTCCCATTAAAAGAACTTTTGGTCTCCAAAAGGCTGATATACTGATCTGAATAGTAAATTAGAGTAACAACATCCTCTTCTTTTAGCCTCCATACACTTGCTTTCCATAGTGCCTTTAAACCAAAGTTTCTAGCCACTTCCCTTCTTGGATGGGCTAGTCTTCGTGGGAAGAACTGTCTTCCTCCTTGCCTTCCTGCAAAAATCCTGCTGAAATGGTTATAAAATGTAGTTTGAACTTCTCTGCCTTGATCATTGATCCAAGGTGGCTCAAACAACTGTGGAGTGCACTTGCAACACAAATTTATCATTTGTACCTATTTGAAAAGCTATCAACAACAACTATTAACAACAATAGAAATACAAACAACAATTGGATGGCCTAAACTCTTACTTCAACAAAAGAAACAGATTTCACATCTTGTGAACACCTCCATGTGTTACATCTACATATAAATGATGGACTAGACAATAGGCCCACAAAACATGCTTTAAAACAAATGACCCTTCAAGTCAAGCATGTGAAAAAAGACCATTTGGACTATTTTTCAAAAGATGAAACACTTCATCATTATCTCCATCTTGGAGACCAAGTTAACTTCTCTCAAGTCAACATTACATGCATGTTTACAACAAAGCAATCAATCTTGTAAGAAAATTACACATACATGTTCAAATACAAGGAAATCATCAACATCCCTATGTTCATGCACATCAAGATCATGCATGCATTTCATCTTTTAACTTTCACTTAAGCACACTATTCTTTCGAAATTGAAATGAAATATAATGTTGCAACAACAAAGTGAGTCTCCTACTCAACTTTTCCATTCACCTTTCCTGGTAAAATCGTGCAACTTGCATTCCATTAATAAGGAAATGCAGATAGATGCATCAATAGACATGAAATCTTAACTGGATGAGAACTATAACCATTCCTCACCAATCCCTTTCAAACGTACTACCTTTGTCGGCACATCAGCATCAACATGTGAATCATCCTGAGACACATCAATCATTAAATCTTCCTTTCCATTTCTATCATCTTCTCTTTCCACCTTCTTCAGCTTTTGTGGAAGCATTGTTGGATTTAGAGTCCAACACCTTTCAACAAGATGCCCTAGATTGTGGCATTAGGTGCAACACATGTACATCCTCTTGACAACATGATTTGCCTTGGCTTGTGGACCTCTGGCTTCTTGCTTCTTTTCCTTCAAAAGTTTCCTGTATGTGGCCATTCTCTTCCAACATCTAGAAACATGATGGTTATCCAAACCACAAAAGGAATTATTTTCCCATATCTATGTGGAAATTTACAATGCTTTGCAAAATCAAAAGGAATGTGTTTAGAACCAAATTTAAACCTACCTCTTTCACCTTTATTTCCTTCATGAGGAGGTGAAGCGACTGAAGAAGTGGCTCCCTTTGGAACACCATCACTCTCTTCAAGGCTACCAAAGTTTCCACAACTCTCTGGTTCAAGTGTGTGCTTCTAAACACTTCCATCCTGCAAATGTTGTTTCAAGCCATTGCATTCCTCCGGAATACAATCTTCACACTCTACAACGCAACTCCTTCTTGGATTTGTTCCAATGGTCTTCATGGCAGCTTTGAAACTTTCTCCCTAAGACTATCCATATCCAAGACCCAAATACTTAGGCCTTTCCTAAACCATTATTGGTTGAACAATACCTTGTGTATGCTTACCCAAGCCTTTTGCTTCATAGCCCATCTTAGACATTAGCTTGGAACCTATGCCTCTAGCATGTTTTTCAAAAGAACCAATATAAGAATTCTTAGAGGAATTCAAAGACAAACTGGAATGGTTTACCTCTTCTTCAAGTTGATACTTGACCAAGGCCTCTTTGCCAACAAAGAGTTGTGGCTCCAACTCATGCATCCTTTTTAGGTTCTTATTTGCAATATGAAGTTGCCTCTCCATTTCATGCAGTCTGTCAAAAAGCAATTACTTCTCTTCCTTCATGGAATTCAACTGCTCTCTAAGTATGCTACTCTTCCTTCCTTCCTCACACATTTGTCTCACTTGGTTCATCGTAATGAACAAGTCTTGCTGCATATCTCCATCAAAGAGTTTTGTGATGCAGGAGTAATTTGAGGACTCACTTGTAGAAGTTGTCATTATACCAATGAACAAAAGAACTTCAACAATATTACTAAAGAGATTATTTAAGCAACCTTTTGCAACAAACCTCTTGTGCTTCAAGGATTGCTTTGAGGTCCTTTGGGACAGAAGAATGTCTTTAGCCCTTCTTCCCTCTTGTCCTTCCTGGATTGGGCTATCAATAGCTTTCCCTTCACCTTTGCAAACTCAGAAAATAGTCAGTGTGCAAAACAAGCATACAATCAACCTCTGACTATTTAACCACCTTTTAGACAAGCAACCTTTGCCCTATCAATCAATCATTCTAATATAAACTTCTTTGAAGGTGAGGTTAACCAAACTTAAGCTTTGATACCACCTGATCTAAAAATGGGGCTCTTAGACTTCTTGTCTAACTTACAAGAATCTCTCCCACTTTCAAATCTTTAAATGTTCCCAAGTCTGATAATTTGATTAACCAATGCAGAATTAATAAGTGCTTAACATCAAGGTGTATTCTTATGTTTATTGGTGACTGTTTATGTGCTTTAAAATCTGTTGTTTTTGCTGATATGTAAATACATACAATAATAACTCATGCAGCAATAAACAAAACACATAGAACAACAATTTAATTTTGAGTTCACCCAAAACTCTTGGGCTACATCTCCTTGAGCCCTATTCAACTCGACTAGGCCCTCTTAGATTATGGAAAAGTCCTTTTTCTACAAGCTCTTGGCTCAACTCTTGTTGTTTTACATAGAAAAAGTGGGTTTAGGCACCATTTTATCCCTAGCTCTTGAAGCTCTCGGCTTTCTGGCTCTCCTCTCTGGCTCTGGCTCTTCGGCTCTTGCTCTTGGCTCTAGCTCCGCCTCTTTGGCTCTAGCTCTAGCTCTAGCTCTTCAACTCTCTGCAATGTATAGCTCTATAGATTTTCACTTGACCTCCAAGTGACTCCCTCAACTACTATACACTTCAGCTTTGGCTTTCTGCGCTGCCTATTTTTGCTCTGCTCTTTCAATCGAGCTCTTTGGCCCACTTTGAGGAATTTTCCAGCTTTTTAGCTTCCATGGTCGTTTCTCTATGATTCATTATCCTTTCTATGGCTTTGTGGCTTCTCTACTCCTTGTCGGTTAGACTAGCCATCTGGCTCTGCAGCTCTTTGGCTTAAAGACTCATCATTTACTATAAAATGCCTACTGCAGTGTGGCATGATGATCAAGAGAATTTACAAAAGGAATTGCGGTCGTTTCATAGGCAAAACCTGAAAACTGAGAAATATCCCAATACATAGAGTTTTCAGGAAAATACACTATCGAGCACGATTTCTGGACCTGAAAATCCGTTAAATCACCCCTATAACCCTATCGAGTCCACCATTAGGCGTAATATCGCAATCGCATCATCTCGTAGCCAAATGGCCAAAAACCCATTTACACGACAAAAACTAAATTTCCAGATTCCAAATTTTATGAAATCGGGCTTTGAAATCCCATCAGGTCTAGCAATTTATCGCTTATCGCTATCACCCTATCGTAGTGCATTTCCCTTTGTATCGAGGGTTTTCCAATTGCAATTGCCAATTTAATCCTGGCCGTCGATCTGATCCTACGATCGAACAGTCTAGATCACATCGCATCACTTTGGGGCCTTTTTCCTTTGTATTTTGGTTTTCACACCAAAACACGTTAATACATGGAAAATCCATTTTAGTGGAACTCAAAATTTATTAAGTTTTATCTATACTATTATCAGGTCTGGCTATCGTAGCCGCCAATTTAATCCTGGCTGTCCATTCCTCTCAAGATCCGATAGCTGAGATTCTAAGTCGCATATCGCGTCGCATATGGCCCAGGGGTTCTATATATCGTCGATGCTAATTCGCCGATCCGATCATCGATGATCAGTGTATTGCATGATCGCAATCACCAAGTCTAGGGTCCCGATATTGCATACGGGCATGTCTCTAATCCGATTGATCAGATCAGCCGATCGGGGTTTCTTCTGCCTCCACTTAAGTCCAACCCTTTTGCCTTTTTCCAATGTGATTTCCCTTTTTAAGGGTATTTTTCCATTTTTACTGGATTTTCCCTCTTTTTCTAAAGAACATAGGGCATCTTCTTTCTATGATAACTTATGCATCCTAAGTCCTTTTTTGCCCACTCAAGTTGTAGTAGATTCAAAATGAGACGATCTCTACAATGGGGCTATTTCCAGGAACTTCCTTGGACTTTTATTTTTCCTCTGTGAGGAATACTTACACTTAGAAGTCTATCCAAAATCCATTTTGGATCAACTTTTAACCTCAATTTCACGATATTACGACATCCAAGCCCTCTATTTTACCCATGGGACCTAACCCTTGCGCCTATTCCTCTACTCCTTCATGGTTTTTAATATTGTGGGTTATATGAACTTAATTATTATCTAAAAAAGTTTAAACAATTTATTGTCTTTGCAACTCATATATTTTCTTTCCAAAGGAGGCACGATAGAGTGAAAGTATTAATCGTTATAGAAGATGATGAGTGCAGGAACATTCTTGTACCAAACATCATTCATGTACTTGTGGGACAAATGGTAGCATTATCATAGCTCACCACCAAAGATTATTCTAGTCATCAATCCACACACATTCCTTGTCAAAGATTAGTTTCACTCTAGATTAGGCTTGGAGCATTGAAGAAAATGCAGAATATGGAAGCTAGGTTTCCACTAGTTTTAGCCTCTGCTAACAGTCGAGAGCCTAAAGTTGTAGTCTTGTTAATTTATGTTAACGGCCATGAGCTGAGCGATGTAATTTTAATAGGTTTTTAGGTTAGCACAGGGTTGATACTCTGTATAATTTTTTCTTGCAATGTAATTTTTTCGCCATAATTCTAGGTTGGATCTAGTAATCAACGATGTATAATTGCAAATGTTGAATTAATACAAGGGGTTATGCCAGTTGATTTATTCCTGTCTCAATATTTTATGTGATGAGTTATCTGGGTATTTGATTTTCTAGCTCTTGCAAACAGAGAAACGAGATGGTTGGCTAGGGCCCAGCCAACCCTACTCGTTCTCGATCTGTCTATAAGGTGTTATATAGATATATATATCTATCTATGTATATATATATATATATATATATATATATATATATATATATATATATATATATATATATATATATATATATATATATATATATATATATATATATATATATATAGATTATGCAAGTTCAACGCAAGAAGTATTTCATTTTAGTAAGCTAAAAGATCTATGTTTTCTTCATAAATTGCGTGCGACTCGAATCCAAGATTTGATAGTGTGGGCATGTTCATGTATTTAATATTACTGTAGTAATTCTTTCCTTTAATGAATTTAGTGAACTCCTTTCTACAAAGGTGTGTTTCAAGTGCATTTTAATTATGCGAGAGTGAGTTGTTTCAGCAAGAGTGTTTATTCTTGCAAGGCAATTTATTTCCTTTACGCAAGTGTGTTTCATTTTTGAGTACAAGTTTGCAAGTATTCTTAGCAAGCAATTTTGACTTAGGATTGATTCATTAGTTATATTTCCCAGAGTCTGAATGAAACCATGTTCACCTTGAGAGGATCTGTAACTGTGTCTACTTCCTTGTGGGAATAGCCTAGTTGAGAACTAGAATCCATTGTGGGCTGAGTGACCTTACTTGATACTAGGCTTATGGGTTCCAAGGTTGAGTAAGGTCACTCAGTCTAGGAACTGAATATACTTTTGGTACTGGAACTTACTTTTAGTATAGGAATATCATTCCAATACATGAACTCTGTTCCAGTGCAGGAACGCTGATTCAGTCTAGGAAGGAAATTTTTTAATAGATACAAATGTACCAAAAGGTTTGATTATTTTTTATATCTCATAACTACATTGATACTCATTCTCAGATGTTTTCTTTCCTTTTTTTCATTGACTATGATTTTTTATGTTGATTTGAATTCCCTTCATTAAGCTTTTGCAAGTATTTCCTTTTGAATGATTCTGGCACTAGAACTCTCATGGTGTTATTTTCTTTTCATTCTTTTTTATTCTGCAAGCATAGTTAGGAGAGATAGAAGTGGATTTGACAAAATTTCATACCATTAGTCTTGGAATTTCCTGTGCTATGCATCTAAGCTTACGTAGCCCCAGGTTGACAATTAAGTTTTGAAGGAGTTTGTTGAATTACAACTCCGACACCCAACATTTTGGTGTCATTACCGGGGAGGCGTTTAAGATTTGGTAAGAATTTTTTTATTTTTTTGTGAAGTAGGGGTGACTCTACTATTATTTTTTCTGGAGTGTGCTTCTATTGCTTGCAGGATTTCTTAGTGGTAATATTTTTATTTTGCAGCATTTGATTTGAGATTTTTCTTTCCTATAATTTTAAAATGAGTTTTGTCATTCTTTTGGATACTTATTTTTTAGATGAATGCCTAAAAAGGGTAGGGGTTGAATCCAAATAAGGGTAAAAAAAACACTGATAAATCCAATGATTTTTCTCATTTTGGGCCTTCTTTTGCATGCAAAAAGTCCAAACACACACAGACTCACTGTAAGAACTACCCACTTGGATTATGGAAACAGTAGTTCCAGTGTGACACAACCCAAAAAGGTGATCCAGGTGGATATTGGTGGCCACCTGCCAAGTCCACCTGGACCCCCACCATTGTCTTTCTCAGCATTTTCAGTTGCCTTAATTGTAGCACAACTTACTATTTTTAGCAGTTTTTCGGGTCCCGAACTTCCGGAGCCGTTTTGAGGCCCTAAACGACATTTTTTTGGGATTCTGGGACAACATGGGTCCATGGACCAATGTTGCCTCCCAAAGTGGTAGTACTCGGATAGATCTTTCTAACGAGCTATCGTACGCGTCAAACGGAGATCGTATGCCAAAGTTACGACCCCGAGAAATTGATGTACCAATTTACCCAAACGGGGCCCACAATTTGGCGTTTCATCTTCTAGGGTTAGGTTTCGGGATGTTAAGGGTTTTCCATTGTTTCTCAACAATAAATAGGCCTTCGAGCCTCATTGTAACACAGTTCAGAGGCATGTAGCCATCACATCTCTTCTCAGAGATAAGCTACCATCGCCCTAGCTAGTTTATTTCCATTTCTGATTGTAAGCATATTTCAGTATTTCCTATTAATGAAATGAAGTATTATTTCCGCTGCATCTTTGTGTATATGGTTATCTCTGTAATTTGTTGCGTTCCTGTTTAAATCCGGATCAGTGGTATCAGAGCGGTCTGCTTTTTCTCTGTTTTTCTTTGCATGTCCCCAACAAGGTCGGGATATAAGGAGTTAGGGCTCGAACTGGTTGAACCTTTGCAAGACCAGCCTCGCAAATCCCGACGGCCTCCCATGGCGGACGAGAAGAAAGACGAGGGGGCAGGAGATCCCATCAAAATCTTGCTCGAAGAAGCGCTCGAGCGACAACGGAACGCGATGATGGACAGCTTTGCGCAGATCCTTCAGCGGCTACCCAGAAGCGGCGCATCGGCTTCCAGCAGTTCCTCTGGAAACGCCACACCCTTTAAGGTACAAGTTAATTTTGAAATCCCCATATTCGAGGGTCAGATAGACGCCGATGCCGTAGATAAATGGTTAAATCTGCTAGAGGGTTATTTTTCTGTTCATGAATTTTCGAGTCGGGAAAAGATTGTTTTTGCTCTTCTCAAAGCAGCCCCCCACGTCAAGGACTGGTGGGAAACCTATTGCGAGCAGAAAGATGAAAGTACTAGCTCACTATTTTCAGCCGCACCCACCTGGGATTCATTCCGGGATGCCATCAAGGAGCAGTACTACCCTGTCGGGAGCTATGAGGATGAATACATAAAGTGGACCACGCTGCGGCAGGGAAGGGACCAAGACGTGCCGGAGTTCACCAATCTTTTCCATACCCTTCGCACAAAGTTGGGTATCAAGGATTCGGAGCAACATTTGATACTCAAATACCGTGGCTGCCTGCACAAGTACATTCAGGAAGAAATACAGTTCCTAAACATCCCCTCGCTCGGCGCAGCATACCGGTATGCCGTCAAGTTCGAGCAGAAGTTTAAACAAAAGAAGCGAGACTTTGGATCTGTGAATCCAAAGTAGGGGAAAGGTGCCCCTAAACCACAGAACAAAGGACAAAGCCAAGGCGGGACAGCCCAAGACAACCAGCCGAAGCTGCAAGCAAAGAACAGCGCCGCGAAGCCGAGAAAGGACACTGGAAAATGGTGCGAGTTCCATAAGAGCTCCACTCACAACACAAGTGAGTGTCGGGCCAAGCAGTCACTGGTGGCTGAGCTAAAGGTTTCAGAATCAGATGCATGTTCCGACTCTGAGTCAGAACCCGATAAGGGGTATGAAAAAGGGAAGCAGATCATTGATGCGGACCCCAGCGCCACTGTTGCTACCGCAAAGATCCAGAAAAATGAACCCGAAGATCCAGAGGAGGAGGAGCGTCTCTTTCACTCCCAGATGTGGGTAAAGGGCTCCCCGATACAGTTCATTGTTGATAGCGGGAGTCAAAAGAACCTCATTTCGGCAGAGGTCGTGAAGCGGTTGGGCTTACCGACCACAGCACATCCACAACCATACACCATTGGGTGGCTTCACCAAGGACGAGATCTTCGCGTGAGCCAGCAGTGTCGCCTTCCATACAACATCAAGCCCTTCACGGATGAGGTATTGTGTGACATTGCTCCCCTTGAAGTTTGTGATGTATTACTAGGACAACCATACTTGTGGAAGCGACATGCTGTGTATGAATCAAGGCCCCGTGCTGTTATTATTACATTGGGAAATAAGTTGTTCAGGATACCAGAGGTAGCACCACCTGCCGCCATCTCTTTGATTACTGCAAAACAATGCAGTAAGATCATTTCCAAAACCAGGAAATTTGTTTTCCTGATGATACGCCCTCAAGGGAAGAAGAAGACAGTGGCCGCGGCCTCCAAACGGGGTCCCTCTGCACGGCAGCTACAGATGGACAAGATTGTGGAGGAGTACGAAGACATCTTCACCTCCCCGGCAGGGGTTCCTCTGCACTGTCAAGTCAAGCACTCCATCGATCTGACCCCAGGTGCGCCGCTACCCAATGGACCAATTTATCGGCGCTCCGTTCTGGAGAACAATGAAATCAAGAGGCAGATTCAGGAGCTCCTGCAGAAAGGTCACATCCGTCCGAGTTCTTCGCCCTGTGGGAGCCCGATAGTGTTGGTACAGAAGAAGGATGGGACGTGGAGACTCTGTATTGACTATCGGGCGCTGAACAAGATCACTGTCCGTAATAGGTACCCGATCCCGCGGATTGATGACCTCCTAGACCAACTAAAGGGGGCGAAATATTTCAGCAAGATCGATCTGAAGTCAGGATATCACCAGGTACCAATCGAACCCTCAGATGTGTGGAAGACTGCCTTCAAATCCAAGGAGGGCCTCTTCGAATGGTTGGTCATGCCTTTCGGATTGACGAATGCTCCTGCAACCTTTATGAGGCTAATGGATGACATCTTGCGGCCATTCACCAACTCCTTTGTAGTAGTATACTTGGATGACATTCTGATCTTCAGCCAGAGTTGGGAAGAGCACCTCCACCACATCCGACAGGTTCTCCAAACACTGCGGCAACACAAGCTATGTGCCAATTTGGAGAAATGCACTTTTGGCATGACCGAGGTTCAGTATCTGGGATACATCATTGATGAACAGGGGGTGCATGTCGATCCAGCCAAGGTCCAAGTCATTCGGGATTGGCCCTCTCCAACCACTCTAACAGAGCTCCGCAGCTTTCTAGGTCTTGCCAACTTCTACCGCAGGTTTGTGTTGGGGTTTTCTCATATTTCTTGGCCCTTGAGTCAAGTCACCAAGGGCGGGGCGAAAGCAAAATTCTTTTGGTCTGAATCTCAACAGAAGGCATTCAGGGAGTTGAAGGATCGCCTCTGCACGGCACCAGTGCTCGCGTTACCAGATTTACAACAACCATTTGAGGTCGAGACAGATGCCTCTGACTATGCTATTGGGGCAGTCCTTACTCAACATGGACATCCAGTGGCATATCACAGTGAAACACTTTCAGACACAGTCCGGAAGTACCCCACTTATGATAAAGAGATGTATTCCATTGTACAGGCCTGCCGACAATGGAAGCATTACATTTTGGGGAAGGAAACGGTCATCCACACAGACCACCGACCTCTGCAGTTCATACAGACCCAAGGGAAATTGCAGAATGATCGCCATCAGAAGTGGTCTACATACCTGCAACAGTTTCACTTGAATATCAAGTATAAAAAGGGCAGCACCAATAATGTTGCAGATTGCCTCAGTCGACCACCGATCATGGCGCTAACCACCGTGCTCAACTCTTGCGGGCACGAGACTTCTGATTGGCCACTTCTCTACAAAAGCGACCCAGAATTCGGCCACACATACCAGACACTCTTGGAGGGTCGGCAGGTTGCAGATTTTCACCTCCAGGATGCCCTATTATGCCACCTCGGTCACCTTTGTGTTCCTTCAAGCGAGCGTGCCAAGATGATTTGGGAAGCACACTACAGTCGGGCTGCTGGGCATTTCGGGGTCGAGAAAACAGTGGCAGTACTGCAAAATTATTTCTATTGGCCGAATCTTCGACAGGATGTTGGGAAGTACATCCGATCATGTACTGCCTGTGCCATTGCCAAACCGACCATTAAGAAGCAAGGCCTCTATACCCCGTTGCCTACCCCTAGTCGACCTTGGGAATCCATCTCCATGGATTACATGTCAGGCCTTCCTTCCACTAAGCATGGAAATGACTGTGTTTTTGTGGTCGTCGACAGGTTCTCAAAGATGGCCATTATGATGGCCTGCAAGAAGAATATCACAGCAGAAGCCACTGCTAAACTCTTCTTTGAACGAGTGTGGGTGCACTTTGGGATCCCACAGTCTATCATCTCAGATCGGGACAGTCGGTTTCTCAGCACATTTTGGTCCAGTCTCTGGTCAATGCTGGACACCAAACTCACGAAGTCCACAGCCTTCCATCCTCAAACTGATGGCCAGACAGAGGTTGTCAACAGGATGATTGTGCACATTCTGCGCATGTATAACTCAAAGCATCCACGCACATGGGACGAGAGCCTCCCCTATGTTCAGCACAGCTACAACCGAGCTCTTCACAGCTCCACTGGCCATAGCCCTTTTCAGGTGGGTTTGGGATTCCAGCCACTATGCCCCATTGATGTGGCCATGCCACTTGCAGCTACTCACATGAATTCAGCTCATGTCCAGTCCGAAACAGATAAGGCCACCAGCTTCATTGAGCGCATCCAACATATTCGCCAGCAGGTCCATGACATTCTTGAGAAATCAAATGCCAAGTACAAGCAGCGACATGATCAACACCGGGTGCCACACAAGTTTCAGGTGGGCGACAAAGTCTGGTTGCATTTGCAAAAGGAACGCCTTACTGGAGCCTATCGGAAATTGAGACCACTCCGATATGGTCCTTACACCATTACTAAGGCTATGGGAGACAATGCATTTGAGCTCAGCATTCCCCCATTCCTTGGCCTGCACCCAGTGTTCAATGTGGACCGCCTTCGGCCATACTTTCCACCATTGCTAGACACATCCGACATTGCAGAACAGCTCAAACCCACAGAATTAAATCCAGATTGCATGGAACAAGCTGCAACTGATCGGATCATGGACACACAGATCAAGAACACTCGCCAACAGAATATCCAACTGTATCGAGTTGTCAAAGCAGGCCAACTCCTTCAGCAGGGCAAGTGGCTCACCAGGGAACAAGTTCAGCAGAAGTTTCCTCATCTCATGGAGGAGCTCAACGCAATGGGGACCATTGCTTCCTAAGGGGGGAGGAATGATCCAGGTGGATATTGGTGGCCACCTGCCAAGTCCACCTGGACCCCCACCATTGTCTTTCTCAGCATTTTCAGTTTCCTTAATTGTAGCACAACTTACTATTTTTAGCAGTTTTTCGGGTCCTGAACTTCCGGAGCCGTTTTGAGGCCCTAAACGACGTTTTTTTGGGAATCTGGGGCAACATGGGTCCATGGACCGATGTTGCCTCCCAAAGTGGTAGTACTCGGATAGATCTTTCTAACGAGCTATCGTACGCGTCAAACGGAGATCGTATGCCAAAGTTACGACCCCGGGAAATTGATGTACCAATTTACCCAAACGGGGCCCACAATTTGGCGTTTCATCTTCTAGGGTTAGGTTTCGGATGTTAAGGGTTTTCCATTGTTTCTCAACAATAAATAGGCCTTCGAGCCTCATTGTAACACAGTTCAGAGGCATGTAGCCATCACATCTCTTCTCAGAGATAAGCTACCATCGCCCTAGCTAGTTTATTTCCATTTCTGTTTGTAAGCATATTTCAGTATTTTCCATTAATGAAATGAAGTATTATTTCCGCTGCATCTTTGTGTATATGGTTATCTCTGTAATTTGTTGCGTTCCTGTTTAAATCCGGATCAGTGGTATCAGAGCGGTCTGCTTTTTCTCTGTTTTTCTTTGCATGTCCCCAACAAGGTCGGGATATAAGGAGTTAGGGCTTGAACTGGTTGAACCTTTGCAAGACCAGCCTCGCAAATCCCGACGGCCTCCCATGGCGGACGAGAAGAAAGACGAGGGGGCAGGAGATCCCATCAAAATCTTGCTCGAAGAAGCGCTCGAGCGACAACGGAACGCGATGATGGACAGCTTTGCGCAGATCCTTCAGCGGCTACCCAGAAGCGGCGCATCGGCTTCCAGCAGCTCCTCTGGAAACGCCACACCCTTTAAGGTACAAGTTAATTTTGAAATCCCCATATTCGAGGGTCAGATAGACGCCGATGCCGTAGATAAATGGTTAAATCTGCTAGAGGGTTATTTTTCTGTTCATGAATTTTCGAGTCGGGAAAAGATTGTTTTTGCTCTTCTCAAAGCAGCCCCCCACGTCAAGGACTGGTGGGAAACCTACTGCGAGCAGAAGGATGAAAGTACTGGCTCACTATTTTCAGCCGCACCCACCTGGGATTCGTTCCGGGATGCCATCAAGGAGCAGTACTACCCTGTCGGAAGCTATGAGGATGAATACATAAAGTGGACCACGCTGCGGCAGGGAAGGGACCAAGACGTGCCGGAGTTCACCAATCTTTTCCATACCCTTCGCACAAAGTTGGGTATCAAGGATTCGGAGCAACATTTGATACTCAAATACCGTGGCTGCCTGCACAAGTACATCCAGGAAGAAATACAGTTCCTAAACATCCCCTCGCTCGGCGCAGCATACCGGTATGCCGTCAAGGTCGAGCAGAAGTTTAAACAAAAGAAGCGAGACTTTGGATCTGCGAATCCAAAGCAGGGGAAAGGTGCCCCTAAACCACAGAACAAAGGACAAAGCCAAGGCGGGACAGCCCAAGACAACCAGCCGAAGCTGCAAGCAAAGAACAACGCCGCGAAGCCGAGAAAGGACACTGGAAAATGGTGCGAGTTCCATAAGAGCTCCACTCACAACACAAGTGAGTGTCGGGCCAAGCAGTCACTGGTGGCTGAGCTAAAGGTTTCAGAATCAGATGCATGTTCCGACTCTGAGTCAGAACCCGATAAGGGGTATGAAAAAGGGAAGCAGATCATTGATGCGGATCCCAGCGCCACTGTTGCTACCGCAAAGATCCAGAAAAATGAACCCGAAGATCCAGAGGAGGAGGAGCGTCTCTTCCACTCCCAGATGTGGGTAAAGGGCTCCCCGATACAGTTCATTGTTGATAGCGGGAGTCAAAAGAACCTCATTTCGGCAGAGGTCGTGAAGCGGTTGGGCTTACCGACCACAGCACATCCACAACCATACACCATTGGGTGGCTTCACCAAGGACGAGATCTTCGCGTGAGCCAGCAGTGTCGCCTTCCATACAACATCAAGCCCTTCACGGATGAGGTATTGTGTGACATTGCTCCCCTTGAAGTTTGTGATGTATTACTAGGACAACCATACTTGTGGAAGCGACATGCTGTGTATGAATCAAGGCCCCGTGCTGTTATTATTACATTGGGAAATAAGTTGTTCAGGATACCAGAGGTAGCACCACCTGCCGCCATCTCTTTGATTACTGCAAAACAATGCAGTAAGATCATTTCCAAAACCAGGAAATTTGTTTTCCTGATGATACGCCCTCAAGGGAAGAAGAAGACAGTGGCCGCGGCCTCCAAACGGGGTCCCTCTGCACGGCAGCTACAGATGGACAAGATTGTGGAGGAGTACGAAGACATCTTCACCTCCCCGGCAGGGGTTCCTCTGCACTGTCAAGTCAAGCACTCCATCGATCTGACCCCAGGTGCGCCGCTACCCAATGGACCAATTTATCGGCGCTCCGTTCTGGAGAACAATGAAATCAAGAGGCAGATTCAGGAGCTCCTGCAGAAAGGTCACATCCGTCCGAGTTCTTCGCCCTGTGGGAGCCCGATAGTGTTGGTACAGAAGAAGGATGGGACGTGGAGACTCTGTATTGACTATCGGGCGCTGAACAAGATCACTGTCCGTAATAGGTACCCGATCCCGCGGATTGATGACCTCCTAGACCAACTAAAGGGGGCGAAATATTTCAGCAAGATCGATCTGAAGTCAGGATATCACCAGGTACCAATTGAACCCTCAGATGTGTGGAAGACTGCCTTCAAATCCAAGGAGGGCCTCTTCGAATGGTTGGTCATGCCTTTCGGATTGACGAATGCTCCTGCAACCTTTATGAGGCTAATGGATGACATCTTGCGGCCATTCACCAACTCCTTTGTAGTAGTATACTTGGATGACATTCTGATCTTCAGCCAGAGTTGGGAAGAGCACCTCCACCACATCCGACAGGTTCTCCAAACACTGCGGCAACACAAGCTATGTGCCAATTTGGAGAAATGCACTTTTGGCATGACCGAGGTTCAGTATCTGGGATACATCATTGATGAACAGGGGGTGCATGTCGATCCAGCCAAGGTCCAAGTCATTCGGGATTGGCCCTCTCCAACCACTCTAACAGAGCTCCGCAGCTTTCTAGGTCTTGCCAACTTCTACCGCAGGTTTGTGTTGGGATTTTCTCATATTTCTTGGCCCTTGAGTCAAGTCACCAAGGGCGGGGCGAAAGCAAAATTCTTTTGGTCTGAATCTCAACAGAAGGCATTCAGGGAGTTGAAGGATCGCCTCTGCACGGCACCAGTGCTCGCGTTACCAGATTTACAACAACCATTTGAGGTCGAGACAGATGCCTCTGACTATGCTATTGGGGCAGTCCTTACTCAACATGGACATCCAGTGGCATATCACAGTGAAACACTTTCAGACACAGTCCGGAAGTACCCCACTTATGATAAAGAGATGTATTCCATTGTACAGGCCTGCCGACAATGGAAGCATTACATTTTGGGGAAGGAAACGGTCATCCACACAGACCACCGACCTCTGCAGTTCATACAGACCCAAGGGAAATTGCAGAATGATCGCCATCAGAAGTGGTCTACATACCTGCAACAGTTTCACTTGAATATCAAGTATAAAAAGGGCAGCACCAATAATGTTGCAGATTGCCTCAGTCGACCACCGATCATGGCGCTAACCACCGTGCTCAACTCTTGCGGGCACGAGACTTCTGATTGGCCACTTCTCTACAAAAGCGACCCAGAATTCGGCCACACATACCAGACACTCTTGGAGGGTCGGCAGGTTGCAGATTTTCACCTCCAGGATGCCCTATTATGCCACCTCGGTCACCTTTGTGTTCCTTCAAGCGAGCGTGCCAAGATGATTTGGGAAGCACACTACAGTCGGGCTGCTGGGCATTTCGGGGTCGAGAAAACAGTGGCAGTACTGCAAAACTATTTCTATTGGCCGAATCTTCGACAGGATGTTGGGAAGTACATCCGATCATGTACTGCCTGTGCCATTGCCAAACCGACCATTAAGAAGCAAGGCCTCTATACCCCGTTGCCTACCCCTAGTCGACCTTGGGAATCCATCTCCATGGATTACATGTCAGGCCTTCCTTCCACTAAGCATGGAAATGACTGTGTTTTTGTGGTCGTCGACAGGTTCTCAAAGATGGCCATTATGATGGCCTGCAAGAAGAATATCACAGCAGAAGCCACTGCTAAACTCTTCTTTGAACGAGTGTGGGTGCACTTTGGGATCCCACAGTCTATCATCTCAGATCGGGACAGTCGGTTTCTCAGCACATTTTGGTCCAGTCTCTGGTCAATGCTGGACACCAAACTCACGAAGTCCACAGCCTTCCATCCTCAAACTGATGGCCAGACAGAGGTTGTCAACAGGATGATTGTGCACATTCTGCGCATGTATAACTCAAAGCATCCACGCACATGGGACGAGAGCCTCCCCTATGTTCAGCACAGCTACAACCGAGCTCTTCACAGCTCCACTGGCCATAGCCCTTTTCAGGTGGGTTTGGGATTCCAGCCACTATGCCCCATTGATGTGGCCATGCCACTTGCAGCTACTCACATGAATTCAGCTCATGTCCAGTCCGAAACAGATAAGGCCACCAGCTTCATTGAGCGCATCCAACATATTCGCCAGCAGGTCCATGACATTCTTGAGAAATCAAATGCCAAGTACAAGCAGCGACATGATCAACACCGGGTGCCACACAAGTTTCAGGTGGGCGACAAAGTCTGGTTGCATTTGCAAAAGGAACGCCTTACTGGAGCCTATCGGAAATTGAGACCACTCCGATATGGTCCTTACACCATTACTAAGGCTATGGGAGACAATGCATTTGAGCTCAGCATTCCCCCATTCCTTGGCCTGCACCCAGTGTTCAATGTGGACCGCCTTCGGCCATACTTTCCACCATTGCTAGACACATCCGACATTGCAGAACAGCTCAAACCCACAGAATTAAATCCAGATTGCATGGAACAAGCTGCAACTGATCGGATCATGGACACACAGATCAAGAACACTCGCCAACAGAATATCCAACTGTATCGAGTTGTCAAAGCAGGCCAACTCCTTCAGCAGGGCAAGTGGCTCACCAGGGAACAAGTTCAGCAGAAGTTTCCTCATCTCATGGAGGAGCTCAACGCAATGGGGACCATTGCTTCCTAAGGGGGGAGGAATGATCCAGGTGGATATTGGTGGCCACCTGCCAAGTCCACCTGGACCCCCACCATTGTCTTTCTCAGCATTTTCAGTTTCCTTAATTGTAGCACAACTTACTATTTTTAGCAGTTTTTCGGGTCCTGAACTTCCGGAGCCGTTTTGAGGCCCTAAACGACGTTTTTTTGGATTCTGGGGCAACATGGGTCCATGGACCGATGTTGCCTCCCAAAGTGGTAGTACTCGGATAGATCTTTCTAACGAGCTATCGTACGCGTCAAACGGAGATCGTATGCCAAAGTTACGACCCCGGGAAGTTGATGTACCAATTTACCCAAACGGGGCCCACAATTTGGCGTTTCATCTTCTAGGGTTAGGTTTTGGAATGTTAAGGGTTTTCCATTGTTTCTCAACAATAAATAGGCCTTCGAGCCTCATTGTAACACAGTTCAGAGGCATGTAGCCATCACATCTCTTCTCAGAGATAAGCTACCATCGCCCTAGCTAGTTTATTTCCATTTCTGTTTGTAAGCATATTTCAGTATTTTCCATTAATGAAATGAAGTATTATTTCCGCTGCATCTTTGTGTATATGGTTATCTCTGTAATTTGTTGCGTTCCTGTTTAAATCCGGATCAGTGGTATCAGAGCGGTCTGCTTTTTCTCTGTTTTTCTTTGCATGTCCCCAACAAGGTCGGGATATAAGGAGTTAGGGCTTGAACTGGTTGAACCTTTGCAAGACCAGCCTCGCAAATCCCGACGGCCTCCCATGGCGGACGAGAAGAAAGACGAGGGGGCAGGAGATCCCATCAAAATCTTGCTCGAAGAAGCGCTCGAGCGACAACGGAACGCGATGATGGACAGCTTTGCGCAGATCCTTCAGCGGCTACCCAGAAGCGGCGCATCGGCTTCCAGCAGCTCCTCTGGAAACGCCACACCCTTTAAGGTACAAGTTAATTTTGAAATCCCCATATTCGAGGGTCAGATAGACGCCGATGCCGTAGATAAATGGTTAAATCTGCTAGAGGGTTATTTTTCTGTTCATGAATTTTCGAGTCGGGAAAAGATTGTTTTTGCTCTTCTCAAAGCAGCCCCCCACGTCAAGGACTGGTGGGAAACCTACTGCGAGCAGAAGGATGAAAGTACTGGCTCACTATTTTCAGCCGCACCCACCTGGGATTCGTTCCGGGATGCCATCAAGGAGCAGTACTACCCTGTCGGAAGCTATGAGGATGAATACATAAAGTGGACCACGCTGCGGCAGGGAAGGGACCAAGACGTGCCGGAGTTCACCAATCTTTTCCATACCCTTCGCACAAAGTTGGGTATCAAGGATTCGGAGCAACATTTGATACTCAAATACCGTGGCTGCCTGCACAAGTACATCCAGGAAGAAATACAGTTCCTAAACATCCCCTCGCTCGGCGCAGCATACCGGTATGCCGTCAAGGTCGAGCAGAAGTTTAAACAAAAGAAGCGAGACTTTGGATCTGCGAATCCAAAGCAGGGGAAAGGTGCCCCTAAACCACAGAACAAAGGACAAAGCCAAGGCGGGACAGCCCAAGACAACCAGCCGAAGCTGCAAGCAAAGAGCAACGCCGCGAAGCCGAGAAAGGACACTGGAAAATGGTGCGAGTTCCATAAGAGCTCCACTCACAACACAAGTGAGTGTCGGGCCAAGCAGTCACTGGTGGCTGAGCTAAAGGTTTCAGAATCAGATGCATGTTCCGACTCTGAGTCAGAACCCGATAAGGGGTATGAAAAAGGGAAGCAGATCATTGATGCGGATCCCAGCGCCACTGTTGCTACCGCAAAGATCCAGAAAAATGAACCCGAAGATCCAGAGGAGGAGGAGCGTCTCTTCCACTCCCAGATGTGGGTAAAGGGCTCCCCGATACAGTTCATTGTTGATAGCGGGAGTCAAAAGAACCTCATTTCGGCAGAGGTCGTGAAGCGGTTGGGCTTACCGACCACAGCACATCCACAACCATACACCATTGGGTGGCTTCACCAAGGGCGAGATCTTCGCGTGAGCCAGCAGTGTCGCCTTCCATACAACATCAAGCCCTTCACGGATGAGGTATTGTGTGACATTGCTCCCCTTGAAGTTTGTGATGTATTACTAGGACAACCATACTTGTGGAAGCGACATGCTGTGTATGAATCAAGGCCCCGTGCTGTTATTATTACATTGGGAAATAAGTTGTTCAGGATACCAGAGGTAGCACCACCTGCCGCCATCTCTTTGATTACTGCAAAACAATGCAGTAAGATCATTTCCAAAACCAGGAAATTTGTTTTCCTGATGATACGCCCTCAAGGGAAGAAGAAGACAGTGGCCGCGGCCTCCAAACGGGGTCCCTCTGCACGGCAGCTACAGATGGACAAGATTGTGGAGGAGTACGAAGACATCTTCACCTCCCCGGCAGGGGTTCCTCTGCACTGTCAAGTCAAGCACTCCATCGATCTGACCCCAGGTGCGCCGCTACCCAATGGACCAATTTATCGGCGCTCCGTTCTGGAGAACAATGAAATCAAGAGGCAGATTCAGGAGCTCCTGCAGAAAGGTCACATCCGTCCGAGTTCTTCGCCCTGTGGGAGCCCGATAGTGTTGGTACAGAAGAAGGATGGGACGTGGAGACTCTGTATTGACTATCGGGCGCTGAACAAGATCACTGTCCGTAATAGGTACCCGATCCCGCGGATTGATGACCTCCTAGACCAACTAAAGGGGGCGAAATATTTCAGCAAGATCGATCTGAAGTCAGGATATCACCAGGTACCAATTGAACCCTCAGATGTGTGGAAGACTGCCTTCAAATCCAAGGAGGGCCTCTTCGAATGGTTGGTCATGCCTTTCGGATTGACGAATGCTCCTGCAACCTTTATGAGGCTAATGGATGACATCTTGCGGCCATTCACCAACTCCTTTGTAGTAGTATACTTGGATGACATTCTGATCTTCAGCCAGAGTTGGGAAGAGCACCTCCACCACATCCGACAGGTTCTCCAAACACTGCGGCAACACAAGCTATGTGCCAATTTGGAGAAATGCACTTTTGGCATGACCGAGGTTCAGTATCTGGGATACATCATTGATGAACAGGGGGTGCATGTCGATCCAGCCAAGGTCCAAGTCATTCGGGATTGGCCCTCTCCAACCACTCTAACAGAGCTCCGCAGCTTTCTAGGTCTTGCCAACTTCTACCGCAGGTTTGTGTTGGGATTTTCTCATATTTCTTGGCCCTTGAGTCAAGTCACCAAGGGCGGGGCGAAAGCAAAATTCTTTTGGTCTGAATCTCAACAGAAGGCATTCAGGGAGTTGAAGGATCGCCTCTGCACGGCACCAGTGCTCGCGTTACCAGATTTACAACAACCATTTGAGGTCGAGACAGATGCCTCTGACTATGCTATTGGGGCAGTCCTTACTCAACATGGACATCCAGTGGCATATCACAGTGAAACACTTTCAGACACAGTCCGGAAGTACCCCACTTATGATAAAGAGATGTATTCCATTGTACAGGCCTGCCGACAATGGAAGCATTACATTTTGGGGAAGGAAACGGTCATCCACACAGACCACCGACCTCTGCAGTTCATACAGACCCAAGGGAAATTGCAGAATGATCGCCATCAGAAGTGGTCTACATACCTGCAACAGTTTCACTTGAATATCAAGTATAAAAAGGGCAGCACCAATAATGTTGCAGATTGCCTCAGTCGACCACCGATCATGGCGCTAACCACCGTGCTCAACTCTTGCGGGCACGAGACTTCTGATTGGCCACTTCTCTACAAAAGCGACCCAGAATTCGGCCACACATACCAGACACTCTTGGAGGGTCGGCAGGTTGCAGATTTTCACCTCCAGGATGCCCTATTATGCCACCTCGGTCACCTTTGTGTTCCTTCAAGCGAGCGTGCCAAGATGATTTGGGAAGCACACTACAGTCGGGCTGCTGGGCATTTCGGGGTCGAGAAAACAGTGGCAGTACTGCAAAATATTTCTATTGGCCGAATCTTCGACAGGATGTTGGGAAGTACATCCGATCATGTACTGCCTGTGCCATTGCCAAACCGACCATTAAGAAGCAAGGCCTCTATACCCCGTTGCCTACCCCTAGTCGACCTTGGGAATCCATCTCCATGGATTACATGTCAGGCCTTCCTTCCACTAAGCATGGAAATGACTGTGTTTTTGTGGTCGTCGACAGGTTCTCAAAGATGGCCATTATGATGGCCTGCAAGAAGAATATCACAGCAGAAGCCACTGCTAAACTCTTCTTTGAACGAGTGTGGGTGCACTTTGGGATCCCACAGTCTATCATCTCAGATCGGGACAGTCGGTTTCTCAGCACATTTTGGTCCAGTCTCTGGTCAATGCTGGACACCAAACTCACGAAGTCCACAGCCTTCCATCCTCAAACTGATGGCCAGACAGAGGTTGTCAACAGGATGATTGTGCACATTCTGCGCATGTATAACTCAAAGCATCCACGCACATGGGACGAGAGCCTCCCCTATGTTCAGCACAGCTACAACCGAGCTCTTCACAGCTCCACTGGCCATAGCCCTTTTCAGGTGGGTTTGGGATTCCAGCCACTATGCCCCATTGATGTGGCCATGCCACTTGCAGCTACTCACATGAATTCAGCTCATGTCCAGTCCGAAACAGATAAGGCCACCAGCTTCATTGAGCGCATCCAACATATTCGCCAGCAGGTCCATGACATTCTTGAGAAATCAAATGCCAAGTACAAGCAGCGACATGATCAACATCGGGTGCCACACAAGTTTCAGGTGGGCGACAAAGTCTGGTTGCATTTGCAAAAGGAACGCCTTACTGGAGCCTATCGGAAATTGAGACCACTCCGATATGGTCCTTACACCATTACTAAGGCTATGGGAGACAATGCATTTGAGCTCAGCATTCCCCCATTCCTTGGCCTGCACCCAGTGTTCAATGTGGACCGCCTTCGGCCATACTTTCCACCATTGCTAGACACATCCGACATTGCAGAACAGCTCAAACCCACAGAATTAAATCCAGATTGCATGGAACAAGCTGCAACTGATCGGATCATGGACACACAGATCAAGAACACTCGCCAACAGAATATCCAACTGTATCGAGTTGTCAAAGCAGGCCAACTCCTTCAGCAGGGCAAGTGGCTCACCAGGGAACAAGTTCAGCAGAAGTTTCCTCATCTCATGGAGGAGCTCAACGCAATGGGGACCATTGCTTCCTAAGGGGGGAGGAATGATCCAGGTGGATATTGGTGGCCACCTGCCAAGTCCACCTGGACCCCCACCATTGTCTTTCTCAGCATTTTCAGTTTCCTTAATTGTAGCACAACTTACTATTTTTAGCAGTTTTTCGGGTCCTGAACTTCCGGAGCCGTTTTGAGGCCCTAAACGACGTTTTTTTGGGAATCTGGGGCAACATGGGTCCATGGACCGATGTTGCCTCCCAAAGTGGTAGTGCTCGGATAGATCTTTCTAACGAGCTATTGTACGCGTCAAACGGAGATCGTATGCCAAAGTTACGACCCCGGGAAGTTGATGTACCAATTTACCCAAACGGGGCCCACAGTTTGGCGTTTCATCTTCTAGGGTTAGGTTTTGGAATGTTAAGGGTTTTCCATTGTTTCTCAACAATAAATAGGCCTTCGAGCCTCATTGTAACACAGTTCAGAGGCATGTAGCCATCACATCTCTTCTCAGAGATAAGCTACCATCGCCCTAGCTAGTTTATTTCCATTTCTGTTTGTAAGCATATTTCAGTATTTTCCATTAATGAAATGAAGTATTATTTCCGCTGCATCTTTGTGTATATGGTTATCTCTGTAATTTGTTGCGTTCCTGTTTAAATCCGGATCAGTGGTATCAGAGCGGTCTGCTTTTTCTCTGTTTTTCTTTGCATGTCCCCAACAAGGTCGGGATATAAGGAGTTAGGGCTTGAACTGGTTGAACCTTTGCAAGACCAGCCTCGCAAATCCCGACGGCCTCCCATGGCGGACGAGAAGAAAGACGAGGGGGCAGGAGATCCCATCAAAATCTTGCTCGAAGAAGCGCTCGAGCGACAACGGAACGCGATGATGGACAGCTTTGCGCAGATCCTTCAGCGGCTACCCAGAAGCGGCGCATCGGCTTCCAGCAGCTCCTCTGGAAACGCCACACCCTTTAAGGTACAAGTTAATTTTGAAATCCCCATATTCGAGGGTCAGATAGACGCCGATGCCGTAGATAAATGGTTAAATCTGCTAGAGGGTTATTTTTCTGTTCATGAATTTTCGAGTCGGGAAAAGATTGTTTTTGCTCTTCTCAAAGCAGCCCCCCACGTCAAGGACTGGTGGGAAACCTACTGCGAGCAGAAGGATGAAAGTACTGGCTCACTATTTTCAGCCGCACCCACCTGGGATTCGTTCCGGGATGCCATCAAGGAGCAGTACTACCCTGTCGGAAGCTATGAGGATGAATACATAAAGTGGACCACGCTGCGGCAGGGAAGGGACCAAGACGTGCCGGAGTTCACCAATCTTTTCCATACCCTTCGCACAAAGTTGGGTATCAAGGATTCGGAGCAACATTTGATACTCAAATACCGTGGCTGCCTGCACAAGTACATCCAGGAAGAAATACAGTTCCTAAACATCCCCTCGCTCGGCGCAGCATACCGGTATGCCGTCAAGGTCGAGCAGAAGTTTAAACAAAAGAAGCGAGACTTTGGATCTGCGAATCCAAAGCAGGGGAAAGGTGCCCCTAAACCACAGAACAAAGGACAAAGCCAAGGCGGGACAGCCCAAGACAACCAGCCGAAGCTGCAAGCAAAGAGCAACGCCGCGAAGCCGAGAAAGGACACTGGAAAATGGTGCGAGTTCCATAAGAGCTCCACTCACAACACAAGTGAGTGTCGGGCCAAGCAGTCACTGGTGGCTGAGCTAAAGGTTTCAGAATCAGATGCATGTTCCGACTCTGAGTCAGAACCCGATAAGGGGTATGAAAAAGGGAAGCAGATCATTGATGCGGATCCCAGCGCCACTGTTGCTACCGCAAAGATCCAGAAAAATGAACCCGAAGATCCAGAGGAGGAGGAGCGTCTCTTCCACTCCCAGATGTGGGTAAAGGGCTCCCCGATACAGTTCATTGTTGATAGCGGGAGTCAAAAGAACCTCATTTCGGCAGAGGTCGTGAAGCGGTTGGGCTTACCGACCACAGCACATCCACAACCATACACCATTGGGTGGCTTCACCAAGGGCGAGATCTTCGCGTGAGCCAGCAGTGTCGCCTTCCATACAACATCAAGCCCTTCACGGATGAGGTATTGTGTGACATTGCTCCCCTTGAAGTTTGTGATGTATTACTAGGACAACCATACTTGTGGAAGCGACATGCTGTGTATGAATCAAGGCCCCGTGCTGTTATTATTACATTGGGAAATAAGTTGTTCAGGATACCAGAGGTAGCACCACCTGCCGCCATCTCTTTGATTACTGCAAAACAATGCAGTAAGATCATTTCCAAAACCAGGAAATTTGTTTTCCTGATGATACGCCCTCAAGGGAAGAAGAAGACAGTGGCCGCGGCCTCCAAACGGGGTCCCTCTGCACGGCAGCTACAGATGGACAAGATTGTGGAGGAGTACGAAGACATCTTCACCTCCCCGGCAGGGGTTCCTCTGCACTGTCAAGTCAAGCACTCCATCGATCTGACCCCAGGTGCGCCGCTACCCAATGGACCAATTTATCGGCGCTCCGTTCTGGAGAACAATGAAATCAAGAGGCAGATTCAGGAGCTCCTGCAGAAAGGTCACATCCGTCCGAGTTCTTCGCCCTGTGGGAGCCCGATAGTGTTGGTACAGAAGAAGGATGGGACGTGGAGACTCTGTATTGACTATCGGGCGCTGAACAAGATCACTGTCCGTAATAGGTACCCGATCCCGCGGATTGATGACCTCCTAGACCAACTAAAGGGGGCGAAATATTTCAGCAAGATCGATCTGAAGTCAGGATATCACCAGGTACCAATTGAACCCTCAGATGTGTGGAAGACTGCCTTCAAATCCAAGGAGGGCCTCTTCGAATGGTTGGTCATGCCTTTCGGATTGACGAATGCTCCTGCAACCTTTATGAGGCTAATGGATGACATCTTGCGGCCATTCACCAACTCCTTTGTAGTAGTATACTTGGATGACATTCTGATCTTCAGCCAGAGTTGGGAAGAGCACCTCCACCACATCCGACAGGTTCTCCAAACACTGCGGCAACACAAGCTATGTGCCAATTTGGAGAAATGCACTTTTGGCATGACCGAGGTTCAGTATCTGGGATACATCATTGATGAACAGGGGGTGCATGTCGATCCAGCCAAGGTCCAAGTCATTCGGGATTGGCCCTCTCCAACCACTCTAACAGAGCTCCGCAGCTTTCTAGGTCTTGCCAACTTCTACCGCAGGTTTGTGTTGGGTTTTCTCATATTTCTTGGCCCTTGAGTCAAGTCACCAAGGGCGGGGCGAAAGCAAAATTCTTTTGGTCTGAATCTCAACAGAAGGCATTCAGGGAGTTGAAGGATCGCCTCTGCACGGCACCAGTGCTCGCGTTACCAGATTTACAACAACCATTTGAGGTCGAGACAGATGCCTCTGACTATGCTATTGGGGCAGTCCTTACTCAACATGGACATCCAGTGGCATATCACAGTGAAACACTTTCAGACACAGTCCGGAAGTACCCCACTTATGATAAAGAGATGTATTCCATTGTACAGGCCTGCCGACAATGGAAGCATTACATTTTGGGGAAGGAAACGGTCATCCACACAGACCACCGACCTCTGCAGTTCATACAGACCCAAGGGAAATTGCAGAATGATCGCCATCAGAAGTGGTCTACATACCTGCAACAGTTTCACTTGAATATCAAGTATAAAAAGGGCAGCACCAATAATGTTGCAGATTGCCTCAGTCGACCACCGATCATGGCGCTAACCACCGTGCTCAACTCTTGCGGGCACGAGACTTCTGATTGGCCACTTCTCTACAAAAGCGACCCAGAATTCGGCCACACATACCAGACACTCTTGGAGGGTCGGCAGGTTGCAGATTTTCACCTCCAGGATGCCCTATTATGCCACCTCGGTCACCTTTGTGTTCCTTCAAGCGAGCGTGCCAAGATGATTTGGGAAGCACACTACAGTCGGGCTGCTGGGCATTTCGGGGTCGAGAAAACAGTGGCAGTACTGCAAAATTATTTCTATTGGCCGAATCTTCGACAGGATGTTGGGAAGTACATCCGATCATGTACTGCCTGTGCCATTGCCAAACCGACCATTAAGAAGCAAGGCCTCTATACCCCGTTGCCTACCCCTAGTCGACCTTGGGAATCCATCTCCATGGATTACATGTCAGGCCTTCCTTCCACTAAGCATGGAAATGACTGTGTTTTTGTGGTCGTCGACAGGTTCTCAAAGATGGCCATTATGATGGCCTGCAAGAAGAATATCACAGCAGAAGCCACTGCTAAACTCTTCTTTGAACGAGTGTGGGTGCACTTTGGGATCCCACAGTCTATCATCTCAGATCGGGACAGTCGGTTTCTCAGCACATTTTGGTCCAGTCTCTGGTCAATGCTGGACACCAAACTCACGAAGTCCACAGCCTTCCATCCTCAAACTGATGGCCAGACAGAGGTTGTCAATAGGATGATTGTGCACATTCTGCGCATGTATAACTCAAAGCATCCACGCACATGGGACGAGAGCCTCCCCTATGTTCAGCACAGCTACAACCGAGCTCTTCACAGCTCCACTGGCCATAGCCCTTTTCAGGTGGGTTTGGGATTCCAGCCACTATGCCCCATTGATGTGGCCATGCCACTTGCAGCTACTCACATGAATTCAGCTCATGTCCAGTCCGAAACAGATAAGGCCACCAGCTTCATTGAGCGCATCCAACATATTCGCCAGCAGGTCCATGACATTCTTGAGAAATCAAATGCCAAGTACAAGCAGCGACATGATCAACACCGGGTGCCACACAAGTTTCAGGTGGGCGACAAAGTCTGGTTGCATTTGCAAAAGGAACGCCTTACTGGAGCCTATCGGAAATTGAGACCACTCCGATATGGTCCTTACACCATTACTAAGGCTATGGGAGACAATGCATTTGAGCTCAGCATTCCCCCATTCCTTGGCCTGCACCCAGTGTTCAATGTGGACCGCCTTCGGCCATACTTTCCACCATTGCTAGACACATCCGACATTGCAGAACAGCTCAAACCCACAGAATTAAATCCAGATTGCATGGAACAAGCTGCAACTGATCGGATCATGGACACACAGATCAAGAACACTCGCCAACAGAATATCCAACTGTATCGAGTTGTCAAAGCAGGCCAACTCCTTCAGCAGGGCAAGTGGCTCACCAGGGAACAAGTTCAGCAGAAGTTTCCTCATCTCATGGAGGAGCTCAACGCAATGGGGACCATTGCTTCCTAAGGGGGGAGGAATGATCCAGGTGGATATTGGTGGCCACCTGCCAAGTCCACCTGGACCCCCACCATTGTCTTTCTCAGCATTTTCAGTTTCCTTAATTGTAGCACAACTTACTATTTTTAGCAGTTTTTCGGGTCCTGAACTTCCGGAGCCGTTTTGAGGCCCTAAACGACGTTTTTTTGGGATTCTGGGGCAACATGGGTCCATGGACCGATGTTGCCTCCCAAAGTGGTAGTGCTCGGATAGATCTTTCTAACGAGCTATTGTACGCGTCAAACGGAGATCGTATGCCAAAGTTACGACCCCGGGAAGTTGATGTACCAATTTACCCAAACGGGGCCCACAATTTGGCGTTTCATCTTCTAGGGTTAGGTTTTGGAATGTTAAGGGTTTTCCATTGTTTCTCAACAATAAATAGGCCTTCGAGCCTCATTGTAACACAGTTCAGAGGCATGTAGCCACCACATCTCTTCTCAGAGATAAGCTACCATCGCCCTAGCTAGTTTATTTCCATTTCTGTTTGTAAGCATATTTCAGTATTTTCCATTAATGAAATGAAGTATTATTTCCGCTGCATCTTTGTGTATATGGTTATCTCTGTAATTTGTTGCGTTCCTGTTTAAATCCGGATCAGTGGTATCAGAGCGGTCTGCTTTTTCTCTGTTTTTCTTTGCATGTCCCCAACAAGGTCGGGATATAAGGAGTTAGGGCTTGAACTGGTTGAACCTTTGCAAGACCAGCCTCGCAAATCCCGACGGCCTCCCATGGCGGACGAGAAGAAAGACGAGGGGGCAGGAGATCCCATCAAAATCTTGCTCGAAGAAGCGCTCGAGCGACAACGGAACGCGATGATGGACAGCTTTGCGCAGATCCTTCAGCGGCTACCCAGAAGCGGCGCATCGGCTTCCAGCAGCTCCTCTGGAAACGCCACACCCTTTAAGGTACAAGTTAATTTTGAAATCCCCATATTCGAGGGTCAGATAGACGCCGATGCCGTAGATAAATGGTTAAATCTGCTAGAGGGTTATTTTTCTGTTCATGAATTTTCGAGTCGGGAAAAGATTGTTTTTGCTCTTCTCAAAGCAGCCCCCCACGTCAAGGACTGGTGGGAAACCTACTGCGAGCAGAAGGATGAAAGTACTGGCTCACTATTTTCAGCCGCACCCACCTGGGATTCGTTCCGGGATGCCATCAAGGAGCAGTACTACCCTGTCGGAAGCTATGAGGATGAATACATAAAGTGGACCACGCTGCGGCAGGGAAGGGACCAAGACGTGCCGGAGTTCACCAATCTTTTCCATACCCTTCGCACAAAGTTGGGTATCAAGGATTCGGAGCAACATTTGATACTCAAATACCGTGGCTGCCTGCACAAGTACATCCAGGAAGAAATACAGTTCCTAAACATCCCCTCGCTCGGCGCAGCATACCGGTATGCCGTCAAGGTCGAGCAGAAGTTTAAACAAAAGAAGCGAGACTTTGGATCTGCGAATCCAAAGCAGGGGAAAGGTGCCCCTAAACCACAGAACAAAGGACAAAGCCAAGGCGGGACAGCCCAAGACAACCAGCCGAAGCTGCAAGCAAAGAACAACGCCGCGAAGCCGAGAAAGGACACTGGAAAATGGTGCGAGTTCCATAAGAGCTCCACTCACAACACAAGTGAGTGTCGGGCCAAGCAGTCACTGGTGGCTGAGCTAAAGGTTTCAGAATCAGATGCATGTTCCGACTCTGAGTCAGAACCCGATAAGGGGTATGAAAAAGGGAAGCAGATCATTGATGCGGATCCCAGCGCCACTGTTGCTACCGCAAAGATCCAGAAAAATGAACCCGAAGATCCAGAGGAGGAGGAGCGTCTCTTCCACTCCCAGATGTGGGTAAAGGGCTCCCCGATACAGTTCATTGTTGATAGCGGGAGTCAAAAGAACCTCATTTCGGCAGAGGTCGTGAAGCGGTTGGGCTTACCGACCACAGCACATCCACAACCATACACCATTGGGTGGCTTCACCAAGGACGAGATCTTCGCGTGAGCCAGCAGTGTCGCCTTCCATACAACATCAAGCCCTTCACGGATGAGGTATTGTGTGACATTGCTCCCCTTGAAGTTTGTGATGTATTACTAGGACAACCATACTTGTGGAAGCGACATGCTGTGTATGAATCAAGGCCCCGTGCTGTTATTATTACATTGGGAAATAAGTTGTTCAGGATACCAGAGGTAGCACCACCTGCCGCCATCTCTTTGATTACTGCAAAACAATGCAGTAAGATCATTTCCAAAACCAGGAAATTTGTTTTCCTGATGATACGCCCTCAAGGGAAGAAGAAGACAGTGGCCGCGGCCTCCAAACGGGGTCCCTCTGCACGGCAGCTACAGATGGACAAGATTGTGGAGGAGTACGAAGACATCTTCACCTCCCCGGCAGGGGTTCCTCTGCACTGTCAAGTCAAGCACTCCATCGATCTGACCCCAGGTGCGCCGCTACCCAATGGACCAATTTATCGGCGCTCCGTTCTGGAGAACAATGAAATCAAGAGGCAGATTCAGGAGCTCCTGCAGAAAGGTCACATCCGTCCGAGTTCTTCGCCCTGTGGGAGCCCGATAGTGTTGGTACAGAAGAAGGATGGGACGTGGAGACTCTGTATTGACTATCGGGCGCTGAACAAGATCACTGTCCGTAATAGGTACCCGATCCCGCGGATTGATGACCTCCTAGACCAACTAAAGGGGGCGAAATATTTCAGCAAGATCGATCTGAAGTCAGGATATCACCAGGTACCAATCGAACCCTCAGATGTGTGGAAGACTGCCTTCAAATCCAAGGAGGGCCTCTTCGAATGGTTGGTCATGCCTTTCGGATTGACGAATGCTCCTGCAACCTTTATGAGGCTAATGGATGACATCTTGCGGCCATTCACCAACTCCTTTGTAGTAGTATACTTGGATGACATTCTGATCTTCAGCCAGAGTTGGGAAGAGCACCTCCACCACATCCGACAGGTTCTCCAAACACTGCGGCAACACAAGCTATGTGCCAATTTGGAGAAATGCACTTTTGGCATGACCGAGGTTCAGTATCTGGGATACATCATTGATGAACAGGGGGTGCATGTCGATCCAGCCAAGGTCCAAGTCATTCGGGATTGGCCCTCTCCAACCACTCTAACAGAGCTCCGCAGCTTTCTAGGTCTTGCCAACTTCTACCGCAGGTTTGTGTTGGGGTTTTCTCATATTTCTTGGCCCTTGAGTCAAGTCACCAAGGGCGGGGCGAAAGCAAAATTCTTTTGGTCTGAATCTCAACAGAAGGCATTCAGGGAGTTGAAGGATCGCCTCTGCACGGCACCAGTGCTCGCGTTACCAGATTTACAACAACCATTTGAGGTCGAGACAGATGCCTCTGACTATGCTATTGGGGCAGTCCTTACTCAACATGGACATCCAGTGGCATATCACAGTGAAACACTTTCAGACACAGTCCGGAAGTACCCCACTTATGATAAAGAGATGTATTCCATTGTACAGGCCTGCCGACAATGGAAGCATTACATTTTGGGGAAGGAAACGGTCATCCACACAGACCACCGACCTCTGCAGTTCATACAGACCCAAGGGAAATTGCAGAATGATCGCCATCAGAAGTGGTCTACATACCTGCAACAGTTTCACTTGAATATCAAGTATAAAAAGGGCAGCACCAATAATGTTGCAGATTGCCTCAGTCGACCACCGATCATGGCGCTAACCACCGTGCTCAACTCTTGCGGGCACGAGACTTCTGATTGGCCACTTCTCTACAAAAGCGACCCAGAATTCGGCCACACATACCAGACACTCTTGGAGGGTCGGCAGGTTGCAGATTTTCACCTCCAGGATGCCCTATTATGCCACCTCGGTCACCTTTGTGTTCCTTCAAGCGAGCGTGCCAAGATGATTTGGGAAGCACACTACAGTCGGGCTGCTGGGCATTTCGGGGTCGAGAAAACAGTGGCAGTACTGCAAAATTATTTCTATTGGCCGAATCTTCGACAGGATGTTGGGAAGTACATCCGATCATGTACTGCCTGTGCCATTGCCAAACCGACCATTAAGAAGCAAGGCCTCTATACCCCGTTGCCTACCCCTAGTCGACCTTGGGAATCCATCTCCATGGATTACATGTCAGGCCTTCCTTCCACTAAGCATGGAAATGACTGTGTTTTTGTGGTCGTCGACAGGTTCTCAAAGATGGCCATTATGATGGCCTGCAAGAAGAATATCACAGCAGAAGCCACTGCTAAACTCTTCTTTGAACGAGTGTGGGTGCACTTTGGGATCCCACAGTCTATCATCTCAGATCGGGACAGTCGGTTTCTCAGCACATTTTGGTCCAGTCTCTGGTCAATGCTGGACACCAAACTCACGAAGTCCACAGCCTTCCATCCTCAAACTGATGGCCAGACAGAGGTTGTCAACAGGATGATTGTGCACATTCTGCGCATGTATAACTCAAAGCATCCACGCACATGGGACGAGAGCCTCCCCTATGTTCAGCACAGCTACAACCGAGCTCTTCACAGCTCCACTGGCCATAGCCCTTTTCAGGTGGGTTTGGGATTCCAGCCACTATGCCCCATTGATGTGGCCATGCCACTTGCAGCTACTCACATGAATTCAGCTCATGTCCAGTCCGAAACAGATAAGGCCACCAGCTTCATTGAGCGCATCCAACATATTCGCCAGCAGGTCCATGACATTCTTGAGAAATCAAATGCCAAGTACAAGCAGCGACATGATCAACACCGGGTGCCACACAAGTTTCAGGTGGGCGACAAAGTCTGGTTGCATTTGCAAAAGGAACGCCTTACTGGAGCCTATCGGAAATTGAGACCACTCCGATATGGTCCTTACACCATTACTAAGGCTATGGGAGACAATGCATTTGAGCTCAGCATTCCCCCATTCCTTGGCCTGCACCCAGTGTTCAATGTGGACCGCCTTCGGCCATACTTTCCACCATTGCTAGACACATCCGACATTGCAGAACAGCTCAAACCCACAGAATTAAATCCAGATTGCATGGAACAAGCTGCAACTGATCGGATCATGGACACACAGATCAAGAACACTCGCCAACAGAATATCCAACTGTATCGAGTTGTCAAAGCAGGCCAACTCCTTCAGCAGGGCAAGTGGCTCACCAGGGAACAAGTTCAGCAGAAGTTTCCTCATCTCATGGAGGAGCTCAACGCAATGGGGACCATTGCTTCCTAAGGGGGAGGAATGATCCAGGTGGATATTGGTGGCCACCTGCCAAGTCCACCTGGACCCCCACCATTGTCTTTCTCAGCATTTTCAGTTTCCTTAATTGTAGCACAACTTACTATTTTTAGCAGTTTTTCGGGTCCCGAACTTCCGGAGCCGTTTTGAGGCCCTAAACGACGTTTTTTTGGGATTCTGGGGCAACATGGGTCCATGGACCGATGTTGCCTCCCAAAGTGGTAGTACTCGGATAGATCTTTCTAACGAGCTATCGTACGCGTCAAACGGAGATCGTATGCCAAAGTTACGACCCCGAGAAATTGATGTACCAATTTACCCAAACGGGGCCCACAATTTGGCGTTTCATCTTCTAGGGTTAGGTTTCGGGATGTTAAGGGTTTTCCATTGTTTCTCAACAATAAATAGGCCTTCGAGCCTCATTGTAACACAGTTCAGAGGCATGTAGCCATCACATCTCTTCTCAGAGATAAGCTACCATCGCCCTAGCTAGTTTATTTCCATTTCTGATTGTAAGCATATTTCAGTATTTCCTATTAATGAAATGAAGTATTATTTCCGCTGCATCTTTGTGTATATGGTTATCTCTGTAATTTGTTGCGTTCCTGTTTAAATCCGGATCAAAAGGAGAGGAAGGAAAGTAGTGCTGATAAAAAGCCTAATTTAAACCATAGTCAACCTTCTGATTCTGTTGGGATTGGTTTGATTGGAGGTAGAAAAATGGTAGAAAATGAGGATCACGCTAAAGGGATAGGAAAGAATCAAGTAAATGAGGAACAATTCAACTTTTGGTTTCCAATCATGAATTTAGAAATAGTTGCACAAATGAAGAATATTCTACATCAAATCTCCCTCATTTCCATCGTAAGATACATGCGGTTCCAAATTCTTTTCTATTTGAATTTGATATATTATGCAGAAGCTATGATTATTCTACAGATGCCCGAAAAATAAAACAATTTCTTGCAACTCACAAGGATTCGGCGTTATGCTAGTTAATGGGATCAAGAGGAAATACTATAATATATTGGGACCAAATGAAGAGATTCTTTTTGACCAAATACCAATAATATTGTAAAACTAGAGAAATGCGGGATGATATCGTCAATATTGTGTAAGATGATGATGAGCATTGGAAGACTATTCAGAGATGTTTCTATATATCCTCCAAAGGTCAAAACATAAATTTGACATAAGTACTATTAGAACCTTGTTCTTACGTGGCCTTAGTAAAGATTCAAGACATAATTTGAATTAGTTAGGACAAGGGGGTATTTCTCAAAAGGCTTTTGATCAAATTTGTGACTTGTGTAGGAAGTTCTTACAGAATCAATCTAGATCGGTAAAGGAGGCATAAGTAGAAATAATAAACTTGGATTTATAGATGCTATGATCATTGGTTTGGAAATAAATTGGACAACATGGAAATTGAAATTACGAATATTGTTAGCAAACAAATGGACTTTTTGAAATTTCAACATAAATTGGTAGAAGAACAAGAGTCGATGTCTATTTATTATCTAAAGTACAGGAAGAAATATCTTTTAAGGGAATGTCCTTCTGATGTCAAAGGTATTAACAAATGTGTGATTTGTGTAGGAAAAAATATTAACAAGCAGTGCCCTTCTATAATAGGATCGAAAGCAGCATTCGAATGAGAGCAATCCGAACCTGAGTCATTTCATGCCATGGGAGCAAAAAGAAATTTGCCTCAAGTAGGTACAAATATGGTCCCTAAACCTACATATTTTTATTCTTATAATGCATCACCATATTCCTATCATAATTAAAATCACTCTCAACCTTGTTAGCATGGGAATCACTTTCAGTATGGAAAACCTCCTCAACCTTGGCAACAAGGATGGAGGTGGTCAAATCACTCTCACTCTTCCTATGTTGCACCTATCCAATCATATCCTACAATAGATACACCATATCCCATGTCACAACCATCTTTACCTTCCTTACCTCAGTAAAGTCAGCCAATGCCATCATTAATTTACCACCACACTTTCAACCACCCCAACCACCTGCTTAACTGGTACCAAAGCCTAATAATAATGCGGTAGAAATGATTCACTCTATTGAACCAATCCCTTCTCCCATCTACCAGACCTTTTCAGTTGGCATCCATGAGCTTCAATTGTGATCGAGAAGGGTAGTAAAATCAGAAAAACAAAAATAGTCCACGGTGATTATTGAGGAGAAAAATGAGGAGGAAACTCCTAATAATTCGAAATAAGCTGTCACCATTCAAACCGTTCCCACACATTTTGATTTTCCATCTTCTTCAAAACAACCTCCCTATCCAAAGAGGATAGTCATGGAGAAAAATGACTCCACTACCAAGTTTAGTTTGGCTTTTGAGCTTAGGAATATTTGCATAAAGGTCCATTTGCTTCAGGATATTAAAGAGATTCCATTATGTATAAAAATCATTAGGGAACTCTGTCTTAAGAAGGTAGGAAGGAAAAGAGTAGAACCTCAAACCATTCGGTTTGTTGGAAGAGCATCCAATTTGATGACAGGATGTGCACAAATGGAGAAATATATTTATCCTTGAAACCTGGTTGTTTATGTCCAAATATGTGATATCCTTGCCCCCAATGTGTTAATAGACCTGTTGGTGGCCATTAATGTTATGAATAGGAAAACCATGGATTAACTTGGGTGGACCCATATTCATCCTACCGCTACTGTGCTTAAACTCACAGGCAGATCTAAAATCAAGCCAGAAGGTGTGTTGGATGATGTGGTTGTTTCAATTGATTCTTGGGAATACCCCATAGATTTTATTGTGCTTCAACCAAAAAATCATGTTGGTGGACATCTCTTGATTTTGGGATGACCATGACTTTCCACAACTGATGCTTATATTGGATGTCTCTCTACTGATATGTATATTTCCCATCGAGATACTAGGAAGAAAGT
This sequence comes from Pinus tabuliformis, assembly GCA_031772625.1. Lineage (NCBI taxonomy): Eukaryota > Viridiplantae > Streptophyta > Pinopsida > Pinales > Pinaceae > Pinus > Pinus tabuliformis. Next base: position 1,799,807,380 of record CM062819.1, read on the forward strand.
CATATTTTATCCACCTGCTATATCTATTCAGGAGCTGCGAGATACCTTAGGGCTATACTATGACAGTAGTGATGAGGAGACTTGATCTGTTTCTTTGATCCACCATCATATCGAGTCAACCTAAGAGGGGGAGATATGAAACTTGAATAATCTAGATACAATGCCAAATTTTGACATTCTTCGTCCAAATTTAGTTTATATTTTCAAGAGAGTTACAGTTCTCAACCTTCTTCATCACAGACTCTAGCAGCACCTCCCTATACTATCGAGTCCGAGACCACTCTTGTTGACATTAGTCTAGAAAAATCTTTACACATCAACTCAGAACTTGATCCATCCCATCAAGGGCAGCTTGTTAGTCTGTTGCGAGATCATCTTGATGCATTTGCATGGAGTTATGAGGACATGAAAGGTACACCTAATGAAACATTCACTCATCATATTTACATTCACGAGGGAGCTCAACCTGTTCGACGATGCCAAAGATGCATGAAGCCTACACTAAGAGAAGTTGTGATGGAAGAATTACAAATAATCTTAGACGCTTATTTCATTTATCCTATATCTGAAAGCCAATGGGTCTCACCATTAGTGATAGTCCCAAAAAAATATGGGAGATGGCACGTTTGTATCAATTATAGAGAATTGAATAAAGCCACTCTGAAGGACTATTTTCCCCTTCCTTTTATTGATTATGTCATAGATACCCTAGTCAGTAAAAACTATTTCTCATTTTTAGATGGCTTTAGTGGATATAACCAAATTCAAATCGCACCCGAGGATCAAGACAAAACAACCTTGACATGCCCATGGGGGACATTTTCTTACTGAGTGCTTCCCTTTGGGATGTGTAATGCCCCAGCTACCTTTAAAAGGGAATTTCTGGCTATTTTTGCTGACCTCGAGTGTGTAGAAATTTACGTGGATGATTTTTTAGTATTTGGTGATTCATTCCAAGAAGCCCTGAAAAATTTAGAAAAAATTGTTTTTTCGTTGCCAAGAAGCTCACCTTGAATTGAGTGATAAAAAATCTACATTAATATGTGCAAAGCCGAAGTGGTGGTTGGTCATTTGATTTCTGGGAAAAGTATCCAAGTAGACCCATCTAAAATAGAAGCTATTTTTCATCTTCCTACACCTAAAACACAAAGGGAAGTGAGAGGATTCCTGGGGCATGCAGGCTATTACCAAAGATTCATTGAGAAATTTTCTAGGATAGCTACCCCCTTTTCCGATTGTTAGCTAAGGATAGTGAGTTCTCTTGGTCCACAACATGCCAATAGTATTTTGAAACATTAAAGGAAAAGTTAGTATAGGCACTAGTTTTGAGAGGACCTAACTCATCCCTTCAATTCCATATTTCATTTGATGCCTCAGATACTCCCATTGGTGCAGCTTTAGGACATGAAGAGAACCAACAACCCTATGCTATTTACCTCTTTAGTAGAAACTTATGACCTATTTAACTAAACTACATAGTAACTGAGAAGGAGTTTTTAGCTATGATTTTTGCTATAAATAAATTCAGACACTATATTATAGGATACAAAGTATTTGTACATACTGATCATTCCGCTATAAAATACTTAATGAATAAACCATTGACTAGTGGTAGAGTGAGTAGGTGGTTACTTTTGTTATAGGAATTAAATGTCACTATTATTAATAAACCATGAAAATATAATGTTGTAGTTCATTATCTTTCTAGATTAAATAATCCTGGTGAAGTAAGTCATGTTGATGATGATTTCCTCGACGAACATCATTTTTCTATGTCAACAAACTCCCCATGGTTTGACGACATAGCCAATTATTTAGTCATAGGAAAGACACCAACTCACTTATTTGCTTGTGAAAAATGGAATATCATCCAAAAGAGTGCTTTGTATTCCTGGATCCAAGGGGGTCTCTTTTACACTGGACCAGATCTTATCATTCGTAGATGTGTAAGAGAGGAAGAAGTGTTTGACATTCTGAAATCTTCCCATGATGAACCTTGTGGGGGCCATTTCGCTAACAAGAGAACTGCATATAAGATCTCATCAGCTAACTATTTTCGGCCTTCCTTGTTTAAGGATGCCAAACAATATGTCAAGTGATGTGATAACTACCAGGGAATGGGCGAGTGTGTTGAAGCCAATGAAATGCCTTTATGTCCTTAGGTTATGATTGAACCCTTTGAAAAATGGGTTATTGATTTTGTAGGACAAATAAATCCAACATATTTAAATAAAAATCATATCTTGGTTTTTACAGATTTTGTTACAAAAGGGGTAGAGGCTAAATTTGTTTCTTTCGCTACTGAAAATGTTGTTGTTGAATTTTTGTCTAATGAAATTTTCACTAGATTTGGTGTTCCTAGAGAGATTGTTATTGATAATGGATCGCAGTTTATTTCTAATCTGGTTCAGGGAGTCATGGATCAATATAAAATTTAGCACACGAAATCTACACTGTACCACCTGCAAGCAAATGGCCAGGTGGAATCTACTAACAAGGTGATTGAATCCATCCTTACAAAAATAGTAAATCTTCATAGAAAGGATTGAGCCACTAGGTTACCTGAAGCCTTATGGGCTTATTGAACCACCTAGAGGAATAGTATGGGGCATACAACATATGATCAAGTATATGGGAAACAAGTCCTTTTGCCAATCCAGTTCTAGATAAATCATTCTGAACTCTAGTCCAATTGGTTTTGGATCTCTTAGAAGCAAAATAGCAACATCTATTGTAGTTAAATGAGTTTATAAGGGATGTTGTTCAACATAATGTGTTAGTACAACGAAAACACAGGAAGTGGCATGACAAGTGGATCAAGAAGAAGCAGTTCCAACCAGGTGATTGGGTACTCCTCTATGACTCTAAATTTAAACATTTTAAAGGGGAACTCCATAAATGCTAGATAAAGCCTGATGAAGTGATTAAAGTTTTTGAAAATGGTGTTGTAGAAATCAAAACTATTGATGGGAGAGAATTAGTATTCCTTGTGAACGGGCATAGACTTAAAGTATATTTTTAACCCCTTACAAAGGAAAATTTTATGCAGAAAGTACAACAACAGTCTTAACTAAGGATGGTAGGTGGCCATGCCAATCTATTGCAAGTCTAGTTTTTCATTTTCCAATAAATAGAAGGAAAAAATGATGACAAAAATTAGAAAAGAAAAAAAAATATTTTGAATGTGATTGTCAAAATCAGTTTACTGACATGATCACAGAAGGATCAGCCTCAAAACCAGCATGCTGGCAGGAGGATCAATCTCTAATAAAATGGGAATGTTGCTTGAACTTCATAAATGTTAACTTTCACTGAGAAGAGGGAGGATTTTGTGAAATATTTGGTGCAACAGAAAAATTAGCAAAACAAAGCCCTTATCCAAGTTCTGGACAGTCAACATGGGAAATCGTGTCTAAGCAACGCTCAATTCCCACTGCAGTTATTTTTGTTTAGCACTATTTGGAAGAATTAGAGGTGAAACTATGCCTTTCTTCTTATTCCTCTTTCGTAATTTTCCTCTAAAAATTCTTCTTTTTGTCCTATTGAGTTTAACCATCCCTTTCTTCAAAAAGAAAATTTTCCCTATCCAATTTCATTTCTCCCTCTATTTTCCCTAGAAATTTTTCCCTATCCCTTTTCCTTATGTCCCTCTTGGTTGGTCTCACTCTTGGATTCCCTAATGATTTCCTTCCCATTCTAAAAATTTATCCCTCTCCCGCTTCTCTCTTCCTTCATGAGTTTGATTGCAGGATCTGATGAGCCATCAAAGAATTTATGGATCAGATCAAGAAGAGCATGATAACACCAGGAACTGGTGAATAAAACTCCTCTGAAATTTTGCAAATCTTTCAGATCCAGCTTGTATATTATATTTTTGTAAGAGACCTTTTTTTAAGTAAGTTGCAACACTTTTGAGTGCAGGAAGATGTATTTCAGTATAGCAAAAACAATATTCCTTAGTACATGAATGAGTATTTTAGTGCAGGAACCACACGTCTCCTTAGTACAGAAATGCATGCCCCTGGTGTAGGAATTCATGCCCAACATCGAGAAGAACATCCAGGAATAGGTATTTTGTTTAGTACAGGAACCTTGTCATGAGCATAAAATGGATGCATCACTTTGAATTATGACATGCAATCAGAATTTGTATATTTGATTAGACTTTTATTTTATCATTTCTTAATAGGAATGACATTTCTAAAGTACAAAGGAATTATAGACATTAAACCTTATCTTAATTTAAGTGTTATATATACCCCATGCAAAGTCATGATGTGATCGGGATATGTGTGAAACCTCTCCATAATTAAATGTTAACCCCTGTCAATTATTAACGATTGAGTCGATACCATATCATACCTTGTTTTGTTTTGATTTCAATCCTCCCTATAACCGCTACACTTATGAGTCATCAATGCTCCACATACATTAGAATCATGCCCGTATTTGTAGCCTTTCCAAGACTGGATTTTTCATAAAGAAGACATGACCATTGAGATTGCCAATATAGGAATATGCAGTGAATTCGGTAATTGTGAATTCCCCAAGACATATCCTGGATTTCTTTTTTTGAATTGACACTCTTCAGAATTGCAGGAAACCATTGTAGTTTTTGAGTCATAATGGCACTTGTTCGTATAGAATCATGTTTCGTGAAGGTGTTGGAGTGAAGATTTTATTACAAGGACAGTCTACCCTTGTTGCAGGAGTCAGGATTCCTCCCCTTTCTACTTAAATTCGATGAGTATGACTTGGCTTTCACGCTTGAATTTTCTCGCACCTTTGATGGAAACACTGCCAGAGTTGGGTCCTTGGAATTTCAAGTCACTAAACAGTCCATCTCCCAAGCTACGAGGCTAGCAGCCACAGGAGAACAATGGTTCAAGAAGGGGGAAATTGAGAATGGAGCCTGGCGACAGTTTTTTCTTGACGAGAATAAAAAGATAGATTGGAAAACCAGTTTGTAGAGGAAAGCCATGATGGAAAAGTGGAAGCACCTATTGTATATTTTGTAGAAATTCCTCACCTGTGAAGGGAGGTATTTGCTGACCTTCTTGTACCACATCCACCTACTACTTCACTTTGAGTCGGGTAAGTTAATCAACTTCCCTTATTTTTTGCTGAAGAGTCTAGAGAAAATGTCAAAAAGTGTCCAAAAGAGTCAAGAACATCAAATAGGGTTTAAACTATGCCACTATGGTCTGATTGCAATTTTAATTAAGAGAGAATTAGAAGAAAAGGGAATGACATGGAAGGAGTTTTTGGAAGCATTTCAAAGAGAAGGCATGGTGGAGCAATCAGAGAAAAATGGCAAGGCTATTAAGAATAATTTTGGCCAAAAGAAGAAGTTACCAATCCCGAAGACTGGTAAAGCTCCAAAGACCAAGGTCAAGAAGCCCCAGTCCAAGAAGTCGACATGTAAGGAGGAGCAGAAACCTATAATTGAAACCCCTGGCCCTTCGAAGAGATTGACTAGGAGCTCTTTGAGAAAACGATGTGCCCCCTCAAAAGGAGACCCTGCTATATCAACCTCCCTGATAAACATTGATGATTTGGAGGAATGTACCCCCTCTATAGACTCTCATGTAGATAACCCCTTATCTAATTCACCAGTTGAAAAAAATCTCTCTCTCCTATAAGACGTTGCAGTTCATCCAGTGTTCAGTACAAAACATGTGGAAGAAGATAACATTCGTCTAGAAACTCTGATTAAGAAAGTGAAGAAAAGGAAAATGTCTAAAGTATAGGATGAAAATGCAGAAAAGAAGCCGAGAATAGACCAGACTGAGGGCATTATTCCTCTGAGTCTAGAAACACATTATGAGACAACCCTTGTTGAAGGAGTTCCAACACAGGAAGAAGCCAAGGAGGAAAATCCTGCTTTTTATATGCACAGTCAAATTGAAGAATTGAAACAACGAATTTTTGGGCTTGAAATATTAAATCAGACTATGGAGGACTAGAACATGATGATGCAAGGCAAGAATGTTGAGTTGATGAAAGAGGTGCAGGAAAGGAAACAACAGAAAAAGATATGGAAGTTTCGAGCATCTAAGTGCTACATTTGCCTTAGGAAGGTAATGAAACAACTCAAGAAGGCCCACAGTGGAAAGACAAAGACAGTGAAGACAGGGATTAGCATTCAAATTCAAGACTAAGGGGAGTCTTCCATGTTGTTTTTTGTAGAAGGTAAGGTTGTGTGAGGACACACAATGAGATGGGGATGGGAGGATGTTGGTCACCAAAATTGTTCTACTTTTAACCTCAATTTCACCCTATTACACCATCCAAGCCCCTTGTTTTACCGATGGGACCTAACCCTTTCACGTATTCCTTTACTCCTTCATGAATTTCGATATTGTGGGTTATATGAACTTAGATATTATCTTCTTTTTTTTTGCTGAAGCAAGAGATTTTCCTTCTATTTCAAAAACCCTAAAGTATAGTTACAATAAGTACAAAATTCCTGCAGAATTGTGGGCCTATCAAACCCTCGAGAATGAACAAACAAAGAAGAGAGCCACTAAACCAACTCAAGTCCAAACTAATGAACACAATGTCCCTACGTCAACAAGGAGACACAAGGACAAAGCCCGCATCACCTCCCATACAAAACACTCAAAGGATGAACAAACACACGACCCCACCAACTATCCCGATGAGATTTGACCGTTGATTGCCCCCACCCAAGAAGGACGACGCAGAGAGAAATCAGAGAGCTAAGATGCGTGGTCTTTAAGTTAAGACCCCACCAACTAGCACCGTCGATTTCCCCAGCCAGAAACGGACGACGTGGAGAGATATTGGAGAGCTGAGATACAAGGCCTTTAAGTCACGATTGAGGGTGGTTTTAAGACCCCCCCCCCCCCCCCCTGCCACGTGTAAAGAACTGAGTGGAATCTCTCTCAACAAGCGAAAACCACTTACCATCCAGGGGCCTTGTGATCAAAAGAAAACCGTTGCTATCCTATTTTTCCACACCAAAAGAAAAAAAGTGAAGGAAAATCATAGAGGGAGTCGACTTGCCTTTCCACCTGCTTAACCCGAAAATGAAGCTAACTGCCGAAACATTCTGGAACTGCATAGGAAACCTTGTGTCGCCTCTCAAGGAACGAAGGAGATAAGGTTCCATACCCCAAAGGAATAAATCACCAATGCAGAGAAAGCCCTAAATCAAGGAGCTGACCACCGAATTGAGAAAAAGCAGGCAAAAAGAGCATTAATATTGGTCTACTCCTCATGCCCAACAATCGAAAATTTCTTTGTCCTCTGTGGCTTGAGCCGTCAGAGAGATTTTAGCCTACTTATATGCATCTCCTGCCATTTCATTTCTATTTTACAATCTAGATTAGTCACTCCAAGGTTGGCCAGAAGATCTGCAAGTTTGTTGGCATTCCACCGAACATGGTTGAAGCTAACCATTTGTAGACTTTGGAGATGATTTTGGATTCTCTGGTACACTTGTATTAGTCTCCATTGTTTTGAGACTCTTTCAGGAGTTGTACCATAGCTGATTTTCTTGACTGCATTTATAGAAATTTTGGAGTCTACTTCGATGAGAATATTTGAGCTGTTATTGAGTTTAAGAAGCTCTAGACATTTTTCCAAAGCCATTAATTCATCCATGTTATTGGAAGCTTGGCCTAAATGATAGTGGAAGGAAAAAATTATTTTTCCATCTTCATCTCTTAGGACACCTCCATAACCTGCAGTCCTCGGGTTGCTTTTAGAAGCCCCATCAATGTTGCATTTTAGGTAACCATTTGGTGGAGGATGCCAGAACTCCTTTTCCCTTTCCACCATTCTTTCTTTTTTCCTCAGACATTTGAGGATGATCTCATGCATTCCCAACTGCTTGAGAGTTCTCAATTCAAGTGCCGTGGGAGGATTCAAGGGATAACTGTGCAGAGTGGTGGACATAGTCTCCTTTATCTGCTTTAAGATCAATTCCATCAAGCAAAGCAGAGTAGTTTTTTCATCCTTGAAAATTCTTTTATTCCTTTCTTTCCAAGCATTCCAGATAATGAAGCTTGGTGTAAAGGTCGAGGCCAAATTAAGGATCTTGTTCTCTGCAAAGTCTTTTCTCCACTAGTTCAGGGTGTTAATAATTCTACCTTTGTCTCTGTCTCTCTGTTGAAAAATGCTTTTGAAAGAATCCCACAACCAAGAGGTATAGGTGTAGCTATTGAGAATATGATCCATAGTCTCCTCTTGAGCCTCACATAATTGGCATCTAGAAGACCCCGTCACTCCCCTCTTCTAAATGTTATCCCATGTTAGTATTTTCTTGTGATGAACTAACCACATAAATAGTTTGATCTTCACCCATCCTTGGTGATTCCAAAGCTTTTGCCAGGACCTAGCCAAAACGCTGGGCTCTAGGTTAAGAGAAATTCTTTTAGCCTCCTTAATATTAAGATTCCTTCTTTGTTTTCGCCCCATATTAACTGATCCTGCCTATATGTAACCAGAATCTTCCTCTGTTCCAATATGTTCATGAGTTCATCTGTTTTTTGTTTTATGGGGCTGTCTACTTTGCAATCTATTTTCCTCCAGTTTCTCCATTTCTTAGTGTCCTGAGGAAGATTCCAAAAATCCCTGACTCTTATTAGCCCTTGGAGATTAGTTTCTTGCTTGATGCCTAGAAAGTCCTCCCTTAACAACATCGGTTCATGCTTCCATTTATCTTCCTAGAAGAGACCCTGATCTCCTACTCTGATTTCCTAGAAGTTGTTGTTTTGAACCAGGTCTCTATTTTCCCAAGCTTTATTCTAGATGTGAGAACCTTTAGTGTTCCCTAACATTCTGATGAGCTCACTCATTTGCCAGGAGCTTGCATATTTCTCTTTCCAGGTATTAGCCCATTGCGCCCCTAGTTCTTTAACCCATCTCCACAAAAGTTTAGCTCCTAAAACATTACTTAGAATCTCCTGATCATCTAAGCCTAGGCCTCCATGACTTTTGGGCTTGCAAATTTTATCCCAAGACACAAGGGCCCATTTCTTTCTGGTTTCCTCCTTGCCCCAAAGAAAGTCTCTCTGAATGTTCCTGAATTGCTGTAAGACCCCTTTAGGAGCTGGCAGGGCTGATAAGAAGAAAACAAGGATAGATTGAAGAATTGCCTTCATTAAAATAAATCTACCAGCAAGGTTCAACACCCTATAAGTCCATCATTTGATCTTGTCTTGCATATTGTTGAGCACTGGTTCCCAGATACTTTTGTGCATTGGCTTCTCCGTCAGGGGGATACCCAAATATTTTGAAGGGAGGACCTCCCTTTGGAAGCCCATAATTCTGGATATGTTCCTTTGGATAGCAATGTTAGTGTTTAAGAAAAAAAATTTGATTTGGAGAGACTGACTTCCATACCTGAAGCTGAGGCAAAGTCATTTAAGATATTCTCGTATACTATAGCTTCGTTGACTGTGGGGATGCCCTGCAGCATGGTGTCATCAACAAATTGCTGATGAGTCCAGGCTTGGTCGTTCTCCATTAAATGGAGACCTTTGATCTTCCCTAAGCCTTTGGACTTTTTAATGGTTCGGCCTAATCCTTCCATCATGAGTATGAAGAGGAAGGGAGACAGTGGGTCACCCTGCCTGAGACCTCTGAAAGGTGTGAAGGTCTCTGAGGGCGAGCCATTTACTGGAATTGAAAAGCTGGGTGAAGTAACCAAAGCCATAACCCATCTGATCCAGTCATGATCAAATCCAAAAGCAGAAAGGACCTTTTTGATGTAAGTCCAATTCACCTTGTCATACGCTTTTGCAATGTCTAGTTGTATGATCATACTAACTTGCTTTTTGCTAGTGAGAGAGTGAACAACCTCGTGGGCCTGAATAATATTATCCAGGATTTGCCTTCCTTCAACATAACCAGACTGTTCCCCAGAAATCAAAGAAGGAAGAAGAGGTTTGAGTCTATTGGCCAAGATTTTGGAAATAATTTTGTAAACAACATTACATAAAGCAATGGGTTTGAACTTATTAGGAGTCAGGGCAGTGTCCTATTTTGGGATCAAGGAGATGAAGGAGTTGTTGAGTGCTTTCATAATGGATTTAGTTTTTCTGGAGTCCTCTACCACTTCCAAGATGTCCTCTTTGACCACCTTCCAACAAGCTTTAAAAAAATCAACATTGAAACCATCTGGACCTATAGATTTGCCATTATGCATGTCTTTGATTACCATATTGACCTCTGCTTCAGTAACTGGTTTGTTCAGGCTAAATTTATCTTCTTTTGACACCATCCTAGGAATATTTTTTATAATTTCCTTGATGTGTTGTTCTCTATCTGTATTATTTTCATTTGTGATGCCTCTGAAATCTTGAACCAACACACCTTCAATATTCATGTAGAGGTCTAAAGCTCCCCATCATCATTCAGTATTGAGGAGATTCTATTGTGCTTTCTATTGGTAATGGTGGAACGGTGGAAAAAACGAGTGTTTCGCTCACCTTCTCTAAGCCATTGCACTCTTGACTTTTGTCTCCAAAAGATTTCCTCTTGTTTGCATAAATTCTCCCAATCTAGGTTGAACTTTTCAGCTTGCTCACTTTTGGTTTTATCAAAACCATCTATGATCATTTCTTGGTGTAGTTCATGCAGTTTGATCTCTACAGATTTTTTGTTTGCAAAAATGTTACCAAAATCTTTCTTGTTCCATTCTTTGAGTCTGATTTTTACGTGCTTTAGTCTTTTGTGGAGGAGGAACATTTTAGATCCCTGAACCTCAAGCTCTTCGGACCACCATTTTTCAATGTTGCTGATGAAGTCCGGGTGAGAGAGCCAAATATTCTCAAATCTGAAGGGTCTGTTTCTGGGAGCATCAACTCCCTTGATTTCTAGTTGAATTGGCCAGTGATCTGAGCCTTCGAATGGGAGAATACTTGTAGATATTTCTGAACTTGTGATCATCAGCTTCTCAGAGATAAAAAATCTGTCTGATTTGGAGGCAACCTAAGCATTGCCTCCTCTTTTGTTGCTCCAAGTAAAAAGACCGTTATGCATTTCAGAGTCAACCATTTTCATGTCTTCTGTGAAAGAATGGATTCCTACTGAGTCTCTACTGAGGATTCTGGTGCCTCCTTTTTTTCCGAAAGAGATTTAATCATATTATAGTCTCCTCCAATGACCCAAGGGATTTCTTCATGTCTGCTTCTGAGATCTATGAGGGAGTTTAGAAATCTAAGCTTCTCATCAATTTTCTGAGGACCGTATACATTCGTAACCAGGAAGGTCTCTGACATTCCCATAGGTTGAATGATAGTACATAAGTAGTTTCTTGTCGCCTTCGCATCTACAATGCTAACTTTTTGGGGGTTCCAAAGGGTGAGAATACCACCCGCTGTGTTCTCTTCTTTGACTTCTAGAAACTCAAATTTCTTGAGCCATTTGTTATGGATTTGCTTCATTTTTTGAATGGAGCATTTTGTTTCTTGAATAAAGATTATGTCCGGCATTGCTAGTTTCATTCTATTACTTAGCATTCTCTGTTTTCTTTTACTACCTAGACCTCTGATGTTCCATGATATGAACTTCATAATTAGACATTTTAAAGGAGTAACTGGTTAGATCTTTCATCTTACCCGAATCTATCATTAGCTTTCCGCACTCCATCATAAGCTCATGTTTCCTTTTCCTGCCTCTCTTTTTGCCTGGATTTCTGGTGGCTAATCTTGGAATTAATTTCATGGTTTTCACCCATATATGCTCCTATTTGTGGATGTTTGTACCTTTCTCCATTCCTCATTCCTGAGTCTTCCATAATAACAGCTAATGTATCCTATATCATTCTTCTTTATGTAGAGATTCTATTCCTCCTTTGGTTTCTTGCCTCAGGAATCCTTCCAGATCCAATTTTTCCTTGTCAACGATTTCTTGTAGTTCATGATCTTCCATATCTGTTTCACTTTGGGTCATTTCCTGGTCCGTTTCCATCTCTGTTTCACTTCTCATGGCTTCTTTTCGAGAGTCAATACCTGGAGAAAGATTTTTGTCCTCTTTTTTTCGTTTTACCTTAGCATCATCCTCCTGACATTCAATCTCTCTTGTACTTTCTTCAGGCTCTTCTAGCACTTGAAACTTATTCTGACTACCCTTTCGCCCCTTAGTGTGTTGTTGTTTTGGCCCTTTTTTTCCTCCTCTTCCTCTACTAGCCACTTTCTGGAAGCTTTCAGTATCCTTCATTGTATTAGATTTTTCTTTGTTATCTTCTTTGCTTAGACAACATTCTCTTACTAAATGCCCATGTTCATGGCATCTTCGGCATCTAAAGGGGATATGTTCGTAGTTTACCATCTGCACCCATTCCTCATCGTGAACTTCCAGGAGGACTTCATCTGGAATTGATCCTAATAGATCGATTTCTACACATATCCTAGCAAAGGAGGTGTATTTTCCTCTTCTTGTGGCTTTAGAAGCTTTGACAAAGTGTCCTAGTTTATTGCCAATGGCAGCCAACGATTCAGTTTGCCAATAGTCAAGAGGTAGAGAGTAGAGCCTTACCCACACAAGAACCAAAGAGAAAGTCTCCCTCTCTGGGACAAAGTTCATCCTCCAAGGTCTCATATAGAGACCTGCCGCAGCGAAAAAATAGGGACCTCCTTGAAATATTTTGTCTTTATCTTCGATGTTTGGGAACACTACTATGAAGAATCCTTTTGACCCTAGATGTAAGTCAATGCTTCCTTTGGGTTTCCAATGATACTTGATCCATGTCTGTAAAGTCTTTCCTGTGGGCCATAGTCCCATAAATTTATAGATAATGGCATAGGTTCCCCTGTGTTCCCTGTGCTCCTGCAGAGCAGGATCATTTAATATTACTCAAGGAGTAATTTTTGCTTTCAATTTGCAAGGTCCTTTCTGAGTTTTATCTCTTGGGCCCCGACTTTTGTCTTCTTCCTCTTTGTCCTTTGTGCTGCTGCTTTCTTTTTCTCTAGTCCCATCTGTGTCTTTTTCAATGCCCCTGTTACTATTGTTCATATCGCCTTTACTAGTTTCAGCTGGTGATTTATTTCTACTACCCACTACATCTTTGTAGGAGGGAGCCGAGCTCCCTCCCCTACCGCCCTTCATTAGAATCGAACCCTACTCGCTTTGGTCTCCCTGGTCGCTACCTATCTCCCATCTCCGCTTCCCATCTGAATTTAGATATTATCTAAAAAGGTCAAAATGGTTTATTTTTTCTTTGCAACTTATATATTTTCTTTCCTAAGGAGGCATGATAGAGTGAAAGTATTAACCATTATAGAAGATGATGGGTGCAGGAAAATTCTTATACCAAACACCATTCCTCTACTTGTGGGATAGCTGGCAACATTATCATAGCTCAACGGCAAAGATTATTCTAGTAAGCAATCTACACACGTTCCTTGTCAAAGATCAGTTTCACTCTAGATTAGGCTTAGAGCGTTGAAGAAAACATAGAATATGGAAGCTAGGGTTTTGACCAGTTTTAGCCTTTTGTAACAATAGAGAGCCTAAAGTTGTAGTCTTGTTAATTTCTTTTAACGAAAATGAGCCAGGAGATTTATATTTAATAGGGTCTTTAAGTTAGAATAGGGACGATACTCTGTAGAACTTCTTCTTCCATTTTTGTGCCACCATAATTCTGGGTTGGATACAGTAATCCACGATGTATATCTGCAACTATTGAATTAATACAAGGGGTTATGTCAGTTGATTTATTCCTATCACAATATTTTATGTGATGAGTTATCGGGGTGTTTGATTTTCTAGCTCTCATAACAAGGGAAAGGAGTTGGTTGGCTAGGCCCCAACCAACCCAACTCATTCTCCCTCTGTCTATAAGGTGTGTTATATATATATATATATATATATATATATATATATATATATATATTATGGAGGTTCAAAGCAAGAAGTATTTCATTTTCTTAAGCTAACAGATCTATAGTGTCTTCAAAACTTGCGTGCTATTCGTATCTGAGGTTTAGTAGTGTGGGTGTGTTCTTCTATTTAAGATTACTATAGTAATTCTTTCCTTTGATGCATTTTGTGAACTACTTTTTGCAAAGGTGTGTTTTGAATGTATTTCAATCCTGCAAGAGTGATTTGTTTCGACAATAGTGTTTATTCTTGCAAGGCGATTAATTTTGTTTACGTAAGTGTGTTTCATTTCTGAGTACAAGTTTGCAAGTATTCTCGGCAAACAAGTTTGACTTAGGATTGATTCGTTAGTTATATTTCCCTGAGTTTGAATGAAACCCTATTCACCTTGCAAGGAACTGTAACTGTGTCTACTTCCCTATGGGAATAGCCTAGTTGAGGACTAGAATCCATTGTGGGACCCTTTGAACTAAAACCTCCATTTGATAAAGGCATAGATCTGGTTTATATGGTGACAGTTGTCTAAAAGAGAAGGGATGCTCTGATTCTTAGACTAGACGTTCCTGCTTACATGAAGAAGCTTTCTATAATTGCAACATATATTTCCTTTGATTCCTAAAGTGCTTTTTCTTTTGAATTAATAATAGAGGAGTCATGTGATTATGTGTGATTTATTCTCTGCTATGATTTACTTTGCAATCAATTCATAGTTAGAACCCTTTACATTTCATGCAAGTGGTTTGGAAGCTTGGTACAGGAATATTGGTTCTCTAGTACAGGAATATATGTCTCGACATAGGACTTGATACCTTGTTACAGTAACAATGCACCCTGGTTCAGGAACCTAGAGGCCTAGTATTAATTAAGGTTACTCAATGCAGGAACTGAATATAATTCTGGTACTGGAAATTCATTATAGTACAGGAATATTATTCTAGTACAGGAACTCTATTCCAGTGCAGGAACGTTGTTGCAGTGCAGGAATGCAGATTCAGTCCAGGAAGGAAAATTTGTAATAGAGACAAATGTACCTAAAGGTTTGATTATTTTTTCTGTTTCATAATTACATTGATACTTGGTCTCAAATGATTCTTTTCCTTTATTTCATTGACCCAGATTGTTTATGCTTTTGAATTCCCTTGATTAATATTTTGCAAGTATTTCCTTTTGAATGATTGACACCAAAACTCTGGTGGTGTTATTTTCTTTTCATTCTTTTTTATTTTGCAAGTGTAGTTACCAGATATAGAAGTGGATTTGGCAAAAGTTCATAGCAATATTCTTGGATATTTTGTGCTATGCCTCTAAGATTACGTAGCCCTGAGTTGAAAATTAAGTGTTGAAGGATTTTCTTGAATTACAACTCCATCACCCAACAAAGATTTAAAAATAATAAAATAAATAAACTATTTTTTCAACTCGTATTTTCAACTTATCTCACTAAGATTTTACTCAAATTTCCAGCGGAAGTACTCTCAACTTATCTCCCTAAGATTTTACTCAAATTTCCAGCGGAAGTACTCATTGGATCCAAAATTTGATTCCTCATCCAAGGAGTACCCATGTTGTATACTTTCGATTGACCTTACTACACAAAAAATGAGAAATACATGGAAAAAATGTGATTGCAATCACGTTTTTCATGTATTCCTATTTTATCATGTATTAAACTACATCGAAAGTATGCAACATGGGTACTCACTGGATGAGGAATCAAATTTTGCATCCAATAAGTGTTACCATTTGAAATTTGAGTAAACCCATAGGGAAATAAGTTAGAAATACGAGTTGAAAAAAAATAGTTTTTTTCTTCTTTCACTATAAACTTTGATGAAGTAATATAATTTTATTTTATTATTTCTATTATTATTTTATAGTTTCCTTAGAAGGCCCATTTTAGAACTCAAAATTCCCCTAATGATCAGTTAACAGATATCTAGTTCTAGAATAGATAGAGACTTGAGTTCTTGAGTTTAGTTAAGTAGTTTGATTTTTTTTAACTCAATTGACTTCGAGTTAACTAGTTGCAACTACTAAAATTAGCTCTAGTAGGTCATGGAATTTGAATTATCTATAGATATTGGATGAAGGCACATATCTATTTATTCATTGTACACAATTTTTTTCTATAGAGGCTTGAGAAGCAAGCTGAGAAATTCCTATTTTTTGGGTCCATATTTGTGCTAGGAAATCGAAGCTCCTAACGGTCCTTATTTTCCTATGTGTTGGGCAAGTGTTGTGTCGCTGGTTGATCAGTATTGCAGCATAGCTTCATGCTTGAAGCAATTTCTATGTAATAGATCGGAATGCTCAGTTGATTCAAAACAAGCAAGATAGGCTTTTCCCACTTCAGTTCCCATGATATGTTTTTTGTTTTATATGTGATTGTTTTTCTATTCATTGTTTTATTTCTACAAAATTCTAAGAGAGAAATCTTATATATTTTTCTCTCATTAACCATTTCAAGATTTCAAAATTTTCTACAACATAATTAATATTTTTTTGGAGGGCTTTGTATTTGTGGATTGTACTTTCAATGGTTCTAGTAATTTCACTAGTTTGTTGATTTTGTTATTTTAACTATAAATTATATAAAATATTTAATAACATTTATATGGTTGGTTTTTCTATTTTAATTACGAAATAAATAAAATATTTAATAATATTTATATTAAGGTATTTAGACTTCTGTGATCCATAATATGTTAGATAATCTTCGGCATAATCACATAATCAATCTTGTGTCGACGCGTTTCGAACCAACCAGTGTGGTTCATCGTCAGGACAAGTTGAGGAACTAATCTGGCTTAGCGTGAATAAATAGCGTGTGCAGAGACTCGAACAGCTATAATGCCTAATATGCCTGCTCTGGTCCAACGTTCCCATCCATCGATCTAGATAAGGACATGAGATTGATATGATCTGAAAGACTTTTCAAGGCCAAGTCATAGGGACGGACTATGAGGGGATATATATAAATAGTATCACTTAGTGGAATGTATAGGGCTATACGGGCTCGAACCGTAGACCTTCTCGGTAGAACAGATCAAAGTTCTTATTATCAAAATAATTTGAACTGTTCCAAGAACCCAACATGCATTTTCTCGCATTGGGCTCTTTCATTAACTGATGGAAAGATCAGTTAGTCTGCCATTCTCCTCTTTCCGGTAAGATACTAATATGGCTCCGTGTGCTCCAAATTCTTACCCTTCGGAAGCAATCCCAAAGTTATTCAAAAGGTTTTTTTGACGTAGGTCTGCCTTGCTCGGGCATAGATTGACTCAAATAGAGTCTCTTCTATCGCTCCAAAAGTAAAATATGACACTTCATACACCTAAAAGTTCATAGAGCGAAAAGAATCTATTTTGAGGTCCCCGTATTATACTCATTATGCCTGGCATTGAACAGAGCTGGGATTGACCATATCAATTAGATCCGTAGTTCGAATCAGATCGAACTTAATCTTTGTCATGCTATTGTTCCCCAGAGAAACAAATTTATAGAGTAAGACTATTTCACATAGAATCTATTTCGTGGATCGGACGAATTGATAAACTCTCCCGAAAACCATTGGCGCACGTGTAAACGAGGTGCTCTACCTTGCTGAGCTATAGCCCTTCCTTGCCAGTCTTGGTGATACACTACTATACTAACCAGATGGATCACTTTATGTCAAGGTAGATATTTCATGATCCAATACTATGATCCAATACGTTCCAATAAGTTCGATCTGTGCCAGGGACACATACATTGTCTATACATTTAATTCGATTTCGATTTAGAATCGTTTATAAATCCAACTCTACCTATGAGAATAAATGACCCACTTAACTCAGTGGTTAGAGTATCGCTTTCATACGGCGAGAGTCATTGGTTCAAATCCAATAGTAGGTAAACTTATTAGATGCCATCGAGTTTTCAATGGTATCTAATAAGTTTTACTCCACGTGTTTGGATCGAGGCGGAACATTGAATCCATTTTTCAGATCATTATAGAAAATGTTAATTAGAGACGGGGGGGCTAGCATTGATAGCCTCTAATCGGGTTCTAGCCCTTTTCAGAGCTAAATCAGCCTCAATTGCTTGTCTTTTGCCTTCGGCTCGAGCTAAGTCAGCTTTAGCTATTCGAAAATTTTCCTGGGCTTCTCGGGGATCGATGTCAACATCTCTCTCTGCATTATTTACCAATATAGTTATTCTATCACTGTCTATCTTGGCGAAACCGCCCATCATAGCCATAGTGGACCACTGCCCATTGAGACGTATTTTCATAACTCCTATATCTACAGCTGCCACAAGTGAAGCATGATTGGGTAATACGCCAATTTGACCACTATTAGTAGATAGAATTATTTCTTTAACTTCTGAATCCCAAATGACTCGATTAGGAGACAGTACACGAAGATTTAGGGTCATTTTCAGAATTAACTTTCCATGCTGGAGTTTATAGCCTTCGCGGTAGCTTCATCAATATTACCCACCAAATAAAAAGACTGTTCGATAAGACCATCTAATTCTCCAGAAAGGATCATTTGAAAACCTCTAATTGTTTCCATGAGACCCACATATTTGCCCGGGGAACCTGTGAATACCTCTGCTACGAAAAAGGGTTGTGATAGGAAACGTTCAATTTTTCTTGCTCTTGCCACGATTAAACGATCTTCCTCCGATAATTCATCCAGTCCAGGAATAGCTATAATGTCTTGAAGTTCCTTATAACGTTGTAAAGTTTGCTTAACCCCTTGTGCAGTTTCGTAATGTTCTTCGCCTACGATCCAAGGTTGGAGCATAGTCGATGTTGAATCTAAAGGATCCACTGCTGGATAGATACCCTTCGCAGCTAATCCTCTCGATAGTACGGTAGTAGCATCTGAATGTGCAAATGTCGTAGCAGGAGCAGGGTCGGTCAAGTCGTCAGCAGGTACATAAACTGCTTGAATCGAGGTTATGGATCCCTTTTTTGTGGAAGTAATTCTCTCTTGCAAAGAACCCATTTCCGTGCTAAGAGTTGGCTGATAACCCACGGCGGAAGGCATTCTGCCTAATAGGGCGGATACCTCTGATCCCGCTTGGACAAAACGGAAGATGTTATCAATAAATAATAGTACGTCTTGCTCATTGACATCTCGGAAATATTCGGCCATGGTTAGAGCAGTTAAACCGACTCTCATGCGAGCTCCCGGTGGTTCATTCATCTGACCATAGACCAGAGCCACTTTTGATTCTGATATTTTTTGTTCATCAATTACTCCCGATTCTTTCATTTCCATGTAAAGATCATTCCCTTCACGGGTACGTTCTCCTACTCCTCCAAATACAGATACCCCTCCATGAGCCTTAGCAATGTTGTTGATCAACTCCATAATGAGTACTGTTTTACCCACTCCAGCTCCTCCAAATAAACCAATTTTTCCCCCACGGCGGTAAGGAGCCAAAAGATCTACTACTTTAATGCCTGTTTCGAAGATGGATAATTTTGTATCCAACTCTGTAAAGGCGGGAGCAGGTCTATGAATAGGAGATGTTATGCCAGCATCTACAGGACCCAAATTATCGACAGGTTCTCCAAGAACATTGAAAATTCGTCCGAGAGTAGCTCCACCAACTGGAACACTTAGAGGAGCTCCCGTGTCAATCACTCTCATTCCTCTCGTCAAACCATCTGTAGCACTCATAGCTACAGCTCTAACCTTATGATTTCCTAATAATTGTTGTACCTCACAAGTAACCTGAATTTCTTGACCGGCTGTACCTTGACCCTTAACTATCAATGAATTGTAAATATTAGGCATATTACCTGGAGGAAAAGAGACATCCAGTACTGGGCCAATGATTTGAGCAATACGTCCCACATTTGTTTCTACACTTGCGGAAACCCCAAGAACAAGAGGATTTTTTCTCATACAAAAATGGAAATAATTTCCATGAAGAATATATAAATATGATTTTGCCAATATCATCAATAAAAAAAAAAAAAATGTTCCATATTGGGTCGATCAGACCAGTAAATAATAAATGGAAGTTACCACCTGGGTAAAATCCAACTTTATTGAAAAGTTTAAATTCATCCATATTTGGAATATGAAGTAGGTAGATGGATATGAATAAGGATCATGAGGAAGTCTTCGATTTATCTATAACTAGAACCAATTTATCCATAACTAAAACCGAAAATACTTCAAAATTATGTCCAGATCATCTGTGAAATATGAAACTTGATATTCATGACCTTTCTCTCATTGATCATTATCTCTTCTCTTCATACGCACATCTGTATATGTATTTTCGGACAATTCGCACCATTATGGTCAAAGGTCCATTCGGTTCCTTGATTTCATTCATGAACTAGTTTAACCACTGAAAGGTTCTCGGGTCAATCCATGGAGGAAGAACTTCAAGAGCAAAGATTGGGTTGCGTCATACATAAAGAACACTATACAATGAGAGTGTATCTAGCACCCCAATAACGGACGACTTTTTGTAGGATATTTCTATAAAAATTGATTGTTTACGTTCGGTCCATGTCGAGCAGACCTCGTCCTTGCGAGAAATAATTATTAATAAAGGAGGGACTTATGTCACCAAAAACAGAGACTAAAGCTAGTGTCGGATTCAAAGCTGGTGTTAAAGATTACAGATTAACTTATTATACTCCTGAATATCAGACCAAAGATACAGATATCTTGGCAGCATTCCGAGTAACTCCTCAACCCGGGGTGCCACCTGAAGAAGCGGGAGCAGCAGTAGCTGCTGAATCTTCCACCGGTACATGGACCACTGTTTGGACCGATGGACTTACTAGTCTCGATCGTTACAAGGGGCGATGCTATGACATCGAGCCCGTTCCTGGAGAGGAGACTCAATTTATTGCCTATGTAGCTTACCCCTTAGACCTTTTCGAAGAAGGTTCTGTTACTAACTTGTTCACTTCCATTGTAGGTAATGTATTTGGATTCAAGGCCTTACGGGCTCTACGTTTGGAAGATTTGCGGATTCCCCCTTCTTATTCCAAAACTTTTCAGGGTCCACCTCATGGTATCCAAGTTGAAAGAGATAAATTGAACAAATATGGTCGTCCTTTATTGGGATGTACTATCAAACCAAAATTGGGTCTATCAGCCAAAAACTATGGTAGAGCAGTTTACGAATGTCTCCGTGGTGGACTCGATTTTACTAAGGATGATGAGAACGTAAATTCCCAACCATTCATGCGCTGGAGAGATCGTTTTGTCTTTTGTGCGGAAGCCCTTAATAAGGCTCAGGCTGAGACGGGTGAAATTAAGGGACATTATTTGAATGCTACTGCAGGTACATGTGAAGAAATGATGAAAAGGGCAATATTTGCAAGAGAATTGGGAGTTCCTATCGTTATGCATGACTACCTGACGGGAGGTTTTACCGCAAATACTTCTTTGGCTCATTATTGCCGAGACAACGGCCTACTTCTTCACATTCACCGCGCGATGCATGCAGTTATTGACAGACAAAGAAATCATGGTATGCATTTCCGGGTACTGGCTAAAGCATTGCGTATGTCCGGTGGAGATCATATTCACGCCGGTACTGTAGTAGGTAAACTTGAAGGTGAACGAGACGTAACTTTAGGGTTTGTTGATCTACTGCGTGATGATTTTATCGAAAAAGATCGAAGTCGTGGTATTTACTTCACTCAAGATTGGGTATCTATGCCAGGTGTTCTGCCCGTAGCTTCAGGAGGTATTCACGTTTGGCATATGCCTGCTCTGACCGAGATCTTTGGGGATGATTCCGTACTACAGTTTGGTGGGGGAACTTTGGGACATCCTTGGGGAAATGCACCTGGTGCAGTAGCTAATCGGGTTGCTCTAGAAGCTTGTGTACAAGCTCGTAATGAAGGACGTGATCTTGCTCGTGAAGGTAATGAAGTGATCCGTGAAGCTTGTAAATGGAGTCCTGAACTAGCTGCTGCTTGTGAAATATGGAAGGAGATCAAATTTGAATTTGATGTGATTGATCGCTTGTAATCCAGTGACTTTCGTTCTACCAATCGGACTCGGCCCAATCTTTTACTACTACCCCAAATATTAGTCCAAATCGTGAGCGGAGATATGGAATTTCAGATATCAATATATGGAATTTCCATATATTAATATCTATATATCAATATCTATGTAGATATTGATATATAGATATTTCCAAGGTTAAATATCTCAAACAGAGTTATTTATGAAAATTTTTTTGGGTCAAGCATTCGATAACGAATCCTATTCATCCTTTACAATGATCTTATAGATCATTCGATAGGGTTGGTAGCTCAGCGGATCAGAGCTCATGGTTCCGGACCGTGAAGTCAAGGGTTCAAATCCCTTCTAGCCCAAAAGATGTTGTATTTTAAATGAAAATTCCTTTCCATCGCGGTATAGGAGAGAATCTTTCTTTATAATAGAATAAAGTATTCTATCATAATCCCGGATCGATACTTCAGATTCCTAATCAATAATGAATGGAAATGATTTCTCAATGATTCATTCCACTATTGATTAATAATTTTCATCATTGTATTTATACTTATACGACTTCTCTTCATACAAAATAAGATAGGAAAAGTAACAATTTTCACCTTTATATGGAAGGAAAACTCTATGTCTATAAAGGAGTGGTTCGAAGACAAGCGTAAAATAACTGCATTACTAAAAAATTCGGTCGAAAGGGATAGTAAGGATGCCAATGAGACGGAGAAAAACAAGAATAAAAGTATTGATTACGCTAAAATTAAGAAGTTATGGGCTCAATGCGATAATTGCGAGAACTTACTATATCTCAGATTCTTGAGAGAGAATCAAAGTGTTTGTAAAGAATGTGGATATTATCTGCAAATGAATAGTTCAGATAGAATAGAACTTCCAATTGATCGTGACACTTGGCGTCCTATGGATGAAGACATGTACACTCTAGATGTTCTTCAATTTTATTCTGAGAATGAACCTTCTCATTCTGATAATCTTAATTCTGAGGATGAATCTTATAAGGATCATATCACTTTCTATCAAATAGAGACAGGTTTAACTGATGCTATTCAAACAGGCATAGGTCAATTAAATGGTCTTACTATCGCACTCGGAGTTATGGATTTTCAGTTCATGGGAGGTAGTATGGGCTCTGTAGTAGGTGAGAAAATAACCCGTCTGATCGAGCGCGCTACCGCGGAATCTCTTCCATTAATTATGGTGTGTGCTTCCGGAGGAGCACGTATGCAAGAAGGAAGTTTTAGTTTAATGCAAATGGCTAAAATAGCTTCTGCATTATATATTCATCAGAAGGAGAAAAAGTTGTTATATATATCGATTCTGACGTCACCGACAACTGGTGGAGTGACTGCTAGTTTTGGCATGTTGGGAGATATTATTATTGCCGAACCTAAAGCGTACATTGCATTTGCAGGTAAAAGAGTAATCGAACAGACATTAGGTCAGAAAGTGATTGAAGATTTTCAGGTGACTGAGCATTTATTTGGTCATGGTTTATTTGATCTGATCGTTCCACGTAATCTCTTAAAAGGTGTTCTGAGTGAACTATTTTGGTTTTACGTTTTACGGTCTTCCTTGTAAATAAATAAAAAGAAAAAAATGAACGTTGAGTTTCCTTATCAGGAAAAAGGATCAAATCGAGTTCCTTGTAACGGAAGTGACAGTGATACAGTTTCTTATCGCGGCGAAGGAGAGAATTGCTTTTCACCCCCTTCTTATTAACAATTTATGATCCTCGAGCCTATACTAACAATCCATATAGCCAATTCTCCGCTTTCAGAAATCAGAGAAATTTTGGTCAGGATTCATGTTCTTCCACTATTTTACTTATATAGTAAGTGTTCTAATGGATCTCTATGTTGTAATATAGAACTCATTGTTGAACTCATCGAGATCTTATTAAAAAAAAAAATTGCCCCAACTGGAAATGCTTTTTTAGTATTTTCGGGAGAGACGGGGAAAGGAACAACGAACACTTGCATACATGTATTCTATGAAGAAGGACGAATGGGACCGCTTATTTGGTCCCATCACTTATTTGACCTTATAATTATTCTTTGTAATATGGATAAACATTTCATTGATTAAGTAAGGTACTCGTTCTATGATAATTCCTAACCTACTCCCTAACCTACTCTCTAACCTACTCTCTAACCTACTCCCTATCCTACCCTCTATTTTGGTGCCTTTAGTCGGCTTATTACTTCCGGCAATTACAATGGTTCTTTCTCATCTGTATATTCAGAAGGACGAGATTTTATGAATCTGATCAAATCAGATTTAATAAATGGGTTTAGATCTTTCAATTGCAGAACAGATAGGATATCTATATCTATTTTAGATGATATAAGATAGAACTCTTATAGACACAAAATAGGTATAAATATCCAAATTATATATATATGAATATGGATATTTATTCATATTCATATTCATATACATATACAGATAGGATCTACACATATGTCAATAAATAGGTATGGGTCAATATGTTAATGTGGTCGGTTTTATTTTTTCATACGGTATAGATATCTATTCCAGGAGATATTTATACTCCACTGATCCAATGTTGTTTCTAAAATTGAGAAATTAGGGAAGGACCCATTTGAAATGGATGGTAAGAATGGACAAGAAGACAAACTTGGCTGACTTAACTGAAAATTTATCTATCTATCTATCTATATAGATAGTTCATAAGAGTTTGGGAACCAAAGGATAAAAAAGTTGGCTATTCCCTCAACTTCAATAGGATGGAATTGAATACAATTTTTTATGAATCGTCGATCCAAATGGCTCTGGATAGAACCTATAACAGGGTCTCGAAAAAGAAGTAATTTCTTTTGGGCTTGTATCCTCTTTCTGGGTTCACTAGGATTTTTCCTAGTCGGGATCTCGAGTTATTTTGGTGAGAACCTGATACCCCTATTGTCATCTCAGCAAATACTCTTTGTTCCACAAGGAATTGTAATGTGTTTTTATGGTATTGCAGGTCTGTTCATTAGCTCTTATCTGTGGTGCACAATTTTGTTCAATGTGGGTAGTGGCTATAATAAGTTCGATAAAAAAAAAGGAATTGTATGTCTTTTTCGTTGGGGATTTCCCGGAATAAATCGTCGTATTTTCCCACGATTTCTTATGAAGGATATTCAGATGATCAAAATGGAAATTCAAGAAGGTATTTCCCCTCGTCGTGTTCTTTATATGGAAATAAAGGGCCGACAAGACATTCCTTTAACTCGTACTGGTGATAATGTGAACCTAAGGGAGATCGAACAGAAAGCCGCTGAATCAGCCCGTTTCTTGCGTGTATCCATTGAAGGGTTTTGAAATCGGGGGTGTCTTTATCCTCGACATATATTCAAATGTTTTTACATTTGAATGTATGTCGAGGATAAAGGAACATGAATAAATATCCAATCAGGAAATTTCAATAAATATTCCATTTTCATACAATGAAATTTCAATAAATATTTCATTGTATGAAAATGGAACGATATAGGATCTTTACGAACAATATACTATTTTTATGAAATAGTATAGAAAGAGGTAATATAGAAAAAGCAATAAGTTAAAATAGAACTGGTACCAGTAGATGAATATGATGTCTCAGAAACAACAATTACTAGATAGAGTGGTCCGGTTTCCCTAAAACTAAAACGCTTTTTTCCTCTCATCACGATCCAATTATGACTTTTTGTCGTTCTCTCATTTTTCAAGAGCGTTTGTCATCTTTGGAGATAACTGGGGAAATATTCGTAAAGGATCTAGTGATCAGGATTCAAAAGATCTTGGCAATGAATAAGACTTATGTTACTTCAAGTTATTCTTCTAAAAAAGAAGAAGATGAAAAAAATTAATAGATAATTGGTCCATATATAAATGATTTGGAATGATCTCCTTATGCTCCGTCTCACCCATTTTGAACAAACCTTTTACTTTTTTCCCGAGTATATTTTTTTGATCGGGATCAAACAATTACGCAATAGATCAATCTATGGATCCCATACCTCATTCTATCACTCGTACTTTGTCTAGATTTCGGACAGAACTGACAAGTGAATCAGGTTCGTTAGCGATTCACGAATTGGAAGTGTCCGAATATAAAGCATCAGCTTCCCTACGATATCTCGCATGTTTAGTAGTACTGCCTTGGGTAATTCCTATTTCATTACGGAAAGGTTTGGAGCCTTGGGTTACAAATTGGTGGAATACGGTTAAATCTCAGAAAATTTTTGATTATCTCCAGGAACAAAATGCTCTGGGAAGATTTGAGAAAATAGAAGAACTATTCTTGTTAGAAAGAATGGTGGAAGATTCTTTGGGAACACATTCACAATCTATTCGTATAGAGATTCACAAAGAAACGATCCAATTGGTCGAAATGTACAATGAAGATTGTATCCAGATAATATCACATTTATTAACAAATCTAATAGGTTTTGCTTTTATAAGTGCTTATATCATTCTGGGTAAGAATAAACTCGCTATTATCAATTCTTGGATCCAAGAATTCTTCTATAGTCTGAGCGATACAATGAAAGCTTTTCTAATTCTTTTAGCAACCGATCTATGTATTGGGTTTCATTCACCCCATGGTTGGGAACTGATGATCGATTCGATCTCCGAAAGTTATGGATTTGCCCATAATGAACGAATCATATCTGGTCTTGTTTCAACTTTTCCAGTCATCTTAGATACGATTCTTAAATATTGGATCTTCCGTCGTTTCAATCGTATATCTCCTTCACTTGTAGTAATTTATCATTCGATGAATGAATAAAGAATAGGTAGGTTGTTTTCTCCGACCGAAACAATTGAAACAGAATAATAAAGTGTTTTCCGTGTTCAGGAATTAGCTATTCCTCCCCTTCATTCTTCTCCTGGTGCGAGACTTCCGATTTCTTATTTTTAGGTTTGGTTGAATCAATATAGTAGCAGAATTTTTGACAGGTAACTATGATAGCTACCTACTCTCACCCCAAAAATGATTTGGAACCAATAATTGAACCATGCAAAATAGAAATACTTATGAATGGGCGAAAAAGATGACTCGGTTAATTTCCGTCCTGGTCATGATACATATCATAACTCGGACATCCATTTCGAATGCATATCCCATTTTTGCACAGCAGGGTTATGAAAATCCCCGAGAAGCCACTGGACGTATTGTATGTGCCAATTGTCACTTGGCAAAAAAACCTGTGGATATTGAGGTTCCACAATCCGTGCTTCCCAATACCGTATTTGAAGCAGTTGTTAAGATCCCCTATGATATGCAGATGAAACAAGTTCTTGCTAATGGCAAGAAAGGGGCTTTAAATGTAGGAGCTGTTCTAATTTTACCCGAGGGCTTTGAATTAGCCCCTCCGGATCGTATTTCCCCTGAGATTAGACAAAAGACGGGTAATCTTTATTTTCAGAACTATCGTCCCAATAAAAAAAACATTATTGTAATAGGTCCTGTTCCCGGTCAAAAATATAGTGAACTTGTGTTCCCCATCCTTTCACCAGATCCTTCTACTGATAAAGAAGCTCACTTCCTGAAATATCCCATATATGTGGGTGGTAATAGAGGAAGAGGACAAATTTATCCCGACGGGAGTAAGAGCAACAATACGGTCTATAGTGCTTCAGCAACAGGAAGAGTGAGCAAAATTTTACGTAAAGAAAAGGGTGGATATGAGATAACTATCGATAATACATCAGATGGTGGGCAAGTGGTTGACATTGTACCTCCAGGACCGGAGCTTCTTATTTCAGAAGGCGAATTGATCAAGGTCGATCAGCCATTAACGAATAACCCTAATTTGGGTGGATTTGGTCAAGGAGATGCAGAGATAGTACTTCAAGATCCATTACGTGTTAAAGGTCTTTTATTATTCTTAGCATCTGTCATTCTGGCACAGATATTTTTGGTCCTTAAGAAGAAACAATTTGAGAAAGTTCAATTGGCCGAGATGAATCTTTAGGTCCATAGATTTTTGAACATGAAGTTTACTTATTGATTCAAAAATTAATACCCCTTCGGAGCCTTTTATCCTTCTTCTCCCTTATATATTCTTGATAAAATGTTCATTTAGATCTAAAAATGTTCATTTAGATCTAAATTGGAATAAAATTGAAATAGGGAGTGACTCCATAAGCACTGGAACAGATCAACTTGTTGAACGATCCCCGATATGCTATATCGTGTACTATATACATGCCATTCCCTCCTTTCCTTGTCCAAACGATCCGGCCGGAAAATAGAGATAGATCGTAGGGAGGAGAGATGAGGAGAATAACTAAGCAATCTTGGAGAAGATTCCTATTTTCTCTGATCCCATTCTCCTATTTCATTATTCGAAGAACTAATTGGGTTTCCGATCTTGTCCTATTCGTCAATTCCTTCGTAATTTGAAGATTATTTTGTACGTTATACTGAAAATTCCTAAAGAAGGAAGAGCAGACAAGTAAGGGGCAATATCACTCATAAAAAAAAAAACCTATAAAACTTTTGATAGGGTTTGTTCCTAATGAGAGAAAATGAATAAAAGGTGTTTTTCCTCCTCTTTTATTTTGTAAGCCAAAAAAATAGAAGAAAATATTCTATATGCACATTTAGATTCTCATAGTTCGGGTTTTTACAAAAACTTCGCATAATCTTCCATCAGATAAATGAGCAAATATTTAGTACTTAATATTATCCGTTTTTCTGTTGTTCCTTCGACAGATATTTAAATTTGATCGATCCAAATTTTTTCCGATCATATAGCGGAAGAATAGATTGGCTCATCACTTGACTGAAAGGCATTGAATGAAGTAAATGACAGAGTCATTTTATTTGTACGAATCTTCTCTTCTAATTCAGATTAATATAGAAAGAATCTCAAAAAGAGATTTCGATAAGGCCTTACCCTTCTTTGAAGGGTAAGGCCTTATCGATTTTTAACTTTCGCATGTATACTATTTCCCACAGACAGTAAGTGCATTTCCCCTACTATAGGGATGACCCTAATCCGGAATATGAACCATAGAAAAAGACACCCAGTAGACCAATCACGATAATACCAGTTACAGTACCTATCAACCAAAGAGGGATCCTTCCAGTGGTATCGGCCATTTCTCTTACTCCCTTTCAAATTTTCTTAAGTGGTCATACTCGAGACATAAACAGTCATAGCATAGATAATTATGCGTATTGGATCTCTTCGAATGGAGTGAGAATATTATCATTGTTCCTAATTGAAAAAATAATTGGAGAATGGAACAGCAAGTACAAAAATTAGTAGCAACCCCCAGTAGAGACTGGTACGATTCAATTCAACATTTTGGTCGTTCGGGTTCGGTCGTGTCATATCTACATACTTCCTCTTCCTTTAGTATAGAGTTTATCGTTGGATGAACTGCATTGCCGATATTGATCCCAAGAAAAAAACTGTAGGGATAGCTAGCCCGTGAACGGCCAACCATCTAACTGTAAAAATTGGATAAGTTCTATCTATAGTCATTAGTGCCTCCTAAAAAGATCTAGTAAATTCATCGAGTTGCTCTAACGGATCGAAACGGCCAGTTACTAATGGAACCTCTTGTCGACTTTCTGTGAAATACTCATTTGGCCGGGGGCTCCCGAACACATCATAAGCCAAACCCGTGCTTACAAATAACCAACCTGCAATGAATAGAGAAGGTATGGTAATGCTATGGATAACCCAGTATCTAATACTAGTAATAATGTCAGCAAAGGAGCGTTCTCCCGTATTCCCAGACATGCTCAGCTCCATATATTATTGTAAAGTCAGTCAAGGGGGAATTGATCCCATGAAAGATAGAGATCAGGAAATAGAAAACTACTGATATCTTCTCCAATCCTTGTTCGATTGTCAATGTTATACCAAGGGTATCTTTAAAGTCTACTGGACCAGTATAGCTAGCTTTCTTCTGACACAGCAATACAATTTTGATGAGTATCGAGAAGGAACGGGATAGAATGATTCTGTTCCTGCCAGCAGTTATTCTATCTCTGTTTGGTCGACTAAATCCCAACAGAAAGAAGAGAATATTGCATGTTCCGAGGTCCGTCCGGGCGTAAGGAACCCCAACTCCCTCAATCGATGTTGTAACAATAGCATAGTGGAAATTTTCGATTGGAATTAGCTTCTGCATACGGGTGACTTTAGAACCGAAAAAGAGGATGAGTGCCGCTTGCAAAGGATATCAATCACTATCAATAAAACTCATCCAGAATATTATTCTTTTATATTATTCCTTTTTCATTCCGACATGACATTATGCCCGTGTAGATTAACCCAGTAATTCAAATTGCACGGGGATCATTGGTGCTACGCAGATGTATGTTGCTTTTCCAATAGTATCCGGCACAGATGGAGTTATGCCACAGACTTATTATATAGTACCTTGTATTAACGAGTAGGTGTTACTTATTAGATAAAACCAAGTGGATAGTGCAATAGAACCTAGTCAATTTTAGGTATGTGAAATTACAAGTTACTCTTTTCAATAGGTGGAATTTCTGTAATATCGGGCTCTACTCGCTATAATAATTAATATTGAAAAAACCTAATCCGTCTAGAGGGTCGAATGATTGGATCAATAAGATCGAGAAATGAAAGGACAAACTGGATATTCATATTCTTTCTTACACCTAAACGTGAAATTCACAAAACTTTGGCTATGTCTGTGGAGAGTTTTCTTCCGGTCCAGTCTCTGGACCGATAGCTGCTGGTAAAAAGATAATGCCAGGTGATCCAATCGTACTGATTGAGAATTCATTCACCCTGTAAGAAGATTACATTCGACAATTTGTGAAGGGGTTTGCCGGTGCTATTCATTAGTTGCTCGATGAATGATTTCTAGGATAATGAAGAGATTTCTACTATAGATCTCCTCTCATCCATGTTCATTCATACATATCCTATAGTAGATATAGGAGAATTGGTACGAATTGGGACAATTGATCTTTTGTATTCTGATCTCAAGGTTACGAAAAGAAAAATTTAGGTAATTGTCTCATGAAGATATGTATAAACCATATTTCATTCAGTCCTTCCACGCCTACTATAACTATAATTAGTTATTTCGGTTTCTTATTGGCTTCTATCATTTTCACCCTAGTCCTATTCATTAGTTCGAGCAAGATACAACTTATTCAAAATGAAGGAAGGGGAAACCCTCTCAGTTCACTATTTCAATTTCAATAATTTTGTTTATTCCCTCTATATAAATTTCTGATCATTGAGATTCATAGCAAATTAAGGGTACTATCCAGTATAGCTATTATCCCTACTTATTCCGTTGAATAGAAATGATTGAGGCTTTGCCATCCGGAATTGTGTTAGGTCTAATTCCTATAACTTTGGCCGGATTATTCGTAACTGCATATTCACAATACCGACGTGGTGATCAATTGGATATTTGATCCTGGAATATCCTCCAATTTCATTGGCCTCCTACTTTTCCTAGGAGGTCAGATTCCATTGCTCGTTCCAGTTGGAATGAATTATCGATAATTTTGAGGGTTGGATTTGATAGGAACAGAATCACGCTCTGTAGGATTTGAACCTACGGCATCAGGTTTTGGAGACCTACGTTCTACCGAACTGAACTAAGAGCGCTTTCTTTAATATTCGGAGATGAAGGAAAAATACCTTTTGTTGATACTCTTAGAGCAAAACACTTTCGCATCTGATACGATTCAATTATTTGATGTTCCCGTCGAATCGATATCAAATGATCTTTCATTCCTTTCTTTCCATAGAAAAGAAGGGAAAGGTAGGGATGACAGGATTTGAACCTGCGACATTTTGTACCCAAAACAAACACGCTACCAAGCTGCGCTACATCCCTTCTAATCATTAGACAATGTTATTTTAATTTTATTTTATAGAATTAGAAATATGTTTCCCACATTTTTCCACCTTCATTTCTCTTCGGTCTCGTGAGTGAAAAGACTTTATACATGTAAGGTCTATTATCTAGAATATCACTATTAATTATGGTGATGAAACATCTTTTTCCTTTTCTATAAATAGGACCACAGCCCGGATCACATTATATATATATTCATCAGTTCCGAGTTTTCTCTAGGATTCATAACTATACTATTGATACGGTTGAATCACTTACACATTATGATCAATAAGGAGAATTTACAATGCAAGATCTAAAGACCTATCTTTCCACAGCGCCTGTGTTAGCTATTTTATGCGTCAGTTTTTTAGCCGCCCTATTGATAGAAATCAATCGTTTTTTTCCAGATGCTCTTTTTCTTTCTCTTTCCTTTTCTTAATTTTTTTCTTAAAGCCAAGGGAAAAAAGATTGTGCTAGATTGACTTCTCCTACCTCTTGGAGAAATTAGTGCATTCAGCCCCAAAAAGGATCTAAGTTTAGGACTGGAAGGGGGTAGAATTCAAGTAGAAATATCGATCTAAAGATTCTTTCCACATTCAATTTTGTAAGTAAAACTGAAAACTCACTCCTGATCAATCATTTTTTTACTTTCAAATGTTTCACCGTAGGATCTCCGGCTATCAACTTCTATCCCTTTTTCCCTTTTTATTTTTGAGGTCGAAAAGCAAAACCAATATTCAGAGTAAGTTTATGGCCAAGAGCGGAGATATAAGAGTAACAATTACTTTGGAGTGCACTAGTTGTACCCAAGATAGTGTTTATAAAAGATTCCCGGGGATTTCTAGATATACGACTCGGAAAAATCGACGCAATACACCTATTCGATTGGAATCAAATAAATTTTGTCCCTATTGTTACAAGCATACCATTCATGGAGAGATAAAAAAAAGAGATTAAACGTACTACCCATGGATAGGAATAAATCACAGATATAAAAAGAAATGGTATTTCAACAAGATCTTTAATGGAACAATATTTAAAAAAGATTTTGAATAAATAGTATTCAAAAGGTTCATGAAACAAACTATGGATAAACCCAAGCAATCTTTTCGTAGACATTTGAAACCAATTCGCAGACGTTTGAAACCAATTCGTAGATATTTGAAACCAATTCGTAGACATTTGTCACCTATTAGGTCGGGAGATCGGATCGATTATAAAAATATGAGCCTAATTAGTCGATTTATTAGTGAGCAAGGAAAAATATTATCCGGCCGAGTGAATAGATTAACTTCAAAACAACAACGTCTAATGACTAACGCTATTAAACGAGCTCGTATTCTATCTTTGTTACCTTTTCTTTATAATGAAAACTAATTTGATCCATGGGAAATAAGCCTACTCCTTAATCAAATCGGAGCTGGAATATATGTTCGATAAAGATGCAGATCTTGAGTCTATTGTTGAAAAAGTCAACAGGATTTCATTTTTGGAAAAGAATTGGATTGAATTCTTTTCGTTCATTTCCAATCCAATATGAAAAAACTTTTCAATATTTCGACCTTCCCGGAGGGAATTCTCCGGGAGAATCTGTTCTATCCATTCCATCTTTACCTATTTATTTCATCTATACCTAACCTATTTCATCATACGATAAGTTGTTAAAGATGGTGGAAAAGCAATTACTATCTAATACAGCTATTTGTGCAAGTGTTTTACGATTTGGAAGCAACTGCCTCTTGTACAAATATTGGATGAATCTATTATAAGAAACCCCATTGGCACGAGCTGCTGCATTGATCCGAGTAATCCACAAACGACGAAGATCTCTCTTGCGTTTACCTCTATCTCGGTGGGCGGAAACTAAGGCTCTAGCTTTCCGTTGGTTAGCAGTTCGAAAAAGTTTCGAATGGGCCCCTCGAGAGCCTGATACAAATGCAAGAATTTTTTTCCGACGTTTTCGAGCTATATATCCACGTTTCACTCTGGTCATTGAAGTTTACTCTCATGAATCGCTAATATTTTTCTCGGTTAGTCATTTGTTTTGTTTGGTCCATTGAGAATAACACTGATTCTTCTTATTTAGAAAATAAAAGTTCCAATGGCTTTTGCTACTGCAACCTTCCCAACCATAATTCCCTTTGGATAGGCATCTTCCTGGTAGGCAAGGACTGGGACCTTGTACTGAGAATGAGAAAAAATCATGGGTTTCATCGTTTCTATGGTTCTTTCTCCAACGGTAAGGTCCTCTCTATACGCCGGAGCCTTTTATTCATTTCCGAAATATGAGATGAGTATGTTATCGGTAACTTGTACGGTTTACCATCTCCAGCTCTACTCTTGAATCATTAAGTAATAAATACTCTCATTACAAGATCTATTAATACAGTAACGACATGTAATTCTGGGGTTGGCCAGGTAGCTGACCCTGTTGTTCCGTTCTCGCGGCAATATGAGCATAAACTTTATGCTTCTTCAATTTGCATGATTTCCCCGCTCAATGGATTGATGACCATTCGCTACCAATGAGGAATTGCTTTTCATCCCACATCAAGGTGATTGGATTTGCACCAATGGAAACCATAAATTTCATCCCCGGTAAGGTTAGATGATGGATCTTTACTTGATTACAGCGGGAAAATTCTTCTGTTATTCCGTTGTAAGAATTTCCCAGTCTGTTTAAGTTTCTGATCCAAACGAGTCGCACATACACCCTAGCACATACTCCTCTACGCTGAGGACATCCTCGAAGAGCAGGAGATTTTTTTCTATTCTCTATTGGCTGTCTTGCATTTCTAATAAGTTGTTGAATAGTGGGCATTCTAGCTGTATTGTATGCGGAATCAACTGGTTCGGATTGATCCTAACCATACCATATCAGGTGATTATGAAATGAATCACTTCCCCCCCCCCCTTTTTTTTTTTTGAAAAGGAACAAAGAGATCACAGTTTACAGTTCATTATAAAAATAAATTAAAAAAGAGGATCTTCCGCTATGAGATCAACCTTCCGCTACGACATCAACAATGCCATAAGCTTGGGCTTCTGTTGCTGACATAAAAACATCTCTGTTCAGGTCCCGTTGAATTACCTCTCCGGGTTGGTCCGTTCTTTCTATATAACATCTGGTTATGTAATCGCGAAGCATCGTTACGTGTTTCGATTCGTTATGAAAATCTGCAGCCGATCCGTCATAATAGGAACTAGCAGGTTGGTGGATCATAACCCTAGCGTGAGGTAATGCTATACGTTTAGGCATTTCTCCCCCGATTAGGATGAAAGATCCCATTGAAGCAGCTACCCCCATGCATATTGTATGTACATCTGGTACTATTGCTTGCATCATATCGAAAAGACCTACCCCTGGTATTACTGATCCACCGGGACAGTTGATAAATGAGAAAATATCTTTATTTGAATCTTCTGCACTCAAATATACCATGAGACCCATGAGTTGATTTGCAATCTCGTGATTGATATCCTGAGCCAAAAAAAGTAATCTCTCTCGATAAAGTCGGTTGTATAAGTCGACCCAAGTTGCATCTTCATCTCCAGGGGCTCGGAAAGGCACTTTTGGAACACCAACGGGCATTTGTTTTAATGGAAAGAAGTGAAGCACTATACTCTAATATGGGAACGTAAAGTATATGAAGTTGTGTAACATATGAACTCTGGATGGATGGTATAGGGGAGGTTTTGAACCTATCTGGAAATAGAGCTTTAGATGGATCAAAGATCCATGTAAAAGATCCTTCCATTATTCGAGTTGATAATGTAACGAATCACACTTTTACCGCTAAACTATACCCGCCACGATCCGATTGTAACATACGGATCGATCTTTTGTCCAACCAACCCATTTATATTTTTTTGAGTCTTTTCCGGATAACTTCGATCAGAGAACGATAAGCCCCATTCACTATTTAAATTATTTAAATAATTTAAATTATTTAAATTATTTAAATTATCAAAATTATCAAAATTATTTAAATTATCAAAATTATCAAAATTATTTAAATTATCAAAATTATCAAGTATGAAACATTTTGTATAATTTGAGTCCATAAAGTCTTTTTTATCGGAACTGGGCCGATGGATCACAAATATAGATTCCGTAAATTGCTTTAGAGTTGTTTTAGTTGCAATATTTAATTTCTGAAGGGACTCCATTTTATCGATAGGCAAGTTTATTGAAAAAAACCTTGAGGAAACCAAGAATTCTTGTAATATTATTGACAACTTCCCGATCACTTTCATATTATAAAGAATAGATTGGTGGCCCCTATCGTCTAGTGGATCAGGACATCTCTCTTTCAAGGAGGCAACGGGGATTCAACTTCCCCTGGGGGTACCATGATCCATTCGTTAGGTATCCTAAATAATTTTAAATTACTGTCTTGTTCCTGGGTCGATGCCCGAGTGGTTAATGAGGACGGACTGTAAATCCGTTGGCAATATGCCTACGCTGGTTCAAATCCAGCTCGACCCAACCAATATCATCAATACCAATCTATCGGTATGGTTATATTCATGCTAATCATGAATGAAAAGATAATTGGTTATTGAACCCCGACATCGATATCTATTCATATCGTAGATGCCCAATTCCGTATGAATCGATACATTTCAAAAATGAAAGAGAAGGATAAGATATTTAATCGACCTAGCACTCGCATAATCTATATGACCTATCTAGCACCTATCATGAAATAAATATTATCTAATAGTAGGTGAACTGTACTGTATTGGGATTGTAGCTCAATTGGTTAGAGTACCGCCCTGTCAAGACGGAAGTTGCGGGTTCGAGTCCCGTCAGTCCCGATCCAATAGTAAGTGAACTGTGAATGATCATGTCAGGATCTGGACGGACTAGTCCTTATCATTCCAGGGTCATGGGGTGGGCCTCTGGATAAATTCGATATGGGATACTTCTTTCTATATCATCACCGAAGCGGGATAGATTCACAATTCCATCTAAATCGTGGAGATCCAAGCAAAATATCTCTCATGTCTGACGAACGTCTTCTGGAGGAGCATAAGGTTCTTATTCGTACGAATCCTATTCTTTCGAAATTATACCAGACATGTGTTGATCGGAACGTTTTCTGATGCACGTAAGTTTTTACTACTAGTCTTATCAAAAGTGATCGTATTAGGTTATACTATTTCCATCGAAGAATTCATTCAATCCATTAGTTAGATTCCGTTACTCGAACCAATTCTATCAATGACATACATCTATTTCATGGATCTTGAAAGAAAGATTCATTCATCTCTATGAGATCAAAATGAGATCAAAATGAGATCAAATCTCGAGCTATTTTTGAACAAAGTTAAAATAAGGAGATCATGGAAGTAAATACCCTTGCATTTATTGCTGTTCTACTGTTCCTTGCAGTTCCTACTGCTTTTCTACTTATCCCTTACGTCAAAACGGCCAGTGCAAGCAGTGGAAGCAATTGATTTTGATGAAAATCAATTGATTGCTGATCACTAGATAGATCTTTATGATCCAGATCATAAGTATAAAATAGGTTATGAGATCTTTTATATTACAACAATATAGGGTGGATCTATTGTATTACAACAATACAGGGTAGGGATTGCTTTTAATTTTTTTTGAAAAGAAAAGAAGAAGTAGTACGGAGGAAAAGAATATCTAACCTTTTCTTTTGTACTACTTCTTCTTTTACACCCATATATGGATAAATATATCTTAATGGTACTTATCCATATATGGTAAATGTAGGATGAAGGACCTCGTACCATAAAATAGCGGAGCTGATCACATCACCTTCTTCCTGCTCCTGGAAAAATAGACCCAATGCAGACAGACTTAATTCTGAACGTACTTGCGGATTCTTTAGGATCAAAGTTGAACATCTTTTTTTCGGTACGAACATCTATATCTAGCACATGTTAGATATAGCACTTGAAATGGTATATGAAAAAGCAAAGGAATCTATGACTTAGACTTATGTCCCATATTTTTCCGAGAACGGAATTCATATCAGATCCGATCAATTCAATTCGGAACCATCCGATAAAACAGGGACTCTTTCTATTCCTACTAAGAAAGAGAAGAGAGATCGTTCTTCAGTGGAAGAAATGATATTATCGACTCATTCTAGAAAAGAACTAATGAATTCAAACCTGTTGAAGAAAATAAGATTTTTCATAGGAAAATGATAATGATAAGGGATTACGTACATCCCTTACGGGGATAAAGAGGAAATAATTCCATGTAGAGTGTTTCAATTTGGAACGAAGATTCAATATTACTGGATCCTTATGGAACAGAATATATTACCATGCATGATATGGAAGGAACGCAATAATTGATTCTTAAGCATTACCATTATAGCCCACTTCTCCCCCATACTACGAGTGAAAGGGAAAATGTAAAAACTACCATTAAAGCAGCCCAAGTTATACCGACTATATCCATACGGATCATGTTCTCTAAAAAATAATGATTTCATCATCGAGATGATAAGGGAACTATTAACCATAGTGCAAAGTTGAAGTTGAAATGACCACCTTTGCATTCTGAACGTTACTGACGTTCGAGCTGATATGAGAGATCAATAAATCCATTTGTTCATTGACCAACAAGTTACTATAACTAACTCGAGGGTCGTACATTCACGACGGAATCGGGATCAAATGTACGTAACTCACTATCTATATTGGTAATATGTACCAATATGTCTCCAGAGGTTCTGTAATGGAAATACAGACTTTTCCTTCCATTTACTTACCTCAACAAGGCGACACCCGGATTCGAACTGGGGATGGAGGATTTGCAGTCCTCTGCCTTACCGCTTGGCTATGTCGCCGAGATATGGGAATCCCATGGACAGATCGAATCTTTTGTCCTTTCAAGTCATTCGTCCGTCCTTTAAGTATAGTATGAGATGTATGCTAAAGTCAACCATAAAGGAAATGGATCTAATTTGTTCTCCGTCTTTCTTTCGATCTGACTATTTTCATTAGGAAATTTTCTAAGTGAGATTAACATTTAAGAATGGTTTGATTCATTCGTTCATAGCTCCATTTCACGTGGTTGGAAGAAAGTATCAAAGTACCTCTTCCTTATCCTTTTTTTTTTTATTGGAAGTATATCTGGATACGGGTAGAATTTCATGGGATATAGTGAAGACTGAATATACATCCGAATCTTTTTTGTCGGATTGATCCATATAGATCAATCGGGAATAATTTAATAGATTTTTCTACAGATGGGAAACTTCCAATGCGATTAGATGAAAATGAGGGAGCGTTTACAATCCCTGAATTTGGTAAGATACAATTTGAAGGATTTTGTCGTTTTATCGATCAGGGCTTGATGGAAGAACTTCATAATTTTCCAAAAATTGAGGATATAGATAAAGAAATTGAATTCAGGCTTTTTGGTAATGAATATGAATTAGCAGAACCTTTCATCAAAGAGAGAGATGCTGTATATCAGTCCCTTACATATTACTCTGAATTATATGTACCAGCAAGATCGATTCGGAGGAATAGTAGGAAGATACAGAAACAAACTGTATTTCTCGGAAATATTCCTTTAATGAATTCCCATGGAACATTTGTAGTAAATGGGATTTACAGAGTCGTAGTTAATCAAATATTAATAAGTCCTGGTATTTATTACCGTTCGGAATTAGACCATAATAGAATTAATTATATATATACTGGCACTCTGATTTCAGATTGGGGAAGAAGATCGAAATTAGAGATCGATGTGGGAGAAAGGATATGGGCTCGTGTAAGCAGAAAACAAAAAATATCTATTCCAGTTCTATTATCAGCTATGGGTTTAAATCTCGAAGAGATTCTGGACAATACTCGCTATCCCGAAAGATTTTTATTTTTATTGAAGAAGAAGGAGAGGTGGGAGCGGGAGGAATATCTATGGTCGAGGGAAAAAGCCATTCTGGAGTTTTATAAAAAACTCTACTGTATAAGTGGCGATTTGGTATTTTCCGAGTCTCTATGTAAAGAATTGCAAGAAAAATTTTTCCGAAAAAGATGTGAATTGGGAAAGATTGGTCGACGAAATCTGAACCAAAAACTGAACCTTGATATACCCGAGAACGAGATTTTTTCATTACCACAAGATGTATTGGCTGCTGTGGATTACCTTATCGGGGTTAAATTTGGAATGGGTACACTCGATGATATAGATCACCTCAGAAATCGACGGATTCGTTCTGTAGCAGATTTATTACAGAATCAATTTAGATTAGCTCTAGGTCGTTTAGAAGATGCAGTTAAAAGAACTATACACAGAGCAACCAAGCGCAGATCAACTCCTCAGAACTTGGTCACTTCAACTCTATTAAAAAACACTTTTCAAGATTTTTTTGGTTCACACCCCTTATCCCAATTTTTGGATCAAACTAATCCATTGACGGAAATAGCTCATGGGCGAAAATTGAGCCATTTAGGTCCTGGGGGCTTAACAGGGCGAACTGCTAGTTTTCGGACACGGGATATTCATCCCAGTTATTATGGGCGTATTTGTCCAATCGATACGTCCGAAGGAATGAATGCTGGACTTGTTGCATCATTATCTATTCATGCAAAGATTGGTGATTGTGGTTCTTTACAAAGTCCATTCTATAAGATCTCCGAGAGATCGAGAGAAGAACATATGGTTTATCTACTACCGGGAGAAGATGAGGATGAATACTATCGGATAGCTACGGGAAATTCTTTGGCGTTAAATCAAGGAATTCAAGAGGAACAAATTACTCCAGCTCGATACCGACAAGAATTTATAGTTATTGCATGGGAACAAATCCATTTCAGAAGTATTTTTCCTTTCCAATATTTTTCCGTTGGAGTTTCCCTTATTCCTTTTCTCGAACATAATGATGCGAATCGCGCTCTAATGGGTTCTAATATGCAGCGTCAAGCAGTTCCACTTTTTCGACCCGAGAAGTGCATTGCCGGAACTGGGTTGGAAGGTCAAGCAGCTCTAGATTCAGGAAGTGTAGCTATAGCTACACAAGAGGGAAGGATCGAGTATATCGATGCTGTAAATATAACTTCATCGGTTAATGGAGACACTGTACGAACAGAATCGGTTATATATCAACGTTCTAATACCAATACTTGTACGCATCAAAAACCTAAAATTCATCAAGGGGAATGTGTAAAGAAGGGACAAATTCTGGCGGATGGTGCGACTACGGTAGGCGGAGAACTATCTTTGGGAAAAAACGTTTTAGTAGCTTATATGCCATGGGAAGGATACAATTTCGAAGACGCAATACTCATTAGTGAACGTCTGGTATATGAAGATATTTATACCTCTTTCCATATCGTAAGATACAGGATTGAAATCTGTATGACGAGCCAGGGTCCTGAAAGAATCACTAGAGAAATACCTCATTTAGATGCTCATTCACTTCGTCATTTGGACGAAAATGGTCTTGTAATGCTAGGATCTTGGATAGAAACAGGTGATGTTTTGGTAGGTAAATTAACGCCTCAAACAATAGAAGAATCATTATGTACCCCAGAAGGAAGATTATTACAAACCATATTTGGTATTGAGGTATCCACTGCGAGAGAAAATTGTCTCAGAGCACCTATAGGTGGAAGGGGTCGAGTTATCGACGTGAGATGGATCAATAGAGTAGATGATTCCGGTGATAATGCGGAAACAGTACACGTATATATATCACAAAAACGTAAGATACAAGTGGGTGATAAAGTAGCTGGAAGGCATGGTAATAAAGGTATTATTTCAATAGTTTTGCCCAGACAAGATATGCCCTATTTGCAAAATGGAATACCAGTTGATATGGTATTGAATCCATTAGGGGTACCTTCACGAATGAATGTAGGACAGATCTTTGAATGTTTGCCCGGTTTAGCAGGAAACCCGATGAACAAACATTATAGAATAACACCTTTTGACGAAAAATACGAGCGAGAAGCTTCGAGAAAACTAGTGTTTCCTGAACTTTACAAAGCTAGTGAGCAAACAGCTAATCCATGGGTATTCGAACCAGATCATCCTGGAAAACATAGATTAATTGATGGAAGAACAGGAGATGTTTTTGAACAACCTGTTACAATAGGAAAAGCTTATATGTCGAAATTGAGTCATCAAGTTGATGAGAAAATACATGCACGTTCGAGTGGACCTTATGCACGGGTTACACAACAACCTCTTAGAGGAAAATCCAAACGAGGGGGGCAACGAATAGGAGAAATGGAAGTTTGGGCTCTAGAAGGTTTTGGTGTTGCTTATATTTTACAAGAGATGCTTACTCTCAAATCTGACCATATTAGAACTCGTAATGAAGTACTTGGTGCCATTATCACTGGAGGGCCAATACCTAAACCTGACACTGCTCCAGAATCTTTCCGATTGCTCATTCGAGAATTACGATCTTTAGCTCTAGAATTGAATCATGCTATTATATCTGAGAAAAACTTTCAGATAGATAGAGAGGAAGTTTGATCACAATAAATTGAGATCTTTTATGATTGACCAGAATAAACATCAACAACTTCGAATTGGATTAGCTTCTCCCGAACAGATTTGTGCTTGGTCCGAAAAAATTTTACCTAATGGTGAGATAGTTGGACAGGTGACTAAACCTCATACTCTACATTATGAAACTAATAAACCAGAAAGAGATGGATCGTTTTGTGAAAGAATCTTTGGACCTATCAAAAGTAGAGTTTGTTCTTGTGGAAATTCTCCAGGGATTGGAAATGAGAAGATAGATGCAAAATTTTGCACACAATGTGGAGTTGAATTCGTTGATTCTCGAATTCGAAGATATCAAATGGGATACATTAAACTGGCATGTCCGGTGGTTCACGTATGGTATTTGAAACGCCTTCCCAGTTATATTGCGAATCTATTAGCTAAAACTCGGAAAGAATTAGAAGGTCCAGTATACTGCGATGTGTGACTTGATCACAAGTTCCGATCATACAGATCCGTAATCAGGAACTGTCATCCTATTAAATCTCATTGGGATGCCTTTAGCTCTGACATGACCCTCCAGAGGAGTAGCATGAAGCTCAGAATTATAAGCATCTTTTCAAGATGCTGAGAAAGAGGAATTAGTCCAGGGTTTAGATATTATTTATCAAATTGCTAATTGAACTTCGTGAAAACACTTCTTTCAGATAATGGAATTTGAATTTCATTCTCTTTTATTTGGGTTAGCCCTGAATAGAGGTATTCCGGACCGAAGATATGGCTATAGGAGTCTATTCATCGCACATATGCTTCGATCAATAGTATTGTAACCATCGAAGTAAAGCAAAGCAAGCAGGAACCTAAAGGATCAAATGGAACGAGATAAAGACAAGTAAATCCCTAATTGAAGGTCTTTCAAGAAGAAAAGGATTGTTCGAAAGGGAGGAGACTGCTCAATAATTCCATATCTATGTTGTAGAATCATAACATAAAGGAATACTCAATTTCACTTGGAACTTGAGCAGAGAGTAGCGATCTCTCTTCAGAGCGAAAAAGAGTTTTTGCATCTTTTTTTTTAGTTACTTGAGCCGGATGAGAGGAAACTTTCACGTCCGATCCTGAAGGGGGGGAAATCTTAGAATAACCTATCCAAATCTTTTTCTTGCTAGGCCCATAGCTAACAAACCAACTTTATTGAGATCACGGGGTACATTCGATTATGAGATTCAATCCTGGAGAGAGATTATTCCTCATTACCTCTCTGCTCGTCCTTATTACCTCTTTCCTCGGGGTTCTGGAACATTTAAAGAGAGAGAAATAGCTACTGGGGGAGATGCTATCGGGAAACAACTAATGGGTCTGGATCTGCAAATGATTATAGATCGTTCACATATGGAATGGAAGAACTTGGTGGAATTGAAATGGAATAGATTGGAAGAGAACCAAGAATCTACTGTGGATAGATGGGAGGATGAAAAAATTAGAAGAAGAAAGGATTTTCTGGTTGGACGCATGAAATTGGCTAAACATTTTCTCCGAACAAATATAGAACCAAAATGGATGGTCTTATGCCTATTACCAGTTCTTCCTCCCGAACCGAGGCCAATCGTTCAATTAGGTGAAGGTGGACTTATTACCTCGTCAGATCTAAATGAACTTTATCGAAGAGTTATCAATCGGAATAATACTCTTACAAATTTATTAGCAAGAAGTGGATCTGAGTCATTTGTTATTTATCAAACAAAATTGATCCAGGAAGCCGTAGATGCACTTCTCGATAATGGTATCTGCAGACAACCAATGAGAGACAGTCATAATAGGCCTTATAAATCGTTCTCAGATGTGATCGAAGGCAAAGAGGGAA
Source organism: Pinus tabuliformis (assembly GCA_031772625.1). NCBI lineage: Eukaryota > Viridiplantae > Streptophyta > Pinopsida > Pinales > Pinaceae > Pinus > Pinus tabuliformis. Next base: position 1,799,851,409 of record CM062819.1, read on the forward strand.
GATTTCGTGAAAATTTACTAGGCAAACGAGTTGATTATTCAGGTCGTTCCGTTATTGTGGTGGGTCCCTTTCTATCATTGTACCAATGTGGATTACCCTCAGAAATAGCAATAGAGCTTTTTCAAGCATTTTTAATTCGTAGTCTCATCGGACGACATATTGCTCCCAACCTAAGAACTGCTAAAAGTATGATTCGAGATAAGGGACCCATTGTATGGGAAGTACTTCAAGAGGTTATGCAAGGACATCCCATATTGTTGAATCGAGCACCTACCTTACACAAATTGGGAATACAAGCGTTTCAACCTATTTTAGTAGAAGGACGTGCCATTCGTTTACATCCATCGGTTTGTGGGGGATTTAATGCAGACTTCGACGGAGATCAGATGGCTGTCCATGTACCTTTATCTCTGGAAGCTAGAGCAGAAGCTCGTTTACTCATGTTTTCTGAGACAAATCTTTTGTCTCCAGCTATCGGGGATCCTATTTCTATACCGACTCAGGATATGCTTCTTGGACTTTATATATCAACGGTCCAAAATAGTCAAGGTATTTATGGGAATAGGTACCATCCGTATCACTCGGAAAATAAAAGCTTTTCTTGTAAGAAACCTTCCTTTTATAGTTATGATGATGTGCTCAGAGCTTACCGACAGAAACGAATTGACTTATACAGCCCCTTATGGCTCCGGTGGGGGGAAGTGGATTTACGTATCATTACCTCAGTAAACCAAGAAGCCCCTATCGAAGTTCAATACGAATCTTTGGGTACTTTCCACGAAATCCATGAACATTATCGAATAAGAAAAGGTAGAATGGGAGAAATCCTTAATATATACATTCGAACAACTGTTGGTCGTACTCGTTTCAATCGAGAAATGGAAGAAGCCATACAAGGGTTTGCCTGTTCTGAACACCCAAATAAATCACTACCAGCTCTCAGGATCTAATGTTATTGATCTTATGATTTTTTCATTAGTGCAGATATAGAGATCGAGGAAGCCTTCGAATAACCGGCTTGAACCCATTGCTTAATCCTGCTCATGAAAATATGGAGATTTTTCCTTATGAAGGAACGAACTAGATTGCCCTTTGATAATTTGCCCTTTTATAATAAAGTGATGGATAAAACTGCCATTAAAAAGCTTATTAGCAGATTAATAGATCACTTCGGAATGACATATACATCACATATCTTGGATCAACTCAAGACTTCGGGTTTTCAACAAGCTACTGATACAGCTATTTCATTAGGAATTGATGATCTTTTAACAGCGCCTTCCAAAGGATGGCTCGTCCAAGATGCGGAGCAACAAGGTTCTGTTTCGGAGAAACAGAATCATTATGGGAATGTACACGCAGTGGAAAAATTACGTCAATCGATTGAGATATGGTATGCTACCAGTGAATATTTGAGAAAAGAAATGAATCCGAATTTTAGCATGACTGATCCCTTAAATCCAGTACATGTGATGTCCTTCTCAGGAGCTAGGGGAAGTACATCTCAGGTTCACCAATTAGTAGGTATGAGAGGATTAATGTCAGATCCTCAAGGACAAATCATCGATCTACCCATTCGACGGAATTTACGCGAAGGGCTCTCTTTAACGGAATATATTATTTCCTGTTATGGGGCTCGTAAAGGAGTTGTGGATACTGCTGTACGAACAGCAGATGCTGGATACCTCACACGTAGACTCGTTGAAGTAGTTCAACACATTGTAGTACGTAGAACAGATTGTGGCACTATCCAAGGTATTTTCGTAAGTCCCATTCGAGGTCGAGAGAGGGACAGAAATGAAATTGTTGTACGAACACAAATACTGATTGGCCGTGTGCTAGCAGACGATGTATATATAAATAGGAGATGCATTGCCACGCGCAATCAGGATATTGGAGTTGGACTTGCCAATCAATTAATAAACCTTCGAACACAACCAATATATATACGAACCCCCTTTACTTGCAAGAGTATATCTCGGATTTGTCAATTATGTTATGGTCGGAGTACTACTCACAGTCACTTGATTGAATTAGGAGAAGCAGTAGGTATTATTGCGGGCCAATCCATTGGAGAACCAGGAACTCAACTAACACTAAGGACTTTTCATACCGGGGGGGTATTTACTGGTGATATTGCAGAACATATACGAGCCCCTTTCAATGGAAAGATTGAATTCAATGAAAATTTGGTTTATCCCACACGTACACGTAATGGACATCCTGCTTATCTATGTCATAATAACTTATCCATTACTATTGATGGTCAGGATCAAGTACAGAACTTAACCATTCCACCACAAAGTTTGCTTTTGGTTCAGAATGATCAATATGTGGAATCGGAACAGCTTATTGCCGAGGTTCGTGCTAGAACATCTTCCTTCAAGGAAAAAGTTCGCAAAAATATATATTCTGACTTAGAAGGAGAAATGCACTGGAGTACCAATGTGTGTCATGCACCTGAATATGTACAGGGTAATGTTCATCCTATACTCAGGACGGGTTATCTATGGATATTATCGGGAGGTATATACGGATCCCGTGTAGTACCCTTTCCATTTCATAAGTATCAGGATCAAGTATATGTTCAACCTTTTGTTGCCAAACATCAATCACTTTCCGATTCTTACGTGGATCAAGTGGAACATAGATCAGGTGACTCAAATTGCTATGAGAAGGAAGAACAAATCTTCAGTTATTCAGAAACTGAAACTGATCGGACCATATCCAACAAGCATCGAGACTCTATTTATGTCTTTTACCCTAATAATTACAATATTAAGGGGAAAAAGCAAATGAATCGATTCATCGTCTCATTGCAGTGTGATAAAGAATGGGAAAAAAAAATAATACCTTGTCCTGATGCGATTCTTAGAATACCCAAAAGTGGTATTCTACAGAGAAATTCCATTTTTGGATATTCTAACGTAGAACATGGAATACCTGATGGGTCGAATATGACAACACCGTTTTCCCTAGATTTATCGAGGGAAGGGGACAACTTGCAGATTCAAATTAGCTATTCTATTTCGTATGAAGACGGTGAACGAATCCAAGTAATGAGTGATATAAGTATTCCATTGGTTCGAACTTGTATAGGATTTGATTGGGAACAAATAGATTCTATAGAATCTGAGGCTTATGTTTCTCTTATTTCAGTAAGAACAAATAAGATCGTTAACAATATGGTTCAAATTAGCTTGATGAAATACCCCCTTTTTTCATGGGGAGAAGGGACAATAAAACAAGTCCAAATTTGATGTTCCATAACAATTTGGACCACACTAATCTTTTATCTTCCAATGGGGCGAGTCAATTAATTAGTAAGCATCAAGGAATTATTTGTTCATTATCTAATGGGGAAGAAGACAGTGGATCTTTTATGGTTCTATCACCATCCGACTATTTTCGAATCGTTCTATTCAATGATTCTAAATGTTATGATACGGGAAATCAATCAAATAGAAAGGATCCTATGAGAAAAATCATTGAATTTTCAGGTCTCTTGGGTAATTTACATAGTATAACCAACCGTTTTCCATCCTCCCATTTTCTAACTTATAAAAAAGTATTATCAAAGAAACATTCCATTTTCCACAATTCTTTCAATACTTTCCAAGTACCTAAATATTATTTCATGGACGAAAATATGATAATTTATCATTTCGATCCGTGCAGGAACATCATTTCCAATCTATTGGGTCCAAATTGGTGCTCTTCCTCATCCGAATCCGAATTCTGCGAAAAAACATTTCCAGTAGTTAGTCTTGGACAATTGATTCCTGAAAGTGTATGGATATCCGAGGATGAACCACTCCCCGAATCTGGTCAAATTATAGCAGTTGATGAGGAATCTTTAGTCATTAGATCAGCTAAACCTTATTTGGCTACTCGAAAAGCAACTGTCCATAGTCATTATGGAAAAATTCTTGACAAAGGAGATACATTGATAACATTGATATATGAAAGGTTCAAATCCAGTGATATAATTCAAGGTCTTCCTAAAGTTGAACAATTGTCAGAAGCCCGTTTGAATAATTCAATATCGATGAATCTGAAAGAAAGTTTTGAAAATTGGACCGGAGATATGACAAGATTTCTTGGAAGTCTTTGGGGGTTATTCATAAGCGCTAGGATAACTATGGAACAAAGTCAGATTCATTTGGTCAATCAGATTCAAAAAGTTTACCGATCCCAAGGGGTACGAATTGGTGATAAGCATATAGAGGTTATTGTACGCCAAATGACATCGAAAGTCTTAATTTCAGAAGATGGAACGGCTAATGTTTTTTCACCGGGGGAACTCATTGTATTATCACGAGCACAGAGAATGGATCGTGCTCTGGAAGAGGCAATCTACTATCAAACCATGTTATTAGGAATAACAAGGGCATCTCTGAATACTCAAAGTTTTATATCCGAAGCGAGTTTCCAAGAAACTGCTCGGGTCTTAGCTAAAGCTGCTCTACAAGGTCGCATCGATTGGTTGAAAGGCTTGAAGGAAAATGTTATTCTCGGGGGGATGATACCTGCCGGTACTGGGCAACATATTCACCGTTCAGGGAAACGAAACGGAATAGATCCAAGAATAGGGAATAGGAATCTATTTAGCAACAAAGTGAAGGACATTTTATTTCATCATGACAAAGTAGATTTTTTTTCCTTTCAAGACAATTCTTACAAATATCACAATATATTAAAACAGCAATTAAAATAGTCTTGAGAAATAGTCTTGAGAAATAGATTTCTTGTTATGTTCATGAATATCTCTTCTATAATAGGAAGAATATCAAATATTCTATGAGTGAGAACGTTTCTATCACGTACTAGACAGACAGGCAATCTTTGAGATGTAATTGATTCCGTTGGAATAATTAGATATTACGATACATTTTATTTCGCTATTTTGGGGAGGAAAGCGAACGAGAATGAGCAGAAGATATTGGAACATTGATTTGGAAGAGATGATGGAAGCAAGAGTTCATTTAGGGCATAAAACTAGGAAATGGAACCCTAAGATGGCACCTTACATTTTTACAGAGCGTAAAGATACTCATATTATAAATCTGGCTAAAACTGCTCGTTCTTTATCAGAAGCTTGTGATTTGCTGTTTGATATAGCAGGTAGAGGAAAACAATTCCTGATAGTCGGTACGAAATATCAAGCAACTGATTTAGTAGCATCAGCTGCTACAGAAGCTCGATGTCATTATGTAAATAGAAAATGGCTTGGTGGTATGTTAACTAATTGGTCTACTACAGAGACGAGACTTCAGAAGTTCAAGGATTTAAAAAAAGAACAAGATACGGGACGATTCAATCAACTTCCAAAAAAAGAAGCAGCTATGCTCAAGAGACAATTAGACCAATTGCAGAAATATCTAGGTGGGATTAGATATATGACAAGCTTACCCGATATTGCTATAATTACCAATCAACGAGAAGAATCCATTGCTCTTGGGGAATGTAGAACTTTGGGTATTCCGACAATTTGCTTGGTTGATACAGATTGTGATCCAGATCTCGTGGATATCCCAATTCCAGCCAATGATGATGGTATAGCTTCAATCCAATTGATCCTGAACAGATTAACGTCAGCAATTTGCGAAGGAAGGGCATTAAGGTCATTATAGCTATATGAAGGGCTAATAGAAAGTAATAAAAAAAAATAAAAAAAAGGGGGGGGAGGACCTGAGGATTTACTGAGTTGGCTGCTATTCCATCCAAGATCTCGTAAGAGGGAATTTCATTTATTGATTTGGTTGGCTGCTCCAAATTGAAAAATATTCTTAATGGAATACCCTTTTTATTATCTCGTGACATCAAAAATTCTGATGAGAGTGAAATAATTGAGGAATCTCTCATTTGACAAAAATAATTTATTTTCTTCTTTAAGTTCATCTTTACAAGGGGGTAATATGGATATGGATATCGTACGATCTCCTATTAGCACACTGAATCATATCTATGAGATATCCGGTGTGGAGGTGGGTCAACATTTTTATTGGCAAATAGGGGGGTTTCAAGTTCATGGACAGGTACTTCTAACTTCTTGGGTTGTAATTGCTGTCTTATTAGGTTCAGCTACCATAGCTGTTCGAGATCCACAAACCATTCCTACCGGTGGTCAAAATTTTGTTGAATATATTCTCGAATTTTTTCGGGACTTGACCAGAACTCAGATTGGGGAGGAAGAATATGGTCCCTGGGTTCCCTTTATTGGAACTATGTTTCTATTTATCTTTGTTTCTAACTGGTCAGGTGCTCTTCTTCCTTGGGGAATTCTAAAATTACCTCAGGGGGAGTTAGCCGCACCTACAAATGATATTAATACTACGGTTGCTCTAGCTTTACTTACGTCAGTAGCATATTTCTATGCAGGTCTTACAAAGAAGGGGTTAGGTTATTTTGGTAAATATATTCAACCAACCCCAATACTTTTACCAATTAACATCTTAGAAGATTTTACAAAACCTTTATCACTTAGTTTTCGACTTTTTGGAAATATATTAGCTGACGAATTGGTAGTTGCTGTTCTTGTTTCTCCGGTACCTTTAATAGTTCCTATACCTGTAATGTTCCTGGGATTATTTACGAGCGGTATTCAAGCTCTGATCTTTGCAACTCTAGCTGCAGCTTATATAGGTGAATCCATGGAGGGTCATCATTAAATCACTGTCCAATCAGACAGAATATTTTCTAAGTATCGTACCAACGCATGACTTGATATGTATGGTAGAAGCAAATCAGATTTCTTAGTAAAAAGAGCTTGGTAACAAGATTTAAGATCAGTTAACTACTTCTGTCCATTAGATCTCCAGATAGAGTGGATCCGATTGGTCCATTTGTATAGAAATATGATAATAGGATCGAACAGGTTCACTAATCGGAGTTGTTTGAGTAAAGAATGTACCGGCGTAGAACGATTAAATTTTTGTTCCCATTAAGGGGAGGATTTTTTCGAACGTGTTTACTTTGTATATAGTTCGTTTCATATATTAATCCATTTATATTGATTATAAGCCTTATAGATTATATGGATTAATATCACATCTATAGATGTGATATATAATGACTTATAGGCTCTTACGCAGTCTATTCTCTCTCCGTTATAAGAATTCATATGCCCAATAAAATGGAATCTTTATTTTGAATATTATGAAGAATAAATCTTTTTATGATGAAATATTTGCATAAGGGATACCCTATTCGTTGATATTATCACTTTGATATCATCAATAAATATTTTTGTTCTTAGTTGTTCGGAAGAAATCGTTCCATAATTTTACCATTGGTGAACACTCAATAGATGAAACTGTCGTATTATCAACTATTTCCCAACCTTAGTAAGAGGAGATTACCATGGATCCCTTAATTTCTGCTGCTTCCGTTATTGCTGCTGGATTATCTGTAGGGCTTGCTTCCATTGGACCTGGCGTTGGCCAGGGCACTGCTGCGGGCCAAGCTGTAGAAGGTATTGCGAGACAACCAGAAGCAGAAGGTAAAATACGAGGTACCTTACTGCTAAGTTTAGCTTTTATGGAAGCTTTAACTATTTATGGACTAGTTGTGGCCCTAGCGCTTCTATTTGCGAATCCCTTTGTTTAATCCTGAAAAAAAAGATCCCTACACCTCGTCATTACATTAGTATTTCTCCAATAATTTACTTGTTAAACTGCAGGAGAGGCTGATCTGAATAATTAGCAAATGAATTATTCTTCCTATAACTATACTTCGGTCGGAAAGATTCATGACGCGTGCGGCAGGGAAGGGAGTGGATAGGGCAAGCAAATTCTTTTTATCCTTATAAAAGACCTGGGACTAAGTTAAGTATCCCAAATATTATTATCCAGAACTAGATAGGATCAAATAAGAAAATAACAAAATTCTGTAGAACATATCCTTATCTATGAGGGGAGAGCGTATGAAAAATGTAATTGATCCTTTCATTTCCTTGAGTTATTGGCCTTCCGCTGGGGGTTTCGGATCAAATACCAATATTTTAGAAACAAATATAATAAATTCAAGTGTGGTGCTTAGTGTACTGATCTATTTTGGAAAGGGAGTGTGTGCGAGTTGTATATTCGAATAATATGGCTGGGCCCAACCAGCTGCACTTTGGAGATAGAAAAGTGCATAATCTCAACGAATTACTTCCGAATGGGGAATAGCGAAGAACTATAGCATTTCGTAATTGATTGGGAAATGAACTCTTAGTTTATAACAACCAATGAGGGAGGACCACTAGAATGGTTAAAGCTGAACTGTTTGAAGTCTAAGCACAACTAACTGGGTATTCTTTCCACCGCTGTGTCAAGATGAGATGGATTCAAAGGCATAGTTGGAGATTGATCCGATATATAACATTCATATCAATGGAATAATTTGATCTATTTACTGAAAAATAGTCCCAATCTCCCATCCAATTTTAGTTCCAATGCTGAACTGACGACCTAAACAGAAGGGAATTTATTCGATAGAACAAAAAGGAGGAGGCACAAATTAATTGATTGAATGGAACGATTCAATTTTCATGAGGGAAGAAGAGGAGAGAAAAGGGGAAACAAAAACAACATAAAACTTTCTTGATAATTGCAAATCCCTTTTGCTGGAAGAGCCCTTCGGAGATCTCGGTCTTTTATAAATTGATTCTAATCTTCCGTAAACGGAACGGAAAGGGCAAGCTTGGTGTGAAGGGAACGTATACGTTCCTGGGGAATAAAAAAGAACTGAGCAGGAGAGCCGAATGAATCGAAAGATTCGTGTTCGGTTTGGGAAGAGATTATGAATTCGTGAAATTTGTGAATAGATAATCTACTTTCATTAAGTAATCTATTAGATAACCGTAAACAGAAAATATTGGAGACTATTCGGAATTCGGAAGAACTATGTAAAGGAGCTATCGATCAGCTCGAGAAAGCTCGGGCTTGCTTAAGGAACGTGGAAATGATAGCGGACGAAATCCAGGTAAATGGAAACTCCCAAATAGAACGAGAGAAAGAGGATCTCCTCAATACTGCTTCTGATAATTTGGAACAATTAGAGGATCCCAAGAATGAGACGATTTACTCCGAACAGCAAAGAGCATTTGACCAGATCCGACAACAAGTTTCTCGCCAAGCTTTACGAAGAGCTATAGGAACTTTGAATAGTCGTTTGAATACTGAGTTACATTTACGTACGATCGATCACAATATTGGCCTGCTTAGAACCATGATGAACACAAATGATTAGTTGTTATAGGTCCTATTTCTCAATAGATAATTAAAAAGGTTAAGGACCTATTTCTGAACAGATAATTAATAAGTGCTAATGGGAAGTATTAGACTCGACGAAATTAGTAGTATTATACGGAAACAGATCGAACAATATAACAACGAAGTAAGAGTTGGTAATCTTGGCACCGTACTTCAAGTAGGAGATGGCATTGCTCGTATTCATGGTCTTGATGAAGTAATGGCAGGGGAATTAGTGGAATTTGGAGATGGTACAGTAGGCATTGCCCTAAATTTGGGATCGGATAATGTTGGAGCTGTATTAATGGGCGATGGCTTGATGATACAAGAAGGTAGTTCCGTGAGAGCAACAGGAAAAATTGCTCAGATACCAGTAAGTGATGCGTATTTGGGTCGTGTTGTAAATGCTCTAGCCCAACCCATTGATGGTAAGGGTAAAATTTCAGCTTCCGAATTTCGACTGATTGAATCTCCCGCTCCAGGTATTATATCAAGACGTTCCGTATATGAACCCCTTCAAACGGGGCTTATTGCTATTGATTCTATGATTCCTATAGGGCGTGGTCAGCGAGAATTAATTATTGGGGACAGACAGACCGGCAAGACAGCAGTAGCTACAGATACTATTCTTAATCAAAAGAGTCAAAATGTAATCTGTGTCTATGTAGCAATTGGTCAAAGAGCTTCTTCCGTGGCTCAGGTAGTTAATACATTCGAGAGAACGTGGCGCAATGGCAATAACCATTGTAGTAGCGGAAACTGCGGTTTCTCCCCTACATTACAATATCTCGCCCCTTATACAGGAGCAACTTTGTGCTGAATACTTCATGTATAAAAAACAACACACATCATCATTTATGATGATCTCTCCAAACAGGCACAAGTTATCGACAAATGTCTCTTCTATTAAGAAGACCACCTGGCGTTATAAGAAGCTATCGGGAGGGGATGTTTCTATTTGCATTTCCCGTCTCTTGGAAAGAGCAGCTAAATTAAGTTCCCAGTTAGGTTGAGGGGAGTGTTACTGCTCTACCAATAGTTGAGACTCAAGCTGGAGATGTTTCAGCTTATATTCCACTAATGCAATTTCCATTACCGATGGACAAATATTTTCATCGGCCGATCTATTCAATGCCGGGATCCGACCTGCTATTAATGTGGGTATTTCCATCACTAGAGTAGGATCTGCGGCTCAGATAAAAGCTATGAAAAAGGTAGCTAGAAAGTTGATGAAATTAGAGTTAGCTCAATTTGAGAGTTGAAGCTTTTGCACAATTTGCTTCGATCTTGATAAAGCTACCAAGATCAATTGGCGAGGGGTCAACGATTACAGTTGAGTTGCTCAAACAATTCTCAGTCGGCTCCTTTGACAGTAGAAGAAACAAATAGCTTACTTTTATCCGGAACATAACGGATACCTGGATATATTCGAAATT